>CM039673.1:461258871-461970299 GCA_022496015.1 Hordeum marinum
AAATATGGCTATCCTACGGATACAACTGAGATAGATTTCGGAACCGGAGGATACAGTGGATCCAGCTTCCAAGGTAAGTTTCTTGTGCCCGTGAGCCATTTTGCGCCCCTCAGAATGTCCTATTATTTTGTTTCCATATGAATATAACCCAAAAGGGATGCTATGCGCAGTTTCATCCACGAATGAAGCTTTTGCATGGTTAAACATGTGGGTAGTAGCGGTATGGGTGATAGACCATGCAAAACAACATTTTTGGGGGGTTCGGTGCACCGAAGAGGATCCTCCTTCTATCCAAACAGACAAGTATGACTTGGTGGTGAGAAATAGAGTGATGTTGCATTGTTCTATAATTTATTGTCCTCGAATGTGTCCGTGGTTGACACAATGTTGGGTAGTAGAGGCTACAAGTGTACACGCCAACGATTAAATCATAAAAAAACTCAATCTTGCAAGACGGTCTTTGAATTTTTTTCGAAACGGATGAAGTTGGTCATCGTGGGATACGTCTTTTAGTTTCTGTCGTTTTGGCTTATCGTGGAGCCCAATCGGAGTTCGTATGGCCAGAATATGGTCGTTCTACGGATATAACTCAAATAGTTTTCAATACCGGGGAATACCGTGGATCCAGCTTCCAAGGTAAGTTTCTCGCCCCCGTGAGCCATTTTGCGCCCCTCGGGACGACCTATTATTTTTGTTCCATATGAATATAACCCAGAAGGGATGCTATGCATAGTTACCTCCAAGAATGAAGCTTTTGCATGGCTAAACATGTGGGTTGTAGCGGTATGGGTGCTAGACCATGAAAACCAACATGTTTTGGGGGTGAAGTGCACCGAAGAGGATCCTCCTTCTATCTAGACTAACAAGTATGACTTGCTGGTGAGAAATAGAGTGATGTTAAATATTTCTCTAATTAATTATCTCGGAATGTGTCCATGGCTGAGATCGATGTTGGCTGGTAGAGGCTAGAAGTGTGCACGCGAACGATTAAATCATCCAAAAACTCAATCTTGCAAGCTGTTTTTGGCCCTTCGAATTTTTCCAAAACAGACAAAGTCGTTCGTTGTGGGATATGTCTTTTCGTTGCGGTCGTTTTGGAAGTTCGTTGAGCCCAAGCGGAGTTTTTACGGCCAGAATATGGCCATCCTACGGATTCAACTCAAATAGATTTCTGCACAGTGGGATACCGTGGATCGAGCTTCCAACGGAAGTTTCTCGCACCTGTGACCATTTTTCGGCCTCAGAATGACCTATTATTTTGGTTCCATATGAATATAACCTAGAAGGTATGCTATGCGCAGTTTTGTCCACGAATGAAGCTTTTGCATGGATGAACATGTGGGTAGTAGCGGTATGGGTGATAGACCACGCAAAACAACATTTTTGGAGGTTCGGTGCACCGAAGAGGATCCTCATTCTATCCAGACTGACCAGTATGACAGGCTGGTGAGAAATAGAGTGATGTTACATAGTTCTATTATTTATTGTCCTAGAATATTTCCGTGGCAGAGCACCATGTTGGGGAGTAGAGGTTAGAAGAGTGCACGCGAACAATTAAATCATCCAAAAATTCAATCTTGCAAGCCGTTTTAGGCCTTCGAATTTTTACGAAATGGACAAAGTTGGTCATCGTGTGATACATCTTTTGATTGCGGTATTTTTGGCATGTCGTGGAGCCCAATCAGAGTTCATATGGCCAGAATATGGCCGTTCTACGGATAGAACTCAAATTGATTTCAGCACCGGGGAATACCATGGATCCAACTTCCAAGGTAAGTTTCTCGCGCCCGTGAGCCACTTTGCGCCCCTCGGAACGACCTATTATTTTTGTTCCATATGAATATAACCCAGAAGGGATGCTATGCGCAGTTTCGTCCAGGAATGAAGCTTTTGGCATGGCTAAACATGTGTGTAGTACCGGTACGGGTGATAGACCATGCAAAACAACATTTTGGGGGTTCGGTGCATCGAAGAGGATCCTCCTTCTATCTAGACTGGCAAGTATGACTTGCTGGTGAGAAATAGAGTGATGTTACATTGTTCTGTAATTTATTGTCCGAGAATGTTTCCGTGGCTGAGCACGATGTTGGGTAGTAGAGGCTAGAAGTGTGCACGCCAACGATTAAATCATCCAAAAACTCAAACTTGCAAGCCGTTTTTGGCCTTAGAATTTTCTCAACACGAACAAAGTCAGTTGTTGTGGGATACATCCTTTTGTTTCGGTCATTTTGGCAGTTCATGGAGCCCAATCGGAGTTCGTATGGCTAGAATATTGCCGTTATACAGATACAACTCAAATATATTTCAACACCTTGGGATACGGTGGATCCACCTTCCAAGGTAAGTTTCTCGCGCCCATGAGCCATTTTGTGCTCCTCGGAATGACCTATTAATTTGGTTCCATATGAATATAACCTAGAAGGGATTCTACACGCAGTTTGTTCAAGGAATGAAGCTTTTGCGTGCTAAACATGTGGGTAGTAGCGGTATGGGTGATAGACCATGCAAAACGACATTTTTGGGGGCTTCGGTGCACCGAAGAGGATCCTCTATTTATCCAGACTGACAAGTTTGTCTTGCTGGTGAGAAAAGGAGTGATGTTACATTGTTCTGTAATTTATTGTCGTAGAATGTGTCTCTTGGTGGGCACAATGTTGGTTAGTAGAGGCTAGAAGTGTGCACGCCAAAGATTAAATCATCCAAAAACTCAATCTTGCAACCCATTTTCGGCCTTCGAATGTAACACCCCGTATGCCTGGCAGGATCTAGACTGGCCCCACAGATCAATATTAGTCTTTCCTGCGCACTTTGTCCTCACTTGTGCGCACCCGGGACCAACTTCCCGGTCGGTCACCCATCCTAGAATTGCTCCAAGGCAAGCACACTTAACTTTGGATTTTTTTTGCATGGGCTCCCGGAAAAGAAGGAATTTCTTGTTGATAAGAGTAGTCTATCATTCCTATTAATCTAGGCTTGCACATACACCCCCACTCAAAGGAACCGACGTCCTCGTCGGCCCATCAGGAACGTTCCCCTTTGGCACATGTATGCGCGTCCAGTCCAGCACATGTGCCATGCTGTGTGCCACGATGGGCCACACACGCCATGCGCCACATGCCCGTGCACCTGACCCGCGCATGCCCATGTAACCGCAAGGGTTGGCTCTGATACCAACTGTAACACCCCGTTAAGCCTAGCGGGATCTCAACACTAGTCTTTCCTGCCACTTTGTCCTCACTCGTGCGCACCAAGGACCAACTTCCTGCTCGGTCACTATCGTGGGGAACAAAGACCTATGGGATCGAGGGGATCCCTTTCGGTTCGGTAGGGGGTGGACGCGGGCAAAGAGCCGGTCTGATGAGCAGCACATGGGGAGTTTTTACCAAGGTTTGGGCCTTACGGATGCGTAATACCCTACTCCTGCATGGATGTATTGATCGAGCTCTAGGGTTCGGGCTACAGCAGCTCCATGGGCGGCTGCTACAAGAGCTCGAGCACCTCTAGTTGTCTACTTGTCTAATGGCCCAAGGGACGAGGGGCCAAAAGTTCCGAGGTTCAAAGTCGAAGCGAAAAGTCCTCTACTGTAATGCCCAGGGCCTCCTTTTATACTCATGGGGATCCCCAAGAGTGGCGTACTGTGTGCACATGAGATGCATAGTGCAACAGTGCTATCGCACCTAACTCTGACGAAGTAGCACAAGAGCATTTAATGATCTGTCAGATGCTTCAGTCCGTCAGTGGGATGGGACGGGGACCCGTCCCATCGTCGCCGCACAATCCCCCTCCAGCGTCGACGCCGCGAGATGTGTCCAGGTGAAGTGACACTTGTCTTGTGTGTTGGCGGTGCTTGCCGGGGGTCTGCCTTGCTGGGGCCTCGCCTTGCCGGGGAGGGGGCTTTGCCTCACCGGAAGGTTCCGCACCCCTCCCGGCAAGGGTTCGCCGGTAGCCTTGAATCTTTTGTGCTGGTGCTTGGTAAGCTCTTGTTGGGCCTCGCCGTCGATGTAGCTGCTACGGCCCGTGCACGAGTAAGCTGCACTAGGTGGCCCAAAAACTCTAGTGCACCGACAGTAGCCCCCAAGCTTGGGCCATACACGTCACGAGGCGTTGTTGGGCTAGGCCCAGCCGGTGGACGGGCGCGCGAAGTAGGACCTTCCATCCGCGGCCATTGCGCCCAACGCACTTCCCCACGATGCCCATTGAAAGCGGGTAGTGGGATACATGCTTGGCACGGCTGCGAAGTCTTGAATGATAGCACCATGTCCCGCCCGCCACGTGCCCCGCATGCATAGCGGAGAGCCAGCAACATGCGCTCGTGGTTTAAAGTGTCTGAACAGAGTAGTAACTGTGGCGCAATAGATTGGGGCGACGGGGCGGTTGTTGTTCGCTCCGTGATCGAGGGCGCCGCTATTGAAGGAAGTGGGCGGCGTCCTTTGGAGTGGGGGAGAGCCATCCCCCGCGCTTCCCCCTATAAATTAGGGGTAGCGGGGGTGGTCCTTAACCATCCTCCTCCTGGCCTTCGAACATAGAGTTCCACAGTTCACCTTCTACTCATGTCCCTAGCCATCACGCAGCACTCACCTTTAGCCATGACCAGGGCGCGAGGGCGTCCGTCGTCCTCCTCCTCGAGGAGGAGCTCCTGTCAGGATCATGCTGCTGCCTCAACCGCAGAGGCGGCAGGCAGCTCGACCCCACGTGGCAGAGGAGGCACAAGGTGTCGCGGCCGTCGTGCGGACCGAGGACAGGGGAGGCGGAGACACCTCCGATTGGGTAGACCATGCCGAGGGGACGGCGTTAGACTTCGTCCACGAACTGTGCGGCCCCCTCTGTAGCCACCTGCGTCTCCCATGCCGCTTCATCATGGCAATGGGGGACGACGGGCTGCCCTTCCTATAGCTGCGGGCAGCGGGGTGCTGCAATGGCGCGACGCGGGTCATCGCCATGTACCCAGCGCGCTATGTTATGTTCCTTTGGTGCGGCTAGATGACCTTTGCCCGTGCCCACAACCTCCAGGTAGGGCATGTCCTTCGCTTAAGGATGACGGAGGCCGACATGCTCTCCGTCAAGAACTACGGGCGCTCCTTCGTCCGCTTCAGCTGCTGCGAAGAGAGCGCGAGCAGCACTGAGATCCTGTCCTCCGGCAAGAGTGACGGGGAGGACAGCGGCGAAGACGGCGACGATGAGCCCGGTCTTCGGGCTGTCAAGTCGAAGCTCAAAGATTCGAGCTTGGACTGACCGGCGGCCGCACCATCATCGCCTGCCTCATGCCTCTCCCCCTCCCGGTAAGATGTCCTTGTCGGGTGCTTCGGTCCCGGGCGTTGCGTCATCTTCCAGCAGCCTGTGGACTTCGGCTTCTAGGGGCCACCTTCCCCCCTCACCGCCCGCTCTGGCCCTCTCCTTTGCGCCATGCTGGCCCAGGGGGGCCAGGCCCTTGCCTGCCCACCTGGCAGCCCTGCTCCCTCCGCATAGTGCTGGTCCAGAGGGGCCAGGCTGGGCTTCTGCCGGGGTCCTCTCGACATCTTTTTCTTCTTCTAACTCGCCTCTCCTTTCCATCTTTGTCTTTTTGTAATTTCCCCTAGGGGAGAAAGTCAAATAAAGATGTACTCGGGGACAAGTGATACTTTATGTATGTTTCACCTCATTTGAACAATTGTATGCTATCTTCCTTGTCAAATTGCTTCTGTGTTGTGGAATTTTTCCCTATGCCCTTTTTGGAAAAATCATGCCGGCGTGCGTAGTCCTACTGCGGGTGCTTTGGGGACCGGATCCTTAGCAGCCTGCTGGCGGTGCCACTACTAGCAAGATACCTTGGCGTCCTTGGTGCGGCCGCTCAAAGCATCGGTCTCGCTCGGAAAATAGGGTAAGGTTGCGAGCGCTTGGCACTTGGATCATTGAGCGGACTCAAAACGAGGCAAGGAGCGCAGGCGAAGCTACTTAAGCCGTTGAGATATCCTGAACGTAGTGAGGGCGTAGCCAATCGTGGCAAGGTTACCTTGCCTGCAGGTTTTCCACACAGAAGTCGAAATTTCTCAATTACAGCATAAATTCGTATGTGGCTTTCGCAACTTATCTTTACGTTGATCTTCTCCTTCCGGCTAGCTTTCCTTAGGACGTCGCCCATAGGTACCCGCTACCATTATCACCCCGGCGAAGCTGCACGGGAGGGGTTCTTCCGTCCTTCTATGAGAAAAGAAAGAAGAGAAAATATGGACACGGGTCCCTGGCGGTCCGTTAGCCCTTGCCGGGATCAACTGTAACGCAGCATTCTGGATAACCATGCACATGAGTAAACATGAAAATTGAATTGAATGGTGGAACACTTATCTTCATTTAGCTGCGCATAGGGTCTGAGGCTAGCTTTGTAAGAAGGATCACATGCTGCCGCAGCAAGACTTGGACAAAAGATGGTTGCCGGGGCTGGCCCGGCAATCGCGAATCACTGGTAGAACTTTCGAAGATGTTCGATGTTCTAGGAGTTGATCACCAGAACGCCATCTTCGGTCTCTAGGCACACTGCTGACACATCCCTAGCTAGATGTCATAGGATAGCATGTGTGTGCATCATGTTACAATTTTGCATCAACATAAAATGGGGACTAAAAGAAACCCCAAGCTCCATATTTGAATCAAATTAATTCAAAGTTGTGAAAAAACAACAAATCCAAAATGCCCTTACAAAATATTACCTATGTCTGATAAATATGGACATGATTATAACAGGGGCCATTTTAAATATTTGGACAACTATAGCAATTTAAAAATAAATGATAAAGCCTCTAAAAACGCCAAATAAAGCATTACCATTATTTTATATTCCAAAATATCCTGAAACTTTTTATTGGAGTTTGAAATATTCAAACTTGATATTTTAAAATAATTGGGATATTTTATCAAAGCAATTGTACCTGAAAAGAAAATAAAACAAATGTCAGAAATAGAAAACCAGAAGGAAAAAAAGCAGAGGCCCAGGGGGGAACCGACCCATCTAGCCCATGGCCAGTCATCTCTGTCCTCTCGCCAGGAGGACAGGGGCGTGCATTCGCCGCGTGCGGGCACACGCTGGCCACCTCCTTCCTACCTAGCTGCTGGCCTGGAGGGCTGGGAGAGCGCCAGCGCGAGGCCTCCATGCCGTGGCCTCCTTCTCCTCTCCCTCTCTCCCCTGCGCTCTCTCTCTCTCTCGCTTTCTCCCCCTCCCTACCGCCATGCCGAGCCCTGCCCGAGTTCACCGCCGTTGTTCTAGCTGCCCCCACGCCTTTCTGAGCCCGCCAAAAGCCTCGCCGCGACCTCCTCGTCCTCCCCGTGAAGCCAGTCTGCGTCGGGAGCCCTCCGTCGTCGAGCCCCCTTTGCCGCAGCATTGGATGCGCACGTGCACGGGCTTCCTCCCGGGGCCCTCCGTGCGCCAAATGGTCGCCGGAGGCGCAACTCCGGCGGATCGCCGCCATGTTGTTGGTCGCCGCCGGCCCCGCTCCGGTGGGCGCCGATGTGGCCAGCATCAGGAACTAATCCCCCTGATTAGTTAGGCCTCCTGCCACTGACCGGTGAGACCCAGGGTCGGTCAAACCCCTAGTCAGCGCGGGATTTAGGCCTGTGTCACAAACGTGCGGGTCCCGCACGTCAGGTTTGACCTGGCCTGGTCAGCCGACCAGCTGACGTCGTAGTGACGTCAGGCTGACGTCATATTTCATTTTGCAGTTTTAAAATAATTCCGGAAATTGTTTAAAACTTCAAAAAATCATATAAATTAATCTATAAATAAGATGAAAATAATTTATATATGAAAAATTATTAGAAAAATCCAATGAATCCAATGGTGCTATTATCATGCATGTTAGAGCAACCTATGTAGAAGAACATAGACATTTGCTAATAGGTTAAAATATGGAAATTGAAATGAAGAACGATTTTGAACCTATATTCAAACTCACTTCAATTAACTTGGACAATAGTTGCATTAGCTCATCCATACATGCTACCATGTCATGATCATGCATCATATTGTTGCACTTGCGTGTATTGATTGTTATTTGTATGTATTGCGGTAGGCCCTACTTCTGAGGATACCCTCGAGTATTCCAACGAAGGCGAGAACCTTTCTGCTACCCAGTAAGGCAAGCAACCCCCTTGATCATTCCGATATCATCCCACTCTCTCGCTCCCGCTCTTCTTTATTGCATTAGGACAACCGTTCACATGTCTGTCATACACGAGAGATGAACCTATTCTTTTGCATGACCTGTCATTGTCACGGTAAATAGCTAAACCTTTCAACCAAGCATACCTGGTAGATGCTTGTGCCATGATGTGCTTAGCTTACTTTGCCTGCTATGCTTAGAGTTGTGTCAGGTCTGATTCATCTGGGTGATGAACTGGAGGGAAACATTGTTGTTCCGATGTGATAAGCTTATGATGAACCTGATTTGGTTAAGGTAGCGATGAGAGGCTATGTAGGAGTACATAGAAGGTTGTCTCATTGGGACCATTCTTAGGAACTGAGTTCCGTGTTTGTGATCCAAGACTAGTTACTACCACACGTTGGGATACTTAATTGGCCCTCTTGACTTATCAGTCGCTTAGTCCTTAGTCCAGGAGTTGCAAGTAGTTTCTGGTGTTTATAGCATGCTTGGGGCCATGCGTAGCGCTGACCCTAGGGGTGGGTCACGACGCGGTAGGTAGTGGCATGGTGTACCAAGGGTCACCCAAATGGTGGGCTTGGGAACCCTCCACAAGTCGTTTGGGGCCGTAGCGGAAACTTCGGCCGGACTTCCGTGCGGGTTCAGTCTCAAATAGGCGACAGTATGGACTAGAGGTCTTATGTGATTGACGGTCGTGGCCAACTCCCTCGCTGGGCTTCCGCTTGAAGGTTGCCGAGATGCCTGGTTTTATGAGCACACATCGATAAGTGGCGAGAGCGTGTGTGAAGAAGTACACCCCTGCAGGGTATGAAATTATTCGAATAGCCGTGTCCTCGCATATGGACTACTTGGATAACTTATGTTGTTCATAGATAATCAAATGGATACCCATAAAAATAGCAAGACAAGTGTGAGTATTGTGGATGGCACTCTCCCAGGAGAGGAAAGTGAATCCATGGTGGTGTATTGTCCTGGAGTTAGTGGACTCATGTGCGATATATAAAATGTAAAAAAAGAGTTAAAATTGTGTAGTGTAGGTTAGCCATGAGTCAAAGCTGGCATTGCTGCATAAACTCCACCACCCCCTTGATGATACATGAGCATGAATAGACTAGGCCTGCTTTAAAGACTTGTTGAGTATGTTTGTACTCACGTTTGCTTAATAAATGTTGCAGATGAGACCCAGGACCCATCAGGTGGGTTCTTTCTAGATGTCGATGATGCCAAATAGCTGGTGTCCCAGCTATGACCTATGCCCTGTGGCGGGCTATAGATAGTCAGGCCATGTTCCTTTTTACCCTTTCATCTGTCTGTACTCAGACAGCTTATGCTTCCGCTTGGTTTGTATGAACTTATTTGTATGACTTGAGTGTCGGGTCATGTGACCCCTATCTGTCAGAACATATTATGCAAGGCTCATCTAAGCCTCTTAAATAAAAGTTGTTGTATGGTTATGTTGTGATGCCATGGTTGTATCTATGCATATCGGGCATGTCATGCGTACGTGCGACGTGCAACGGTATGTGTGGGATCCGACACCTAGTTGTGTGCCTTTAGTAGTACTCTTTACGGGAAACTGCATATTTGTGTTTCCACCGAGCCATGGTAGCTTGCTACTGCTCCGGACACATTGATTGATCGGCATGTATCCTTCTTTGCTGTTGTGTCTGTCCCTTCGGGGAAATGTCTCTCAGTGTAATGGAGTCCCTGTAGGCTGCTATGACTCGTCTACGTGCAGTGATGGCATTTATGTCTCATGGCGTAATTGAGTCCTTGTAGCTTTCTATGACTCGTATACACATGCTTGAGGCCGACACCTGCATTGCTGGGTTACGTATGCCTGTTTCCGTACGGATGTGCCACTTGGGTTCTATGACTAGTCATGTCGGCCCGGGTTCTCTGTCATTTGATTGCCAGCGATAGGTTCACATACGTGAGCCAAAAGATGCAAACGGTCCCGGCTAAGGTAAGGCTGGAGCCGAGGAACTTACCGTGCGTGAGGCCGCAAAGTGATGTGATATGTTACAGTCTGGATTCATATGACTTAGGATCGAGGTCCCGACAACTGCGTCGGGCCTGGTGACTCGTACTACCCGAAAAGGGCCTTCCCACTTTGGCATCAACTTGTTTTGATTCTTGGCAGACTGAACTCGCCGAAGAACAAGGTAACCTTCCCCAAGACTTCTCGCGTTGACCTTGTGGATATGGTAGCAACGCAAGGCTTGCTGGTAGCGCGTGGCTCTCATAGCATCCTGAAGATGGTCTTTCTCAAGGAGTGTCGCATCGTCTTGCCGCAACTGCTCTAGCTCGAGCTCATCATAAGCGAGCACTCGAGAAGGCCCGTATATGAGTTCCGTGGGGAGAACTGCCTACACCCCATAGACTAGGGGGAAGGGTGTCTGACCGGTAGCTCGATTTGGTGTCGTCCTGATTGACCAAAGAACAACTGGTTGCTCATCGATCCAATGCCTTCCGCACTTGTGCAGCTTGTCGAAAGTTCTCGTCTTGAGACCGCACAGCACTTCTGCATTAGCCCTTTCTGCTTGGCCGTTGCTCCTTGGGTGGGCGACGCAAGCAAAACAGATTTTGCTACCAAGGTCTCGGGCATATTACATGAAGGCGTAGCTCATGAACTGTGTCCCATTATCAGTGATCACCCTGTTGGGGACACCGGAGCGGCATACTAGTCCTTTGAAGAACTTGACGGCTGACTGTGCTGCCACTTTGCGAACTTGTCGATTGCGACGTACAAGTACTCAAAGCCCCCGGCAGCGTAGGGAAGGGCCCCAAGATGTCGAGCCCCGGACCAAAAATGTCCAGGAGAAAGGGATTGTTTGAAGGGTTTGAGCTGGTTGATGTAGCTTCTTGGAATGGAACTGGCATGCTTCACACTTGATTACTAAAGCCGTTGCATCCTGGAGGGCAGTGGGCCAAAAGAAACCTTGCCAGAATGCCTTTCCAGCAAGCGCTCTCGACCCTATGTGGGAGCCACATATGCCGCCGTGTATCTCTGCCAACAGCTCCAGTCCATCCTCCCAAGGAATGCACTTGAGTCTCACGCCATTCGATCTCTTTGTATACAGGACACTATCCATGAACTGATACATACGAGAACGGCGGGCTGTCTTCTTTGTTTCCTGTTGCTCTTCGGGGAGGTCTCCTGTCTGAAGGAAACGGACAATGTGTTGTGCCCACGCTGGAGCTTGGGGCTCGACAACGAGGACTAAAGGTGTATCTTCTGCCGGGGGAGCATCCACTTCGACGGCAAGGGTTCGAGGGCCTGCCAGAGTCTGCTGCACCTCGGCAAGCCTGGCGGAAATGAATGCTTTCATGACAAGTGCTGGAGACCCTGCCAGAGCATAGCATTCGCCAGCAAGCCTGTCGTTCCTTTTGGCAAACCTCTCATCGGCGGCTTCGGGGAGCTCTGCCGGGAAATACTTGTCGGAACTTGGCTTTCTCCTCTTCTATTGCCCGGTTGATGGTGCTACAGAAGGTTGAGTCAGTTGGAGGACAAAAGTTCCTGGTTCCGCATGCAACTTAAGTGCGGCACATTTTGACAGGCCATCGATAATGCTGTTCTCGGCTCGAGGAACATGTTCCATTTGTAGGCCGTCAAAATGCTCTTCCAACTTTCTCACTTCATCCACGTACGCCTCCATTAGCGGACTCTGGTAGTCTTTGTTCACTTGCCGGACAACAAGCTGAGAATCACCTCTGACAATGAGTTTCTTGATCCCAAGGTCTGCCGCGATCCTGAGACCGGAAAGCAGCCCCTTGTACTCGGCGGTGTTGTTCGTTAATATCTCCCGGGGGAAGTGCATTTGGATCACGTATTTGAGGTGCTCTCTAGTGGGTGCAACAAACATCACTCTGGCACCGGTGCCTTGTAGCGAGAAAGCCCCATCAAAATACATAATCCATTCACAATCGGTCTCCTCTCCGGGGAGGGTTGACTCTGGAACCTCTTCATCGGGCGTTGGGGTACATTCTACAATGAACACTGCCAGGGCCCTCCTCTGGTTGGTCGAAGTGCGTTCAAACTTAAGAACAAAGCTTGATCGTTCCACTGCCCACTCCATGATCCTGCCGGTAGCTTCTGAGTTCCGCAATATCTGCTGTAGCGGGAAGCGGGTGACGACGGTGATCTCATGTGCTTGGAAGTAGTGGCGTAGCTTCCTCGAGGCCATAAGAAGGGTGAAGAGCAACTTTTGGACACCAGAGTACCTTGACCTAGCCCCCTCCAACAAGGAGCTGACGAAATAGACTAGGCATTATACGACTTTCTTCATCCGGACTATGTCCCCTGACTGCCCAGATCTTCCTTCATATGCACCAGAACCTGCCGGAAGTTGTTCCGATTCGTCACATGGCGGTCCTGCCACTGTTGTTGCCTCTTCGTCAACCTCTCTTTCGGCCACCAGTGCAGAGCTCACCACTTGATTTGCTGCCGCTAGGTACAATAGCAACGATTCTTGTGGCTTTGGGGCGACCAGGACCAGCGGAGAAGAAAGGTTTCTCTTCAAATCCTACAGTGGTGCCTCCGCTTCCGGAGTCCACTTCATTGGCCCCATCTTCTTCAAGATTTATGAAAACGGGGAGGGCGCGCTCAGCAGATTTTGAGATGAACCTACTCAGGGCAGCAACACAACTAGCAAGATGGTGCACGTCCTTGACACGTCTCGATGCTTCAATCTGCTCAATTGCTTTGATCTTGTCCCAGTTCGCCTCGTTCCCACGCTAAGACACAAAGAACCCGAGGAGCTTACCGGAAGGAACGCCAAACACGCACTTCTCGGGGTTGAGCTTCATGTTGATCTTGCGCCAGTTTGCAAATGTTTCTTGCAGGTCTGATATGAGCGTGGCCCTGTCCTTGGTTTTGTCCACTATGTCATCCATGTAAGCTTCCATATTTCTATGCAGTTGAGGTTCAAAACCAATCTGGACTACTCTCGCAAATGTAGAACCAGCACTTTTCAACCCGAAAGGCATACACAGAAAGTAGTACGTACCACATGGGCTGATGAATACGGTCTTCTCCTCATCTTCCTTGGCCATGAAGATCTGATAATAGCTAGAATAAGCATCAAGGAAAGACAGTAGGCCACAACCGGCGGCGGTGTCCACAATCTGGTCGATTCGCGGCAAGGGAAAAGGATCCTTGGGGCAGGCCTTGTTGACATCTATGAAGTCGATGCATAGCCTCCATTTCCCGTTCCCCTTGCGCACTACGGCTGGATTGTCCAACCATGTTGGGTGGAGCACTCCTCTGATCAAACCAGCCGCTTCAAGTTTCTTGATTTCTTCGGCAATGAACTGTTGCCGCTCCAAAGCTTGCTTCCAGACCTTCTGCTTGACGGGCCTCGCGTGGAGGCAGATGCCTAGGTGGTGCTCAATCACCTCCCTGGGAACACCAGGGATATTAGATGGTTGCCATGCAAACAAATCAACATTTTCCCACAGGAAGGCGACGAGCGCGCTTTCCTATTTGTCATCAAGGGTGGAGCTTATTATGAAAGTTCCCCCCGTGTCGTCTTCCTTGGCAGGCACCTTCTTGACCTCCGGCGGAGCAACTTTGGACTTTTTGCTCTTATCGGCGGAGCTCTCCCACACATTGTCAACAGGAGCGCAACACTCTGAGGAGGCGCGCTTCCCAGAATGTGCGCTAGAGGCCTTGTCAGTCTTCTTCCCCCCGGGAGCTTCAACGACAGGAGCAAGTGCCTTGGCAGCAGGTGCTGCAGTTGTGCCCCGGTAGAGCTGGTCAGCGCAAATAAGAGAGCTCTTCTTGTCGGAGTGTATGTTGATGACGCTCATTGGCCCGGGCATCTTCATTACATTGTAAGAGAAGTGGGTGGCTGCCGTGAACTTGGCGAGCGTTGGGCGACCAATGATGCCGTTGTACGACAGCCAAATCTTGGCGACGTCGAAAACGATCCTCTCCGTTATGAAGTTGATGTCACAGCCAAATGTCACCGGCAGCGTGACCTTTCCTTTTGGCTGGGTTCTTCCCGAGTTGACTCCTTGGAAGGTGCCTGTTGGCTCGAGATCTGCATCTGAAATTTGTAGCCTTTGGATGACGTTCGGTGAGATCAGGTTCAGGCTGGCCCCACTATCGACTAGCATCTTCGTCACCTTGAGGTTGTGGATTGTCGTTGAAACCAACCATGACAGACACCCGACCGCGGTTATGCGATCAGGGTGATCCTCAGCGTCAAAGATGATAGGAGTGTTGGACCATTTCAGAGGTTTCTGGACATCGATGGAGGGCTCCGCCGCGGTAACCTCGTGCACCCCACTGTTTAAGTTGGCGGTGGGAGGAATACGACGTAGCGCCTCCTTCTATGCACATCATCTTTGTAGCCTTTTGGAACTCTTGCTCGTTGGACATGTCGTCCTCTTCGACGTCATTGTCGTCTCGCTCTTGCTTGTCCTGGCCGCGGGTAGGTCGGTCCTTCTGTTGCTTGGGTTTGCCGCGGCGACCTCCTTGGCCCACACGCTTCTTGCCGGATCCCTCGGCATCGTCCTTGCCCTTATCCTTATCTTGCCTCTCATATTCGGCTTTTTGCTTCTCAGCAAGATGCTCCACATGCCGGCAATCTTGGAGATCGTGGCCCTTGGTGCGATGGATCTTGCAATACTGCTTGCCGGAACCTTCCGGCTTGTCAGCAGCCGCCAGCGCGTGAAAGGAGGCGCACCCGGCGGCATCATCGTTGGATCCATCAGCCTTGCCCCTTTTGGCGGCGCCGGGGTTGCCGGACCCCTCAACAGCAAGCACAGTCTTGCCTTTGTGCTTCTTGTTCCACCACCGGCCCTTCTTTGATGCGGTCGTGGCATCTTCATCTTAGGAGTCGTCCCCCATGCCGACGTCTTCACTAGGGAGTCTCCTTCCTTCTTCATCCCGAGCACACTTGTGTGCCAAGGGGGAAAGCTCGGTGACATCCCTGACTCTATTTATCGCCAGCTCTTCTAGCATCATGTGGTTATGCACGTTTTGATGGAAAGCGCTGACAATGACAGCATGGTGAACGTCGGGGATGTTGTGGTGGACGCGTCTGAACCTCTGGATGTACTTGCGCAGGGTTTCGCCTTCCGTTTGGGGGATGATGTCCAGATCACTCTCCTGGCCAGGCGCTTGATGGCCACCAGTGAAGGCACCAACAAACTCGTGGCATAGGTCCGCCCAGCAAGTGCATCAGCCATGGCCTAACATTGGGCTTAAGCAACAACATAAAGTAGTTGGCCAATATCTTGTCGTTGCGTCCCCCGACAGCCTAGATCGCAATGGTGTAGACGCTCAGGAATTCTGACAGATGAGTTTCTCTGTCATACTTCTCCGGGACCTCCGGTTTGAACGTGTGGGTGTTGGGCCACTGGACTTGCTGTAGCTCGTGGGTAAACGCTGGACAACCCACCTCATAGGGTAAGCTGACAGGATACTCCGACGTAGGCTTGTCTACACTGGGCCCCACTAGCCTATCCGACTAGAGGGCCGCTTCCCGACGTCGTTCAATCACGGTGCGGACGTCTTCTTTACTCCCCTCCCGAAGAACATGATGCTGATCGCGGCGCGTCCGTGGGTCGGACGATGCCGTCGATTAGCCGTCGTAGGCGTCGGCCCGTTGGGTCGGCGACCGGCAACGCTGTCGCAGAGGAGAGTGCACTGAAGTCGCGCCGACTCCTGGCGCCTTGCCACCGGTCTGAGATGGTCTGCTGGGTCGGAGCTTATCTATGAGGCTGAGGAGGCTCTGAATGGTGGCTCGCGCTGGCATGCCACTCCCACTTGCATGCAAGTGAGCATGCAGGTGCTGTGTGTCCTGAGAATTACACGCAGGAGCTTTTCCGTGGGGACGCTGAGTGCAAGGGGCATCGTGGTGCGGCTCCCCCCGTGCATCTTGAGAAGGTCGCGGTTTAGGCACCGGTGTGGTGGCCCTAGAAGATACTCTCCTGCCCCCGAAGTTTGGAGTACCCCCGGAGGTGGTACCGCTCCGTCCTGGGGCTCAGGGGCGTGGGGCTTCCCACCGTCGACACGGGCGCCCCCACGGCGAGCGCCGCCGCTTGCTTGGCCTTTGTCACTGGAGCGTCACGGGAGCTCCGAACCTCCGCCTCTTTCTCCTCCACCCGCGTCCACGCTGTCTCCTGTTCGCTCGGATACAGGGACGACAGATGTAGATGGACCAATTGTTGTTTGGCCCCTCTTCTTAGGAGCCATGGTGACGATGGAGTCGTGGTGTGAGTCACCAGAACGGGTTCGCACCGCTCATGCGACCCCTACCTGGCGAGCCAAAGATGTCGTGGGGAACGAACCCCTATGGGATTGAGGGGATCCCTTTCGGTTCGGCAAGGGGCGGACGCGGGCAAAGAGCCGGTCTGATGAGGAGCACACGGGGAGTTTTTACCCAGGTTCGGGCCGCACGAATGCGTAATACCCTACTCCTGCATGGATGTATTGATCGAGGTCTAGGGTTTGGGCTACAGGAGCGTCATGGGCGGCTGCTACAGGAGCTTGAGCACCTCTAGTTGTCTACTTGTCTGATGCCCCAAGGGACGAGGGTCCAAAAGTCCTGAGGTCCAAAGTCGAAGCCAAAATTCCTCTACTGTAATGCCCAGGGCCTCCTTTTATACTCAAGGGGATCCCAACAGTCGCATACAGTGTGCACACGAGATGCATAATGCGACAGTGCTATCACACCTAACTCTGACAAAGTAGGACAAGAGAATTTAATGCTCCATCAGATGCTTCAGTCTGTCTGTGGGATGGGACGGGGGCCCGTCCCATCGTTGCCGCTCAATCCCCCTCCAGCGTCGATGCTGCGACACGCGTCCAGGCGAAGTGACATCTGTCTTGTGCGCTGGCGGTGCTTGCCGGGGGTCTGCCTTGTCGGGGCCTCGCCTTGTCGGCTTGAAGGCTCCACGCTCCTCTAGGCAAGGGCTCACCGACAGCCTTAAATCTTCCGTGCTGGTGCTTGGTAAGCTCTTGTTGGGCCTCGCCGCCGAGGTAGCTACTACGGCCCGTGCACGAGTAAGGGGCACTAGGTAGCGCAAAAACTCTAGTGCACCGACAGTCACCTGTCCTAGAATTGCTCCAAGCCAAGCACGGTTAACTTTGGAGTTCTTTTCGCATGGGCTCCCAAAAAAGAAGGAATTCCTTTTTGATATGAGTAGTCTATCATTCCTATTAAGCCAGGCTCTCAGATCAAAAAAAATTTGAAACAGAGAAAGTCGATCATCGTGGGATACGTCTTTTTGTTGCGGTAGTTTTGGTAGTTCGTGGAGCCCAATCGGAGTTCTTATGGCCAAAATATGGTTGTTCTACACATACAACTCAAATAGATTACAACACTAGGGGATACCATTGATCCAACTTCCAAGCTAAGTTTCTGGCGTCCGTGAGCCATTTTGAGTCCCTCGGAACGACCTATTTTTGGTTCCATCTGAATATAACTCAGAAGGGATGCTATGCGCAGTTTCTTACAGGAATGAAGCTTTGGCATGGCTAAACATGTGGGTAGTAGCGGTATGCGCGATATACCATGCAAAACAACATTTTTGGGGGGTTTGGTGTGCCGAAGAGGACCTCCATCTACCTAGAATGACAAGCATGACTTGTTGGTGAGAAAAAGAGTGATGTTATATTGTTCTGTAATTTAATGTCCCAAAATGTGTCCGTGGCTGAGCACAATGTTGGGTAGTAGAGGCTAGAAGTGTGCATGCCAACGATTAAATAATATAAAAACTCAATCTTGCAAGCGGTTTTTGGCTTTAGAATTTTTTCCAAAACGGACAAAGTACGTCATCGTGGGATACTTCTTTTTGTTGCAGTCATTTTGGTAGGTCGAGGAGCCGAATCGGAGTTCATATGTCCAGAATATGGCCGTTCTACAGATACAGCTCAATTAGATTTCAGCACCGAGGGATACCATGGATCCAGCTTCCAAGGTAAGTTTCTCGTGCTCGTAAGCCATTTTGCGCCCCTCGGAATGACCTATTACTTTGGTTCCATATGAATATAACCCATAAGTGATGCTATGCGCAGTTTCGTCCTGGAATGGATCTTTTGCATGGCTAAACATGTGGGTAGTTGCAGAAAGGGTGATAGACCATGCAAAACAACATTTGTTGGGGGTTCGATGCACCGAAGAGGATCCTCCTTCTATCCAGACTGACAAGTATAACTTGCTGGTGACAAATAGAGTGATGTTACATTGTTCTATAATTTATTGTCCCAGAATGTGTCCATGGTCGAGCACAATGTTGGTTACAAGAGGCTAAAAGTGTGCACGCCAACGATTAAATCATCCAAAAACTCAATCTTGCAAGACGTTTTTGGCCTTCAAATTTTTCCGAAACGGACGAAGTCGGACATCGTGGGATACGTCTTTTTATTCGGTCGATTTGGCATGTCGTGGAGCCCTATTGGAGTTCATATGGCCAGAACATGGCCGTTCTACGGATACAACTCAAATACATTTTAGCACCAGGGGATACCGTGGATCCAGCTTCCAAGGTAAGTTTCTCGTGCCCGTGAGACATTTTCCACCTCTCGAAACGACCTATTATTTTGGTTCCATGTGAATACAACGCAGAAGGGATGCTATGCGAAGTTTTGTCTAGGAATGAGACTTTTGCATGGCAAAACATGTGGGTAGTAGTTGTATGGGTGATAGACCATGCAAAACAACACTTTGGGGGGTTCGGTGCACCGATGTGGATCCTCCATCTATCCAAACTGACAAGTATGACTTGGTGGTGAGAAATAGAGTGATGTTACATTGTTCTGTAATTTATTGTCCCAGAATGTGTCCGTGGCTGAGCTCAGTGTAGGGTAGTAGAGGCTACAAGTGTGCACACCAACGATTAAATAAGTCAAAACAATCAATTTTGCAAGATGATTTCGGCCTTCGTACTTTTTCCAAAACGGACGAAGTCGGTCATCGTGGGATACGTCTTTTCGTTCCGGTTGTTTTGGCAGGTCGTGGATCCCAATCAGAGTTCGTATCTCCAGAATATGTCCTTACTACGGATACAAATCAATTAGATTTCAGCGCCATGGGACACCGTGGATCCAGCTTCTAGGGTAATTTTCTCGCGCCCGTGAGCTATTTTGCGCCCCTCAGAATGACCTACTATTTTGGTTCCATGTGAATATAACCCAGAAGGGATGCTATGCGCAGTTTCTTCCAGGAATGAAGCTTTTGCATGGCTAAACATGTGGGTAGTAGCAGTATGTGTGATAGACCATGCAAGACAACATTTTTGGATGGTTTGGTGCACCGAAGAGTATCCTCCATCTACCAAGACTGAAAAGTATGACTTGCTGGTGAGAAAAAGAGTGATGTTACATTGTTCTGTAATTTATTGTCCCATAATGAGTCCATGGCTGAGCATAATGTTTGGTAGTAGACGCTAGAAGCTTGCATGCCAATGATTAAATCATCCAACAACTGAATTTTCCAAGCTGGTTTTGGCCTTCGAATTTTTACCAAAACAGACAAAGTCGGTCATCGTGGGATACGTCTTTTTGTTCTGGTCCTTTTGGCATGTCGTGGGGACCAATCGTATTTCTTATGGCCAGAATATGGCCGTTCTATGGATACAACTCAAATCGATTTCAACATCGGGGGATAACATGGATCCATCTTCCAAGGTAAGTTTCTCGTGCTCGTGAGCCATTTTGTGCCCCTCGAAAAGACCTATTATTTTGGTTCTATATGAATATAACCCAGAAGACCGACTATGCGCAGTTTCGTCCAGGCCTGCTATGTGGGTAGTAATGGTATGGGTGATAGACCATGCAAAATAACATTTGCGGGGGGGGTCGGTGCACTGAAGAGGATCCTCCTGCTATCCAGACTAACAAGTATGACTTAATGGTGAGAAATAGAGTGATGTTACGTTGTTCTACAATTTATTGTCCCAGAATGTGTCCGTGGCTGAGCACAGTGTTGGGTAGTAGAGGCTAGAAATGTGCACGCCAACGATTAAATCATCCAACAACTAAATTTTGCAAGGCATTTTCGGCCTTCTAATATTTTCCAAAATGGACAAAGTCCGTCATCGTTGGATACTTCTTTTTGTTGTGGTCGTTTTGGCATCTCCTCGAGCCCAATTGGAGTTTGTATGCCTAGAATGCCGTTCTACGGATACAACTCAAATAGATTTCAGCACCGGGGGATACCATGGATACAGCTTCCAAGGTAAGTTTATTGCTCCCGTGAGCCCCTTAGCGCCCCTCGATACGACCTATTATTTTGGTTCCAAATGATATAACCCAGAAGGGATGCTATGTGTAGTATTGTCCAGGAATGAAGCTTTTGCATGGATAAACATGTGGGTAGTAGCGGTATCGGTGATAGACCATGCAATCCAACATTGGGGGGGGGGTCGGTGCATCGAAGAGGATCCTCCTCCTATCTAGACTGACAAGTATGAGTTGCTGGTGAGATACCGAGTGAGGTTACATTGTTCTGTAATTTATTTTCCAAAAATGTGTCCGTGGTTGAGCACAATGTTGGGTAGTAGAGGCTAGAAGTGTGCACGCCAACGATTAAATCATCCAAAAACTCAATCTTGCAAGCCATTTTTGGCCTTCATTTTTTCGAAATGAACGAAGTTTGTCATCGTGGCATACGTCTTTTCGTTGTGGTCTTTTTGGCATGTAGTGGAGCCAAATCGGAGTTCGTATGGCCAGAATATGGCCATTTTACGGGTACAACTCGAATAGATTTCAGCACCGGGGGATATTGTGGATCCAGCTTCCAAGGTAAGTTTCTCACGCCCTTGTTCCATTTTGCGCCCCTCGGAATGACCTATTATTTTGGTTCCATATCAATATAACCCAGAAGGGATGATATGCGCAGTTTCCTCCAGAAATGAAGCTTTTGCATGGCTACACATGTGGGTAGTAGCGGTATCGGCAATAGACCATGCAAAACAACTTTTTTCGGGGGTTCGGGGCATCGAAGAGAATCCTCCTTCTATCCAAACTGACAAGTATGACTTGCTAGTGAGAAATAGAGTGAGGTTACATTGTTTTGTAATTTATTGTCCCAAAATGTGTCCGTGGCTGAGCACAATGTTGGGTAGTAGAGGCTAGAAGTGTGCATGCCAACGATTAAATCATCCAAAAACTCAATCTTGCAAGCCATCTTTTGCCTTCGAATATTTTCCGAAATGGATGAAGTCGGTCATCATTGGATACAACTTTTCGTTGTGGTGGTTTTGATAGGTCGTGGATCCCAATCGGAGTTCGTATGGCCAGAATATGGCCGTTCTACGAACAATTCAAATAGATTTTAGCACAAGGGGATACCATGGATCCAGCTTCCAATGTAAGGTTCTAGCACCCGTGAGCCATTTTGCGCCCCTCAGAATGACCTATTATTTTGGTTCCACATGAATAGAACCCAGAAGGGATGCTGTGCGCAGTTTCGTCAAGGAATAATTCTTTTGCATGGCTAAACATGTGGGTAGTAGCGGTATGGGTGATAGTCCATGCGAAACAACATTTTTGTGGGGTTCAGTGCAGCGGAAAAGATCCTCCTTCTATCCAGACTAACAAGTATGACTTGCTGGTGAGAAATAGAGTGATGTTACATTGTTCTGTAATTTATTGCCCCAGAAGGTATCCGTGGATGAGCATAATGTTTGGTAGTAGAGGCTAGAAGTGTGTACGCCAACGATTAAATCATCCAGAAACTCAATCTTGCAATACATTTGGGCCTTTGAATATTTTTGCGAAACGGGCCAAGTTGGTCATCGTTGGATACGTCTTTTCGTTGCGGTCGATTTGGCAGGTCGGTGAGTCCAATCGGATTTCATATGGCCAGAATATGGCCATTCTATGTAAAACTCAAATAGATTTCAACACCGGGGGATACCATGGATCCAGCTTCCAAGGTAAATTTCTCATGCCCGTGAGCCATTTTGTGCCTCTCGGAATGACCTATTATTTTGGTTCCATATGAATAGAACCCAGAAGCGATGATATGCGCAGTTTCATCCGGGAATGAATATTTTTCATAGCTAAACATGTGGGTAGTAGCGGTATGGGTGACAGACCATGCAAAACAACATTTTTGGGAAGATCGATGCACCAAAGAGGATCCTCCTTGTATCCAAACTGACAAGTATGACTTGCCGATGAGAAATAGAGTGATGTTACATTGTTCTGTAATTTATTGTCCTAGAATTTGTCGGTGGTTGAGCACAATGTCGGTTAGTACAGGCTAGAAGTCTGCACGCCAGCGATTAACTCGTCCAAAAACTTAGTCTTGCAAGCCATTTTTGGCCTTCGATTTTTTTCCGAAACAGACGACGTCTGTCATCGTGGGATACGTATTTTTTTGCAGTCATTTTGGCAAGTCATGGAGCACAATCGGAGTTTGTATGGCCAGAATATGGTCGTTCTACGGATACATCTCAAATAGATTTCAGCACCGGGGGATACCATGGATCTAGCTTCCATGGTAAGTTTATCATGCCCGTGAGCCATTTAGCGCCCCTCGGAATGACCTATTATATTGGTGATGCTATGCGTAGTTTCGTCCAGGAATGAAGCTTTTGGATGGCTAAACATGTGGGTAGTAGCGGTATGGGTTATAGACCATGCATGTAGCGACCCGACTCAAAACGAGTCAAGCCTCTGTGTGTTCTGTGCCATCCCTGGATCAGTATGTTGGGACACACAGTACATCAGTGTATATATCAAAGTGCAATCACATGTAATTAACGTAAAACTGATATATACGTTAAAATCTCAGCGGAAATAGTCAACGGGAGTGGAGTCCCAATAAACACCAACGGCAGGTTGAGTGTAGACTGTAACCCTGAATCGTACTCTTACTCGTTGATGAAGAGTATCTGCAACATGAGACGTTGCAGCCGTGTAGGTCAGTACATTGAATGTACCGGCAAGATCACCATAGTAGAACAACAGATAAAAACTATTCTATATGCAGTGAGGCTTTGTGGCTCTGTTTCTGAGTTTTTGCATAAAAACTGATTTTATTTCTTTTCCTACAACAAATGAATATCAGGAATTTTCACTATAGAGTTACCTAACATGACATGGTTCCGCCAACCGATATCTTAATGCCCAAAAGTATCATAAGTTGCCCACAATTAATTATCAGTCCAGCGTTGAGAGTTCAGAGATAGATCCAAGTCCAGAGGCTCAAATTGCCCGTAACCGGGGACACGGCTAATCGATTAGGTTTAACTCTGCAGAGTGTTGTGTACTTTACCCACAAGATTCGTTCCCTCCTTGTAAGTCCTCGCACTGCCTGGTGTTTGAGAATAGGACGAACGAAACATGGTCTTTCAGAGTGTTTCCCTGACTACTGTCAGTGCCCATCCAATCCTAACGTCGACTACATCTCGTAGCACTGCCCAGCCAGAGTCACAACAAAGATCAACCAAGCCAGAGCCCATAATGACTTGTGGCTACGCAGGTAAGCTTCCGACATGAAGTATTCATCCGTCTCTTTGAGTTTGGGTGAAGCTTTCCGCAAGATGTCATGGCGCTTCTCCATGCATCCCGGCCATCCAGTGGTTACTCCAGGGATGCCCAAACAACCATCCTTCACCCAGTAGTGTGTATTGAAAAATTGTTTCTCGAGTCTCGAAGTCTTGAGGTCTTGAAGATGCAGGACTTGAAGATGCCTTCATGAAGTAGTCGTCTTGACGTAGAGTCCTCCTTCTCACACCACTCACGAACACTCATACCAAACCCCATCTACTTTAGCATAGCATAAAAAATAACTAACGTTCCTGGGGCTTTAGTAACAAGTGGTGGGTTCCTACCTCATGCCTTCTACTTGACTACAAGAATTTTCAATAGCACTACTGGAGGGATTTGTTGAAGGATATCACTAGATGCAGTAAAACATAGGTATGAAATAGATGGTCAAAGTGAACTTGCATGTACTATTGATGAAGAATAATACCGCTCTCAGAAATAACTTGATAGAACTATTCGTCACTATCCGATGAAAATCTATATAATCAAACGTTGCATTCATATAAGCAATCATACTAGCAATCAATACTAACAATCAATAGGAAACACAAAACTAAAAACAACAAGGTTATGATGAAGGAAATACTTAAGACAAAACTCAAAACAACAAAGTTTCAGCAATACAACTAAGGTTGGTTTTATCCACAAGTAAATCCTATTTTCAAAAGTAAAAAACACAAAACAAAAACAAAGTAAATATAACAAAAGTATTTTAGTAAATATTTTACTTAGCAAAACGAATTACTTTTGAAGAACAACTAAGAACTAAGAAAGTAATACTATAAACAACATAGATTTTTGCCTAATAAACCTAACAATAAGAAAACAAATGAAATATTAAAATAACATAAAAATATATATAACACTAAGTTAACATAAATTATATTTTATAAAACAATTTTATTAAAGGTATTTTCAATTAGCAAATCAAACTAGCAATGAAATCAATTTGCAAGTTATGATTTAACTTGAATTGATTTCATGCACCCAATTAATAAAATGACCAAAAATAACTTGGTTGAAATAATATTGCTAACTAATATAAAACAGAGTAGAATTTTTTTCAATTAATATAAAATAAAAATAGATTAAACAAATTTAAAACAAAAGAAGTAGAAATAAACCTAAAAGAACTAAAACAGAATCTGTTTTGTTAAAAATACAAATTTAAATTATTCCAAAAATTCTCAAATTCTACCTACTGTTAAATAAAGTCACTAGAGACAAGTAGCAAAAAGAATAAACTAAAAATCTATTTTCAAACTCAAGATATTTAGACAATAACAGTTGAATCAAATCTGTTTGAATTCAATTTTAAATTCTTCAAATATGGTCAAACTTGATATCTACAGAAACTACATAAATTTATTGACATGATGCAAAAACAATCAATCAAAAAATCTAAATATTTTAAAAGATATAACAAAAATAAAAACAGGAATCATTCTGTTTTCTATAGCAGAAACAAAAAAGAAAAAAATCTTAGCTAACGGACAGGGATGACGTGGCGTCTTCCTATTGGTTGAAAGCGCGTGCGTGCGGGTGTTTGCGGGTGGACGACCGAAGCATAAAGGATAATGGTTTGCCGTTTTAAAACTTCTAATCTGATCTATTAACCCTAGATCCGACGGCTACGGGAGGGGCGTGGCTTAAAGAGGAGGAGGTCGGGGCTCCGGCGATGTCGACGGCGGCCAAACATCGGAGGCAATCGGAGACGGTGGTGCGGTGGTCGAGGGCGGCATCCGAAAGGTCCAGGCGACGGTGGCGAAGCTCCGACGACGATTGGTGGCGTCGGTTGGGGCTGGGGACGACGGAGGCGACGGCCACGTGCTCAGAGGGCTTCGACTGTTAGCCGAACTCCGGCGAGGTGGTGCGGTCGGGTTTTTTGGTGAGGGCAGGGACGTTCGGGGGTGGAACGGAGTGCGGTGAGGCTGGGGCTTCTTATAGGCGCGGTGCGGGGTCGGGAGATGGAAAGGGGAGCGAGATCCGGGGCGGGAGAGATCTCCGGCGAGGTCGGGAGCGCGGGGAGGAAGAGGAGCACGGTCGGGCGGTGGGGTCCGCTTGTCAGTGAGGAAGGGGGCGGCGTCAACGGCGTTGGTGACCGATCCGGAGGGATCTCGGGGAGTTAAGGCAGGTGGGCCGGCCGGTTTTAATTAACACGTTAATTCCTTTCCTTTTCTAATTACCAGTGAAATGAAAACTCATTTATGGCATTCAAAACACTTCCAAAAATTGAAGATACATATATCAAATTGACCAGGGGAATAGATGATATTAATGAACATTTTTCCACGGCCAAAATGAATACTTTAAAAAAATTATTTTCAGAAAATGCCTAAATTGATTTAAATTCTTTTGCAATAAATTTTCAAATAACCCCCTCATTTTGTTGTTCACATATTTCACAAAGATAACCCTGGTGTGGAGTGTCATGTTACTCCTCTCAAAATCTTGTCAAGGGTATTTGAGTTCTTTCAAAATTTAAAATGGAACCAAATATGAAATGAATTCCAAATCAGAAAATTTCAAATGCTTTCAAATTCACTCTTCAAATCTTTTTATATTCAAGAAGTCATGTCATCTTCTCTTACTGATTTCAAATGTAGGAATTTGAATTCCAAAAGCATATGGGAAAGTCATGTCATTCCCTCTCATTCAAATGTTTTCAAAAAGTTTCAAATTTTTCACTCAATTTCAATCACTCAATCAAACAAACAATCATTCTAATATTTATTATAACATTCCAAAATTTGGGATGTTACAATGCAAAACAACATTTTGGGGGGGGGGTCAGTGCACCGAAGAGGATCCTCCTTCTATCCAGACTAACAAGTATGGCTTGCTAGGGAGAAATAGAGTGATGTTACATTGTTCTATAATTTACTATCCCAGAATGTGTGCGTGGTTGAGCAAAATGTTGGGTACAAGAGGCTAGAGGTTTGCGCGCCAATGATTAAATCATCCAAAAACTCATTCTTGCAAGACCTTTTTGGCCTTCGAATTTTTTCTGAAACGGACGAAGTCGCTAATCGTGGGATACGCCTTTTTGTTGCGGTAGTTTTGCATTGTTGTGGAGCCCAATCGGAGATCGTATGGCCAGAATATGGCCATTTTACGGATACAACTCAAATAGATTTTAGCACCGGGGGATACCGTGGATCCAGCTTCCAAGTTAAGTTTCTCGCGCCTTGAGCCATTTTGCGCCCCTCGGAATGACCTATTATTTTTGTTCCATATGAATATAACCAAGAAGGGATGCTATGCGCAGTTTGGTCTAGGAATGAAGCTTTTGCATGGCTAAACATGTGGGTAGTAGACGCATGGGTCATAGACCATGCAAAACAATATTTTTGGGGGGTTCGGTGCACCGAAGAGGATTCTCCTTCTGTCAAGACTGACAAGTATGACTTGCTGGTGAGAAATAGAGTGATGTTACATTGTTTTGTGATTTATTGTCCCAAAATGTGTCTGTGGCTGAGCATTGTGTTGGGTAGTATAGGCTAGAAGTGTGCACGCCAATGATTAAATCATCCAAAAACAGAATGTTGCAGGCCGTTTTTGGCCTTCGAATATTTTTCTAAACACACAAAGTTGGTCATCGTTGGATACATCTTTTCATTGCAGTCGTTTTGGCTGGTCGTGGAGCCCAATCGGAGTTCGTATGGCCAGAAAATGGTCATTCTACGGACAACTCAAATAGATTTCAGCACCGGGGGATAGCGTGGATCCGTCTTCCAAGGTAAATTTCTCGCACCCGTGAGCCATTTTGCGCACCTCAGAACGACCTATTATTTTAGTTCCGTAATAATAGAACCCAGAAGGGATGCTATGTGCACTTTCGTCCACGAATGAAGCTTTTGCATGGCTAAACATGTGGGTAGTAGCGATACAGGTAATAGACCATGCAAAACAACATTTCCTGTGGGTTCACTACAACGAAGAGGATCCTCCTTCTATGCAGACTAACAAGTATGACTTGCTGGTGAGAAATAGAGTGATGTTACATTGTTCTATAATTAATTGTCCCAAAATGTGTCTATGGATGAGCCCAATGTTGGGTAGTAGAGGCTAGAAGTGTGCACACCAATGATTAAATCATCCAAAAACTCAATTTTGCAAGCCGTTTTTGGCCTTCGAATATTTCCGAAATGGACAAAGTCGGTCATCTTGGATATATCTTTTCATAGAGGTCGTTTTGGCAGGTTGAGGAGCCCAATCGAAGTTCGTATGACTAGAATATGGCCATTCTACGGACAACTCAAATAGATTTCTGCGCCGGGTGATACCTTGGATCCAGCTTCCAAGGTAAGTTTCTCACGCCCGTGAGCCATTTTGTGCCCCTCGGAATGACCTATTATTTTGGTTACATACGAATAGAATCCAGAAGGGATACTACGCGTAGTTTCATCTAGGAATGAATATTTTGAATGACTAAACATGTGTGTAGTAGCGTTATGGGTGATAGACCATGCAAAACAACATTTTTGGGGGGTTTGGTGCACCGAAGAGGATCCTCCTTCTATCTAGAATGACAAGTATGACATGCTGGTGAGAAATAGAGTGATGTTACATTGTTCTACAATTTATTGTCCTAGAATGTGTCTGTGGCTGAGCACAATGTCGGTTAGTAGAGGCTAGAAGTCTGCATGGCACCGATTAACTCGTCCAAAAACTCAGTCTTGCTAGCCATTTTTGGCCTTCGATTTTTTTTCGAAACGGACAAAGTCGGTCATCGTGGGATAAATACTTTTGTTGCAGTCATTTTGGCAAGTCATGGAGCCCAATCGGAGTTTGTATGCCTAGAATATGGCCATTCTACGGATACAACTCAAATAGATTTCAGCACCGGGGGATACCATGGATCCAGCTTCTAAGGTACGTTTCTTGCGCCCGTGAGCTGTTTAGCGCCCCTCGAAACGACCTATTATTTTGGTTCCAAATGAATATAACCCAGAAGGGATGTTATGCGTAGTATTGTCCAGGAATGAAGCTTTTGCATGGATAAACATGTGGGTAGTAGCGATATGGGTGATAGACCATGCAAACCAACATTTGGGGAGGGGGGGTCAGTGCATCGAAGATGATCCTCCTCCTATCTAGACTGACAAGTATGAGTTGCTGGTGAGATACAGAGTGAGGTTACATTGTTCTGTAATTTATTTCCCAAAATGTGTTCGTGGCTGACCAAAATGTTAGGTTGTAGAGGCTAGAAGTGTGCACGCCAACGATTAAATCATCCAAAAACTCAATCTTCCAAGCCGTTTTTGGCCTTCGATTTTTTTTTCCGAAACGAACAAACTCGGTCATCGTGCGATACGTCTTTTTGTTGTGGTCGTTTTGGCATGTAGTGGAGCCAAATCGGAGTTTGTATGGCCAACGATTAAATCATCCACAAACTCAATCTTGCAATACATTTGGGCCTTTGAATATTTTTGCTAAACAGACGAAGTCGGTCATCGTTGGATACGTCTTTTCGTTGCGGTCGGTTTGGCAGCTCGGTGAGTCCAATCGGAGTTCGTATGGCCAGAATATGGCCGTTCTATGTAAAACTCAAATAGATTTCAGCACCGGGGGAAACCATGGATCCAGCTTCCAAGGTAAATTTCTCGCACTCGTGAGCCTTTTGCTCCTCTTGGAACGACCTATTATTTTGGTTCCATATGAATAGAACCCAGAAGCGATGTTATGCGCAGTTTCGCGGGAATGAATATTTTTCATGGCTAAACATGTGGGTAGTAGCGGTATGGGTGACAGACCATGCAAAACAACATTTTTGGGAAGATCGATGCACCTAAGAGGATCCTCCTTGTATCCAAACTGACAAGTATGACTTGCCGATGAGAAATAGAGTGATGTTATAGTGTTCTGTAATCTATTGTCCTAGAATTTGTCGGTGGTTGAGCACAATGTCGATTAGTACAGGCTAGCAGTCTACACGCCAGCGATTAACTCATCCAAAAACTTAGTCTTGCAAGCCATTTTTGGCCTTCGATTTTTTTCCAAAACAGACGATGTCGGTCATCGTGGGATACGTATTTTTGTTGCAGTCATTTTGGCAAGTCATGGAGCCCAATCAGAGTTTGTATGGCCAGAATATGGCCGTTCCACGGATGTAACTCAAATAGATTTCAGCACCGGGGGATACCGTGGATCCAGCTTCCATGGTAAGTTTCTTGCGCT
This sequence comes from Hordeum marinum, assembly GCA_022496015.1. Lineage (NCBI taxonomy): Eukaryota > Viridiplantae > Streptophyta > Magnoliopsida > Poales > Poaceae > Hordeum > Hordeum marinum. Next base: position 461,288,695 of record CM039673.1, read on the forward strand.
CGTGAGCCATTTAGCGCCCCTCAGAATGACCTATTATATTGGTTCCAAATGAATATAACCTAGATGGGATGCTATGCATAATTTTGTCCAGGAATGAAGCTTTTGGATGGCTAAACATGTGGGTAGTAGCGCTATGGGTTATAGACCATGCAAAACAACATTTTTGGGGGGTTCGGGGCACCGAAGAGGATCCTCCTGTTGGAAATATGCCCTAGAGGCAATAATAAAATAGTTATTATCATATTTCCTTGTTCATGATGATCGTTTATTATCCATGCTATAATTGTATTGATCGGAGACTTAGATGCATGTGTGGATACATAGACAAAACCATGTCCCTAGTATGCCTATAATGGACTAGCTTGTTGATCAAAGATGGTTAAGGTTTCCTAGCCATGGACATGAGATGTCACTTGATAAACGTGATCACATCATTAGGAGAATGGTGTGATGGACAAGACCCAAACTACAAACGTAGCATATGATCGTGTTAGTTTATTGCTACTGTTTTCTGGATGTCAAGTATATGTTCCTATGACCATGAAATCATGCAACTCACGGACATCGGAGGAGTGCCTTGTGTGTATCAAACGTCGCAACTTAACTGGGTGACTATAAAGGTGCTCTACAGGTATCTCCGAGGGTGTCTTTTGACTTGGCATGGATCAAGACTAGGATTTGTTACTCCGTGTGACGGAGAGGTATCCCAGGGCCCACTCGGTAATGCAACATCACAATAAGCCTTTCAAGCAATGTGACTAAGTGTTACTCACGGGATCTTGTATTACAGAACGAGTAAAGAGACTTGCCGGTAACAAGGTTGAACTAGGTATGGATATACCGACGATCGAATCTCGGGCAAGTAACATACCGAAGAACAAAGGGAACGTTATACGGGATTGACTGAATCCTTGACATAAAGGTTCGACCGATAAAATCTTCGTAGAATATGTAGGAACCAATATGGTCATCTAGGTCCCGCTATTGGTTATTAACCGTAGAGGTGTTTCGGTCATGTCTACATAGTTCTCGAACCCGCAGGGGCTGCACACTTAAGGTTTGGTGACGTTTTGGTAGTATAGAGTTATGCATGGTGGTGACCGAAGGTTGTTCGGAGTCCCGGATGAGATCCCGGACATCACGAGGAGCTCCGGAATGGTCTGGAGGTAAAGATTCATATATAGGAAGTCCTATTTTGGTCGCCGGAAAAGTTTCGGGCTCATCGGTAGTGTACCGGGAGTGCCGGTAGTGTACCGGGGGACCATCGGGAGAGGTATTTCTACCCAAGAGGCTACATGGGCTGTGGGAGGGTGGAAACCAGCCCTTAGTGGGCTGGTGGAAGTCCTCACAGAGGCCCATGCGGCTGGACTTGAGGAAGAGAGAAAAAAGCCAAGGTGGAAGTAAATTCAAAGTAGGAAAGGAGGAATCCGAATCATACTAGGATTGGAGGAGGATTCCACCAATCCTCCTTGCGCAAGGCCAGCCTTGGTGCCAGCCCTCCTCCTCCCTCCCTCCTATATATAGTAGTGGTATTGGGTGTTTTGCACGGGTTTTTTACGACCACGTGCTACCCGTTCCACCGGTGCTCCTCTAGATCGGATTTCTGTAGTGCTTAGGTGAAGCCCTGCCGGAATTGCTCCACCACCATCGCCGGAGCGCCATCATGCTGCCGGTGAACTCTTCTTCCTCTCCACTTCCCCTTGCTAGATCAAGACGGTGGAGATCGTCATCAAGCTGCACATGTGCTGAACGCGGAGGTGTCGTCCGTTCGGCGCTAGATCGGAAGGACCGTGATCAAGATTGCGAGACGGTTCGTGATGAGATCGCGGGACAGTTCGTGATGAGATCGCGGGACAGATCATGATGAGATCGCGGCACGGATCGTGATGAGTTTGCGGGACGGATCATGATGTGATCGCGGGACGCTCGGCAATTTGGATCACAAAGATGTTTCACTACACCAACCGCGTTCTTAACGCTTCCCGCTTAGCGATCTACAAGGGTATGTAGATCCACTCTCCCTCTCGTAGATTCTCATCACCATGGATAGATCTTGCGTGTGTGTAGGAAATTTTTTGTTTCCCATGCAACGTTCCCCAACACCTCCTTCTATACAGACTGACAAGTATGGCTTGCTAGGGAGAAATAGAGTGATGTTACATTGTTCTGTAATTTATTGTCCCAGAATGTGTCCGTGGCTGAGCAAAATGTTGGGTACTAGAGGCTAAAGGTTTGCAAGCCAATGATTAAATCATCCAAAAACTCATTCTTGCAAGACCTTTTTGGCCTTCGAATATTTTCCGAAACGGACAAAATCGGTCATCATGGGATACGTCTTTTTGTTGCGGTAGTTTTGCATTGTCGTGGAGCCCAATCGGAGATCATACGTCTAGAATATAGCCATTTTACGGATACAACTCAAATAGATTTCAGCACCGGGGGATGTCGTGGATCTAGCTTCCAAGTAAAGTTTCTCACGCCTTGAGCCATTTTGCACCCCTCGGAATGACCTATTATTTTGGTTCCATATGAATATAACCCAGAAGGGATGCTATGCGCAGTTTGGTCCAGGAATGAAGCTTTTGCATAGCTAAATATGTGGGTATTAGAAGTATGGGTAATAGACCATGCACAACAATATTTTTGGGGGGTCGATGCACCGAAGAAGATTCTCCTTCTATCAAGACTAACAAGTATGACTTGCTGGTGAGAAATAGAGTGATGTTACATCATTCTGTAATTTATTGTCCCAAAATGTGTCTGTGGCTAAGCACAATGTTGGGTAGTAGAGGCTAGAAGTGTGCACGCCAATGATTAAATCATCCAAAAACTCAATGTTGTAAGCCGTTTTTGGCCATCGAATATTTTTCTAAACAGACGAAGTCGGTCATCGTTGGATATGTCTTTTTGTTACGTTCATTTTGGCTGGTCGTGGAGCCCAATCGGAGTTCGTATGGCCAGAAAATAGTCGTTCTACGGACAACTCAAATAGATTTCAGCACCAGGGGATAGTGTGGATCCATCTTCCAAGGTAAATTTCTCGCACCCATGAACCATTTTGTGCTGCTCGGAACGACCTATTATTTTGGTTCCATAATAATAGAACCCAGAAGGGATGCTATGTGCACTTTCATCCACAAATGAAGCTTTTGCATGGCTAAACATGTCAGTAGTAGCGGTACGGGTAATAGACCATGCAAAACAACATTTTCTAGGGGTTCGCTGCAACAAAGAGGATCCTCCTTCTATGCAGACAGACAAGTTTGACTTGCTGGTGAGAAATAGAGTGATGTTACATTGTTCTGTAATTAATTGTCCCAAAATGTGTTCATGGATGAGCACAATGTTGGGTAGTAGGGGCTAGAAGTGTGCACGCCAACGATTAAATCATCCAAAAACTCAATTTTGCAAGCCGTTTTTGGCCTTCGAATATTTTCCGAAATGGACGAAGTCAGTCATCGTTGGATACGTCTTTTCATAGAGGTCGTTTTGGTAGGTCGTGGAGCCCAATCAGAGTTCGTATGGCTAGAATATGGTCGTTCTACGGATAACTCAAATAGATTTCTACGTCAGGTGATATCTTGGATCCAGATTCCAAGGTAAGTTTCACACGCCCGTGAGCCATTTTGCGCCCCTCGGAACGACCTATTATTTTGGATACATATGAATAGAACCCAGAAGGGATGCTATGCGCAGTTTCATCTAGGAATGAATTTTTTGCATGGCTAAACATGTGGGTAGTAGCGGTATGGGTGATAGACCATGCAAAACAATATTTTGGGGCGTTCGGTGCACCGAAGAGGATCCTCCTTCTAACTAGACTGACAAGTACGACATGCTGGTGAGAAATAGAGTGATGTTACATTGTTCCGTAATTTATTGTCCTAGAATGTGTCCGTTCCTAAGCACAATATCGGTTATTAGAGGCTAGAAGTCTGCATGCCACAAATTAACTCATCCAAAAACTCAGTCTTGCAAGCTATTTTTGGCCTTCGCATTTTTTCCAAAACGAACGAAGTCGGTCATCGTGGGATACATATTTTTGTTGCAGTCATTTTGGCAAGTCATGGATCAAAATCGGAGTTTGTATGCCTAGTATATGGCCATTCTACGGATACAACTTAAATAGATTTCAGCATCGGTGGATACCATGGATATAGCTTCCAAGGTAAGTTTCTTGCGCCCGTGAGCCGTTTAGCGCCCCTCGAAACGATCTATTATTTTGGTTCCAAATGAATATAACCTAGAAGGGATGCTATGCGTAGTATTTTCCAGGAATGAAGCTTTTGCATGGATAAACATGTGGGTAGTATCAATATGGGTGATAGACCATGCAAACCAACATTTGGGGGGGGATCGGTGCATCAAAGAGGATCATCCTTCTATCTAGACTGACAAGTATGAGTTGCTGGTCAGATACAGAGTGAGGTTACATTGTTCTGTAATTTATTTTCCCAAAATGTGTCCGTGGTTGAGCACAATGTTGGGTAGTAGAGGCTATAAGTGTGCACGCGAACGATTAAATCATCCAAAAACTCGATCTTTCAAGCTGTTTTTGGCCTTCGATTTTTTCCAAAATGAACGAAGTCGGTCATCGTGGTATACGTCTTTTCGTTGTGGTCGTTTTGGCATGTAGTGGAGCCAAATCGGAGTTCGTATGGCCTGAATATGGCCGTTTTACGGGTACAACTCAAATAGATTTCAGCACCGGGGCATACTGTGGATCCAGCTTCCAAGGTAAGTTTCTCACGCACTTGTTCCAGTTTGCGCCCCTCGGAATGACCTATTGTTTTGGTTCCATAGAATATAACCCAGAAGGGATGATATGCGCAGTTTCATCCAGGAATGAAGCTTTTGCATGGCTAAACAAGTATGTAGTAGCGGTATCGGTAATAGACCATGCAAAACAACTTTTAGGGGGGGTTGGGGCACCAAAGAGGATCCTCCTTCTCTCCAGACTTACAAGTATGACTTGCTTCAGATATATAGAGTGATGTTACATTGTTTTGTAATTTATTGTCCCGGAATGGGTCCGTGGTTGAGCACAATGTTGGGTAGTAGAGGCTAGAAGTGTGCATGCCAACAATTAAATCATCCAAAAACTCAATCTTGCAAGCCGTTTTTGGCCTTCGAATATTTTCTGAAATGGACGAAGTCAGTCATCGTTGGATACATATTTTCATTGCGGTGGTTTTGGTAGGTCATGGATCCCAATCGGAGTTCGTATAGCCAGAATATGGCCGTTCTACGAACAATTCAAATAGATTTCAGCACCAGGGGATACCGTGGATCCAGCTTCCAAGGTAAGGTTCTAGCGCCCGTGAGCCATTTCGCGCCCCACGGAATGACCTATTATTTTGGTTCCACTTCAATAGAACCCAGAAGGGATGTTGTGCGCAGTTTTGTCAAGGAATGAATGTTTTGCATGGCTAAACATGTGGGTAGTAGCGGTGTGGGTGATAGACCATGCGTAACAACATTTTTGTGGGGTTCGGTGCAGCGGAGAATATCCTCCTTCTATCCAGACTGACAAGTATGACTTTCTTGAGAGATATAGAGTGATGTTACATTGTTCTGTAATTTATTGCCCCAGAAGGTATCCGTGGTTGAGCACAATGTTGGGTAGTAGAGGCTAGAAGTGTGTACGCCAACGATTAAATCATCCACAAACTCAATCTTGCAATACATTTGGGCCTTTGAATATTTTTATAAAATGGACGAAGTCGGTCATCGTTGGATACTTCTTTTCGTTGCAGTCGATTTGGCAGGTCGGTGAGTCCAATCGGAGTTTATATGGCCAGAATATGGCCGTTCTATGTAAAACTCAAATAGATTTCAGCACCCGGGGATACCATGGATCCAGCTTCCAACGTAAATTTCTTGCACCCGTGTGCCATTTTGCGCCTCTCGGAACGACCTATTATTTTGGTTCCATATGAATAGAACCCAGAAGCGACGCTATGCCTAGTTTCATCCGGGAATGAATATTTTTCATGGCTAAACATGTGGGTACTACAGGCTAGAAGTCTGCACGCCAGCGATTAACTCATCCAAAAACTTAGTCTTGCAAGCTATTTTTGGCCTTACATTTCTTTTCCGAAATAGACGACGTCGGTTATCGTGGGATACGTATTTTTGTTGCAGTCATTTTGGCAAGTCATGGAGCCCAATCGAAGTTTGTATGGCCAGAATATGGTCATTCTATGGATACAACGCAAATAGATTTCAGCACCGGGGGATACCGTGGATCTAGCTTCCATGGTAAGTTTCTCACGCCCGTGAGCCATTTAGCGCCCCTCGGAACGACCAATTATATTGGTTCCAAATGAATATAACCTAGATGGGACGCTATGCATAATTTTGTCCATGAATGAAGCTTTTGGATGGCTAAACATGTGGGTAGTAGCGGTCTGGGTGATAGACCATGCAAAACAACACTTTTGGGGGATTCGGTGCACCGAAGAGGATCCTCCTTCTATCCAGACTCATAAGTATGGCTTGCTATGGAGAAATAGAGTGATGTTACATTGTTCTGTAATTTATTGTCCCAGAATGGGTCCGTGGCTAAGCAAAATGTTGGTTACTAGAGGCTAGAGGTTTGCACGCCAATGATTAAATCATCCAAAAACTCATTCTTGCAAGACCTTTTTGGCCTTCTAATTTTTTCCGAAATGGACGAAGTCGGTCATCGTGGGATACGTCATTTTGTTGTGGTAGTTTTGCATTGTCGTGGAGCCCAATCGAAGTTCGTATGGCCAGAATATGGCCATTTTACGGATACAACTCAAATAGATTTCAGTACCGGGGGATACCGTGGATCCAGCTTCCAAGTTAAGTTTCTCGCGCCTTGATCCATATTGCGCCCCTCGGAATGACCTATTATTTTGGTTCCATACGAATATAACCCAAAAGGGATGCTATGCGCAGTTTGGTCCAGGAATGAAGCTTTTGCATGGCTAAACATGTGGGTAGTAGAATTATGGGTAATAGACCATGCAAAACAATATTTCGGGGGGTTCGGTGCATCGAAGAGGATTCTCCTTCTATGAAGACTGACAAGTATGACTTGCTGGTGAGAAATAGAGTGATGTTACATCGTTCTGTAATTTATTGTCCCAAAATGTGTCTGTGGTTGAGCACAATGTTGGGTAGTAGAGGCTAGAAGTGTGGACGCCAATCATTAAATCATCCAAAAACTCAATGTTGCAAGCCGTTTTTGGCCTTCAAATGTTTTTCTAAACAGACGAAGTCAATCATCGTTGGGTACGTCTTTTCGTTGCGGTCGTTTTGGGTGGTTGTGGAGCCCAATCGGAGTTCGTATGGCCAGAAAATGGTCGTTCTCTGGACAACTCAAATAGATTTCAGCACCGTGGGATAGAGTGGATCCATCTTCCAAGGTAAATTTCTCGCTCCCGTGAGCCATTTTGCGTCCCTCGGAACAACCTATTATTTTGGTTCCATAATAATAGAACCCAGAAGGGATGCTATGTGCACTTTCGTCTAGGAATGAGTCTTTTGCGTGGCTAAACATGTCGGTAGTAGCGGTATGGGTGATACACCATGCAAAACAATATTTTTGGGGGGTTCAGTGCAGCGGAGAAGATCCTCCTTCTATTCAGATTGACAAGTATGACTTGTTGGTGAGAAATGGATTGATGTTACATTGTTCTGTAATATATTATCCTAGAATGTGTTTGTGGTTGAGCACAATGTTGGGTAGTAGAGGCTAGAAGTGTGCACGCCACTAATTAAATAATCCAAAAACTCAATCTTGCAAGACCTTTTTGGCCTTCGAATTTTTTCCGAAATGAATGAAATCGGTCATCATGGGATATGCCTTTTCGTTGCGGTCGTTTTGGCATGTTATGGAGCCCAGTCGTAGTTCGTATGGCCCGAATATGGATGTTCTACGGATACAACTCAAATAGATTCAACACCAGAGGATACCGTGGATCCATTTTCCAAGGTAAGTTTCTCGCGCCCGTCCTCCATTTTACGCCCCTCGGAACGACCTATTATTTTGGTTCCATATGAATAGAACCCAGAAGGGATGCTATGCGCAGGTTCGTCCAGGAATGAAGCTTTTGCTTGGCTAAACATGTGGGTAGTAGAGGTATGGGTGATAGACCATGCAAAACAATATTTTTGGGGGGTTTAGTGCAGCGGAGAAGATCCTCCTTCTATTCAGACTGACAAGTATGATTTGTTGGTGAGAAATAGAGTGATGTTACATTGTTCTGTATTATATTGCCCCAGAATGTGTCTGTGGCTAAGCACAATGTTGGGTAGTAGAGGCTAGAAGTGTGCACGCCAAAGATTAAATAATCCAAAAACTCAATATTGCAAGACCTTTTTGGCCTTCGAATTTTTTCCGAAATGAACAAAATCGGTCATTGTGGGATACGTCTTTTTGTTGCGGTCGTTTTGGCATGTTGTGGAGCCCAATCGGAGTTCGTATGTCCAGAATATGGCCGTTCTACGGATACAAGTCAAATAGATTTCAGCACCGGGGCATACCGTGGATCCAGCTTCCAAGGTAACTTTCTCGCGCCCATGAGCCATTTAGCGCCCCTCGAAACGACCTATTATTTTGGTTACATATGAATATAAACCAGAAGGGATCCTATGCGCACTTTCGTCCAGGAATAAAGCTTTTACATGGCTAAACATGTGGGTAGTAGCGATATGGCTGATAGACCAAGCAAAACAACATTTTTGGGGGGTCGGTGCATCGAAGAGGATCCTCCTTCTATAGAAACACACAATTATGACTTGCTAGGGAGAAATAGAGTGATGTTACATTGTTCTGTAATTTATTGTCCCAGAATGTGTCCGTGGCTGAGCATAATGTTGGGTAGTAGAGGCTAGAAGTGTGCACGCCAACGATTAAATCATCCAGAAACATAATTTTGCAAGACGTTCTTGGCCTTCAAAATTTTTCTGAAATGAATGAAGTCTGTCGTCGTGGGATACATCTTTTCATTGCGGTTGTTTTGGCATGTAGTGGAGCCCAATCGGAGTTCGTATGGCTAGAATATGGCCGTTCTATGAATACAACTCAAATAGATTTCAGCACGGGGGGATACCGTGGTTCCAGCTTCCAAGGTAAGTTTCTCGCGCCCATGAGCCATTTTGCGCCCCTCGGAATGACCTATTTTTTTGGTTCCATATGAATATAACCCAGAAGGGATGCTATGCACAGTTTCATCCAGGAATGAAGCTTTTGCATGGCTAAACATGTGGGTAGTAGTGGTATGGCTGATAGACCATGCAAAACAACATTTTTGGGGGGTTCGGTGCACCGAAGAGGATCCTCCTTCTATCCAAACACACAAGTATGACTTGCTGGGGAGAAATAGAGTGATGGTACATTATTCTGTAATTTATTATCCTAGACTGTGTGATAGCCCAAGTGTTGCCCCTACCTTTTATGGCATTGTAACCTATGTGGGACCTTGTGGTCATGTGTTGAATGGATGAGTTTGCTCTTTTGCCATGTCATTGTCTCATGCATTCTTTCATCATGCGTCAAAGCATTTCATCATCTATCTTGCATAGTATTGTTGTGGTGTGCTTCTTGTGATCTTTTTGTTAGGTGAGGTGTGTTTGTGGGCAAGACATGTGTTGGTTGGAGTGTTGCTCCTTTCCTCCCATTCCAAACTATCCCCAGCTCTCTTCTATTCAAATGTGCTCATTGTGAAATATTTCTTGCTGGTTTTCCCTTGTTTTAAATGTTGGTCATCTTCAAATAATTCCACTAACATTTCTAATGTAGGCCTATGCCATGGTTGGGATTATTCCATTTATAATAATTTTGAAAACCAGACATAGTTAATTAACAAGTTAAATATTTGCTAGATCTAAAATGCCATAACCAATTTTGTTAAATAGCTTGCATTTTTGTGAGTTTAAAAGTATTTTTGGTTTTTAGGAAAACCCCCTTCATTCTCTGTGTGGAATTTTTTTTGCTTTGCCTTTTTATTTTAAAAAGAAAACCTCTATGTTTATTTCTGTGAGAGAGAGAGAGTCGAGCTTGGGCCTCTCCTCCCCTCACGGCCCAGCCCTTCTCCGTCATTGGAAGCAGAGAGAGCACGCCCGCCATGCGTTCACGGACGCTGAGGAACGACGTTTGTCCCTCCTATTTAGCCTCGACGTGCTTGCCCCCTCCGCCTAGGGTTCCTCTTCTCCCTCTAGCCGTCGTCGCTTCCTTATCCCCCTCCAATTCTCCCCTTCCTCTCCTTCTTCTTTTGTTAGGTTAGTTTCAGAGAGAGATTCAGAGAGGGTTAGTGAGGACGCCACCCGTCGTCGCCGTCGTCCTCGCGTCTATAGTGGATCCCCTCCTCGTCCGAGATGCCCTGGCGAACGCGGATCGTTCCCGCATTCCGTTCCTGCTGTTAGAATGCCATGGGAAGCTCCAAGGCATGGACTTCTTCCTCCTCGTCGACGCTCTCCCAAAGGTCGCCACTGATCTTCTTCCTCTTCATCGCTGTCGCGACTTCGTCTCTTCTTCCTCGTCATCGTGTTCAGGGTCATCGTCATCTCCTCCTCGGTGACCCGCCGCGACTTCCCCTCTCATTGTCGTGCTTAGCTTGTCGTCTCCGTGCTTTCTGTCGCCGCCGTTCCGCTCAAGGCAACGCCTTGAGTGCGTCGCCTCCGTCCTCCTCATTACAAAGCAAACAGGGGAACGGATCTCTCTTAGTTTCCTGCTCCACCTCAACCAGTTCGCGTCTCTGTAGAGCTCATGTGCGCCGGAATTCGTCTATCATCATGTGCGTCACCATGGATGGGCAGAAAGCTCTGCTCGAGCTCGAGGAGTTCTGTTGCCGGTGTCCCCTTCATGTTTGAATGAGGGATTAGAGTCCCTGTACTCCCTGCGTGCCCTGCGTAGCTTCTGTGCTCCGCTAGTTCCCCTCTGTCGCCGGATTTTGTCGCCGTTGTGTCTCTGTCGTCGGGGTGTGCATCTTGAGTTTCGTCAGTGACCGCCTCGTTCAGTTAATACTAGAGGAGTCGCCCCCTACTTGGTCAGACGTCATGCAGTGGCGAAGTGGTTTGCCCTCAGGGAAACTACCTGTTGGTCGCGGGTTCGATCCTGCTCCCCCCTTTTTTCCTTTTATTTGATTGGTGCGCGTGCGTGTTGCGTGTTCGGATCTGGTGCCAGATCCCGTGTGCGTGTGCGTGTGGGTGTGGTGTGGCAGATCCTCTGTGACAGTGAGGATCTAGTGTGTATGTGTGTGTGTGTGTGTCTGTGTTGTAGTGTGTGTGTGTGTGTGGCTGACAGGTGGGCCATGGGCCCACATTTCATACACTAGGGGCCCTGGTGAGTATGGTAGGTGGGCCCCCGTGTCATTTGTGTTTTTTTATTGTTTTATGTTTTAATTGATATATATAGATTATTTCTATTCTTAGTAATAATCCAATTCTGGACATGAACATTTCTGGACATGATCTTTTTAGTAATATCTCACTTATAAAATGAAGATGATGTTTTGTTACCTAGGTTTTGTCATGTTGTTTCTTGTAACCATAGGAGTATAATATATGTTTCGGGGTAGAAATCCAAGAAATACATTGGTGCAATTGGATTTCACTTTTGAGAAAGTTCATAAAACTGCTATTTTCTGCTGTGATGCAACCTTGTCATTTTTGCATGATTTTATCCATGCTTGCTTTGGGGTATGTGACAACATGGAAGTGTTAGTGTTTTATGTCTTTTATACCATGGAAATTTTGTTGGTCATGATAATTACTCATATAAGTGGGAAACTTGCTGCAAAGTAGCTAATATTATGTTGATGTTTTCAACATGCTAAATATTTCTAAGTTTGAGAATCTGGTAATATTTTTATGCCATGTAGAGTGGATGCTACCAAGTGCTATGTTGTGAATTAGCTCAAGCTCAGTGCTAGTGTTTTGGAGTAGATGTCCTCTACCTTCCTGTTAATTTTCATGCCATAAGGTTGCTTCTAGCATCATTATTTTCTGTTGTCAACTTGCCATTAGCTTAACCCAGATTCTAGAAAAACGGTTATTTTCACTAAGTCCCTAAAATCTGTTTCAACATGCCAACTTGTGAGCTTCATGCTTGTTGAAGTGTGCCTCCATTCCATATGGTGTAGTTGGATAATTTGATAAGCATGTTATGTATTTTCTGGAAATGCCTTGTATGGGGTTGTAGGCTTCCTGTAGCTTAAGTTATTGGCTGTGAAAGTTGCTATGTTGCTGTTTTGTGGCAGGTTGTTGTTTTAGTGTTTTGTGACTTGTGGGAGCTATGCTCCATGGAATTGATTGATCTTTGGATCTAATTTGATTTTTTTTTCATTGCATAAACAGTGGCTACCTTGGAATGCCAAGGAATAGCCCATGGTCTTCTTTGTCTTGTGTTTTGCCTTCGTAGCTTGCGGTGAGCGTATCGTGTGAACCGTTACTTCGTTTCTTACGTTCCACATATGCATTTGCATCGATTGCTGCATGATGCATCCATATTTTCCATGATCATGCATGTTTAAACAACTTAACATGAGGTGCTGTCCAGAATCATAAATAACTAATCTATTGCATGTGGAACATGACTAGTTTAGGATTGCCATGTTAAATACTTCAATGAAACATGCATCATCTTGTTTAGGCATTGCACCTTGGTTGTTTGTTTATTCCTTGTTGTTTCTCTTGGGTAGATGCGAGTGTTGAACCTGAGTACGAGGATCCAGGAGAGTACCACTACGAGGATGCCGCTACTTGTCCCTCTGAAGAACCAACAGGCAAGATGATCGTACCCGGCTCCTGACACTATTTTTGCTTTGCTAGATGTCTTGCTCTTATCGTTACAATTGCATTACCTATCAATTGATTGTCAAGACTCCTATTTTCCATGATAGCCTCTAACCCCTCCACATCCTAGCAACTTTTGTTTGGCTAAGTTACCACTGCTCAGCCCCTCTTATAGCGTTCTTAGTCAGATGCAGGTTGTTTCCATGAGATAACATGGATTGCTGGCATATCACAATATTATCATATGTTATTTAATTTAATGCACCTATACATCTTGGTATGGTGGAAGGCTTGGCCTTTTGCTCGGTGTTTTGTTCCACTCTTACCGCCATAGTTACTTGTTACCGGTGTTATGTTTCCATACTTTGCGCGCCTAACATGCTTGGGGTTGTTATGGGGACCCCCTTGATTCTTCAGGTGGGAATAAGACTTGTCTGGCAAGACCCAACATTGGTACTATTTGCTTAACAACTTAATAAAATTGCATAGGGCTTTGCAACCCCGTGGATATTTAATCAAAAACCCGGGCCAGTGCTCCTCATGAGTGGTGGTCCAAACTAGAGTCGTGTGCGGGGCCAACCCAGGGAAACTCGGGAGATTTCTATCAGGCCACTGTATGTTGCGCCCATCCGATCATGTCCTGAGAATGAGATATGAAGCTCTTATCGAGTTCTGTTGGAGAACATTGCATGGGAAAAAAAATTCCTACGCACACGTAGATCTATCCATGGTGATGAGCATCGACGAGGGGGAGAGTGGATCTACATACCCTTGTAGATCGCTAAGCGGGAAGTGTTAAGAAACACGGTTGGTGTAGTCGAACGTCTTCACGATCCAACTCGCCGTGTGTCCCGCGATCCAATCACGATCCGTCCCGCAATCCAATCATGATCTGTCCCGCGATCCGATCACGATCCGTCCCACGAACTTGATCATGATCCGTCCCACGAACTTGATCACGATCCTTCCGATCTAGCACCAAACGGACGGCACCTCCGCGTTCAGCACACGCACAGCTTGATGACGATCTCCACCGTCTTGATCCAGAAAGAAGGAGTGGAGAGTAAGAATAGTTCTCCGGCAGCCTGACGGCGCTCTGGCAATGGTGGTGGAGCAATTCCGACAGGGCTTCGCCTAAGCATTGCAGAAATCCGATCTAGAGGAGAAACTATGCACTAGAGGAATGGGTAGCACGTGGTTGAAATTCTAGTGCAAAAACCCTCTATACCACCAGTATATGTAGGAGGAAGAGAGGAGAGGAGGCAGACTTGGCTTTCCAAGCCAATGGCTTCGGCCGAAAGGAGGAGGAGGAGGTGGTGTCCACCTCCAATCCTAGTAGGACTAGGATTCACCTATTTTGCCTTTTTTCCCACCTTTTCTCTTGGGATTTTTTCTTCCAGCCGCAAGGGACTCTTGTGGTTGTTCCACCAGCCCATTAAGGGCTGGTTTCCACTCTCCCACAGCCCATGTAGCCTCTTGGGTCGAAATACCCCTCCCGGAGGTCTCCTGGTACACTACCGGCACTCCCGGTACACTACCGATGAGCCCGAAACGTTTCCGGCGACCAAAACAGGACTTCCTATATATGAATCTTTACCTCCGGACCATTTCGGAGCTCCTCGTGACATCCGGGGTCTCATCTGGGACTCCGAACAAACTTTGGCCACAACCATACATAACTCTATACTACCGAAACGTCACCAAACCCTTAAGTGTGCAGACCCTGCGGGTTCGAGAACTATGTAGACATGTCTGAGACACCTCTATGGTCAATAACCAATGGCGGGACCTGGATGTCCACATTGGTTCCTACATATCCTGCGAAGATCTTTATCGGTCGAACCTCTATGTCAAGGATTCAGTTAATCCCGTATGATGTTCCCTTTGTTCTTCGGTATGTTACTTGCCCGAGATTCGATCATTGCTATCTCCATACCTAGTTCAACCTCTTACTGGCAAGTCTCTTTACTCGTTCCGTAATACAAGATCTTGGAACTAACATTTAGTCACATTGCTTGCAAGGCTTATTGTGATGTTGTATTACCGAGTGGGCCCTGAGATACCTCTCCGTCACACGGAGTAACAAATCCGAGTCTTGATCCATGCCAACTCAACAGACACCCTCGAAGACACCTGTAGAACACCTTTATAGTCACCCAGTTACGTTGCGACATTTGATACACACAAGGTACTCCTCCGATATCTGTGAGTTGCATGATCTCATGTTCATAGGAACATATACTTGACATGCAGAAAACAGTAGCAATAAACTGACACAATCATAAGCTACGTTTGTAGTTTGGGTCTTGTGCATCACATCATTAGGATCAAATGACATCTCATGTCCATGGCTAGGAAACCTTAACCATCTTTCGATCAACGAGCTAGTTCACTAGAGGCATACTAGGGACATTGTGTTTGTCTATGTATCCACACATATATCCATGTTTCCAATTAATACAATTATAGCATGGATAATAAACGATTATCATGAACAAGGAAATACAATAATAAACAATTTATTTATTGCCTCTAGGGCATATTTCCAACAGTCTCCCACTTGCACTAGAGTCAATAATCTAGTTCACATCACTATGTGATTTACATTGTAATGAATCGAACACCCATGCAGTTCTGTTGTTGATCATGTTTAGCCCTTGGAACAGGTTTAGTCAATGGGTCTACAACATTCAGATCCGTGTGCACTTTGCAAATATTTATGTCTTTCTCCATGATGTAATCGCGGATGGAGTTCAAGCGTCGCTTTATGTGTCTGGTCCTCTTGTGAAACCTTGGTTCCTTGGCCAGAGTAATGGCACCAGTGTTGTCACTGAACAGGTTCATTGGATTCAGTGCACTGGGAACTACTCCAAGATCTATCATGAACCGCTTCATCCAGACACCTTCCTTCGCTGCCTCCGAGGCTGCGATGTATTCCGCTTCACACGTAGAATCAGCTACCACGCTTTGCTTGGAACTGCACCAGCTTACCGCTCCCTCGTTAAGAATAAATACGTATCCGGTTTGCGACTTAGAGTCATCCGGATCAGTGTCAAAACTTGCATCGACGTAACCCTTTACGATGAGCTCTTCATCACCTCCATAAACAAGAAACATTTCCTTAGTCCTTTTCAGGTACTTAAGGATATTCTTGACCGCTTGCCAGTGCTCCATTCCAGGATCACTTTGAAACCTTCCGGCCATACTTATGGCAAGGCTGACATCGGGTCTTGTGCACGGCATTGCATACATGATAGAGCCTATGGATGAAGCATAGGGGATGACACTCATCTTTTCTCTATCTTCTGTAGTTACTGGGCATTGAGTCTTACTCAACTTCACACCTTGTAACACAGGCAAGAACCCCTTCTTGGATTGTTCCATTTTGAACTTCTTCAAAACTTTGTCAAGGTATGTGCTCCGTCAAAGTGCTATTAAGCGTCTTGATCTATCTCTATAGATCTTAATGCCTAATATGAAAGCAGCTTCTCCTAGGTCCTTCATTGAAAAACTCTTGTTCAAATATTCCTTCATGCTTTCCAGCATTTCTATATTGTTTCCAATCAGCAATATGTCATTCACATATAATACTAGAAACTCTATAGAGCTCCCACTCACTTTCTTGTAAATACAAGCTTCTCGGTAAACTTGTATAAACTCAAACGCTTTGATCACCTCATCAAAGCGCTTATTCCAACTCCGAGATGCTTGCACCAGTCCATAAATGGATCGCTGGAGTTTGCAAACTTTGTCAGCATTCTCTGGATCGACAAAACCTTCGGGTTGCATCATATACAACTATTCCTCAAGGAAACCGTTGAGGAACTCTGTTTTGACATCCATCTGCCAAATTTCATAGTCGAAATAAGCAGCTATTGCTAACATGATTCTAACAGACTTAAGCATCGCTACGGGTGAGAAAGTCTCATCGTAGTCAACTCCTTGAACTTGTGAAAAACCCTTTGCCACAAGTCGAGCTTTATAGACGGTGACATTACCGTCCGCGTTTGTCTTCTTCTTAAAGATCCATTTGTTCTGAATGGCCTTTCTCCCTTCAGGTAATACTTCCAAAGTCCATACTTTGTTTTCATACATGGATCCCATCTCGGATTTCATGGCCTCTAACCATTTCTCAGAATCTGGGCCCATCACTGCTCCTCCATAGCTCGTAGGTTCATTGTTGTCCAACAACATAACCTCCAAGACAGGGTTGCCATACCACTCAGGGGTAGTACGCGGCCTTGTCGACCTACAAGGTTCAATAGCAGCTTGATCCGAAGCTTCATGATCATCATCATTAACTTCCTCTTCTACCGTCGTAGGTTCCACAGAAACATCTTTCTGCACTATGCTACTTTCTGGTTGAAGTAAAGGTTCAATAACGTCATCGAGCTCTATTTTCCTCCCATCAATTCTTTCGAGAGAAACTCTTTCTCAAGAAATGTTCCGTTCTTAGCGACAAACACTTTGCCTTCGGATCTGAGATAGAAGGTATACCTGACTATCTCTTTCGGGTATCCTATGAAGACGCATTTCTCTGTGTTGGGTTCCAGCTTTTTAGGCTGAAGCTTTTTGACATAAGCATCACATCCCCAAACTTTAAAAACGACAACTTTGGCTTCTTGCCAAACCACAGTTCATATGGCGTCGTCTCAACGGATTTTGATGGTGCCCTATTTAAAGTGAATGCAGCTGTCTCTAATTCATAACCCCAAAACAATAGTGGAAAATCAGCAAGAGACATCATAGATCGCACCATATCTAATAAGGTTCGGTTACGACGTTCGGACACACCATTACACTATGGTGTTCCGAGCGGTGTCAACTGCGAAACAATTCCACACTGTCTTAAGTGACTACCAAACTCATAACTTAGATATTCACCTCCTCGATCAAATCGCACGAACTTAATCTTCTTGTTACGATGATTCTCAACTTCACTCTGAAATTGCTTGAACTATTCAAACGTTTCAGACTTGTGTTTCATTAAGTAAATATACCCATATCTACTTAAGTTATCAGTGAAGGTGAGAAAATAACGATATCCACCACGCGTTGTAACATTCATTGGACCACACACATCAGTATGTATGATTTCCAATAAGTCACTCGCCCGTTCCATTGTTCTAGAGAACGGCATTTTAGTCATCTTGCCCATGAGGCATGGTTCAGATGTGTCAAGTGATTCAAAATCAAGTGACTCCAAAAGTCCATCAGTATGGAGCTTCCTCATGCATTTTACACCAACATGACCTAAACAGCAGTGCCACAAGAAAGTGGAACAATCATTATCAACTTTACATCTTTTTGCATCAATGTTATGAACATGTGTGTCATCAGTATCAAGATTCAATATGAATAAACCCCTAACATTGGGTGCATGACCATAAAATATATTACTCATATAAATAGAACAACCTTTATTCTCTGATTTAAATGAGTAACCGTCTCGCAATAAACAAGATCCAGATATAATGTTCATGCTTAACGCAGGCACTAAATAACAATTATTCAGGTTCATCACTAATCCCGATGGTAATCAAAGAGAGAGCATGCCGACGGCGATCACATCAACCTTGGAACCATTTCCCACACGCATCGTCACTTCGTCCTTTGTTAGCCTTCATTTATTCCGTAGTTCCTGCTTTGAGTTGCAAATGTGAGCAACCGAACCGGTATCAAATACCCAGGCACTACTACGAGAGCTAGTAAGGTAAACATCAATAACATGTATATCATATATACCATGTTTGTCGTTGGCCGCCTTCTTGTCAGCCAGGTACTTGGGGCAGTTCTGCTTCTAGTGACCCGTTCCCTTGCAATGAAAGCACTCAGTTTCTTTCTTGGGTCCATGCTTGGGCTTCTTTGCTGGAGTAGCAACTGCTTTGCCATCCTTCTTGGTTTTACCCTTCTTGCCCTTGCCCTTGACTTTGCCATTTTTCTTGAAACTAGTGGTGTTATTGACCAACACTTGATGTTCTTTCTGGATTTCAGACTCAGTGACTTTTAGCATCGCAAACAGCTTGGCGACTGACTTGTTCATCCCGTGCATGTTATAGTTCATCACAAAGCTCTTGTAACTAGGTGGCAGTGATTGAAGAACTCTGTCAGTGATCGCTTCTGGCGGAAGGGCAATTCCCAACTCCGCTAGACGAGTTGAATACCCAGACATTCTGAGTATATGTTCACTCATAGACCCGTTCTCTTCCATCTTGCAAGCGTAGAACTTATCGGAGGTTTCATACCTCTCGATCTGGGCGTTCTTCTGAAAGATAAACTTCAACTCTTGGAACATCTCATATGCTCCATGACGTTCAAAACGTCTTTGAAGTCCTAGTTATAAGCCATACAATATTGCACACTAAACTATTGAGTAATCTCCGGTACGTGCCTCCCAAGCGTTCTTAACGTCTTCGGAGGTCATGTCTTCTGGTTGGTCACCAAGCGGTGCATCAAGGACATATGATTTCTGGGAAGCCGTGAGGATAATCCTCAGATTACGGGCCCAGTCAACAAAGTTACTTCCATCATCTTTCAACTTAGATTTCTCTAGGAACGCATTAAAATTCAGGGGTGCTACTGCGCGAGCCATTGATCTACAACATAAATATGCAAAGTTTACTTAGACTATTGTTCAAGATAATGAGTTTAGTTAATAAAATTACTAAAGTTCCCACTCAAATTGACATCCCTTTGGTCACCTGAGTGTCACATGATCCAAATCCACCAACTCAAGTACGATCATCACGTGAGTGGAGGTGGCTTCAATGGTGAACATCATTATGTTGATCATATCTACTATATGACTCATGTTCGACCTTTCGGTCTCTTGTGTTCCGAGGCCATGTCTTTACATGCTAGGCTCGTCAAGTTTAACCCGAGTGTTCTGCGCGTGCAACACTGGCTTGCACCCGTTGTATTTGAACGTAGAGTCTATCACACCCGATCATCACGTGGTGTCTCAACACGACGGACTTTCGCAATGGTGCACACTCGGGGAGAACATAATTTATCTTGAAATTTAAGTGAGGGATCACCTTATAATGCTACCGTCGTACTAAGAAAAACAAGGTGCATAAAAGGATTAACATCACATGCAATTCATAAGTGACATGATATGGCCATGAACTTGTGCTTTAGATCTCTATCTTGAAAGCAATTGGAATGATCTCCATCGTTACCGGCAAGACACCATGATCTCCATCATCTTGATCTCCATCAACGTGTCGCCATCAGGGTTGTCGTGCCCTACATGCTTCTACTACTATTGCTACCGTTTAGCGATAAAGTAAAACATTACATAGTGCTTAATGATTGACACGCAGGTCATACAATAATTAAAGACAACCCTATGGCTCCTGCCAGTTGTCGTACTCATTGACATGCAAGTCGTGAAATTCTATACATCACATGATTATCTCATACATCACATATATCACATCATGTAATTGGCCATATCACATCACAACATACCCTGCAAAAACAAGTTAGACGTCCTCTAATTGTTGTTGCATGTTTTACTTGGCTGCTACAGGTTTCTAGCAAGAACGATTCTCACCTACGCATAAACCACAACGGTGATACATAATTTGCTTTTCAACCTTCTCAAGGACCGCCTTTATCGAATCCGATCCAACTAAAGTGAGAGAAACTGCCAACCGCAAGCCATCTAGGCAACAAGTTGCATAGAGGGAACCGGTCTCTCGTAAGCGTACGAGTAATGTTGGTCCGGGCAGCTTCATCTCACAATACCGCTGAACCAAAATCCGACCAAGGGAGGAAGCGATCTAAGCATCAACGCCCACAAACCTTTTGTGTACTACTCGAGATCTCATCAACACATAGACCTAGATCATGATGCCACTGTTGGGGAACGTTGCATGGGAAACAAAAAAATTCCTACGCACACGCAGACCTATCCATGGTGATGAGCATCTACGAGAGGGAGAGTGGATCAACATACCCTTGTAGATCACTAAGCGGGAAGTTTTAAGAAACGTGGTTGGTGTAGTCGAACATCTTCGCGATCCAAATCGCCGTGCGTCCCACGATCCAATCATGATCTGTCCTGTGATCCAATCATGATCCGTCCTACAATCCGATCACGATCCATCCCACGAACTTGATCACGATCCGTCCCACGAACTTGATCACGATCCTTCCGATCTAGCACCGAACGGACGGCACCTCCGCGTTCAGCACACGTACAGCCTGATGACGATCTCCACCGTCTTGATCCAACAATAAGGAGTGGAGAGGAAGAAGAGTTCTCCGGCAGCCTGACGGCGCTCCGGCGATGGTGGTGGAGCGATTCCGGCAGGGCTTTGCCTAAGCACTGCAGAAATCCTATCTAGAGGAGAAACTATGCACTGGAGGAACAGGTAGCACGTGGCTGAAATTCTGCAAAAACCCTCTATACCACCAGTATATATAGGAGGAAGAGAGGAGAGGAGGCAGCCTTGGCTTCCCAAGCCAATGGCTTCTTCCGAAAGGAGGAGGAGGTGGTGAAGTCCACCTCCAATCCTAGTAGGACTAGGATTCACCTATTTTGCCTTTTTTCCCACCTTTTCTCTTGGGCTTTTTTCTTCCAGCCGCATGGGCCTCTTGTGGTTGTTCCACAAGCCCACTAAGGGATGGTTTCCACTCTCCCACAGCCCATGTAGCCTCTTGGGTCGAAATACCCCTCCCGGAGGTCTCCTGGTACACTACCGGCACTCCCGGTACACTACCGATGAGCCCGAAACTTTTCCGGTGACCAAAACAGGACTTCCTATATATGAATCTTTACCTCCATACCATTTCGTATCTCCTCGTGACATCCGAGATCTCATCCGGGACTCCGAACAAACTTCGGTCACCACCATCCATAACTCTATACTACTGAAACGTCACCAAACCTTAAGTGTGCAAACCCTGCGGGTTCGAGAACTATATAGACATGACCGAGACACCTCTACGGTCAATAACCAATGGCGGGACCTGGATGTCCACATTGGTTCCTACATATTCTATGAGGATCTTTATCGGTCGAACCTCTATGTCAAGGATTCAGTTAATCCCGTATGATGTTTCCTTTGTTCTTGGTATGTTACTTGTCCGAGATTCGATCGTCGGTATCTCCATACCTAGTTCAACCTCACTACTGGCAAGTCTCTTTACTCGTTCCGTAATGCAAGATCTTGCAACTAACACTTAGTCACATTGCTTGCAAGGCTTATTGTGATGTTGTATTACCGAGTGGGCCCTGAGATACCTCTCCGTCACACGGAGTAACAAATCCCAGTCTTGATCCATGCCAACTCAACAGACACCCTCGGAGACACCTATAGAGCACCTTTATAGTCACCCAGTTACGTTGTGATGTTTGATACACACAAGGTACTCCTCCGATATCTATGAGTTGCATGATCTCATGGTCATAGGAACATATACTTGACATGCAGAAAACAATAGCAATAAACTGACACGATCATAAGCTACGTTTGTAGTTTGGGTCTTGTCCAAATGATGTGATCCCATTATCAAATGACATCTCATGTCCATGGCTAGGAAACCTTAACCATCTTTCGATCAACGAGCTAGTTCACTAGAGGCATACTAGGTACATTGTGTTTGTCTATATATCCACACATGTATCCATGTTTCCAATTAATAGAATTATAGCATGGATAATAAACGATTATCATGAACAAGGAAATACAATAATAAACACTTTATTTATTGCCTCTAGGGCATATTTCCAACAGGTTTGTTGACACGTCGGGCGGTCTTGCTGGACTTGTTTTACCTTTCTCGAGTGGCTTGCGTGAGGGACTCTGATCTTCTTCGAGCTATCCTGAGGTGTCGGAATTCCTTTGGAATTGCCTATGATGATCGCGAGATCCATGGTCGAGGTTATTCCCGCGAAGTGTGGTTAATTTCTGATGGACTAGTTGGAGCACCCCTGCAGGGTTAAATCTTTCGGAAAGCCGTGCCCGTAGTTATGTGGCAACTTGGATATTTGTTTAACACCCAGTTATAGTTAACTTGAAGTAAACCCTATTAAAATACACCAACTGTGTGAGTAACCATGATCGTCTCTGCTCGTGAACATGAACCGAGAGAGAACACGATGGGGTTATGTTTGACGTAGGTAGGTGTTCAGGATCTCTTAGAGGTTATTCTAGTTCCTGATCGTTTATTGTAGACCACATATTTATTTTCATGTACCCGTAACATTAGCCACCATATATACTTAGAGCTGTTGCAAACTAAACACATACCCCTTCCCAACCCATAAGCTTGAATAGTCTCGGTACCCGGGCGCGAGATTGCTGAGTCCTCGTGGCCCATAGATTATTACAACCACTACAGGTGCAGGTGCAGACGAGATCGTGCCAGATGACATGACGCAACTCCAGTGGGAGTTCGACGAGGAGCGTGGCCAAATGTACGTCAAATATCCAGACGAGTAAGGCGGCCGTGGTCATGATCTTCGGGGCTGGCTAGCCGGTGTCATTACTTCATTTTATCGTTTGTTTTCGTCCATAGTCGGATCCTACCTTTGGATTGATGTTAGAGTAATTGTGTGGACTTGTAATTTAGCATGTGGCAACTGTAAGCCAACTCATATACTCCTCTCTTCCAACATGTATGATGTAATGATGTTGTGCTTGCGAACGACAAGATGTGCTTCTATCCCTGCCGAGGCCCCGTGCCTTAATATGGATAGGCGCGCATCTTGGACGTGACAAGTTGGTATCAGATCCATATGACCATAAGAGCCTTTTGCTTGATCGAACTTGGCCGAGTCGAGTCTAGTAAAATTTTGGAGTCTAGTTATATCGGAGAGTAGGTTTCTTTTTACTCCTCTTCTATGCTCTGGTGAGTTATTTGACTTAGGAATTTTGATTCTACTCCTCTTCTCGCTCAAAAAAAAATTTAGGATCACGCGGGTATTTTGGAAACTATATGATACCGATTTGACGGAGTTCTGTCTTGGTGCCTCCTGTCTGACTTGATTTCGTCCGGGGAGTTGAGCTCCAGGGGCTTCTTGGCACATCATTATCATTCCGTATTCTTAGTATCTCAGGACGGAGGATGTTCAAAATTTCTTCTATACTTATCATGGTGAGATAAGGTCAGAGTCACCCAGGACTGGGGCGGCGTTCGGGGTACCGCCATGATTAGTATCGTTGTGATTTCGAGTATTCGAGTTAGATGGATTTTCTAAAGCCTCTGGTTATGTGTTGAAGAATGGATACAGTTGGGGTGTAGGATTGTTAGTTGTGTGAGATATTTCCTCCTTGTATCCCCCACACCGGATTGCATAACCAGAAATTTTTCGGAAGTTCTTAGGTGGGAATTCAAGTAGTTCTTAGGATTATCTTCTTCAGATGTATGAGGGCATATACATTTGTTCCGAGCAACATTAGCTCAATACTTTTGTGTTATTGCAAGTGGCTTCTAATGTATGATGATGTTCTCGCTAATCGAAGAAGGTGTTCTTACTAATTTTTAAGTAGGAAGGCTATTATGTTGTTCCATTCAACTCCTTTCAAGTAATTTGATTCAGCTTATAGCTATCATCTTGTCAATGAGGTGCTGATGTTCTTGTCCATCTTCAGGATGGCTCCACCAACTCGTGGGAATCCGGATCGTGGTGAAGGGTAGGCTGATGTTCCACCACCTCCGCCACCGCCTCCTCCTCCAGAAGCTTGGCAAGCTGTGATAGCAGCGACCAATGCCAACACTCAGATGTTGCTCAGGTTGTTGCAAGAAAGAGATCAGGGTCAGCAAGGGTTTCAAGGAAATTTTCAGTATCAGCTTCAGTTTGCAATGCTCAACTAGTTCCTTGCCAACCAGTCCAAGTATTTCACCTGTTGTGAGCAGCCTCTCGATGCAAATGATTGGCTCTGTGACATGTTTAAGCATTTTGTGTGTAGCAATGTCAGACCAAAGGACTATGTCAGGTTTGCGTCATTCCAGCTCGAGGGTCGGGCCGTAGATTGGTGGCAGCAGTACATGGATTCTAGGGGCGATCGTGTTGTTACTTGGCACAATTTCTGTCGTGACTTCAGGGCCCATTACATTCCGACAAGCTTTGTCGAGGAGATGGATGAGAAGTTCAGGCACCTGAAGCAAGGAAGCAAGTCTGTCTACCAGTACAACGTTGCGTTCCAGAATCTGGCCCGTTATGCTAAGCAAGATGTTCCAGATGACAAAGCGATGATCTATCAGTTCAAAGGTGGTCTCAAGGATGAGCTTCTGCCAGGTCTAGTCCTTCAAGAGCCTCGTGAGTTTGATCAGTTCTACAACATGGCACTGAAGGTCAAGGCAACTCAGCTCAAGTTGGAGAACTCAAGGAAGCGCTCCAGGGATTCTTATTCTTCTTCTTCGAGCTCTCAGATGGTTCCTAAGCAGAAGAAGTATTGGGTTCCTCCTCCTCCTCCGTTTCGTCCTCAGTAGCAGAAGTAGTTCGGTGGTCGTGGTTCTTCCCAGCCACCCAACCCAGGTTATCAGCAGAGACCTCAGGTGCCCAAGTCAGCTTTTGTTCCTCTTCTAGGCAACTTTCATCCGCTATCTGAGGTTACTTGTCACAAGTGTGGTCAGACGGGTCACTACTCCAACAAGTGCAACAATCAGCGGCGTCTTCCGCCTCCTCCTCCAGTTAGACCTCCAGGCAATGCTATGGGGAAGCATAATCCCAAGTCAGCAAGGGTGAACATGGTGAATGCATCAGAGGCAGAGGATTCTTCTCAAGTGATCATGGGTAATCTTTTAGTCAATTCTATTCCTACCAAAGTGTTGTTTGATACTGGTGCATCGCATTGTTTCATGTCTCATCCATTCTTTTTCAAGCATGAGTTCGATTATCAAGATTTGCCTAGGTCCCTGTCGGTTGTTTCGCTCGGTAAGTTGTTGAATTCCAATCGCTTTGTTCCGGATGTTTCCGTCGGAATGGGCAGCTATTCCTTTCTGGCCTCTCCAATTTTTCTCGGCAATTCTGATATTGATCTCATTCTTGGAATGGAATTTTCTGCTACGTACCAAGTGCATGTTGATTGTCAAGCCAAAGTGGTCAAATTAACTCATCCTTCGGAAGACGTGATCATTTTTTATGCTCGCAGTGACACAATCCGTCTATTTTCTCTTAATGAGAAGGGTGAAATCTCGGTTATTTCTCAAATTCCGGTGGTTTGTGAGATGAAGATGTTTTTCCGGAAGAATTGCCAGGAATGCCTCCACACCGGCTAGTTGAGTTTGTGATTGATCTCGAACCTGGAACTGAACCGGTTTGCAAGCGTCCTTATAAACTTGGCCCGAAGAGCTGAAAGAGTTGAAGAAGCAGCTAGATGAACAAGAATGTTTGGGTCTGATCAGACCAAGTTCTTCTCCTTGGGGTTGTGGTGTTTTTTTTGCCAAGAAGAAGGATGGCATGGACCGACTTTGTGTCGATTACCGTCCATTGAACAAGAAGACAATCAGAAACAAGTACCCACTTCCCAACATTAATGAGTTGTTTGAACAACTGAAAGGTGCCAAGGTTTTCTCGAAGCTTGATCTTCGCATGGTCTATCATCAGATTCGCATTCGCGAAGAAGACATTCCAAAGACCGCTTTCAGGATGAGTTTTGGCTCTTATGAGTAGACCGTCATGTCGTTTGGTCTCGCCAATGCTCCTCCAACCTTCTCAAGAATGATGAACTTCATATTCTCTCCTTTCAAGAATGAGTTCATCTTGGTCTATTTGGATTATATCCTTGTGTTCTCAGAGACTGAAGAAGAGCATGCAGAGCATCTTAGGCTTGTGCTTGACAAGTTAAGAGAGCATCGATTCTATGCCAAGTTTTCCAAGTGTGAATTCTGGCTCAATGAAGTGGTGTACCTTGGGCATGTGATCTCTGCCGAGGGCATTAAAGTGCACCCTGAGAAAGTTGAGGCAATCTTGAAGTGGGAGCCTCCTCAGAATGTGAAGCAGCTTGGTAGCTTCCTTGGGCTTGCTAGCTATTGCAGAAGATTCATGGAGAACTTCTCTCAAATTGCTAAGCCTCTGTCTAATCTCCTCCAGAAGCATGTCAAGTATGTTTGGTCTTGTGAGTGTGATGTGGCGTTCAATACGCTCAAGCAGAGGTTGACTTCAACCCAAGTTCTTGTTCCTCCTGAGCAATCAAAGCCTTTCCAAGTTTTCTATGTTGCATCTCTCCAAGGTCTTGGTGGTGTTCTCATGCAAGATAAGAAGATAGTTGCTTATACCTCGCGTTAGTTGAAGCCTGCCAAGAAGAACTACGCCACTCATGATCTTGAGTTGGCGACAGTTGTGCATGCTCTAATTACTTGGAGACATTTGTTGTTGGGTAGACCAGTTGAGGTGTACACCAATCAAAAGAGCTTGAAGTACATTTTCACTCAACCTAATCTCAATCTTCGGCGGTCTCGTTGGGTGGAAATGCTTGAGGACTTCAATCCAAGCATTGAGTATACTCCTGGTAAAGCAAATTTCATTGCAGACGTGCTTAGCCGAAAGGCATACTGCAACAGTCTCATTCTGAAGCCTCTTCAACCTGAGCTTTGTGAAGCCTTCCGCAAGCTCAACCTACAAATGATTCCGCAAGGATTTCTTGCCAATCTTCAAGTCTCTCCGACTCTGGAAGATCAGGTTCACCAAGCGCAGCTTCTTGACGCAATGGTGAAGAAAGTGAAGAAAGGTGTGGCCAAGGGCATTCCGAAGTATAAGTGTTTTCGTGCTGATGACAAGGATGCCTTGTTCTTTGAGGACCGTCTGGTGGTTCAAAAGGTGATCTTAGGAATGTTATCATGGACGAAGCACACAATTCTCTTCTATCCATTCATCCAGGCAGCTCCAAGATGTATCAGGATCTCAAGCAAACGTTCTGGTGGACTCGCATGAAGCGTGAAATTGCTCAGTTCGTGAATGAGGGCAATGTTTGTTGCAGGGTGAAGGCAGAACATCAACGTCCAGCGGGTCTCCTTTAGCCTTTGCCGATTCCGGAGTGGAGATGGATTTCGTTACTGGCTTTCCCAAGTCCAAGAGGGGCAATGATGCCATCTTTGTGGTTATCGACAAGCTGACCAAAGTTGCTCATTTCCTTCTAGTCAAACAATCTATCTCGGCAGCCCACCTTGCAGAGTTGTATACGTCAAGGGTAGTTTCTTTGCACGGTATTCCTCAACTCATCTCATCTAACCATGGAAGCCTCTTCACTTCCAAGTTTTGGGAGTCCTTCCAGACTGCTGTGGGAACTAAGATCGGTTTCAGCACGGCATTTCACCTACAGACAAGTGGTCAAGTTGAGAGAGTCAATAAAATCCTCGTAGACATGCTCAGGGCCTGTGTGATCTCTTTCGGCATGAAGTGGGAAGATTGCCTTCCATATGCTGAATTTTCATACAACAACAGCTTTCAGGCTAGCTCAGGAATGGCCCCTTTCGAAATTCTCTACGGCAGGAAGTGTCATACCCCGCTTAACTGGTCTAAAACCGGTGAGCGTCAAATTTTGGGCAATGACATGATCACCGAAGCAGAAGAGATGTGTTGTGTCATTCGTGAGAACCTCAAAGCAGCTCAATCCTGATAGAAGAGTTATTACGATGACAAACATCGGGATGTCTCCTTCCAAGTTGATGACCTTGTCTATCTTAGAGTTTCTCCCATGAAGGGCACTCAGCGATTTGGAATCAAAGGGAAGCTAGCTCCTCGCTTTGTTGGTCCATTCAGAGTTGTTGGCAAGAGAGGTGATCTTGCCTATCAACTAGAGCTTCCTCCAAACTTTGCAAATGTGCATGATGTCTTCCATGTTTCTCACCTTCGGAGATGCTTCAAAACGCCCGAGCATACCATTGACCTCCAAGACATTGATCTCCAGGAAGACCTCTCTTATCGTGAGCATCCAGTGGCTATTCTCAAAGAAACTGAGCGTAAGACTTGCAACAAGTCAATCAAGTTTCTCAAGGTGAAGTGGTCTCATCATTCTGACAAAGAAGCTACTTGGGAACGTGAGGATCTTCTCTGTTCCGAATATCCAGAGTTCTTTCGTTCCTAGATCTCGGGTCGAGATCCTCTTGTAGTGTGGGAGAGTTGTGACAGCCCAAGTGATGCCCCTACCTTTTATGGCATTGTAACCTATGTCGGACCTTGTGGTCATGTGTTGAATGGATGAGTTTGCTCTTTTGCCATGTCATTGTCTCATGCATTATTGCATCATGCATCAAATCATTTCATCATTTGTCTTGCATAGTATTGTTGTGGTGTGCTTCTTGTGATCTTGTTGTGAGGTGAGGTGTGTTTGTGGGCAAGACATGTGTTGGTTGGAGTGTTGCTCCTTTCCTCCCATTCCAAACTATCCCCATCTCTCTTCTATTCAAATGTGCTCATTGTGAAATATTTCTTGCTGGTTTTCCCTTGTTTTAAATGTTGGTCATCTTCAAATAATTCCAATCACATTTCTAAAGTAGGCCTATGCCATGGTTGGGATTATTCCATTTATAATAATTTTGAAAACCAGACATACTTAATTAACAAGTTAAATATTTGCTGGATCTAAAATGCCATAACCAATTTTGTTAAATAGCTTGCATTTTTGTGAGTTCAAAAGTATTTTTGGTTTTTAGGAAAAAAACCTTCATTCTCTGGGTGGATTTTTTTTTGTGGCTTTTTATTTTAAAAAGAAACCTCTCTGATTATTTCTATGAAAGAGACAGAGTCGAGCTTGGGCCTTTCCTCCCCTCGCGGCCCAGCCTACCGTCGACGCCGACCTGCCTCGTCCCTTCTCTGTCAACGGAAGCAGAGAGAGCAGAGAGAACAGAGAGAGCATGCCCGCCGTGCGTTCATGGACACCAAGGAACACTGTCTGTCCCCTCCTATTTAGCCTTGACGTGCGTGCCCCCTCCGCCTAGGGTTCCTCTTCTCCCTCCAGCCGCTGCCGCTCCCTTCTCCCCCCTCCATTTCTTCCCTTCCTCTCCTTCTTCCTTTGTCATGTTAGTTTCAGAGAGAGATTCAGAGAGGGTCAGTGAGGTCACCGCCCGTCGTCGTCGTCGTCCTCGCGTCTCCGGTGGATCCCCTCCTCGTCCGACATGTCATGGCGAACGCGGATCGTCCCCGTGTTCCGTTCCCGCCGTTAGAACGTTGTGGGAAGCTCCAAGGCGTGGAATTCTTCCTCCTCGTCGACGCGCTCCCAAAGGTCACCGTCGGTCTTCTTCCTCTTCGTCGTCGTCGCGTCTTCATCTCTTCTTCCCTGTCATTGCGTTCAGGTTCGTCGTCGTCTCCCCCTCAGTGAGCCGCCGCGACTTCCCCCGTCGTTGTTGTGCTTTTCTTTCGCCGTCGTTCCGCTCAAGGCAA
Organism: Hordeum marinum; assembly: GCA_022496015.1. Taxonomy (NCBI): domain Eukaryota; kingdom Viridiplantae; phylum Streptophyta; class Magnoliopsida; order Poales; family Poaceae; genus Hordeum; species Hordeum marinum. Next base: position 461,318,801 of record CM039673.1, read on the forward strand.
CGCCTTGAGGGCGTCGCCTCCATCCTCCTCGTTGCAAAGCAAATAGGGCAACGGATCCCTCTTAGTTTCCCGCTCCACCTCAGCCAGTTCGCGTCTCTGTAGAGCTCGTGTGCGCTGGAATTCGTCTGTCGTCGCGTGCGTCACCATGGATGGGCAGAAAGCTCTGCTCGAGCTTGAGGAGCTCTGTCGCCGGTGTCCCCTTCGTGTTTGAGTGAGGGATTGGAGTCCCTGTACTCCCCGCGTGCCCCGCGTAGCTTCTGTGCTCCGCTAGTTCCCCTTCGTCGCCGGATTTTGTCGCCGTCGTGTCTCTGTCGTCGGGGTGTGCATCTTGAGTTTCATCAGTGACCGCCTTGTTCGGTTAGTACTAGAGGAGTCGCCCCCTACTTGGTCATACGTCATGCAGTGGCGAAGTGGTTTGCGCTCGGGGAAACTACCTGTTGGTCGCGGGTTCGATCCTGCTCCCCCCTTTTTTTCGTTTTATTTGATTGGTGCGCGTGCGTGTTGCGTGTTCGGATCCGGTGTGGTGCCAGATCCCGTGTGTGTGTGTGGTGTGGCGGATCCTCTATGGCAGGGAGGATCTGGTGTGGTTGTGCGTGTGTGTGTGTGTGTTGTAGTGTTTGTGTCTGTGTGGCTGACAGGTGGGCCCTGGGCCCACATGTCATACACTAGGGGCCCTGGTGAGTATGTCAGGTGGGCCCCCTGTCATTTGTGTTTTTTCTCTTTTTATTGTTTTATGTTTTAATTGATATACATAGATTATTTCTATACTTAGTAATAATCCAATTCTGGACATGAACATTTTTGGACATGATCTTTTTAGTAATATCTCACTTATAAAATGAAGATGATGTTTTGCTACCTAGGTTTTGTCATGTTGTTTCTTGTAACCATAGGAGTATAATATATGTTTTGGGGGTATAAAAATCCAAGGAATTCATTGGTGAAATTGGATTTCACTTTTGAGCAAGTTCATAAAACTGCTATTTTCTGCTGTGATGCAACCTTGTCATTTTTGCATGATTTTATCCATGCTTGCTTTGGGGTATGTGCCAACATGGAAGTGTTGGTGTTTTATGTCTTTTATACCATGGCAATTTTTTTGGTCATGATAATCACTCATATAAGTGGGAAACTTGCTGCAAAGTAGCTAATATTATGTTGTTGTTTTCAACATGCTAAATATTTCTAAGTCCGAGAATCTGGTAATATTTTTATGCCATGTAGAGTGGATGCTACCAAGTGCTATGATGTGAATTATCTCAAGCTCAGTGCTAGTGTTTTGGAGTAGATGTTGTCCTCTACCGTCCTGTTAATTTTCATGCCATAAGGTTGCCTCTAGCATCATTATTTTTTGCTGTCAGCTTGCCATCAGCTTAACCCGGATTCCAGAAAAACTGTTATTTTCACTAAGTCCCTAAAATCTGTTTCAACATGCCAACTTGTGAGCTTCGTGCTTATTGATGTGTGCCTCCATTCCAAATGGTGTAGTTAGATAATTTGATAATCACTATATGTTGCTTCCATCCTCATTTCAAATGCCTAGATGTTGTAGTTGTGTATGCTTCACCGTTTGCCATGTTAACAACATTTAACATAGAGCTATACCTAAACGGGAGTGAACCAAGTAATTCAAATATGAAGTTTTGTCAATATGCAACTCGTTGCATATTGAGCTTCAATTAATGTGTAGGAGTTGATTGTTATGCTTTGCCATGCCTTGCATAATTAAATGGGCATGCATCATATTGGTTTGCGCATCATGTCATGCATATGTTGTGGTGTACCGTGTGTTGATTGTTGTTTCGGATTGTTCCTTCCCGATAGAGTTCTGAAAGCGTTCGGAGTTTGAGGATTCGTTCGTCTACTTCATGAATCGTCTTCTTCATGGATTCATTCTTCTTCCAAGTGGGATCTCAGACAAGATGACACGTTTCCCTGGATACCACTACTATCATTGCTATGCTAGTTGTCCCGTTTTAATCGTTATGTCTCACTACCTACCACATGTTGTAGGATTGAAAGTAGGTCTAGAGGGGGGGTGATTAGACTACTTGACCAAATAAAGGTTTTGCCTTTTTCTCAATTTTAATTCTTGGCAATTATAGCATTCATAGCGTATCAAGTAACACCCTACACATGCATGTCTAAGAGTGTAGCAGCGGAAAGTAAAGACATTGCACATGTAAGTAAAGAAAGGGTTAGGAATGCAAACACAAGTGATGACACGATGATTTTTTCCCATGGTTCCGATAGGTGGTGCTATCGTACGTCCACGTTCATGGAGTCTTCAACCCACGGAGGGTAACAGTCGCGAGAGTCCACGGAGGGCTCCACCCATAAGGGTCCACGAAGTAGCAACCTTGACTTTTCTATACGGCTTCCGCCCACGAAGAACTAGCCTCACTATGGGTAGATCTTCACGAAGTAGGCGATCTCCTTGCCCTTACAAACTTCTTGGTTCACTCCACAACACAAAGTAGGAGGCTCCCAAGCAACACCTAACCAATCTAGGAGGCACCAACCTCCAAAAGGTAGTAGGCTCGGTAGTGACGATGAACTCCTTGATCTTGTGATTCAAGATGATAGACTCCTCAACACGCAATCACTCTATTACAGATTTGGCTTGGTAGAAGAGATGGGATTGGTGGAAAGCAACTTGGGGATGCTAGAAATGAAGATCCATATGGTAGGAGTGGAATATCTTGATCTCAACACAAGGGTAGGTGGTTCTCTCTCAGAAAACTGAGTAGGATAGGTATGGAATAATTTTGAGTGCTTCTCTTTCGAGTGGGTGGTGGTGGAGGGGTATATATAGGCATCTCCAAAAATCCAACTGTTACACACAATAAGTCAGACTCGGTGATATAGATGTGTAAATCTCGATGGTACCAAAGTGACTTAAAGTTAGCAACTCTTGAATCTTGGTGAGACCGATATAGAAATCTCGGTTGCACCGACAAGGTGACCAACGGTCAGATTTACCAAACTCGGTGACGCCAATTCACCATTTTCGGACAGACCAAAAATGAGAACTTGCATAATAGAAACTTGGAAACCCAACTCGTTGGCACCGAGTGCAGTGTCGGTTGCACCAAAGTGTTAGTGTTTGGTTGAGTCTGTCTGGGGTTTGGAATCGGTGGCACCAGGATAGGAATGTTGGTTGCACCGATTTTGCATATATGGCTTTGGTAAGACTTTGGTGGGAGAGTTTGTGGATGTTTTGGGGGCTGTCATTTTGTGCATGTTTGAGCATATTGTCCATCATCAAAACTTTACCCCCTTTTAATAGTATTGGCTTTCCTATGGACTCAAAGTGATTTCTCACAAATGTAAAATGTAGAGTCCTCTTGCTTGAAGCTTGGCCAACCTATTTCCTTGAATCTTGGGGTAATTCCACAATCCTTTGGCCATCCCTATCATTGAACTTTTCCTGAAATATACTTGGTGGAAACATTAGTTCAATGACTTATATGTTGTTGTTAATTACCAAAACCACCAAGGGAGCTAATGTGCTTTCACTTGTTTGTCAAGCCCCCAACATTGCCATGATAAGCCTCTAACCCCTCCACATCTCAACAAACATTTATTTGGCTATGTTAGCGCTTGCTCAGCCCTTCTTATAGTGTTTCTAGCTGCAGGTGCAATTGATTCCATGTGTCAACATGGACATTATTTTGTTATCGCAATATTATTGCTATTTAATTTAATGCACGTATATATTTGGTAAAGGGTGGAAGGCTTGGCCTTTTGCTCGGTGTTTTGTTCCACCTTTGCCGCCATAGTTACTTGTGAACCGATGTTATGTTCCATAATTGAGCGCTCCTAACATGCTCGGGGTTGTTATGGGGACCCCCTTGATTTTCGGTTTAGGATAAAACTTGTCTTGCAAGGCCCAACTTTGGTACTACATTTTCCCAACATAATAATATTGATCACCTTATTAAAGCTTAGAGGATCGCCCCCTTGTGGATTAATTTAACATAATACAGGGGGCCAGTGCTGCTTGTGCTGGTCCAAAATAGAGCACTATGCGGGGCCACCCTGGGGCAACTCGGGTGATTTCTATCAGGCCTCCGTACGCGTTGCTTATCCGCCGTGGCCTGAGAACGAGATACGCGGCTCCTATCGGGATTGTCGGCACGTCGGGCGGCCTTGCTGGACTTGTTTTACCTTTGTTGAACATCTTGCATGTGGGATTTTGACAACACTTCGAGCTATCTCGAAGTTGAGATTTTCCATCGGGATTCCGCAAATACTACGGGTGATTCTGCGGTTGAGGAATTCCAACGCGACGTGTCGTTAGTATGTGATGGATGAGTTGGAGCACCCCTGTAGGGTTAAATCTTTCGGAAAGCCGTGCCCGCAGTTATGTGGCAAACTTGGAAACTTGTTTAACACCAGGTCATAGTAAACTTGAAGTAAACTCCAATAAAATACACCAACCGTGTGCGTAACCGTGACTGTCTCTTCTCGTGAGTCCTTATCCGAGAGAGAACACGATGGGGTTATGTTTGACATAAGTAGGTGTTCAGGATCAGTTAGTGATCATTACTAGTTCACGTTCGTTATGCGTAGACCACCATACTTTACTTATCTGTATTCGTAAGTTAGCCACTCAAATAAATGCTAGTCGCTTTTTATAGCCTCACTAGTTAACCATACCTCACCCATTAAGCTTTGCTAGTCTTGATACCCTTGGAAATGAGATTGCTGAGTCCCCGTGGCTCAGAGATTACTACAACAACAGTTATAGGTACATGTAATGTGATGCTTGAACGTGAGAGCGATGCATGTTTGTTTGGAGTTCTTCTTCTTCATCATCGATCTAGGATGGGTTCCAGGCGGCAGCCTGGGATAGCAAGGATGGGTGTCATTTTATCGTTTGATTTCGTCCATAGTCGGACCCTGCTCTTATGTATGATGTTTGAATATGTTGTTGTATTGATGTGATATTGATGTAGCTTGTGGCGAGTGTAAGCCAATTCCATATAGTCATCTCTTTTGTACATGTACTTGTACTGATATTCATTCTTGCAACATGACAAGATGCATTTCTATCCATGTCGAGGCCCTCATGCCGAAATAAGAATAGGATCGCATCTTGGGCATGACAGCCACCAGCTCAGGTCTTGTTGGAACTAATGGATGAGCTAACAGCCCTGATGGCCATTGAAGTAATGGCCGGAAATCAGGAAGAGCGCAATGCAGAGATTAGTAGGATTAAGGGACCGATGGCTCACGCCCAGGAGGATATCAACATGCTACATATTCAGATGAACGTTGAGTCGGAACGTCTGAGGATGGAGGCTCTCTGTTTTAGCTTGGACCAGCACGCTTCGGAGGCGATTCTTCAGAGGAGGACCCAAGTCGGCCTCCCTGTGCAGCTTCAGCCCTGAAACCTCTTTAACACTCCCAGAGCAGGGCCGAGTACACCGCCAGTTATAACCCGGGCCGCTGAGGTGCCGCGACAGCCAGACCCGCCCCAGAGGTATCGGACCCTACCGCGGCACCTTGTGACACCACCCAGCCATTATTCTAACCCGGTGGAGAACATAATAGCGGCGACTGCCAGGCTCAATGCACTTCCCTTCACTGAAGGGTTACCGTTTGCTGAGGAGGCACGAAACGCCATTAATTTGATACAGATGGCAGTGGCTCAGCAGGAAAAGTACACGTATAGCCGAAGTCGTGTACACTCCACGCCCATCCCAAGCCGTAGCTACAGCCGGCGCATAGAGTCATCGACGGTTTCCAGCAGCGAACGAATGACGTAACCCTCCTAATGAGAACTTGCCTCGGATGAATGCTTACGAGATCATAGATAGGGGCCGAGCTCAGCGGGGGTCAACACCAGTGTCATATTACCCGGTAATCCCTGAGTCGGCTCCAATAATCCCTTCTGCCTCCGTGGGGGCTGGCGCCTCATCTAGGGGGGTTGGTGTGCCTTGTCGGATGGCGGCTCTATGGAATGAGTGTTTTCCCAAGGACTTTACGGGGCCGCGTAAAGTGCCTAACTAGACGACTGACTTACCTCTTGAGGCTTGGATTGAGAGTTATGAGCTCGCCATGGAGATGCTGGACGTCAGTGAGGTGGTTTGTGCAAAGTACTTCATCATGATGTTAGAAGGGCCGACTTGCACGTGGTTGAACGGTTTGCCTCCTAATACCATCACATCTTGGGCCGAGTTGAAGGCACGCTTTATCAAGAACTTCCAAGGAACATGCAAGCGGCCTATGACAATTGTAGATCGTGACCACTACGTACAGCATGAGGATGAGTCGGCCCATCATTGGGTCCGATGGGTTTCAACGGTTATCCACTCGTCCAAGAACATCTCGGCATCTCAGGTAGTCCTGATTTCAGAGAAAAACTGTCACTTCTTACCCCTTAAGCAGAAACTCGGGCAGTTGAAGCATTGTTGTCAAGACATGGGTGAGCTCATGACGGCTCTCACGAAGTATGCGGTTTCAGATACTACTAAGGATTCGAGCTCCGATGATGAGAGATCAGCTAAGGGTAAGAAGAGCAACAATGGCAAGAATCAATAGCAGAACGGGGCTATAAATGGCAACCCGGGCAAGAGAAAGAACCCGTATGGCGGGTCAGAACTGGTGGCAAATGCCAGCGCTGGGAATAATCATGCCAAGGGTAATGGTAAGCCGCCCTTTAATAAAGGTAAAAGTCCCTTTAACTTGGAGGAAATCCTCAATAAGCCTTGCCTAGAGCACAGCCAACCCGGTAAGGCGGCGGGCCACACATGGAGGGATTGCAGTATTATTCGGCATTTCCAGGACTACAGCCTTAACCAACATTGTTATAATTGTAATGGGTCGTTAGGCGACTCAGGTCCAGGCGGCTCAGGGATAGGTTTTGGTGGAGGCGGCTCGGGTTCAGGATATTAGGGTCAAGGCAATCAAGGTGGTCACCATCAATAGTCCAGCAACGATGGTGAGTAGCAAAACAATCATTCAAGGTACCAGAGTAACCCGAAGCAGCTCAGTGGAGGCCAGTATCATGATTTCACTACAAGCCTGGACAAACGAGATCAAAAGCTACACAAGAGGGCAATCAACACGGCAACGCAGGCTCTCCCATAGTATTTGAAGTGGTCTGAATATCCTATCTCATGGAGCAGAGAGGATCACCCACTGCGGATCGATAACCCTGGGCACTTAGCGCTTGTGGTAGCACCTCAGGTTGGAGGTTATAAGTTTACAAAAGTACTGATGGATGGTGGCAGCAGCATCAACATCTTCTACTATGACACTTTTCGCTGGATGGAGCTGACTGATAAGGCTCTTAAGCCGTCATTAGCAGTTTTTCACGGTGTTGTGTCAGGCAAGTCGGCTTACCCGGTAGGCAAGATTACCCTCGAGGTAGCGTTCGGAGATGACTACAACTACATGGTGGAGACCTTGTGGTTTGAGGTGGTGAAAATTAAGAGCCCATATCACGCCTTGTTTAGCCGGCCAGCTTTTGGAAAGTTTATGGCCAGGCCCTGTTATGTTTACTTGCAGCTCAAAATTCTGGCTCTCAAAGGAATGATTACAGTGCACGGTGATCGGAAGGTGGCCCTTGAGTGTGAGGAGGGTGACACTGCTTATGCGGAATCAAGCTTTGCTGAGGCGGAGCTCAAGTTTTACAAAGATAATGTTGACCCGATGGATATGACCCCATTGAAGAAGCCCAACACAGATTCTGAGCCGCCCTTGAAATTTGCAGCAGATAATACTAAGCTGGTGGATTTTGCTCTGGGTGACTCATCGAAGCAGTTCACTATTGGGGATGATATGGATCCCGCATAGGAAAGTGCACTCATGGAATTCATCCGTGAGAATCGGAACATCTTTGCATGGAAGCCGTCTGACATGCCGGGTGTACCGAGAGAGTTCGCTGAGCACCACCCTAATGTGGATCCCAAGTTTAATCTGATTAAACAGTTCCTCTGCCGTTTCAACGAAGAGCGATGTAAAGCAATTGGAGAAGAGGTGGCCCGGCTCTTGGCCGCAGGGTTCATCGTGGAGGTTTTTCACTCGGAGTGGTTAGCAAACCCCGTGCTTGTGCTAAAAAAGAACGGCATGTGGCGTATGTGTGTACACTACACGGATCTTAACAAGGCATGTCTAGTTGACCCGTTTGCTCTCCCCCGTATCGATCAGATTATTGATGCAATGGCAGGTTGTGAGAGTTTATGCTTCCTGGACACTTATTCGGGTTATCATCAGATCAAGATGGTAGTTAAGGACCAAGAGAAGATGTCATTTATAACACCTTTTGGGGCTTTTTGTTATGTGTCTATGCCTTTCGGGCTTAAGAGCACGCAGCCGATTTATCAGCGTTGTGTGCAAAATTGCCTTCACAGTCAAATTGGGCGCAGTGTTCACGCTTATGTTGACGATATTGTGGTTAAGTCAAGGAAGAAGGAGACTCTGCTTGATGACCTGAAGGAAATGTTTGACAACTTACGGGTCTACAAAATGATGCTTAACCCGGCCAAGTGCGTCTTTGGGGTTCCCGCAGGCAAGCTCTTGGGTTTCTTAGTCTCAGAGTGATGCATTGATGCTAACCCGGATAAGATAAAGGCCATCATGTCATTGTCTAAGCCGGTAAGCGTTAATGATGTGTAGCGCTGTTGGAAATATACCCTAGAGGAAATAATAAATTAGTTATTATCATATTTCCTTGTTCATGATAATCGTTTATTATCCATGCTATAATTGTATTGATCGGAGACTTAGATGCATGTGTGGATACATAGACAAAACCATGTCCCTAGTATGCCTCTAATGGACTAGCTCGTTGATCAAAGATGGCTAAGGTTTCCTAGCCATGGACATGAGATGTCATTTGATAACAGGATCACATCTTTAGGAGAATGGTGTGATGGACATGACCCAAACTACAAACGTAGCATATGATCGTGTCAGTTTATTGCTACTGTTTTCTGCATGTCAAGTATATGTTCCTATGACCATGAGATCGTGCAACTCACTAACACCGTAGGAGTGCCTTGTGTGTACCAAACGTCGCAACATAACTGGGTGACTATAAAGGTACTCTACAGGTATCTCCGAGGGTGTCTGTTGAGTTGGCATGGCTCAAGGCTGGGATTTGTTACTCCGTGTGACGGAGAGGTATCTCAGGGCCCACTCGGTAATACAACATCACAACAAGCCTTGCAAGCAATGTGACTAAGTGTTAGTCATGGGATCTTGTATTACGGAATGAGTAAAGAGACTTGCCGGTAACGAGGTTGACCTAGGTGTGGAGATACCGACGATCGAATCTCGGGCAAGTAACATACCGAAGACCAAAGGGAACATCATACGGGATTAACTGAATCCTTGACATAGAGGTTTGACCGATAAAGATGTTCGTAGAATATGTAGGAACCAATATAGACATCCAGGTCCCGCTATTGGTTATTGACCGTAGATGTGTCTCGGTCATTTCTACATAGTTCTCGAACCTGCAGGGCCTGCACACTTAAGGTTTGGTGACGTTTTGGTAGTATAGAGTTATGAGTGGTGGTGACCGAAGGTTGTTAGGAGTCCCAGATGAGATCCCGGACGTCACGAGGAGCTCCGGAATGGTCTGGAGGTAAAGATTCATATATAGGAAGTCCTATTTTAGTCGTCGGAAAAATTTCGGGCTCATCGGTAGTGTACTGGGAGTGCCGGTAGTGTACCGGGAGACCTCCGGGAGGGGTATTTCGACCCAAGAGGCTTCATGGGCTGTGGGAGTGTGAATATCAGCCCTTAGTGGGCTGGTGGAAACTCCCACACAAGGCCCATGTGGATGGAGAAGAAAACCCAAAAGGAAAAAGGTGAAAAAAGGCACAAAAAAAGGCAAATTAGGGAAGGAGTCCTAATCCTACTAGGAGTGGAGGAGGTGGACTCCTCCCTAGTTGGTTCGGCCGACTCCTATAGGAGCCTTGGCCCTTGCGCCAGCGTCCTCTCCTCTTCTCCCATATATATCGGTGGATTTTAGGGTTTTGCACTAGTTTTTACGGCCACGTGCAACCCGTTCCACTGGTGCTCCTCTAGATCGGATTTCCGCAGTGCTTAGGCGAAGCCCTGCCAGAATTGCTCCACCACCATCGCCGGAGCGCCGTCACGCTGCCAGTGAACTCTTCTTCCTCTCCACTTCCTCTTGCTGGATCAAGACGGTGGAGATCGTCATCAAGCTGCACGTGTGCTGAACGCGGAGGTGTCGTCCGTTCGGCGCTAGATCGGAAGGACCGTGATCAAGATCGCGAGATAGTTCATGATGAGATCGCGGGACAGATCGCGATGAGTTCACGGGATGGATCGTGATGAGTTTGCGGGACGGATTGTGATTGGATCGTGGGACGGATCGTGATGTGATCGCGGGACGCTCGGCGATTTGGATCGCGAAGATGTTCGACTACACCAACCGCGTTTCTTAACGCTTCCCGCTTAGCGATCTACAAGACGTAGATCCACTCTCCCTCTCGTAGATGCTCATCGCCATGGATAGATCTGCGTGTGCGTAGGAAAAATTTTGTTTTCCATGCGACGTTCCCCAACAAGCGCTTGGCGGGTCGTATCACCGCTTTAAGCCACTTCATCAGCCGCCTGGGCGAGAAGGCTATTCCTCTAAATCAGATGATGAAAAATACGGATGACTTTGTCTAGAGCAAGGCTGCGGATGAGGCACTTGAGGCGCTCAAGAAACAGTTGGTTGAGCCGCCGATCTTGGCTGCTCCAGCTGAGAAAGAACCTTTGCTCTTATACGTGGCACTAATAACAGGGCTGTCAGCGCCTTGATTGTTGTGGAGCATAAGGAGGCAGGTAAAGAGTATCCAGTCCAGAGGCCGGTTTACTACGTCAGCGAGGTCTTGATAGAATCCAAGCAAAGATACTCACATTGGCAGAAATTGATCTATGGGGTGTTCATGGGAAACCGCAAGTTGAAGCACTATTTCCTTAGACACCAGATTATAGTAGTGAGCTCGGCTCTGTTGGGAGATATCATCCAAAATAGAGAGGCTACTGGCAGGATTGCTAAGTGTGCATTGGAGCTTGGGCCCCTTAATTTGAAGTCCAACATCCAGTCAGGCGGCTCTACTGCTATTCCTGACTAGACGTTGCCTTATCTGGCATATCTAACTCACGGCGAGTTGCCCGAGGACGATACCTTGGCAAGACAAATTGTGAGGCGGTCTAAGTCTATGACTATCATCAACGGCGAGTTGCATAAGTGTAGTGTAACCGATGTCTTTCAGCATTGCGTTTCCCCTAAAGAGGGTAAAGAGATTCTAAATGAAATACATGCCGGTGATTGCGGTCATCACACCGGCTCAAAGTCTTTGGTGGCAAAAGCTTTCCGGCACGGCTTCTTTTGGTTGACGGCTCATAAGGACGCTGAGCACTTGGTCACCAAGTGTCATGGATGTCAGAAATTTGGACGGCGTGCTCACGTGCCGGTACAAGAACTGTGGATGATTCCTATAACTTGGCCATTTGCGGTCTGGGGGCTTGATATGGTTGGACCTTTCAAAAGATCTAAAGACAAGAAGACCCACCTTTTGGTGGCAGTTGATAAGTTTACCAAGTGGGTCGAGGCAGAGCCGGTTAGCAAATGTGATGCGTCCACAGCGGTTCAATTTGTCAACAAGTTGATCTATCATTTTGGTTACCCTCACAGTATCATCATGGACAACGGAACAAATATGTCCAAGGGGGCTAAGAAAGCATTTTGTGAAAGTGAACACATCCGGCTTGACGTTTCTGTTGTCGCTCATCCATAGTCCAATGGCCAGGCGGAACGTGCCAATCAGGAGATCTTGAGAGGAATAAAACCCCAACTTATGGTTCCTCTTTAGAGAATGTCAGGTTGTTGGGTTGAGGAGCTACCATCAGTTCTTTGGAGTCTTAGAACCACCCCCAACAGGTCAACATGCTATACGCCTTTCTTCATGGTTTATGGCGTAGAAGCCGTTTTACCAATTGATATTCTTCATGACTCTCCTAGGTTGGCAGATTACAATGAAGCTGACAATGAGATGGCTCATCAGAATGCGTTAGATGTTTTGGATGAAAGGCAGGATCTTGCAGCAGTATGATCGGTGATTTATCAGCAAGACCTGCATCGCTATCATAGCCGCAGAATCAAGACCCGGACATCTCAAGAAGGCGATTTGGTGTTATTTTGATTCAAGATCAGACGGATATGCACAATTTATCTCCCCTTTGGGAAGGACCTTTCGTGGTCAGCGGAAATCTCAATAACGGGTCATATTACCTCATTGATGTGCGGGAAGACGACAAGTCACGTACCTCTAGGCAGGAGACCAACAGGTCATGGAATATTGCTCATCTCCGGCCTTACTACACTTGAGTCATCGACTCTCATCAATGTACATACATCTATCATTGTATGTACCTTTTTCATATAATAAAGCTAGCATCCCTACAAGACAGGGCTTCTTCCGTTTCTTCGTACAAGATGGTGCAAAGGTTGATACTTCAACAAAGGTCATCTGAGGGCTTCCAACCCACCCGGTTTAGCTTTCACACCCTCTTGACCGGCTCTTCGTCCACCTATTGTGTAAGTGTTGATACTTCAACAAAGGTCATCTGGGGGCTTCCAACCCACCCGGTTTAGCTTTCACACCCTCTTGACAGGCTCTTCGGCCACCTATTGTGTAAGTGTTGATACTTCAACAAGGTCATTTGGGGGCTTCCAACCCATTGGGTTTAGCATTCACACCCTCTTGACCGGATCTTCAGCCACAGCAAGGCTGAGTTAAACCTGCCTGCATGTTGTTGCTACTCCGCTAGGTGACCCGCCGAACTCTTACTAGTTAATCTCGACCAAAGACCCTGAGCTGATCAAAATACATGATAGTCACTATTAACAAGAGACCCTTTACTGGTTAAGGTTGAAACGATGACTTATGTCACGTGAGGGTCGGCTTATGGAAAGCGAGGATAAGCTCACCTATCTGTTGCGCCTCTTCACCTTGTGGCCCGTTTGTACTCTTATTCAGTCACTCTTTTTAAAGACCCTGAGTTGTTTAAGGTTCAAATGACGGATTTATGTCACGTGAGAGCCGTCTTATGGGTCTGGGGGTACTCGTGCCCTGCTACGCTTCTCCATTATATGGCTCGTTGTACTCTTAACATTTACTCTTTTTAAGACCCTGCACTGTTAAGGTTCAAACGACGAATATGTCCCATGGGAGAGCCGACATATGAGGTTTGTGCAAATGCGCCTAAGTTTTGAAAAAGAAAAGCAAGGTCATAAAGAGATTTTACATCTTTGGGTTGTGCCTCTAAAGCCGCCTTAAAAACGATACAGAATATACTCTTTCTTGTTTATTTTTTCAAGTCTTGTCTTCTATGATGAGCCGCTGTTAATTATGAAGAAAGATGGTTATAGCTAGAAGGAAAGACGAATAAGCACATAAAGCTATTCAAATTCCAAACGGGCACGATGGGACGACAAAGGCAATCAAGTTTTTGCTATAGTTATTACAAAGCTCTTCGAGAGCCCAAAAATCTGTGAACTTAATGTTTTTTTGGAATCACTTATAACCTAGCGGATCAACCCATCTAGGTTACCTTCAGCCAGGGGCAATCTGTTCAACTCGCCGTCGGGTCATCCTGCATCGGGTCTTCGATCTCTTAGATCTGAAGGTTCTACACACCCCAGTTGCAGTTTGTTAAAGCCTCAAACTGAGCTTAATCATCAAAGATGGGAGACGGGTCCATGTTAGGAGCAAAGAGTTGCTTACGGCATGAAGGAATCAAGTCTTTGGCTTCAAAAGTCGGGCAACGCACTCGTTTTATATCCTCGCGATAAGCCGCTTGATATGAGGTCAAGTCAACCTCCATGACGAGTGTCGACGCGAGCACTTGGGAGGCCTTCATACAGTGGGCATAATATGCTTATATAAACTCTGAGCCGTCATCCTTCTTTGACGGGAAGCCATACATCATCTCTTCAGTGGTAAGTTTAGGGGCAAATGCTAGCGACCGGCTTAACGCGGCCATTCCTCCCTTATGGGCGGCTGGTCGTTTTAGCTCTTCGATTTGTTTTGGGAGGGTGGACAAGACTTCTATCACCCCTTCCATGAACTTGGGGACACCTTTCTCAGTCAGAATCGACTTGATGGTGCAAAGGGTCCCGTAGTACAGCTATTCTGTTAGAGTATATACTGCTTTTAGCTTCAACAGGCTGTCCGAGGACAGCTGGCGGCTTCTCTGGCCTGCAAAGAAAATCAGAACTTATAAGCCACCTAAAGAGTTTTTCAACAAGCCAAGGAATTTTTCTAATTGACAATTACTTACCAAAGATGGCAGCAGCCATCCAAGATATATGGCGCTTGAGAGTTGTCAGCTATTCTGTCACAAGTTTTAGCTTTTCATCAGCGTCTTCTGCACGTTTTGCTAGGGCGGCTTGTTCAGTTCAACGGCTTCCCTGAAAACTGCAAAGTCCACCTGTATTTTCTCGAGTTCTACTATGGAGACCCACCACTTCTCTTCTGCCTCAGCCTGAGCAGGTTGTTGTGCGGCAACACTTTCTCTAAGGCCAGCTAGGTCAAACTTGGTCGTGTTCAAAGCTTCCTGCATAATATAAACAAGCTTCATAAGTTCTAAGTCGCCAAGGTGACACAGTAGTAGTCAGAAGTGCTGAAGCGATAACATTGCAAGTCTCAAGCAGATTGCAAGCAATATACTTGACACTTGGGGGCTAATGTCTGTCATTTCTCTCAAAGTCTACGATGCTATAAAGCTCTGGATCATCATTGGCATAATGACTCGGACTTGGGGGCTACACTCGGCGCCTCTAAGCAATAAAGCTCTGACTCATCATTGGCATAATGACTCGAACCTAGGGGCTACACTTGGATCTTATTTTCAAGGAAGTACCGGCTTATTATCTATACTAACCCATCACTTGGGGGCTACATGCCAAGCTACTTGCAACATATCAAAAGTGGGCAGACCCAATCTATTATTTTCAATACTAAACCAGATCTTGGGGGCTACATAAGGATATAAGGAAAGACAAGATAGGAGGGGTACCTCATATGTTTTCTTCATTAGCCCAACAAGTTTTGACTCCATGTTGCGGCTCGCGGAAAGGCGGTTCAGATAACCAGCGTGTAACTCGTTCGAGTTAGCTTCTCCAAGCTAGGGAATGCAAAATCAATCCTCTCCCTTTCTGGTGAGGGCGCCTCATCCTTGCTGGTATGTTACGTTAACACATTGGGAGCAGGAGAATTGTAGCCCGTCCCACTGATAACAACTTCTGGAGGATCCATGTCTTTGGCGACTGGTGAAGGGCTAGGCGGCTTAGGTTCAGTTTCTGGAGGGCCTTCAGGAGTGGCCATGTTTAGATCAACCGGCTTAGAGGATTGAGGATCATCTTTAGGAGCACCTTTTTTGGCCTCAAAGGGCTCAACATGAGCTACATGAGAGTCCGTCTTGGGATTCTCTAGCTCTTGAGCAACAGGAGTGGTGGTTGACCCACCAACTTTCTTTCGTTTCGCTTGAGCCCTGCGAGCAAAAAGATTGTTATACAAACAGAAGGGCAAGAGTGTTAACATATGCTGTGGCGTATAAAGGTACATGCTCTGAGTTGATTTTAAGAGGAGGCAGCTTGGAGGCGGCTGAGTTGCCAGAAGAAGGGGGCGTTTCCTAAAAGGCTAAGATGGTAAGAACAAAGTAAGTTACAATGCAAAAACAGTATAGACATTGGAGTTGGTCGAAGGAATACCTCAGTACGACGTTTCTTGGGAGCCGGAGAATTAGGCAAGCCGGCCAAAAATCCTCAGAGTCGGTGCTCTAGGTCTGACGCCTGGAGTCATGTTGTTGCTGTTTCAAAAGAAAGTTGGGATCTAAGTAAGCAATAGGATGTGAAAATGGAACTTTCCCGATGACCCGTCGTATTCTTCCTCGTGGCAAGATTTCTGAGTCGTAGGAAATATAAGGTACCTCAGGGTTGTCAGCGCGGCTTGTTTCCACTTCTTCCTTTGACTAATCATTGTCAACGAGTTGCATAAACAGAAGGCCAAGAGAGTCAAGTTCTACCTCCGAGTCTTCAAGATCGAGCAGTTCTTGAGCGGAAGTCTTCTTCTTACGACCTGATGCGTGGATCTTACCTGCCTTAGGTTTCTTCTTGGAGGGGGCAGTGTACCTTCTCTTCTAGAAAGGAGAGTCGGCCTGTATACAAGCCGTCCGCAGGTTAAAAAGAGTAAACATGGAAGGTTAATAGAAAAAAGTAATTTGCTGGAAAGAAATCTTACATCTCGAGTTGGGTTGCTAGCACAGAAAGGGTTCAACCCGATCTTGTTGGAGGCTTCTTGAGATTCGCCTAGTAACGACTTGATGATCGAATTGAGATCTTGATCTGTAAAGCGTGTGGTGTTGAAGCGAAGAGGGTCATCTACAACACCCGTACACTCACACATAAGCTTATCCCGCCGGCTCAATGGAAAAATTCTCCAGGTGACCCAACAGAGGGTGAGATCAATGCCAGTTAAGCCATTGGCCATTAAGGCCCTAATTTTTGCAAAGTACGGAGCTTATTTTCTCGCTCTGCGATAGACATCCGATCTGGGAGCTCGGTGGATGTGCAAAGTCGGGTAGGGCGGTAACCCGGCAGTGGTCTGTGTCCGTCCAAAGAAGTGTCTTTGCAATAAAACCATGTTTTGTTCCAGTCCTTGGGGTGACTTCGCAGGGTGGCTGCAGGGAAGGTCAAATCTCTCCGCATCTGGATAGAGATGCCTCCTAGCTCCAGACTCGGTCCAGCCGCCACTTTAGTTTGGCGGTTGATGTAAAAGAAATCAAGGGAGAGGTCAACAGACGGCTCTTCTTGTAGGTATGCCTCACACAAGACTTGGAATTGACACATGTTGGTGACAGAGTTAGGACCTATGTCTTGAGGATGGAGCTTGTAGAAATGGAGGACATCCCCAAAAAACTTTGACCCGGGCGGACTGAAGCCTCGGGGAAGATGATCAGCAAACATGACCACTTCCCCTTCCCAAGGGGTGGGCTTGACTTCTGGCCCTGGGACCTACCAGTGAACAATGTTCTGAGCCGGCAAGACCCCCATTTCTACGAGGTCATTAAGAAAGGATTCGAAAACCCCAAAACTGACCCAATCGCAAGATGCGAGGGCTTTAGACATGATGGCGGGTTAAGATCTGTCAAGGGAAATAAATTTGGCTGGTTAAGAAACCTCGCAATAGAACATCTATAGCTAGAGGTACTAACAATTGATTAGTCAAAATCGCCATCTACTATGGAGCAGGCAAGTCAAATTACTACAAGGAAGAGCCGGCAGTACAGTGGCGGGTTAACAGGCAACAGTTAGTGGGATTTTTACTAAGTATGCACAAACAGATTCAACCGATTATGGCAACATCTACAGGATCTACGGACGAAGAAAAAGGAAATACATTCTAAACCTAAAATTCTGGTGGAAGAACAAGAAGATCAAGTGTAGATTCTATTCAACAATGATCTACATTGAGTAGGGGATACGTGTTAAGCGGAGCACCGCGTGAGTTGGCTAAACGTTTCGGAGACTAAAGACGTTCTCTTTTCCGATCTACGGTGAATACCCCAACAAGGTGGCGAAGGACTAGGAAGAACTCCGATGAACTAATGCGGAACTATGAGGAGAAGAAGAGGGAACCTGAAGGATGCCGGAGACGCGGTCGAACGCCGGCAAGCTCTGGTGAAATCAGGTTGATGCAACGGTTTTTGCTGGTGAAGACGGGGAAGCTCCGACGATGGCGGCGGAGCTTCAGTCTGTTGGAAATATGCCCTAGAGGCAATAATAAATTAGTTATTATCATATTTCCTTGTTCATATAATATTTTATTATCCATGCTAGAACTGTATTGATTGGAAACCCAGATACATGTGTGGATACATAGACAATACCATGTCCCTAGTATGCCTCTAATTGACTAGCTCGTTGATCAAAGATGGTTAAGGTTTACTAGACATGGGCATGAGATGTCATTTGATAATGGGATCACATCATTAGGAGAATGATGTGATGGACAAGACCCAAACTATAAACGTAGCATATGATCGTGTCAGTTTTTTGCTACAATTTTTTGCATGTCAAGTATCTATTCCTATGACCATGAGATCATACAAATCACGGACACCGGAGGAGTACCTTGTGTGTATCAAATGTCGCAACGTAACTGGGTGAGTATAAAGGTGCTCTACAGGTATCTCCGAGGGTGTCTATTGGGTTGGCATGGATCAAGACTGCGATTTGTTACTCCGTGTGATGGAGAGGTATCTTAGGGCCCACTCGGTAATACAGCATCACAATAAGCCTTGCAAGAAATGTGACTAAGTGTTAGCCACAAGATCTTGTGTTATGAAACAAGTAATGAGACTTTCCGGTAACGAGGTTGAACTAGGTATGGAGATGCCGACGATTGAATCTCGGGCAAGTAACATACCGAAGAACAAAGGGAACAACATACGGGATTAACTGAATCCTTGACTTAGAGGTTCAACCGATAAAGATCTTCGTCGAATATGTGGGAACCAATATGGGCATCCAGGTCCCGCTATTGGTTATTCACCGTAGAGGTGTCTCGGTCATGTCTACATAGTTCTCGAACTCGCAGGGTCTGCACACTTAAGGTTCGGTGATGTTTCGGTAGTATAGAGTTATGTATGGTGGTGACCTAAGGTTGTTCAAAGTCCTAGATGAGATCCCGGATGTCTCAAGGATCTCCGTAATGGTCCAGAGGTAAAGATTGATATATAGGAAGTCCTGTTTTGGTCACCGGGAAAGTATCGGGCTCATCGGTAGTGTACTGGGAGTGCCGGGAGGGTGTCGGGGACCATCGGGAGGGGTATTTCGACCCAAGAGGCTACATGGGCTGTGGGAACATGTATACCAGCCCTTATTGGGCTGGTTTAAGTCCCACAAGAGGCCCATGCGGCTGGAGTGGATGGAGAAGGAAAAAAGGCCAAGGTGGAAAGAGTTTCCAAGTAGGAAAGGAGGAATCCTAGTCCTACTAGGATTGGAGGAGGATTCCTCCTCTCCTCCTTGCGCCAAGGGAAAAGGGCTGGACCCTTGTGTGCCAGCCTCCTCCCTCCCTCCTCCTATATATACTAGAGTTTTTGAGGGTTTTCAGACACAAAAATCAGCCACGTGCTACCCTCTCCTCTAGATCGTAGGTACTCCTCTAGATCGGTTTCAGCGGTGCTTAGGCAAAGCCCTGCTAGAATAGCTCCACCACCATCGCCGCAACGCCGTCATGCTGCCGGAGAACTTTTCTACCTCTCTGCTCCCTCTTGCTAGATCAAGAAGGTGGAGATCATCATCGTGTTGTACGTGTGCTGAACGAGGAGGTGTCGTCCGTTCGGTGCTAGATCAGAAGGACCGTGATCAAGATCGCGAGACGACTCGTGATTGAATCGCGGGGCGGATCGTGATGTGATCGCGGGATGGATCATGATGAGATAGCGGGACGGATGGTGATTGGATCGTGGGACAGATCGTGATGGCATCGCGGGACACTCGGTGATTTGGATCGCGAAGACGTTCGACCACATCAACCGCGTTTCTTAACGCTTCCCGCTTAGTGATCCACAAGGGTATATAGATCCACTCTCCCTCTCGTAGATGTTCATCACCATGAATGGATCTTGCGTGTACGTAGGAAAATTTTTGTTTCCCATGCAACGTTCCCCAACAGTGGTATCAGAGCTAGGTCTATGTGTAGATGACATCTCGAGTAGAACACAAAGGAGGTTGTGGGCGTTGATGCTTAGATTGCTTCCTCCCTTGGTCGTGTTTTTATTTAGAGGTATTGTGGGATCAAGCGGCCCACACCAACCTTACTCGTACGCTTATGAGAGACCGGTTCCATCGACTGACGCATAACTTCGTTGCACAAAGATGGCTGGCGGGTGTCTGTCTCTCCTAGTTTAGTTGGATCGGATTCGACAAAAGAGGTCCTTGAGAAGGTTGAAAAGCAACTTATGTATCACCGTTGTGGTTTTGCGTAGGTGAGAATTGTTCTTGCTAGATACCCGTAGCATCCACGTAAAAGTTGCAACAACAATTAGAGGACGTCTAACTTGTTTTTGCAGGGTATGTTGTCATGTGATATTGCCAATTACATGATGAGATACATGTGATGTATGAGATGATCATGTATTGTATAGAATATCACGACTTGCATGTCGATGAGTACGGCAACCGACAGGAGCCATAGGGTTGTCTTTAATTATTGTATGATCTACATGTTAATCATTAAGCGCTATGTAAAGCTTCACTTTATCGCTAAGCGGCAGCAGTAGTAGTAGAAGCATGGTTGGCGCGATAACCCCGATGGCGACACGTTGATGGAGATCATGGTGTCATGCCGGTGATGATGGACATCATGCCGGTGCTTTCAAGATGGAGATCAAAAGCACAAGTTCATGGCCATATCATGTCATTTATGATTTGCATGTGATGTTAATCCTTTTATGCACCTTGTTTTGCTTAGGACAATGATAGCATTATAAGGTGATCCCTCACTTATATTTCAAGATAAATTGTGTTCTCCCCGAGTGTGCACAGTTGTGAAAGTTTGTCGTCTCGAGACACCACGTGATGATCGGGTGTGATAGACTTTACGTTCACATACAACGGGTGCGAGCCAGTGTTGCACATGTAGAACACTCGGGTTAAACTTGACGAGCCTAGCATGTACAGACATGGCCTCAGAACACAAGAGACCGAAAGGTCGAACATGAGTCATATAGTAGATATGATCAACATGATGATGTTCACCATTGAAACCACCTCAACTCATGTGATGATCGGACTTGAGTTGGTGAATTTGGATCATGTCTCACTCGAATGACCGGAGGGATGTCAATTGGAGTGGGAGTTCTTAAGTAATATGATTAATTGAACTCATTATCATGAACATAGTCAGTAGTGTCTTTGAAAATTATGTTGTAGATTACTAGCTCACATTGTAGCTCCCTTGAATTTTTATATGTTCCTAGAGAAATAGAGTTGAAAGATGATGGTAGCAATATTGTGGATCGGGACCGTGATCTGAGGATTGTCCTCATTGCTGCATAGAAGGTTGATGTCCTTAATGCACTGCTCGGTGCGCCACCCCCTCTAGCGCCGTCTGTAGATGTTGTGAACATCTGACTGGCACGTTCCGATGACTACCTGATATTTTATTGTGTCATGCATTACGGCTTAAAATTCAGGATCCAAAACGTTTTAAACGTCACGAAACATATGAGATGTTCTGAGAGCTGAAACTGGGATCTCAGGCTCGTGCCCGTGTTGTGAGATATGAGATCTCCAACAAAATTCTTTGCCTGCAGGATGAAGGAGAATAGCTCAATCATTGAGCATGTGATCAGATTGTCTGGGTGCTACAATCACTTGAATCGAATGGGAGTTGATCTTCTAGATAAGAAAGTGATTGATATAGTTTTCCGAGTCACTGTCACTAAGCTACTAGAACTTTGTGATGAACTATAAAATGCCGGGGATGGAAACAATGATCCCTGAGCTATTCGCGATGTTTGACACCGCAAAGGTTGAAATCGAGAAGGAGCATCAAGTGTTGATGGTCAGTAAAACCACTAGTTTTGAGAAGGGCAAGGAGGGAAACTTCATGGATGGCAAGTCAGTTGCTGCTCCAGTAAAGAAACCCAAAGTTGAATCCAAACCCAAGACTAAGTGCTTCTATTATGAGGAGAGCGGTCGCTGAAGCGGAACAACCCTAGATACTTGGTAGATAAGAAGGTTGGCAACGTCGACAGTAGTATATTATGATATACGTGTTATTGATGTGTATGTTTCAAGTACTCCTTGTAGCACCTAGGTATAGGATATCGGTTCGGTTGCTAAATGTTAGTAACTCAAAATAAAAGCTACAGGATAAACGGAGACTATCTAAGGGTGAGGTGAGGATGTGTGTTGGAAATGTTTCCAAGGTTGATGTGATCAACATCGCACGCTCTCTACCTTCGGGATTAGTGACGAGCCTAAATAAATGTTATTTGATGTTTGCGTTGAGCATGAACGTGATTAGATCGTGTTTATTGCAATATGGTTATTCATTTAAGTAAGAGAATAATGGTTATTCTGTTTGCATGAATAATACCTTCAATGGTCATGCACCCAATGAATGGTTTGTTGAATCTTGATCGTAGTAGTACACATGTTCATAACATAGATGCCCAAAGATACAAAGTTAATAATGATAGTACCACATACTTGTGGCACTGCTGCTAAATGTCATATTGGGGTAAAGCGCATGAAGAAAACTCCATGCTGATGGATCTTTGGACTCATTCAATTTTGAATCGGTTGAGACATGCGGACCATGCCTCTTGGGCAAGATGACTAAAACCCCGTTTTCCGGCTTGATGGAACGGGCAAGTGACTTATTGGAAATGATACATGTTGATGTATATGGTCCAATAAGAGTTGTATCGTGTGGTGGATATTCGTTATTTTCTTACCTTCACTGATGATTTAAGTAGATATAGTGTATATTTACTTAATGAAACACAAGTCTGAATCATTTGAAAAGTTCAAGAAGAATCAGAGTGAAGTTTGAGATCATCGTGACGAGAAGATAAAATGTCTATGATATGATTGTGGAGGTGAATATCTGAGTGATGAGTTTGGCATACAACTTTAGAAAATGTGAAAGTTGTTTCACAACTCATGCCACCTGGAACACCATACTATGATGGTGTGTCCGAACGTCATAGTCACGCTCTACTGGGTATGGTGCATACTATGATGTCTCTTATCGTTTTGCCACTATCGTTTTGGGGTTATGCATTAGATACAACTATATTCACTTTAAAAGGGGCACCATCTAAGTCCATTGAGATGCACCATATGAATTTTGGTTTGGCAAAAACCTAAGCTGTCATTTCTTAATGTTTGGGGCTGCGACGCTTATGTGAAAAAGGGTTTTCACCTAATGAGCTCGAACCCAAAGCGAACAAATGGATCTTCATGGAATACCATAAGAACAGTTGGGTATACCTTCTATCTTAGATCCGAGCACAAAGTATTTGTTGCTAAAATGGGTCCTTTCTCTAGAAAGAGTTTTCTCGAAAGAATTGAGTGGGAGGAAGATAGAACTTGATGAGCTTGTTGAACCTTTGTTTCACCCATAGAGTAGCGCAGCTCAGAAAGATGTTTCTGTAGAGCCTACATCAGTTGAAGAGGAAGTTAATGACGCTGATCATGAAGCTTCGGATCAACTTACTATCAAACCTCGTAGGTCGACAAGGACGCATACTACTCCTGAGTGGTACGGCAACCCTGTCTTAGAGGTGTTGGGAGACGTAGTAGTAAATCAAAAAATTTCCTACGTGTCACCAAGATCTATCTAGGAGAAACCACCAACGAGTGGGGAGATATTGTATCTTCATACCTTTGAAGATCGCTAAGCGGAAGCGTTATAAGAACGCGGTTGGTGGAGTCGTACTCGCTGTGATTCAGATCGTGGTGGATTCCAATCTAAGCGCCGAATAACGGCGCCTCCGCGTTCAACACACGTACAGCCCGGTGACATCTCCCGTGCCTTGATCCAGCAAGGAGGAGGGAGAGGTTGGGGAAGAGCTCCAACAGCAGCACGATGGTGTGGTGGTGGTGGAGTAGCAAGGTATTCCGGTAGGGCTTCGCCTAAGCACTATGGAGGAGGAAGAAGAGAGGTAGGGCTGCGCCGTGGGAGAGAGAGATCGTGTCTCAAATAAGCCCCAATACCTTCGATATATATAGGAGGAGGGAGAGGGAGGGTTGACTTGGACCCTCCTCCAAGGAGGAGAGGTTCGGTCGAAGCTAGGGAGGAGTCCACCCCCCCACAAGGGAGGTGGATCTCTTCCTTTTGAATCTCATTTAGCCTTATCTATTTATCCCTAGCCGCATGGGCCTTTCCGAAAGGACCTGGCCATCCCAATAAGGGCTGGTACACCTCTTGTAACAGCCCACGAAGTCCTTTGGTCGTCACCCCCTCCCGTGGGTCCTTCGGCACCCTCCCGGCACTCCCGGTACACTACCGATGAGCCCGAAAACTTTCCGGTGACCAAAACTGGACTTCCTATAAATCAATATTTACTTCTGGACCATTCCAGAGCTCCTCGTGATGTCTGGGATCTCATTCAGGACTCCGAACAACCTTCGGTAATCACGTATACCATTTCCCTACAACCCTAGCGTCATCGAACCTTTAAGTGTGTAGACCCTACGGGTTCGGGAGACACGTAGACATGACCGAGACACCTCTCCAGTCAATAACCAACAGCTGGATCTGGATACCCATATTGGCTCCCACATGCTCCACGATTATCTCATCGAATGAACCATGATGTCGGGGATTCAATCAATCATGTATTCAATTCCCTTTGTCTACCGGTATGATACTTTCCCGAGATTCGATCGTCGGTATCCCTATACCTTGTTCAATCTCGTTACCGGCAAGTCTCTTTACTCGTTCCGTAACACATCATCACGTGGCTAACTCCTTAGTCACATTTGAGCTCATTATGATGATGTCTTACTGAGTGGGCCCAGAGATACCTCACCGTCACACAGAGTGACAAATCCCAGTCTCGATTCGTGCCAACCCAACACACACTTTCAAAGATACCCGTAGTGTACCTTTATAGCCACCCAGTTACATTGTGATGTTTGGCACACCCAAAGCATTCCTACGGTATCCGGCAGTTGCACAATCTCATGGTCCAAGGAAACGATACTTGACATTGAAAATCTTTAGCAAACGAACTACACGATCTTGTGCTATGCTCAGGATTGGGTCTTGTCCATCACATCATTCTCCTAATGATGTGATCCCGTTATCAACGACATCCAATGTCCATGGTCATGAAACCATGACCATCTATTTATCAACGAGCTAGCCAACTAGAGGCTCATTAGGGACATGTTGTGGTCTATGTATTCACACATGTATTACGGTTTCCGGTTAACACAATTATAGCATGAACAATAGACAATTATCATGAACAAGGAAATACAATAATAACCATTTTATTATTGCCTCTAGGGCATATTTCCAACAGTCTCCCACTTGCACTAGAGTCAATAATCTAGTTACATTGTGATGAATCGAAC
The DNA here is from genome assembly GCA_022496015.1 of Hordeum marinum. Taxonomy (NCBI): domain Eukaryota; kingdom Viridiplantae; phylum Streptophyta; class Magnoliopsida; order Poales; family Poaceae; genus Hordeum; species Hordeum marinum. Next base: position 461,343,942 of record CM039673.1, read on the forward strand.
ACCCATAGCATTCTGGTGTTGATCATGTTTTGCTCGTGAGAGAGGTTTAGTCAACGGATCTGCGACATTCAGATCCGTATGCACTTTACAAATATCTATATCTCCCTCCTGAATGTAATCACAGATGGAGTTGAAGCGGCGCTTGATGTGTCTTGTCTTCTTGTGAAACCTGGGCTCCTTCGCAAGGGCAATAGCTCCAGTGTTGTCACAAAATGGAGTCATCGGGCCCAACGCACTTGGAATTACTCCTAGATCGATGATGAACTCCTTCATCTAGACTTCTTCCTTTGCTGCTTCCGAAGCAGCTATGTACTCCGCTTCACATGTGGATGCCACCATGACGCTTTGCTTGCGGTTGCACCAGCTGACTAGCCCTCCGTTCAAAACATACACGTATCCGGTTTGCGACTTGGAGTCGTCCGGATCTGTGTCGAAGCTAGCATCGACATAACCCTTTACGACGAGCTCTTCGGCACCTCCATATTCGAGAAACATGTCCTTTGTCCTTTTCAGGTACTTTAGGATATTCTTGACCGCTGTCCAGTGTTCCGCTCCGGGATCACTTTGGTACCTCCCTACGATACTTATGGCAAGGTTCACATCAGGTCTGGTACACAGCATGGCATACATAATAGAGCCTATGGCTGAAGCATAGGGGATGACACTCATCTCTTCTCTATCTTTTGCCGTGGTCGGGCACTGAGTCGTACTCAATCTCACACCCTGTAGCACATGCAAGAACCCTTTCTTGGACTGATCCATATTGAACTTCTTCAATATCTTTTCAAGGTATGTGCTTTGTGAAAGACCTATGAGGCGTCTCGATCTATCTCTATAGATCTTAATACCTAATATATAAGCAGCTTCTCCAAGGTCCTTCATTGAAAAACACTTATTTAAGTAGGCCTTTACACTTTCCAAGAGTTCTATATCATTTCCCATTATCAGTATGTCATCCACATATAATATGAGAAATGCTACAGAGCTCCCACTCACTTTCTTGTAAATACAGGGTTCTCCATAAACCTGTACAAACCCAAAAGCTTTAATCACCTCATTAAAGCGAATGTTCCAACTCCGAGATGCTTGCACCAGCCCATAGATGGAGCGTTGGAGCTTGCATACTTTGTTAGCATCTTTAGGATCGACAAAACCTTCCGGCTGCATCATATACAGTTCTTCCTTGAGGAAGCCATTAAGGAATGTCGTTTTGACGTCCATTTTCCAGATCTCATAATCATAAAATGCGGCAATTGCTAACATGATTCGGATAGACTTCAGCATCGCCACGGGTGAGAAAGTCTCATCGTAGTCAACTCCTTGAACTTGGTGATAACCCTTAGCGACAAGACGTGCCTTATAGACGGTTACATTACCATCCGCGTCAGTCTTCTTCTTAAAGATCCATTTATTTTCAATGGCTCGCTTATCATCAGGCAAGTCCACCAACGTCCATACTTTGTTCTCATACATGGATCCAATCTCGGATTTCATGGCCTCAAGCCATTTGTTGGAATCCGGGTCCGCCATCGCTTCTTCATAGTTTGAAGGTTCACCGTTGTCTAACAACATGATCTCCAGGACAGGGTTGCCATACCACTCTGGTGCAGAACGTGTCCTAGTGGACCTGCGATGTTCAATAGTAACTTGATCTGAAGTTTCCTGATCATCATCATTAACTTCCTCTCCAGCCGGTGTAGGCTCCACAGAAACAACTTCCTATGATGCGCTACTCTCCGGTTCAGGTGGAGGTACAATTACCTCATCAAGTTCTATTTTCCTCCCACTTACTTCTTTCGAGAGAAACTCTTTCTCGAGAAAGGATCCATTCTTGGCAACAAAGACTTTGCCTTCGGATCTGAGGTAGAAGGTATACCCAATAGTCTCTTTGGGATATCCTATGAAGACGCACTTTTCCGCTTCGGGTTCGAGCTTCTCAGGTTGAAGTTTCTTCACATAAGCATCGCATCCCCAAACTTTTAGAAACGATAGCTTAGGTTTCTTCCCAAACCATAATTCATACGGTGTCGTCTCAACGGATTTTTGATGGTGCCCTATTTAAAGTGAATGCGGCGGTCTCTAATGCATATCCCCAAAATGATAGCAGTAAGTCGGTAAGAGACATCATAGATCGCACCATATCCAATAGAGTGCGATTACGACATTCAGACACACCATTTCGCTGAGGTGTGCCAGGCCGCGTGAGTTGTGACACAATTCCACATTTCCTTAGGTGCGTGCCAAACTCGTGACTCAAATATTCTTCGCCACAATCAGATCGTAGGCACTTTATTTTCCTATCACGTTGATTCTCTACCTCACTCTGAAATTCCTTGAGCCTTTCAAAGGTTTCAGACTTGTGTTTCATCACGTAGACATACCCATATTTGCTCAAGTCATCAGTGAGGGTGAGAACATAACGGTAGCCACTGCAAGCCTCGATGCTCATTGGACCGCATACATCGGTATGTATTATTTCCAACAAGTCGGTTGCTCGCTCCATTGTTCCAGAGAATGGAGTCTTGGTCATCTTGCCCATGAGGCATGGTTCACACGTGTCAAATGATTCAAAATCAAGAGACTCCAAAAGTCCATCAGCATGGAGCTTCTTCATGCATTTGACACCAATATGACCAAGACGGCAGTGCCACATGTAAGTGGGACTATCGTTATCAACCTTACACTTTTTGGTACTCACACTATGGACATGTGTAACATCACGTTCGAGATTCATCAAAAATAAACCATTGACCAGTGGGGCATGACCATAAAACATTTCTTTCATATAAATAGAACAACCATTATTCTCAGATTTAAATGAGTAGCCATCTCGCATAAAACGAGATCCAGATACAATGTTCATGCTCAAAGCTGGCACTAAATAACAATTATTGAGGTTTAACACTAATCCCGAAGGTAGATGTAGAGGTAGCGTGCCGATGGCGATCACATGGACCTTGGAACCATTCTCGACGCGCATCGTCACCTTGTCCTTTGCCAGTCTCCGCTTATTTCGCTGCTCCTGCTTGGAGTTACAAATGTGAGTAACTGCACCGGTATCAAATACCCAGGAGCTACTACGAGCACTGGTTAGGTACACATCAATAACAAGTATATCACATATACCTTTAACGTTGCCGGCCTTCTTATCCGCTAAGTACTTGGGGCAGTTCCGCTTCCAGTGACCGGTACCCTTGCAATAAAAGCACTCAGTCTCAGGCTTGGGTCCATGCTTGTTCTTATTCCCGGCAACTTGCTTACCGGGCGTGGCAACAGCTTTGTCATCCTTCTTGAAGTTCTTCTTACCCTTGCCTTTCTTGAAACTAGTGGTCTTATTCACCATCAACACTTGATGCTCCTTTTTGATCTCGACCTCCGCTGATTTCAGCATCGAGTACAACTCAGGAATGGACTTCTCCATACCCTGCATGTTGTAGTTCATCACAAAGCTCTTGTAGCTAGGTGGAAGCGACTAGAGGATTTTGTCAATGACCGAGTCATCCAGGGGATTAACTCCCAGCTGAGTCAAGCGGTTGTGTAACCCAGACATCTTGAGTATGTGCTCACTGACAGAACCATTCTCCTCCATCTTACAGCTAAAGAACTTGTCGGAGACGTCATATCTCTCGACCCGGGCATTAGCTTGGAAAACCAGTTTCGGCTCTTGGAACATCTCATATGCTCCATGTTGCTCAAAACGCTTTTGGAGCCCCTGTTCTAAACTGTAAAGCATGCCGCACTGAACAAGGGAGTAATCATCGCAGCAATACTACCAAGCATTTGTAACGTCTTGGTCTGCTGGGAAAATGGGTGGGTCACCTAGCGGTGCATCAAGGACATACAATCTCTTGGAAGCTATGAGGATGATCCTAAAGCTACGGACCCAGTCTGCATAGTTGCTTCCATCATCTTTCAGCTTGGTTTTCTCTAGGAACGCGTTGAAGTTGAGGGTGACATTAGCGTTGGCCATTGGATCTACAATATAGATTGTAAAGACAATTTTAGACTAAGTTCATGATAATTAAGTTCACATAATCAAATTATTTAATGAACTCCCACTTAGATAGACATCTCTCTAGTCATCCAAGTGATACATGATCCATGTCAACTATCCCGTGTCCGATCATCACGTGAGACGGACTAGTCATCCATGGTGAACATCTCCATGTTGATCATATCTTCTATACGACTCATGTTCGACCTTTCGTTCTTCCGTGTTCCGAGGCCATGTATGTACATGCTAGGCTCGTCAAGTCAACCTAAGTGTATTGCGTGTGTAAATCTGGCTTACACCCGTTGTATGCGAACGTTAGAACCTATCACACCCGATCATCACATGGTGCTTCAGAACAACGATCCTTAGCAACGGTGCACAGTTAGGGTGAACACTTTTCTTGAAATTTTATTGAGAGATCATCTTATTTACTACCAACGTTCTAAGCAAATAAGATGTAAACATGATAAACATCACATGCAATCAATATAGTGACATGATATGGCCATTATCATCTTGCTCCTTTGATCTCCATCTTCGGGGCACCATGATCATCACTGTCACCGGCATGACACCATGATCTCCATCATCGTTTCTTCATGAAGTTGTCTCGCCAACTATTACTTCTACTACTATGGCTAACGTTTAGCAATAAAGTAAAGTAATTACATGGCGTTTATGATTGACACGCAGGTCATACAATAAAATAAGACAACTCCTATGGCTCCTGTCGGTTGTCATGCTCATCGACATGCAAGTCGTGAATCCTATTACGATAACATGATCAATCTCATAAATCACAATGCATCACATCACATCCTTTGGCCATATCACATCACAAGGCATATGCTGCAAAAACAAGTTAGACGTCCTCTAATTTGTAGTTGTAAGTTTTTACGTGGCTGCTATAGGTTTCTAGCAAGAACGTTTCTTACCTATGCCAAAACCACAACGTGATATGCCAATTGCTATTTACCCTTCATAAGGACCCTTTTCATCAAATCCAATCCGACTAAGGTGGGAGAGACAGACACCCGCTAGCCACCTTATGCAACAAGTGCATGTCAGGCGGTGAAACCAGTCTCACGTAAGCGTACGTGTAAAGTTGGTCCGGGCCGCTTCATCCCACAATACCACCGAATCAAGATAAGACTAGTAGTGGTAAGAAAATTAACAAGATCGACACCCACACTGCTTTGTGTTCTACTCGTGCATAGATTCTACGCATAGACCTAGCTCATGATGCCACTGTTGCGAGACGTAGTAGTAAATCAAAAAAATTCCTACGTGTCACCAAGATCTATCTAGGATAAACCAGCAACGAGTGGGAGATATTGCATCTTCATACCTTTGAAGATCGCTAAGCGGAAGCGTTATAAGAACGTGGTTGGTGGAGTCGTACTCGCTGTGATTCAGATTGTGGTGGATTCCGATCTAAGAACCGAACAACGGTGCCTCCGCGTTCAACACACATACAGCCCGGTGATGTCTCCCGCGCCTTGATCTAGCAAGGAGGAGGGAGAGGTTGGGGAAGAGATCCAATAGCAGCATAACGGCGTGGTGGTGGTGGAGTAGCAAGGTATTCCGGCAGGGCTTAGCCTAAGCACTGTGGAGGAGGAAGAAGAGAGGTAGGGCTGCGCCATGGGAGAGAGAGATCGTGTCTCAAATCAGCCCCAATACATTGGATATATATAGGAGGAGGGAGAGGGAGGGATGCCTTGACCCCTCCTCCAAGGAGGAGAGGTTCGGCCGAAGCTAGGGAGGAGTCCACCTTCCACAAGGGAGGTGGATCTCTTCCTTTTGAATCTCCTTTAGCCTTATCTCTTTATCCCTAGCTGCATGGGCCTTTTCAGAAGGACTTGGCCAGCCCAATAAGGGCTGGTACACCTCCTATAACAGCCCACGAAGTCCTTTGGTCGTCACCCCCTCCCGCGGGTCCTCCGGCACCCTCCCGGCACTCCCGGTACACTACCGATGAGCCCGAAAACTTTCCGGTGACCAAAACTAGACTTTCTATATATCAATATTTACCTCTGGACTATTCCGGAGCTCCTCATGACGTACGGGATCTCATCCGGAACTCCTAACAACCTTTGGTAATCACGTATACCATTTCCCTATAACCCTAGCGTCATCGAACCTTAAGTGTGTAGACCCTACGAGTTCGGGAGAAACGTAGACATGACCGAGACACCTCTCTGGTGAATAACCAACAGCTGGATCTGGATACCCATGTTGGCTCCCACATGCTCCACGATGATCTCATCGGATGAACCACGATGTCAGGGATTCAATCAATCCTGTATTCAATTCCCTTTGTCTACCGGTATGATACTTACCCGAGATTCAATCGTCAGTATCCCTATACCTTGTTCAATCTCGTTACCGGCAAGTCTCTTTACTCGTTCCATAACACATCATCCCGTGGCTAACTCCTTAGTCACATTTGAGCTCACTATGATGATGTCTTACCGAGTGGGCCCAGAGATACCTCTCCGTCACACGGAGTGACAAATCCCAGTCTCGATTCGTGCCAACCCAACAGACACTTTCGGAGATACCCGTAGTGTACCTTTATAGCCACCCAGTTACGTTGTGATGTTTGGCACACCCAAAGCATTCCTACGGTATTAGGGAGTTGCACAATCTCATGGTCTAAGGAAATGATACTTGACATTGAAAATCTTTAGCAAACGAACTACACGATCTTGTGCTATGCTCAAGATTGGGTCTTGTCCATCACATCATTCTCCTAATGATGTGATACCGTTATCAACGACATCCAATGTCCATGGTCATGAAACCGTGACCATCTATTGATCAACGAGCTAGCCAACTAGAGGATCACTAGGGACATGTTGTGGTCTATGTATTCACACATGTATTACGGTTTCCAGTTAACACAATTACAGCATGAACAATAGACAATTATCATGAACAAGGAAATACAATAATAACCATTTTATTATTGCCTCTAGGGCATATTTCCAACGAGATTGTGCAAGATTATTGACTCTAGTGCAAGTGGGAGACTGTTGGAAATATGCCCTAGAGGCAATAATAAAATGGTTATTATTGTATTTCCTAGTTCATGATAATTGTCTATTGTTCATGCTATAATTGTGTTAACCGGAAACCGTAATACATGTGTGAATACATAGAACACAACATGTCCCTAGTGAGCCTCTAGTTGACTTGCTCGTTGATCAATAGATGGTCACGGTTTCATGACCATGGACATTGGATGTCGTTGATAACGGGATCATATCATTAGGAGAATGATGTGATGGACAAGACCCAATCCTAAGCATAGCACAAGATCGTGTAGTTCGTCTGCTAAAGCTTTTCAATGTCAAGTATCGTCTCCTTAGACCATGAGATTGTGCAACTCCCGGATATCGTAGGAATGCTTTGGGTGTGTCAAATGTCACATGTAACTGGGTGGCTATAAAGGTACACTACGGGTATCTCCGAAAGTGTCTGTTGGGTTGGCACGAATCGAAACTGGGATTTGTCGCTCCGTATGACGGAGAGGTATCTCTGGGCCCACTCGGTAAGACATCATCATAATGAGCTCAATGTGACTAAGGATTTAGCCACGAGATGATGTGTTACGGAACGAGTAAAGAGACTTGCTGGTAACGAGATTGAACAAGGTATAGAGATACCGACGATCGAATCTCGGGTAAGTATCATACCGATAGACAAAGGGAATTGCATATGGGATTGATTGAATCCCCGACATCGTGGTTCATCCGATGAGATCATCGTGGAGCATGTGGGAGCCAACATGGGTATCCAGATCCCGATGTTGGTTATTGATCGGAGAGATGTCTCGGTCATGTCTACGTGTCTCCCGAACCCGTAGGGTCTACACACTTAAGGTCCGATGACGCTAGGGCTATAGGGAAATGGTATGCGTGATTACTGAAGGTTGTTCGGAGTCCCAGATGAGATCCCGAAAGTCACGAGGAGCTCCAGAATAGTTCGGAGGTAAAGATTGATATATAGGAAGTCCAGTTTTGGCAACCGGAAAGTTTTCGGGCTCATCGGTAGTGTACCGGGAGTGCCGAGAGGGTGCCGGAGGACCCCCGGGAGGGGTGTGACGACCATAGGACTTTGTGGGCCCTTAGAGGAGGTGTGCCAGCCCTTATTGGTCTGGCCAATACCTTCTAGAAAGGCCCATGCGGCTGGGATCAAGAGATAAAGGGCAAAAGGGTTTTAAAAGAGGAGATCCACCTCCCTTGTGGGAGGTGGACTCTATCCCTCCTTCGGCCAAACCTCACCTCCTTGGAGGAGGGGCCAAGGAAGCCCTCCCTCTCCCTCCTCCTATATATATGCAAGGGTTTGGGCTGATTTTAGATACGACTTCTCTCTCTCTCGGCGCATCCCTACCCTTCCTCTTCCCCGTTCTCCGTAGCGCTTGGCGAAGCCCTGCCGAAGTTCACGTAGCTCCACCGTCACCACGTCGTCGTGCTGCCGGAACTCTCCCTCAACCTCTCCTTCCTCCTTGCTGGATCAAGGCGTAGGAGACATCATAGGGCTGCATGCGTGTCAAACGCGGAGGCGCCGTTGTTCGGCGCTGAGATCGGAATCCATCGCGATCTGAATCGCTGCGAGTACGACTCCACAAACCACGTTCTTGTAATGCTCCCACTTAGCGATCTTCAAAGGTATAAAGATGAAATCTCTCCGCACTCGTTGCTAGTTTCTCCATGGATAGATCTTGGTGATCGTAGGATTTTTTTTGATTTACTACTATGTCTCCCAACAAGACGCTAATGGTGAATGTCACCATTTATAAAGCTCGACTTATCGCAAAGAAGTTTCCGCCAAGTTCAAGGAGTTGACTACGATGAGACTTTCTCACTCGTAGCGATGCTAAAGTCTGTTGGAATTATGTTAGCAGTTGATGCGTCTTTCAATTATGAAATCTAGCACATGGATGTCAAAACATCGTTTCCTTCCTTGAGGAAAGGTTGTATGAGATACAACCAGAAGGTTTAGTTAATCCTAAGGATGCTAAAAGGTGTGCAAGCTTCAGTGATCCTTCTATGGACTGAATCAAGCATCTCGGAGTTGGAATATACGCTTTGATGAGGTGATCAAAGTTTTTGAGTCTATGCAAAGTTTATGAGAAACTTGTATTTACAATAAAGTGAGTGGGAGCACTATAGAGTTTCTGACAAGCATATGTGGATGACATATTGTTGATCAGAAATGATGTAGAATTTTTGGAAAGCATAAAGGGTTGTTTGAAAAGAGTTTTCCAAAGGAAGACCTGGATAAAGCTACTTAATTGTTGGGCATCGAGATCTATACAGATAGATCAAGACGTCTGATAAGACTTTCAATGAGTACATACCTTGACAAGATTTTGAAAGAGTTCAAAACAGATCAGTCAAAGAAAGAGTTCTTGCCTGATTTGTAAGGTGTGAAGTTGAGTGAGACTCAAAGCTTGACCACGGCAGAAGAAAGACAAAGGACGTACATCGTCCCCTATGCCTTAGCCATAGGCTCTATATACTATGCCATGTTGTGTACCGCACCTGTCTGTGCCTTGTCATGAGTCTATCAAGGGGTGCAAGAGTGATCCAGGAGTTGATCACTGGACAACGGTCAAGATTATCCTTAGTAACTAAAGGACTAAGGATATGTTTCTCGATTATGGAGGTGATAACGAGTTCGTCGTAAAGAGTTACGTCGCTGCAAGCTTTAACACTGATCCGGATGACTCTTAGTAGCAATCCGAATACGTATAGTGGAGTAGCCATTTGGAATAGTTCCAAGTGGAGTGTGGTAGCAGTGTCTACAGTAATACAGAGATTTGCAAAGTACACACAGATCTGAATGTCACAGACCCGTTGACTAAAAGACCTCTCTCGCATCCAAAGCATGACCGAGCCCTAGAACTCATTGGGTGTTAGATTCATAACAATGCGAATCACATGGTGATGTGAACTAGAATATTGACTCTAGTGCAACTGGGAGACTATTGGAAATATGCCCTAGAGGCAATAATAAATTATTTATTATCATATTTCTTTGTTCATGATAATCGTTTATTATCCATGCTAGAACTATATTGATATGAAACTCAGATACATGTGTGGATACATAGACAACACCATGTCCCTAGTATGCCTCTAATTGACTAGCTCCTTCATCAAAGATGATTAAGGTTTCCTAGCCATGGGCATGACATGTCATTTGATAATGGGGTCACATCATTAGGAGAATGATGTGATGGACAAGACCCAAACTATAAATGTAGCATATGACCGTGTCAATTTATTGCTATAGTTTTCTGCATGTCAAATATCTATTCCTATGACCATGAGATCATGCAACTCACGGACACCAGAGGAGTACCTTGTGTGTATCAAATGTCGCAACGTAACTGGGTGACTATAAAGGTGCTCTACAGGAATCTCCGAGGGTGTTTGTTGGGTTGGCATGGATCAAGACTGGGATTTGTTACTCCGTCTGACGGAGAGGTATCTCAGGGCCCACTCGGTAATACAGCATCACAATAAGCCTTGCAAGCAATGTGACTAAGTGTTAGCCATGAGATCTTGTATTATGGAACAAGTAATGAGACTTGTCGGTAACGAGGTTGAACTAGGTATGGAGATGCCGACGATCGAATCTCGGGCAAGTAACATACCGAAGAACAAAGGGAAGAACATACGGGATTAACTGAATCCTTGACATAGAGGTTCAACCGATAAAGATCTTCATAGAATATGTGGGAACCAATATGGGCATCCAGGTCCCGATATTGGTTATTGACCGTAGAGGTGTCTCGATCATGTCTACATAGTTCTCGAACCCGCAGGGTCTGCACACTTAAGGTTCGGTGACATTTCGGTAGTATAGAGTTATGTATGGTGGTGACCGAAGGTTGTTCGGAGTCCCGGATGAGATCCCGGATGTCACGAGGAGCTCCAGAATGGTCTGGAGGTAAAGATTGATATATAGGAAGTCCTGTTTTGGTCACCGGGAAAGTTTCGGGCTCATCGGTAGTGTACCGGGAGTGCCGGGGGACCATCGGGAGGGGTATTTCGACCCAAGAGGCTACATGGACTGTGGGAACAGGTACACCAGCCCTTAGTGGGCTGGCCTAAGTCCCACAAGAGGCCCATGCGGCTGGAGTGGAAGGAGAAGGAAAAAAGGCCAAGGTGGAAAGAGTTTCCAAGTAGGAAAGGAGGAATCCTAGTCCTACTAGGATTGGAGGAGGATTCCTCCTCTCCTCCTTGCACCAAGAGCAAAGGGCTTTCCCCTTGTGCTCCAGCCTCCTCCCTCCCTCCTCCTATATATACTAGAGGTTCTAAGGGTTTTGAGACACAGAAATCAGCCACGTGCTACCCTCTCTAGATCGTAGTTTCTCATCTAGATCGGTTTCAGCGGTGCTTAGGCGAAGCCCTGCTGGAATAGCTCCACCACCATCGCCGCAACACCGTCGTGCTGCCGGAGAACTTTTCTACCTCTCCACTCCTTATTGCTGGATCAAGAAGGTTGAGATTGTCATCGAGATGTACGTGTGCTGAACGCGGAGGTGCCGTCCGTTTGGCGCTAGATCGGAAGGACCGTGATCAAGATCGCGAGATGATTCATGATTGAATCGCTGGATGGATCGTGATGAGATCGCGGGACAGATCGTGATTGGATCGCGGGACGGATCTGATGGGATCGCGGGATGGGTCATGATGAGATCGCGGGATGGATCGTGATGACATCGCGGGACGAATCATGATGAGATCGCAGGATGGATCGTGATTGGATCGCGGGACGGATCGTGATATGATCGCGGGACGGATCGTGATGGGATCGTGGGATGCTCGGTGTTTTGGATCGTGAAGACGTTCGACTACATCAACCGCGTTTCTTAACGCTTCCTGCTTAGCGATCTACTAGGGTATGTAGATCCACTCTCCCTCTCGTAGATGCTCATCACCATGGATAGATCTTACGTGTGCGTAGGAAAAAAATCCCATGCAACGTTCCCCAACAGAGTCAAGAGAGCACAGGAGGAAGAAGAAGAGAGATGGTGGCAGCGGAGAGGAGAAAAGAAATGAGACCCCTCACTTGCCTATTTATGGGATGGGACAACAACAGTCCATGAGAATCGAGGAGGCACAATGATGATTGACCGAAGGAGATGCCTCAATTTTTGGGTCGACCGTTTAATGAGATGATCCGTGCAACGTCATGGAATCTTTTTGACATATCCAAGATGACGTCATCCATGGCGGGTTATGATATTTTCTCTTTCAAGTAACGAAGATGTGAGACTCGCCGCCGAATGAGTTTGAAGATTGACATGAACAGATTCAAATCAATCTGGGGCCTAATGTTGGGGATATAACCCCATGGCGAGACCCGCCCAGAAGGGGCCGGGTCACGCGTGGCGGCTCATAGTCAAGACCCTTAAGGTGGGCCTGAAGATTGAAGGCGAGGCCACATGGTGACTTACCAGATGGGCCAAGATGAAGGCCGAGAGACGGAAGATGGCGCGAGACCTGGGAGTGTAAGGCGCCCAGAGACGGCTTGCCCAAGAAGGCAAGGCGGCTTAGATACAAGGCCAAACACCTTGTACGAGTCGGTTTGGACTCTTGTAAACCCTAGTGCTTTGACCTCCTATATAAAGGTGAGTCGCTGGGGCGGCTTAGGACAGAAACCAATTGATCGATAGCAAGGTCAAGCGAATCCGCTCCCTTGTAATCGATACTCCATCAATACAACACAAAGAAGAATGTAGGCTTTACCTCTTCCCTAAGGGTCGAACCTGGGTAAACTCGTCTCTCTCGTCCCGATCAACCCCTTTGAGTCCACCGCTTTAGCGATGGCTCGAACCTAAGTCTTCGGACATCTATCATGACAAAACCACGACACATAGCGAGTGGGTTTAATCTCGATTTCATTGCGGATGTACAACTTCTTGTAACAATTAGGGCGAGATGTATAATGTGTCGGCTAGGATTTTCTTTGGTATTCTACATGTAGTTGTCGATTCTATGATTTGCTTCTCGTAAAAGTGTGTGAGCAATGATCCATCGCCATATGGATGGTGAGATGAGTTGATGTTGTGATTAAAATTGTGTTGGTGCTCCATGACCTGGAGTAGATGCACTACATGAGGGAAAGGAGCTCTTGATTGACCGTGATGCTTAAATATCTTCTTGCTGAATATCAGGTTGTGTTCTATCTCTATTTCATGTTTGTCTTACAAGCAAATATAGCATGCCATTCATGTTTTGGTATGGTGAAACAACATGGTATGGTCGAACAATATTAAAATAGCAAGCACCCGCTTGGGCTATAATTTATTTTAGCAAATGTATAGCAAGATGCCATTTCATCCAAAGAAGTTACTAACACAAGGTTCTGATGCATAACCAAATAAAAGAAAAGAAAAATGGTCTAAATTATGAAGGCATGGTTTCTGGCTTTGTGTCACTTGGTCGCTCCGAGTCTATGTTCACCAGGACTAAAATATAATCCAGAGGGTCGCTAATTCGCACTCAATGGAGCATGCAGTTTCTGACAAGGCATTTAGGCCGAATTAGGCAATGCAATTGCGTGCTTCATTTCTTGTCCTTTCCTTTTTTTCTTTGCATGCAACAGAAAGCACATGCCACCTGCCCACCCATTCCTGAAAAACAGAGGGGCAAAAGATTAGAGAGGCGCACAATCATCTGCGACCTTAAAATCATGGGAGATGGATTAATGAGATTAGATACTGGGCCCCACAACTAAAATCAGGTGAGAGATTAGGATTGCGCTCGCAAGCCTATCGCGTGTTCCGACACGCGCACACGTAAAAGTCTTTTCGTGCAATGCATAAAGCTAATCGATAGGAAGGAAAGACATGCTAGCAACTACATCAGACTTGAGTGGGATGAACATGGCAAATGAGTAGAAGGTCACATTGCCTTGGCGGTCGCCCTGGCTTGACAATGTGCACTCCTTGGCATCGGAAATCGGCCTGCGGTGAGCAGCTTCGACGATGAAGGTGTATCCCTCCTTGTAGTGCCTCACCATTGTGCATGAGGTTGTCCAACCCACATCTGACTGGGTCAGCTACGTGGTTGGCACTAACAGAGGGTTGCGATCCCTTTTGCACCTCCCAAAAGGATCCAGATACCCATGATGCTAGACCGATGGGCTAGCTCGGTGTCGAGGCGGCGGCACGAGAGGTTGTTAGAGGGAGAAGTTGGCAAGCCATGTCGTGGCAGGGATAGGGGGCTAGCAACACCATGGATGAGAGGGGAGATGGTGGGGAGAGGAGTGGGCGGGCTTCACCATGGCATGAAGGGGAGGTGCGTGAGAGAGATGGCGGCTGCAACGTTGTGGCGAGGAGATGAGATGCGACGCCTATATGTGGTTGGTTGGTTGTACAGGCAGAGTAGAAGACGGTTGTGCGATGCGTGAGCGAGAGGAATGAATGTTTTTTCCCGTCAAAAAAGTAGAAAGGAGGAGCTTCTACACGATGACATCAATGCCACATAACATAACATGTCATTTCTAGGAAAAATACCAACCAAATGATCAATATGTAGCCTATAATTTAAAACTCAGTAAAATCAGGATGCGGCTCACATTGTGTCATGCAATGAAGCTGAAGACAACATTCCTCACATTATACAAAATATCAAGTAAATCTTAGTTTGTAACAGATAATTAGTTGGATAATTGAAATGCATTTCAATTACTTCTCATTGTTACGTGTTGTAATTTCTATGCATGCAATTTTTTATATGCATTATGATTATGTTTTTAACTAATAAAAATATATTTATGGTCCGTGACAACGCACATGCATTATATTAGTATATATAGCCAAAGTATACTCTAAATTATAAGGAATTGACTAGAGATGCTAAGGGAGACCGGGTGGCAGGCCCGGCTAGTAATTTCAAATCCTGATATTGATATAAGCAGTACGGGAGACATAAGTGGTGGTGCACATTTCTTTGTTCACCTGATCTTATTTGTTTTAGAATAGCCGCTGACAAAATTTGTTGCTCGATCGTACATACACACTGCCGGTGCAAAATTACGTACTAGCTAGTCTATAAAAATTAGCAAATCAGTAAATTACATACGCGTGCGAAACTATATATGCAAATGCTACACTTGCAGACTACTGTTAGTTCATCAATCATCAAAATAACCAAAGAACATACTATGTACCATCTCCATGCGTCGCGGTTCAGGTTCAGTCACTTCGGTGTTGAAGCTGCCAGCTCTACTCGCCGCGCCTCATTCCCGTGCACTCTTCTCGTCACCGCCGGCCGACGAGGAGCCAATGCCGACCTGCAACCACGGCGTCGTCTCCCCCGCTGCACTCACGTCCTTGAGATCACTAAGCTTGGCCTTCTTGACGGCCGTGCTGTCCGCCTCGTCCTCAGCGGCTTCGTGAGCAGTCACAGCGTCGTTAACGTTGTGGCTGCTCGTCGCGGCCATCTTGTTCTGGTGGCTGGGATTGCTTGGTACCGCCGCTGGCTGGAGGTACAGCGACGGCACCGTCTCAAGGTGCAGGGAGCTGGTCCCGACCTCGGCGACCCTCGCGCTGGTCATCACCGGCGACGGGTTGGACGCGATGGTGAGGTCTAGCGCGGGCTCCGGAGCGTCCACCAGTGGCCGGAGAGTGAGCTGGTGGCCAGCAGCGGCGACAAGGCCTTCGGCTGTCAGGGATGTGATGTTAGCGTGTTCCCCTGTCCCTGAAGTGAGCCAGTGGCACCGCTTGTGGCCTCCGAGCGCTTGACCAGACGCGAAGAGGCGGTGGCAGACGGAGCACTCGTGCATCTTGGCCTTCTTTTTGAACTGTGCAATGGCCAACGCCGTCGCGTCCGGTGGTTCATGGTCGGTAGTTGTGATGGCCATTGACAGGGATGGCGCGGCCCCGCTCGTCCCGGCGTTGGTGTCGCCACCGGTGCTGGCATCTGCGTTTGTCCTGGCATCAACACTGCCACTTGCATGGACAACATCGACGGCGGCGGCATTGCCCTTTCCATCGCCGGGACCGGCGGCCGCTGCGTGGTGGTGAGGTGGCTCACCGACGCTGCTCTGGGGCTTGGCAGCGAAGCAGCCCTTGACCTTCTTGTGGCTGGCACGGTGCCCGCCGAGAGCTTGGTGCGAGGTGAACACCTTCTTGCATGCCTTGCACTCGAACAAGCCACGTGGCACGGGCGAGGCGTATTGCGGTTGCGGTGCTGGCAACACCAGGGGCAGCATCATCGTTTGATCCGGCGCCGGTACGACGATCGGGAAGGGTTGCGGCTGTTGATGAGTCCTTTTGCCGTGTTCTTTGCTGGCCGGCGCACACGGCTCTGGGTTGGCCTCGGCGGCGACGCTGGCCTGATCGGCCTTGGACGACGAGAGCAGGACGAGACAATTCGCCAGGTCCTCCTCCCCGTCCTCGCCAGGCGGCGCCGTCGACGTCCCGGGCATTGTATCATCGCCTCCGCCAGCGATCGACTTGGTGCGACGCGAGCGCTTCCCCTTTGACCACCCAGAGGCCAGCGACGCGTCCTCGTCTTCTTCGGCCACGGACGGAGGCGGCGAGCCGTCCGCGTCCTCCTCTTCACCGGAGGTGCACTTGCCGTGCTCTAGGAAAAGCTCCATCGTAGAGAACTCCTTCCCGCAGTTCCTGCACACCTGGCAGCCCCTGGTGAGGCGGTTAGGGTTCGCCCGGAGCGCGTAGACGTGCGTCGCCGCTGCTCCCGCCGTGGACGGCCCATCTTCTCCGCCGCGCGCGGACGACACGGGCTCGTCGTCGGCGGTGGCGGCGCCAGGGCCGTCGTCGGCGACGGCGTGGGCCCTCATGTGCCCGCCGAGCGCGCTGCCGCACGTGAACCCCTTGTTGCAGACTCTGCAGAAGTGCTTGTACGCCGCCGGTGGCGGCTGGGGACGAGGCGGCATCTGGCCATGACGCTCAAGAAGATGCAGCCGGTGTTAGGGAAACACGCGGCGTCAACATGTGGCTGGGAGAACTAGGGGTCAAAGTATGGCTATGTGGAACTGTGGAAACACGGGCACTTAAGTACCAGAGACGATGGAGATTCACACATGGGTAGGGGAGCTGGAGTGCGAGCGGTTCTGTCCGTCTTCGTTAACCATGCATGCACGATCGCGGCAAACTGTTATGGACAAGTTAGCTAGGTTTATAAATAGCTGCCATGGCCAGGGTCTATGGCAGCCGCACACACAAGTTAGCTCTGGCTAGTGATGACAAGTGGTTGGCTTTCATGGGCGCTGAGGCAGTCCTGTCCGGTGACGGCAGTGTCGCGGGGAGATATTCTCCGTCGTGATCGGAGACCAGCTGGTTCTGGGTGAGGTCAAGCTTGTTTTGAGGAGATCAAAGAGGCAGTTTTGCCCACGAATCGTGCCCATCCGTTGGAGTTGGTGGTTTATCCTCATGGCATCTCTGGAAGACTCCTAAAACCAATATTTATTTGAGAAGAAAATTGAGTTTTATTAGGGGAAAGCCGTCGGATCGCACACGAGCGATCAGCCGCCTCCCCTGTACGAGGCGTGTAATTTTTTCTTTTTGACAAAAACTCTGTAACATCATGTGTTTTGTAAATTGCCTTTCGCAACAACACTCATGAAGACATAAATTTGCAAATATTTCTGCAACGTCATTGGTGTTGCAATTTTCCTTCCGTAACAATATCCATGTTGCAAAAATAATAATAATAAACTATAATATTACCTATGTTGCAAAATGAAATAGTTAAAATCTTAGAATATACTTTATCCATCCCAAAATAAATATCGTTTGATTATATTTGTAGACGAATACATATTTTATGTAAAAATGTATTCAAACAGGTATGTCAACCCCCCCCCCCCCCCCATTCCCTCTGATACGTGGCATAAAAACTCACCAACATCTCCGGTGGTGCCAAGTCACGCACATATAATCCTTTTGTCAATATATTGTTAAGTATTTTTGCAAGATGATAAATTTTGGTGGGATTTCTTCTCACACGAAAGATTCTATTTGGAAAATTAATGTTCCCCCAAATATAAAGTTTTTCTGTGGCTGATTTCTAATAACAAAAGTCTAACAAGGGATAACTTGGCAAAGAAAATACATGTGGATGATTTATCATGTGTGTTCTGCAATGAACCTGAATCTATTCAACACTTATTCTATGACTGTATTGTTGCTAGGGAGATTTGGTCAATTATTGTTGAGGCTTTTGGTATCTCTCTACCTGATTCTTTTAGGGGCGAAATTGGAGAAGTATGCGTTGTGTCCTGGATCTGGTGGGGGCAATGTTCAGGCAATGAAAGTTCTCTGTACATACGCCCAGGGTGCTCTTCTTCTCCGGCGCTTAAGGCTTTTGGATCATCGAAGAGAGGAATTTCTTACGATAGCCTCGAGTGGTTGATGTACAGAAGGGAGAACGTCTTGTGTTTTGTGATCTGCAATGGCCTATGTCATGCACACTTCACGCGCTCTTTCCCTGTGTTGGAAGATGTAATAGGGAAAAATTGCCTAGAACTCTTTCTAGCCGTATGTCCTGTCTTGTGGCAGCTACTTGAGGTTGTTGCTGATAGCTGTTTAACAGTCTGGATGTTTGCTTTGCCTCGGCTTAATAAAGTTGGGGCTTGGGGGAAACACCTTTCATTTCAAAAAAAAAAATCCTCTTGTCACTTCAAGTGGTTAGCGTACACATGTCATGTGTTGTTGTCTTTGTAAGGGGTACTTGCCAAGTGATTACCATGAGTTTGAACTATTGAAAGCAGCAAACTGAGCATTTGTAGCTTAGATGGGCATGTTTCACATGGTGAAACATGCTCATCCGGGTCAAATTTCTACATTGGCATGGATGCCCACATTTTTCAAGATTTATTTTTAGATTTAGAGTTTTTATTCTTCAACAGTAAGCGACGTTTCCGACAACCGCAAGGCATCTATGATGACTTTGTAATTCTTTGAATATGTTGGCTCAGTTTCTCGGAGGTGTTAATAGAATAGAATATGCATACATTTGCTCATATGGTTTAGTGCATGTGCGATGTGTTAGAACAGAAAAAAAAAACACTCGAAGTCACTATTATGTTCGGGCCCAAAACTGTCCAAATGAAGCCGAGTCAAGCAATTAGGTAGGTGCTGATGGGCACCCATGCCGGGGAGCTCCTATGCAGCGCTGCAGGTGCCCGTTAACAATCCGGTGCCTGCAGCGCTGCTAGCATTGACCGGCCCACTAGCGTGTTTTCCAGTTTTTTTATTTGTTTTGTTACGAAAATAAAAATATGAAATAAAAAAGGTTTACAGTTACAAAGAAAAAAGGTTCCTCCATTTGAAAAAAAGTCCATATATTTAAAAAAGGTTCATCAATTATGAAAAAAGTTCATCATTTTGAAAAAAAAGGTCATTGAAATTGAAACAAACGTTTAACCAATTTAGCAAAAGTTCATTAACTTTTCCAAAAAGTTCGTAGAAATTCAAAAAAAAACATATATTTTTTAAAAAAATTGATTGAACTAAAAAAACATAAACCTAAAAAAAGTCAATTTATTTTCAAAAAGATATTCGTCCGATTTTGAAAAATTTCTCGATATTCAAAAACGTTTATCAATCTTAATACATACTCTTTGAAATTTTTAAAAGTTCACCAATATTAACAGAAGTTTATAATTTGTTTTAAAAAAAACTTCAACCGGCGTCTCAATGAACGACCCATTTATGAACGCCACAGGCGCCAGTTAACAGAAATGCACGTTAACTGGCGCCTATGGCTCCAAATAGGAAATTTTCCATACAAAACATAGGGCAGCCCGCCTCAAGGAGCGCGAGACTGGGCCAGCCCAGCTCACGGGAGGCCACAATCTGTTTGTTTACTGCTTTTTTCAATTTTTTTATACTTCCAAATATTACAAATATATAATACAAAAAACACTACATAAAACATTTGAAAAATGTTAATCTGTTAATTTTGAAATGTTAAATGTGTATAGAAAAATTCTTACCAAGTATAAATAAAATGTATACAAAAAATATAGAATGTGTATGAACAAAGGTTGATCTTGTAATAAAGAAATATTAATCAAGAAGTTGAAAAACATAGTTAATGATCTATTAGAAAATGTTAAACATATCTAAAAAATGTCTGATGTATACCAAAAATTTAGAACATGTATTAAAAATATTAATCAATAAAAATATATTTTAAAAAGTTCACCGTGTATAAAAAAAGTTAATCATATATTACAAAAATGTTAGACATGTATGAAAAACTATCTCTGTTATATACCGAGAATGTAGCATGTGTATGACAAAGTAGTCACCAGACAATTTGTTTTGAAAAATGTTAATCATAAATTTAAAATTATTTCAACATGTACGAAAAAATGTTTTCATGTATATGAAATTGAGAAAGTGTATTAAAAATTAACATAACAATGTAGAGTTAGAAATTGTACAATATGTATTAACAAATGTTCCTGCTACAAAACTGTACATTGTGTATAAAAAAATCATCAAACATTTTAAAATAATAATATTAATCATGGATTTTAAAAATATTAATAGTGTTACTGAGCTCTATGTAAAATGTACAACCGTGTATGAAAAATGTCGACATGTGCTAAAAATAAATCAATAACAAAGAAATGCGGTTAAAACCGAAGAAACAGAAGTAAGAAACACAAAATGGAAAACTCGAAGAAAACCGCAAAATCCATGAGGAAACAACGAAAAAAAAACAGAAAACAATCAAAGAAAACTGATGAAAATTAAGAAAGAAATAATAAAATACGTTCATGACTATAAAAATTAATTGATGTATCTAAAAACATATGGATATGCATCACACAAGAAAATATTCATATATGTGAAAATAAATTTTCACAACTTTAAAAAAGTTCATATATTTATAATAAAATAACAATAAAAAGGTCAAAAGTAAGGTAAAGTAAGTATTGAAAAGGGAACAGACAAAATAAGGAGAAGACAAAATTATGGTTGTTGGCACGATCCAAATTCACCCAAAATCAAAAGTTGAACAAAACTAAATTTGGTAGCAAATCTGAAACAGCTACCATGGCAGGCTTGTGAGCTAACCAAATTCAACTTTGAATTTCTCATAACTCCCAAACCATTCAGCCAAACCAATTGAATATTTTCGCACAATGTTCATTAACCATGCCGTGAAATTTACCTGCATAGTTTGAAACTTCTTGTCTTAACCATGCCGTGAAATTTGGATACGGTAATCAAACTACATAATTGATTTATTAGTCTTATGTCTACTAACTAGATATATATAAATATGTGCCAAGAAATATTGTGCTAAAAAGTTATCTCTTAATTAAGTAAAAGCAAACATTCTATTCTGGTTTATCTCTCCTTTGCGTCGGGATTTATCGAACCATGCAGGATGATTGCATGCGATTTTTGTATATAGATGAAAATAGAAGGAAACCATACAAAGCCAAACGACTAATACAAAACCAGAACCAAAACAACAAAGAACACTAAACATCTTAAAACAGAAAATTAAAGAAAAGATAAGAGCCTATTAACAAGTGGGCAGTTTTGGTGACCGGGTTCCATGGAGTCCAATATTTTTTATTCAGACTTCTCATTTAAAAAATTCAGAGAAATGTACATTCAAGTATACAAAAGATGAAATGTATATGTGTGTACAGATTCAGGATGAAATATCTTATAGTGTGACCTGTGCAAAAAACAAATCATGTATTGAAAAGCCACGGACTTTTTTTTTCATGACCCTCATTTTAATGTATTCCATTTTGAAAATTTACATACATATACATTATGCCTTCATGTATATCTGTACTTTTTTAGAATTGTTTAAAACGTGGAAATATGAATTTTGAAAATTGGAAATGGATGCCTCCACGGAACTCGGTCTTCAAAAGCAATTTTCATCTATAAACAAATGACAAGAAGCAAATTAACATAACTAGACATTCTCCAACCAGAAGCCCACATCCTCAAACAGCAAGCTGACAACCTTGAAAACACTTCAAGCCTCGGGGCACCACGTCCAGAGCCCAGCTCCAAAGCGGGAACAACAACCTGAAGATTGGCCCAAAGAAGAAAAGTTAGCTACCATACTACCAACGAAGAAGTGATTGCAGTCTTCAGGTTCAGAGATAAAAACGACCACACCAGGGGGCAACGCCCCAAGCAACACAAACAAGGATGCAAAGCAGACGCCCTCAGCTTTAAACCACTCAAGTGCAACACACTTGATGAGGTTGACCAAGCTGTCTATTATTAGGCTCTTTCCAAATGGACCAAGAAGCCAACATCATAGCGTTGTTTAGCTTTTCTTGTCTTGCGCCGGGACGCCATTGCCAAAGCCCACCACTCCACAAAGCCATTGACAATTGAGGGAGCTACTGCAGAGAGACCGAGATAGTTTGTATGACTTTAAGATATGAGATTGAGATGTCCGGTTATAAAATGTATTATTTGAGGTGTGACTAGTCGGTGTTCGTGGACGCGCGTGGATATGTCCGCGGACGTTTGAGTGGTCGAATTTGTCAACTTCGGATGTCGATTTTCTAAGGGCATCTCCAACGCTACCCCAAGTGGGGGTCACTATTCATCCGTGGACACGGATACGAGAGACAACCATCCAATTATATGCCATAAACTTTTGCATGTATTTTAAGCGAAAATTAAATAGAACACACAATTCAAGGAAACAAAAACGAACTTATAGCAAACCGGATAGAAGTTCAATATAATTTACATAAACTGGACGATATTTCCTCCATTCAATTAAAATTTGAAAAAACCTTAAAAAAACTACACAAGGTACCGGATGGTAACTTCGTATGCATGTCCACCCTGGCCTGTTGGGTCGTCGTTGTCGTTCCTCCATCCCCGTTGTCATTGTTGTAAGAGTTGGAGTCGTTGTGGTCCTTCCAGCAGGGGAAGGGGTTGTAAGAGCCGTGGCAGGCCTGGTTGGCCACCGTTCGACGCGTGTGGCAAAGTCACTCACCTTCCTTCGCCGTCGTGGGAATGGTTGTGTCGGCCGCAGATGTTGCCCCGGAGCGCCCGCCCCTTGCGTTGTCCATGCACAACGACTTGGTCATGTTTATCTTGACCGACTAGTCGCTAAGGCGGCGTTAGTGTCGCGCAGACGTCTCTGCGGTAGTACTGGACCAGTGGATGACCCAGGCCTACACGAGCACAGGGTCCGCGAGGACCTAGTCTTGCTATCATTGCCACGGTCAAAGAGAAGGCGATGGTCGCAAAACCCTCTCCTTGCCGCCGCACGCCAACCCATCAAAGCGGTTGAGTGTGCTACACGACGGCGACAACGACTCCTCCTTGGCACGGTGTCTGACTTGGACGCCATGGTAATGCATAGGGGGAGGGAGAGTCCGCAATATTGCTACCGTCATCTTTCAACTCTATTTCTCTAGGAACATAAAAAATTCAAGGGAGCTACAGTGTGAGATAGTAATCTACAACATAATTTGCAAAGACACTTTGACTATGTTCATGATAATGAGTTAAATTAATCATATTACCTAAGAACTCCCACTTAAACTGACATCCCTCCGGTCATTCGAGTGATACATGATCCAAATTCACCAATCTCAAGACCGATCATCACGTGAGTTGAGGTGGTTTCAATGGTGAACATCTTCATGTTGATCATATCTACTATATGACTCATGTTCGACCTTTCGGTCTCTTGTGTTCCGAGGCCATGTCTGTAGATGGTAGGCTCGTCAAGTTTAACCCGAGTGTTTTGCATGTGCAACACTGGCTTGCACCCGTTGTATGTGAACGTAAAGTTATCACACCCGATCATCACGTGGTGTCTCGACACGACGAACTTTCGCAACGGCGCACACTCGGGGAGAACACAATTTATCTTGAAATTTAAGTGAGGGATCACCTTATAATGCTACCGTCGTCCTAAGCAAAACAAGGTGCATAAAAGGATTAACATCACATGCAAATCATAAGTGACATGATATGGCCATGAACTTTTGCTTTTGATCTCCATCTTGAAAGCACAGGCATGATCTCCATCGTCACCGGCATGACACCATGATCTCCATCATCTTGATCTCCATCAACGTGTCGCCATCGGGGTTGTCGCGCCCACCATGCTTCTACTACTATTGCTACCACTTAGCGATAAAGTAAAGCATTACATAGCGCTTAATGATTGACACGCAGGTCATACAATAATTAAAGACAACCCTATGGCTCCTGCCGGTTGTCGTACTCATCGACATGCAAGACATGAAATTCTATACATCACATGATCATCTCATACATCACATATATCTCATCATGTAATTGGCCATATCATATCATAACATACCCTGCAAAAATAAGTTAGACGTCCTCTAATTTTGTTCTTGCAAGTTTTACGTGGCTGCTATGGGTATTCTAGCAAGAACGATTCTTACCTACGCAAAACCACAACAGTGATATGCAAATTGCTATTCAACCTTCTCACAAGGACCGCCTCAATCTAATCCGATCCAACTAGAGTAGGAGAAACCGACACCCGCGAGCCATCTCTTGCACCAAGTGCAGTTGAGGGAACCGGTCTCTCACAAGCGTACGAGTAATGTTGATCCGGGCCGCTTCATTCCACAATGCCACTGAACCAAGAAAAGATTAAGGGAGGAAGCAATCTGAACATCAGCGCCCACAAACTCTATGTGTTCTACTCAAGATCTCATCTACGCATAGACCTAGCTCATGATGTCATTGTTGGGAACGTTGCATGGGAAACAAAAAAAATCCTATGCACACGCAAGATCTATCCATGGTGATGAGCATCTACGAGAGGGAGAGTGGATCTACATACCCTTGTAGATCGCTAAGCGGGAAGCGTTAAGAAACGCGGTTGATGTAGTCGAAAGTCTTCGCGATCCAAATCGCCGAGCGTCCCGCGATCCCATCACGATCCGTCCCGCGATCCAATCACGATCCGTCCCGCGATCTCATCACGATCCGTCCCGCGATCTCATCACGATCCGTCCCGCAATCCAATCATGAATCGTCTCGCGATCTTGATCATGGTCCTTCCGATCTAGCACCAAACGGATGGCACCTCCGCGTTCAGCACACGTACAGCTCGATGTCGATCTCCGCCTTCTTGATCCAGCAAGAGGGAGAGGAGAGGTAGACGAGTTCTCCGGCAGCACGATGATGTTGCGGCAATGGTGGTGGAGCAATTCCAACAGGGCTTCGCCTAAGCACCGCTGAAACCAATCTAGAGGAGAAACTACAAACTAGAAGAGAGGCTGCACGTGGCTTAGGGTTTCTTGATGTGTTCCGCGTGCTAGCCCCGCCCCTTTATTTATATGCTGAGCCTTGGGGTCGAAACTTGGAGAAAAATCCTCCTCAAGGTTGGTTTGCTCGCAAGGCAAGATTCCTTCTCGGACTCCAGGACCAGACTCCATGGTCCTCGACGTCTGGCCCCAGACGCCAGGGTCCCTGGCGTCTGGCCTCTGGCCTCTGCAAAACAGCTTTTGCACCTTCCTAAAACCTCATGGGCTTTACCCTTTGGCCCAAATAAAGTGTTCATGCACCCCGAACATTTCGGGAAACATCCGAAACTATTTCCGGTGAATTCTGGAACCCTTCTCGAGACCAAACACTATTATACAATATATCAATCTTTACTCCGGACCATTCCGGAGCTCCTCGTGACATCCGGGATCTCATCCGGGACTTCGAACAACCTTCAGTCACCACCATACATAACTCTATACTACTGAAACGTCACCGAACCTTAAGTGTGCAGACCCTGCGGGTTCGAGAACTATGTAGACATGACCGAGACACCTCTACGGTCAATAACCAATAGCGAGACCTGGATGCCCAAATTGGTTTCTACATATTCTACGAAGATCTTTATCGGTCGAACCTCTATGTGAAGGATTCAGTCAATCCTGTATAACGTTCCCTTTGTTTTTCGGTATGTCACTTGCCCGAGATTTGATCATCGGTATCTGTATACCTAGTTCAACCTCGTTACCGGCAAGTCTCTTTACTCATTACGTAATACAAGATCCCGTGGCTAACACTTAGTAACATTGCTTGCAAGGCTTATTGTGATGTTGTATTACTGAGTGGGCCCTGAGATACCTCTCCGTCACACGGAGTAACAAATCCCAGTCTTGATCCATGCCAACTCAACAGACACCCTCGGAGATACCTGTAGAGTACCTTTATAGTCACCTAGTTACGTTGCAACGTTTGATACACACAAGGCATTCCTCCGGTGTCCGTGAGTTGCATGATCTCATGGTAGTCGGAACATATACTTGACATGCAGAAAACTGTAGCAACAAACTGACACGATCATATGCTATGTTTATAGTTTGGGTCTTGTCCATCCCATCATTCTCCTAATGATGTGATCTCGTTATCAAATGACATCACATGTCAATGGCTAGGAAACCTTGACCATCTTTGATCAACGAGCTAGTTCACTAGAGGCATACTAGGGACAAAGTGTTGTCTATTTATCCACACATGCAATGTGTTTCCAAAAATACAATTCTAGCATGGATAATAAACAATTATCATGAACAAGGAAATATGATAATAACTAATTTATTATTGCCTCTAGGTCATATTTCCAATAGTCTCCCACTTGCACTAGAGTCAATAATCTAGTTCACATCATCATGTGATTCGCATTGTTATGAATCTAACACCCAATGAGTTCTGGGGCTCGATCATGCTTTGGATGTGAGAGAGGTCTTTTAGTCAACGGGTCTGTGACATACAGATCCGTGTGTACTTTGCAAATCTCTATGTCTTACTATAGACACTGCTACCACACTCTACTTGGAGCTATTCCAAATAGTAGCTCCACTATACGCATCCAGATTGCTACTGAGAGCCATCCGGATTAGTGTTAAAGCTTGTATCGACGTAACTCTTTACGACGAACTCTTTATCACCTCCATAATCGAGAAACATCTCCTTAGTCCTCTGGTTACTAAGGATAACTTTGACCGCTGTCCAGTGACCCACTCCTGGATCACTCTTGTACCCCTTGACAGACTCATGGCAAGGCACACACAGGTGCGGTACACAACATGACATACTATACAGAGCCTATGGCTAAGGCATAGGGGACGACGTTCGTCCTTTCCCTTTCTTCTGTCGTGGTCGAGCTTTGGGTCTCACTCAACTTCACACCTTACAAAGCAGGCGAGAACACTTCTCTCTGACTGATCAATTTTGAACTCTTTCAAAATCTTGACAAGGTATGTACTCATTGAAAGTCTCATCAAGCATCTTGATCTATCTCTATAGAACTTGATGCTCAACCACTAGGTAGCTTTATCCAGGTCTTCCTTTGAAAAACTCTTTTCAAACAACCCTTTATGCTTTTAGAAATTCTACATCATTTCCGATCAACAATATGTCAACCACATATGCTTATCAGAAACTCTATAGTGCTCCCACTCACTTTATTGTACATATGTTAGCAGTTGCTGCATTTTTCAGTTATGAAATATGGTAGATGGATGTCAAAACAACGTTTCCTTCCTTAAGGAAAGGTTGTATGAGATACAATCAGAAGGTTTTGTTAGTCCTAAGGATGCTAAAAGGTGTGCAAGCTTCAGTGATCCTTCTATGAATTGAAGCAAGCATCTCGGAGTTGGAATATACACTTTGGTGAGGTGATCAAAGTTTTTGAGTCTATACTTGGTTTTCATACATGCATCCTTTCTCGGATTTCATGGCCTCTAACCATTTGTTGGAATCCGGGCCCATCGTCGCTTCTCCATACCTCGTAGGTTCATCATTGTCCAACAACATGACCTCTAAGACAGGGTTGTCGTACCACTCGGGAGTAGTACACGTCCTTGTCAACCTACGAGGTTCGATAGTAACTTGATCCAAAGCTTCATGATCATCATCATTAACTTCCTCTTCAACTAACGTAGGCTTCACAGAAACATCTTCCTACGTTGCGCTACTCTTTGGTTGAAACAAAGGTTCGACAACCTCATCAAGTTCCATCTTCCTCCCACTCAATTCTTTCGAGAGAAACTCTTAATCGAGAAAGGACCCATTTCAGCAACAAACATTTTGTACTGGATCTGAGATAGAAGGTATACCCAACTGTTCTTAGAGTATTCTATGAAGATGCATTTGTCCGCTTTGGGTTTGAGCTCTTTAGGTGAAAACCTTTTTCACATAAGTGTCGCAGCCCCAAACATTAAGAAATGACAGCTTTACGTTTCTGTCAAGCCATACGGTGTCATATCAACGGATTTAGATGGTGCCCTATTTAAAGTGAATGTAGTTGTCTCTAATGCATAACCCAAAATGATAGTGGCAAACTGATAAGAGACATCATAATTCGCACCATATCCAATAAAGCACGAGTTCCAGGTGGCATGAGTTGTGAAACAACTTCCACATTGTCTAAATTTGTATGCCAAACTCGCAACTCAGATATTCACCTCCACGATCACATCGTAGACATTTTTATCTTCTTGTCACGATGATCTTAAACTTCACTCTGAATTTGTTTGAACTATTTCAAATGATTCAGACTTATGTTTCATTAAGTAAATATACACTATATCTACTCAAATCATCAGTGAAGGTAAGAAAATAACAATATCCACTGCACGCTACAAGACTCATTGGATTGCATACATCAACATGTATCATTTCCAATAAATCACTTCCCGTTCCATCCATCTAGAAACGGAGTCCTTAGTCATCTTGCCAAAGAGGCATGGTTCGCATGTCTCAACCGATTCGAAATTGAATGAGTCCAAATATCCATCAACATGGAGTTTCTTCATGCGCTTTATACCAATATGACATTTTAGCGGAAGTGCCACAAGTATGTGGTACTATCATTACTAACTTTGTATCCTTTGGCATCAATGTTATGAACATGTGTATTACTACGATCAAAATTCAACAAACCATTCTTACTGGGTGCATGACCATTGAAGGTATTATTCATGTAAATAGAATAACCATTATTCTCTAACTTAAATGAATAACCGTGTTGCAATGAACATGATCTAATCACGTTCATGCTCAACGCAAAAACACCAAATAACATTTATTTAGGTTCGTCACCAATCTCGAAGGTAGAGAGAGTGTGCGATGTTGATCACATCAACCTTGGAAACATTTCCAACACATCGTCACCTCACCCTTAGCTAGTTCTCTATTTATTCCATAGCTTTTATTTTGAGTTACTAACATTTAGCAACCGAACTGGTATCCAATACCCAGGTGCTACTAGGAGTACCAGCAAGGTACACATCAATAACACGTATATCAAATATACTTCTGTCGACGTTGCTAGCCTTCTTATCTACCAAGTATCTAGGGTTGTTCCGCTTCAGCGACCGCTCTCCTCATAATCGAAGCACTTAGTCTCGGGTTTGGGTTCAACTCTGGGTTGCTTCACTGGAGCAGCAACTGACTTGCCATCCATGAAGTTTTCCTCCTTGCCCTTGCCCTTCTCGAAACTAGTAGTTTTAGTAACCATCAACACTTGATGCTCCTTCTTGGTTTCTACCTTCGCGGTGTCAAACATCGCGAATAGCTCAAGGATCATTATTTCTATCCCTGGCAATTTATAGTTAATCACCAAGTTCTAGTAGATTAGTGATAGTGACTTGGAGAACTATGTCAATCACTATCTTATCTGGAAGATCAACTCCCACTAGATTCAAGCGATTGTAGTACCCAGACAATTTGAGTACATGCTCAACGATTGAGCTATTCTCCTTCATCTTACAGGCAAAGAATCTTGTTGGAGATCTCATATCTCGCAACACGGGCATGAGCCTGAGATCACAATCTCAGCTCTTAGAACATCTCATATGTTCCGTGACATTCAAAACGTTTTGAAGCCTCACTTCTAAGATGTAATGCATGACGCACTGAACTATCAAGTAGTCATCGGAACGTGCCTGTAAGATGTTCACAACATCTACAGACGATGCTAGAGGGGGTGGCGCACCGAGTGGTGCATTAAGGACATAAGCCTTCTGTGCAGCAATGAGGACAATCCTCAGATCACGGACCATGTCCGCAACATTGCTACCATCATCTTTCAATTCTATTTCTCTAGGAAAAAATACAACGGAGCTACAGAGTGAGCTAGTAATCTACAACATAATTTGCAAAGACAATTTGACTATGTTCATGATAATGAGTTCAATTAATCATATTACCTAAGAACTCCCACTCAAATTGACATCCCTCAGGTCATCTGAGTGATACATGATCCAAATTCACCAACTCAAGTCCGATCATCACGTGAGTTGAGGTGGTTTCAATGGTGAACATCATCATGTTGATCATATCTACTATATGACTCATGTTCGACCTTTCGGTCTCTTGTGTTCCGAGGCCATGTCTGTACATGCTAGGCTCATCAAGTTTAACTCGAGTGTTCTGCATGTGCAACACTGGCTTGCACCCGTTGTATGTGAACGTAGAGTCTATCACACCCGATCATCACGTGGTGTCTCGACACGAAGAACTTTTGCAACGGTGCACACTCGGGGAGAACACAATTTATCTTGAAATTAAGTGAGGGATCACCTTATAATGCTACCGTCGTCCTAAGCAAAACAAGGTGCATAAAAGGATTAACATCACATGCAAATCATAAGTGACATGATATGGCCATGAACTTGTGCTTTTGATCTCCATCATGAAAGCACCGGCATGATCTCCATCGTCACTGGCATAACACCATGATCTCCATCATCTTGATCTCCATCAACATGTCGCCATCGGGGTTGTCGCGCCCAACATGCTTCTACTACTATGGCTACCGTTTAGCGATAAAGTAAAGCATTACATAACGCTTAATGATTGACACGCAGGTCATACAATAATTAAAGACAACCCTATGGCTCCTGCCGGTTGCCGTACTCATCGACATGCAAGTCGTGATAATCTATACATCACATGATCATCTCATACATCACATATATCACATCATGTAATTGGCCATATCATATCACAACATGCCCTGCAAAAACAAGTTAGACGTCCTCTAATTGTTGTTGCATGTTTTACGTGGCTGCTACGGGTATCTAGCAAGAACAATTCTCATCTACGCAAAAACCACAACGGTGATACACTAGTTGCTTTTCAACCTTCTCAAGGACCGCCTTTGTCGAATCCGATCCAACTAAAGTGAAAGAAACTGGCACCCGCAAGCCATCCATGCAACAAGTTGCGGTCGAGGGAACCGGTCTCTCGTAAGCGTACGAGTAATGTTGGTCCGGGCTGCTTCATCTCACAATGCCGCTGAACCAAAATCCGACCAAGGGAGGAAGCAATCTAAGCATCAACGTCCACAAACATTTTGTGTTCTACTCGAGATCTCATCTACACATAGACCTAGCTCATGATGCCACTGTTGGGGAGCATTGCATGGGAAACAAAAAAATTCCTACCCACACGCAGATCTATCCATGGTGATGAGCATCTACGAGAGGGAGAGTGTATCTACATACCCTTGTAGATCGCTAAGTGGGAAGCGTTAAGAAACGCGGTTGGTGTAGTCGAACATCTTCGCGATCCAAATCGCCGAGCGTCCCGCGATCCAATCACGATCCGTCCCGCGAACTCATCACGATCCGTCCCGCGATCTCATCACCATCCGTCCTGCAATCTCATCACGATCCGTCCCGTGAACTCATCACGATCCATCCCGCGAACTCATCACGAACCGTCTCGCGATCTTGATCACGGTCCTTCCGATCTAGCGCCGAACAGACGGCACCTCCGCGTTCAGCACACGTGCAGCTTGATGACGATCTCCACCGTCTTGATCCAGCAAGAGGAAGTGGAGAGGAAGAAGAGGTCTCCGGCAGCGTGACGGCGCTCCGGAGATGGTGGTGGACCTATTCCGACAGGGCTTCGCCTAAGCACTGCAGAAACCGATCTAGAGGAGAAACTATGCACTAGAGGAACGGGTAGCACGTGGCTGAAAATTCTGTGCCAAAACCCTAAAATCCTCTAGTATATATAGGAGGAGAGGAGGAGGCTTGGCTGCCAAAAAGCCAGCCCTTGGGTCAGCCAAAGTGGGGAGGAGAGGAGGACTCCTCCTCCAATCCTAGTAGGACTAGGATTCCTCCTTTTTTTTGGCCTTTTTCCACCTTTTTCCCTTTGGGCTTTTTCTCCCAGCTGTATGGGCCTTGTGTGGGACTTCCACCAGCCCACAAAAGTCTGGTATTTACTCTCCCACAGCCCATGAAGCCTCTTGGGTCGAAATACCCCTCCCGGTGGTCTCCCGGTACACTACCGGCACTCCCGGTACATTACCGATTAGCCCGAAACTTTTCCGGCGACCAAAATGGGACTTCCTATATATCAATCTTTACCTCCGGACCATTCCGGAGCTCCTCGATATGTCCTGGATCTCATCTGGGACTCCAAACAACCTTTGGTAACCACCATACATAACTCTATACTACCGAAACGTCACCGAACCTTAAGTGTGCAGACCCTGCGGGTTCGAGAACTATGTAGACATGACCGAGACACCTCTACGGTCAATAACCAATAGTGGGACCTGGATGCCCATATTGGTTCCTACATATTCTACAATGATCTTTATCGGTCGAACCTCTATGTCAAGGATTCAGTTAATCCCGTATGATGTTCCCTTTGTTCTTCGGTATGTTACTTGCCCCAGATTCGATCGTCGGTCTCCATACCTAGTTCAACCTCGTTACCGGCAAGTCTCTTTACTCGTTCCGTAATACAAGATCCCATGACTAACACTCAGTCACATTGCTTGCAAGGCTTGTTGTGATGTTGTATTACCGATTGGGCCCTGAGATACCTCTCCGTCACATGGAGTAACAAATCCCAGTCTTGATCCATGCCAACCCAACAGACACCCTCGGAGATACCTGTAGAGTACCTTTATAGTCACCCAGTTACATTGCGACGTTTGATACACACAAGGCACTCCTTCGGTGTCAGTGAGTTGCATGATCTCATGGTCATAGGAACAGATACTTGACATGCAGAAAACAGTAGCATTAAACTGACACGATCATATGCTACGTTTGTAGTTTGGGTCTTGTCCATACCATCATTCTCCTAATGATGTGATCCCGTTATCAAATGACATCTCATGTCAATGGCTAGGAAACCTTAACCATCTTTGATCAACGAGCTAGTCTATTAGAGGCATACTAGGGACATGGTTTTGTCTATGTATCCACACATGTATCTAAGTCTTCGATCAATACAATTATAGCATGGATAATAAATGATTATCATGAACAAGGAAATATGATAATAACTAATTTATTATTGCCTCTAGGGCTTATTTCCAACACAAACACTATTATCCCATATATCGATCTTTACCTCCGGACCATTCCGAAGCTCCTCGTGACGTCCGGGATCTCATACGGGACTTGGAACAACCTTTAGTCACCACCATACATAACTCTATACTTCCGAAACGTCACCGAACCTTAAGTGTGCAAACCCTGTGGGTTCGAGAACTATGTAGACATGACCGAAACACCTCTACGGTCAATAACCAATAATGGGACTTGGATGCCCATATTGGTTCCTACATATTCTATGAATATCTTTATCGGTCGAACCTCTGTGTCAAGTATTCATTCAATCCCGTATAACGTTCCCTTTGTTTTTCGGTATGTAACTTGCCCGAGATTCGATCGTCGGTATCTGTATACCTTGTTCAACCTCGTTACCAGCAAGTCTCTTTAATCGTTCCGTAATACAAGATCCCATGGCTAACACTTAGTCACATTGCTTGCAAGGCTTATTGTGATGTTGTATTACCGAGTGGGCCCTGAGATACCTCTCCGTCACACGGAGTAACAAATCCTAGTCTTGATCCATGCCAACTCAACATACACCCTTGGAGATACCTGTAGAGTACCTTTATAGTCACCCAGTTACGTTGCGACGTTTGATACACACAAGGCATTCCTTCGGTGTCCGTGAGTTGCATGATCTCATGGTCGTCGGAACATATACTTGACATGCAGAAAACTGTAGCAACAAACTGACACGATCATATGCTACGTTTATAGTTTGGGTCTTTTCCATCCCATCATTCTCCTAATGATGTGATCCCGTTATCAAATGACATCACATGTCAATGGCTAGGAAACCTTGACCATCTTTGATCAACGAGCTAGTTCACTAGAGGCATACTAGGGACAAAGTGTTGTCTATTTATCCACACATGCAATGTGTTTCCAAACAATACAATTCTAGCATGGATAATAAACAATTATCATGAACAAGGAAATATGATAATAACTAATTTATTATTGCCTCTAGGGCATATTTCCAACAGTTGCTCCTCCTCGTCGCCTGAGGAGATCACGACCTCCTCCTTGGACCGCATAGAGGAGGACGACGACCCTAGAGAGCGTGTGAGTCGGGGCAACCAACCAGATGGATACCCCCCCTACCCGCTTGCATCGAGAACCAACTACTACCGCGTGGTATCGGATCGGATCAGATAGGAGATGAGAGGGTTTGAGGAGAGGAGGGCGTTGGAACATTGCTTAATTAAGCCCAACAAATGTAGGGAGGATACGAGGACTCGCGGACGTCTCCGAGCAGTCCGCCACATAGAACATGGCCCACCCGAGACCACTTCTCTCTCCCTCTCTCTCTTTCTCTCTTCATCTTCATCAATCATGTGCAAATAAAGAACATATGAGGGAGAACATGAGAAATGTGGCTGCATGAAAGGACAAAATAGAGGCTCAAATGAACATGCATTGTCACTGACCAGATGCGTCCACAAACACTTGACTAAATTGCCAAAATCCACCACAATCGCGTATGTTGGTGTCAAAAACCACCATTTTCATAAAAGTTTGTCGAAAACACCGTTTTTCAGTAATCTGGTTACTGAAAGCACTAACATGACGCTTGACTCTGTTTTGACACTAAAACTGACAATGGGGCCCAACTGTCAGGGCCATGTGCATGAGATAACGGTTTGGGGACACGGCCTTCGTTTGCTGATACACGGGTCCATTTGTCATCTTGAAAAAAATTAAAAAGAATGTTTTCCTTATCTTCCTCATATAGAAAAAAATCAAAAGAATGTTTTCCTTATCTTCCCCACGAGCCGACCATTACCAAAATAAATAAAAACATGGCCACTCCCGATCGGATCGGGAGGCCTGCGGCAGATCCGCCGCCACACACGGGAGGGCCGGCAGCCGCACGCGCCAGAGCCCCCACGGCTGGCGAAAGCTGCCGCTCTGACAAGCTCCTTCGCCCCGCCCGCGCAGGAGCTGCCTCGCGGGCGGACCGCTGCTCCTCTGCTTGCTGCCGTAGGGGAGTTACTCCTTGTCATCGTCAAGTGGGAGCAGCGTCCATGGCGGCAGCGGAGGGGCGGTGCCCTGGCCGACTTTGATGCTCAAACAGAGGAGCCGTTTGAGGCTGAGTGGCTTCCCTGGGGTCGTCGTCGGGCATGACCACAACCTGTTCGCAGCCGACGCTAGCCGATGTCGCCGTCGAGCGCGTGTGCGGATACATGCTGTATATGTTGTACCTGGTGGCCAGCGCGTCATTCCAGTGCCACTCTTCCATATGTTCTTGGACCAAGGTGCGCCCAGACGCGCCGCCGACGAGGTTGCTGGACGAATGGCACCGCTTCTGTGCCATGTCCACGCATGCAAGGACGAGATGCAGGCCACCTGTTCGACAGAATGCCACGAAGAATTGTCGGACAAGCCAAACGGCGTGATGAGTGTTTGTTGCCACATCAGCACTGACAGATGGGCCCTGCTGTCAGTTTTCGTGTCAAAACATGGTCGACCTTCTGTTTAGTGCTTTCGGCCACCAGATTACTGGAATTCGGTGCTTTTGACAAACTATTATGAAAACAGTGGTTTTTGGCACTGACGAACGTAATTGTGATGATTTTTGGCAATTTACTCCAAACATTTAGGGGCAAGATTTGCTGGATTTTTTTTTTCGAGAAACCGGCAGGAGCACTGCCTTTACATTTAGACGAAACGAGGTTTATGTACATAGATGACAGGTTTTGTGAGGGAACCCGACGAAACCCATGCGTAACAAAAAACTCGAGCTAGAACTAGGCCATCACCCGATGCCAGTCGCCAGCTAGGCCGTTCCATAAGCAAGGGCCCTTTGTCTAATGTCGTCGAAAGCCAGTGCAGACACCTCCAGGTGGGATAGGCGAATGCCGTTGAAAATGCGTCGGTTGCGCTCTTTCCAGATGTTCCAAAAATGGTGTAGAGGAAACGGCCACTCTCGCGTCGGTGGTCCGCCTTGGAGAGGGGAGAGATGAAGGAGTCCCACCACTCCGAGATCCCTATATCGGGAGGCATGGTTGTTGTGGCCATTTGAGTATCGCCGGTCCAAACCTGGACATGAGACCAGACCGCGGTCGCAAATGGGCAGTCCTTGCACAGATGCAATCCCGTCTCCGGCGCCCTCAGGCAAAGCGGGCAGATAGGGTCGTGTGGCCATCCCCTTATGGCCAGCATGTCTGTCATAAGGATCTTCCCATGAAGCACCAGCCAGGAGCAGAGCTTGCATTTCGGCTTCGCATGAGATTCCCAAATCTTTGAAGGCTCGAATTTTGGGAAGGATCCGTGGAACTGGGCCGTGTATGTCGAAGCCGCAAAGTAGGTGCCGTTTGCAGTCCAGTGCCAAGAGATGGAGTCCTCCTAGTCCGGAGTCAGCACAGTTTGAGAAGTCAAGGAAGTAATCATAATGAATTCCTATAGGTGGGCGGTGGTCTCCACATGGGCGACAGATCTGATCCAGTTCCCGTCCTGGAATTCCTTCATCACGGATCGCTGCTTTCTTGTGGCAATCTTGTATAGTCCAGGGGCAATATTTGGCAGAGGGACCATTTCGATCCAGTCGTCATGCCAAAACAGGGATTTTTGGCCATTGCCCAACCCGATGAAGGTGGAAGCATGGAAGAGTGCCATGTCCGTGTCGTCGCAAGGGATATCGGAGCCCACCCACTGCTGGTCTAGGTCGGTCCAAGCGAGCCAAGGCCAGCGGAGTCTGAGAGCTCTCCCAAACCTCTCCAA
The DNA here is from genome assembly GCA_022496015.1 of Hordeum marinum. Classification (NCBI taxonomy): domain Eukaryota; kingdom Viridiplantae; phylum Streptophyta; class Magnoliopsida; order Poales; family Poaceae; genus Hordeum; species Hordeum marinum. Next base: position 461,381,023 of record CM039673.1, read on the forward strand.
GTCCGTTATGCCTAGCCCACCCAACATCTTCGGTTTGCACACAGTCTTCCAGTTTACCAGTGAACGTCCCCCCTTCGTGTTTTCAAAGTTGTCGCTGCACCAGATGAAGCTACGGGAGATCTTGCTGAGCTTCTGATTTGCCCAAGATGGTAGCGGGAGCGCGGTAAGGTGGTGCGTAGTGATGGCGCACAAGACCGACTTTGCCAGCGAAACCCTGCCTGGCCGTGCCAAGTTCTTCCCCTTCCACCCAGGCAGCCTGCCCATGGCCTTGTCGATGAGGGGCTGGAGGTCAAACCGTTTGAGGCGTGTAGTGTTGGGAGACGTAGTAGTAAATCAAAAAAAATTCCTATGATCACCAAGATCTATCCATGGAGAAACCAGCAACGAGAGGGGAGAGATTGCATCTTCATACCTTTGAAGATCGCTAAGCGGAAGCGTTACAAGAACGCGGTTGATGAAGTCGTACTCGCAGCGATTCAGATCGCGGTGGATTCCGATCTTAGCGCCGAACAACGGCGCCTCCGCGTTCAACACACGTGCAGCCCGGTGACGTCTCCTACGCCTTGATCCAGCAAGGAGGAAGGAGAGGTTGGGGAAGAGCTCCAACAGCAGCACGACGGCGTGGTGGTGGTGGAGTAGCAAGGTATTCCGATAGGGCTTCGCCTAAGCGCTGCGGAGGAGGAAGAAGAGAGGTAGGGCTTCGCCGTGAGAGAGAGATCAAATCTTGTCTCAAAACAGCCAAAACCTCAAGTATATATAGGAGGAGGGACATGGAGGGCTGGCTTGGACTCTACTCCAAAGAGGAGAGGTTTGGCCGATTTAAAGGGAGAGTCCACCTCCCACAAGGGAGGTGGATCTCCTCCTTTTAAATCCTTTTTGGCCCTATCTCTTATCCCTAGCCGCATGGGCCTTTAGCAAAAGTCTTGCCCAGCCCAATAAGGGCTGTCACACTTTATCTAACAGCCCATGTGGTCCTTTGGTCGTCACACCCCTCCCGGGGGTCCTCCGGCACCCTCCCGGCACTCCCGGTACACTACCGATGAGCCCGAAAACTTTCCGGTGACCAAAACTGGACTTCCTATATATCAATCTTTACCTCCGGACCATTACGGAGCTCATCGTGACGTCCGGGATCTCATCCGGGACTCCGAACAACCTTCGGTAATCACGTATACCATTTCCCTATAACCCTAGCGTCATCGAACCTTAAGTGTGTAGACCCTACGGGTTCGGGAGACACGTAGACATGACCGAGACACCTCTCTGGTCAATAACCAACAGCGGGATCTGGATACCCATGTTGGCTCCCACGTACTCCACGATGATCTCATCGGATGAACCATGATGTCGGGGATTCAATCAATCCCGTATACAATTCCCTTTGTCTATCGGTATGATACTTGCCCGAGATTCGATCGTCGGTATCTCTATACCTTGTTCAATCTCGTTACCGGCAAGTCTCTTTACTCGTTCTGTAATATATCATCCCGTGACTAACTCCTTAGTCACATTGAGCTCATTATGATGATGTCTTACCGAGTGGGCCCAGAGATACCTCTCCGTCACACGGAGTGACAAATCCCAGTCTCGATTCGTGCCAACCCAACAGACACTTTCGGAGATACCCGTAGTGCACCTTTATAGCCACCCAGTTACGTTGTGACGTTTGGCACACCCAAAGCATTCCTACGGTATCCGGGAGTTGCATAATCTCATGGTCTAAGGAAACGATACTTGACATTGAAAAGCTTTAGCAAACGAACTACACGATCTAGTGCTATGCTTAGGATTGGGTCTTGTCCATCACATCATTCTCCTAATGATGTGATCCCGTTATCAACGACATCAAATGTCCATGGTCATGAAACCGTGACCATCTATTGATCAACGAGCTAGTCAACTAGAGGCTCACTAGGGACATGTTGTGGTCTATGTATTCAACCATGTATTATGGTTTCCGGTTAACACAATTATAGCATGAACAATAGACAATTATCATGAACAAGGAAATACAATAATAACCATTTTATTATTGCCTCTAGGGCATATTTCCAACATGTAGTGTGAAGGGGAAGGCCCAGGTATTTGGTTGGAAGGCCGCGATCTTCACCGGGAAGCCCGATATTCCAGATTGATGCCATTGCAGCAGATTGGGAACACCTCGGTTTTGTGACAATTGTGACGAGGCCTGAAGCTTCCCCAAAGCAAGCCAAAATCCCGGCAATGGCGTCGAGTTCCTCCTTAACCGGATCGACAAAGATGCCCGCGTCGTCGGCGTATAAGGAGATTCTGCACGAGGCTGACCTAGCCCTGATGGGCTTCAGAATCCCCTCTAAGGAAGCCGCCCGAAGCATCAGCTGAAGAGGGTCGATGGCAAGAATGAACAACATGGGAGACAGAGGATCACCCTGGCGCAGGCCGCACACATGGGAAAATGGGGGACCCGGATCCCCATTCAAAAGGACCCTGGAGGAAGAAGAGGCGAGGATCATGCAGATCCAGTCATGCCAGCGCTGACCGAACCCAAGCTGCTTCAGGACCTCTAGAAGGTAAGCCCAGCCCACAGAGTCGAAGGCCATGGAGATGTCTAGCTTTAGGAAGAGGCCAGGTGTGGAAGAACGATGCAATTCCTTGCTCAGATTCTGGACGTGAAGGAAGTTGTCATGGATGCATCTCTTCTGCACAAAGGCGCTCTGGCATTTGGAGACCAGCGAAGGCAGGCAGGGGGGCAAGCGATTTGCTAACAGCTTCGAGATGATCTTAGAAATGCTGTGAATCAAGCTGATAGGACGGTAATCCCCAGTCCAGGAGGTGCTTTCCTTCTTGGGCAGCAGAATGATGTTTGCCGAATTAATGAGCCCCACACAGACCCCTTGAAGATTCTCCAACTGAGAGATTGCGGCCACGACATCCTCCTTGATAATCTCCCAACAGGATTTGAAGAAAGCACCAATGAGCCCGTCCGGGCTGGGCGCCTTGACAGAAGCCAAGGAGAAGACCGTCGCTTTTATCTCGTCCACCTCAAAAGGGGCATCCAACTCATAGAGGTCATGATGTTGAATTCCAATGTTCTCCTAAGCCACCTGCTTTGACCACGGCATCGGCGTACCCAGGTGCGCCTGGAAATGATCAAGGAGAGCCTACTCCTTATCATCCTTAGTAATAGCCAAGCCCGACACGATCCTGATAGTCTGGATGAAATTCTTTCTCCTTCTGCCGTTGGCCCTAACATGAAAGAGCTTGGTAGTGGCATCCCCCAGGCGAATCCAGTTCAGCCGCGAGCGCTGTCACATCTTGATCTTCTGGATGGCAAGGAGACCAAGGTAAGAAGCCTTCAGCTGCTTATGCAACTCCCGCTCCGTCTCGAAAAGGGGACGACCCTCCTCGATGACATCAAGACGCCCGATGATCTCCTTCACAACCGCGATCTGCGTATTGAGCACACCCACCTTTTCCTTCTGCCACCGATGTAAAGCCTTTGCAGTCCTACAAAGCTTGATGTGGATTCTGCGGATTGCATCCGAGGCCTAGACAGGCTTGTTCCAAGCCAGAGAGACCGCCTCATGGAAACCAGGCAAACACAACCAGAACTCCTTGAACTTGAATGATGTCCTATGCGCATTATCAACGCAACCCTGAAGGTAGAGTGGGGCATGGTCAGAGCATGTCGTGAAGAGAGACCGAAGGTGGGAATTAGGGAACATCATATCCTAGTCGTTGGAGTGGAAGACGTGGTCAATCTTAGTCATGACACGGTTGGCTTGCTCGTTGGACCAGGTGAAATGCCTCCCACAAAGGCAGAGCTCTTTTAGCTGCAGGAAGTCAAGGGCTCCACAGAACTTTCCAATAAGGCGACGGTTAATGTTGGTATTGCTCTTGTCTGCCGCTTTCGTGATCAGATTGAAATCCCCCAGAAGCAGCCAAGCACTCCTAGGCATGACAGAGAGGGCACGCAGCTCCTCGATGAAGGCCAGCTTTTCCGTCTCGCCCTGCGGCCCATAGACGCAGGAGAGAGTCCAGCTAACGCGGTCATTGAGCATGGAGACAATAGCGGAGATGGTGCCCGAAGTCACATGGCAATCTGACAAGGCGAAGTAGCGGTTAGAGGCAGCGAGAATCATGCCACCTCGAGTGCCATCCACCGGTAGGATAAAGAAGTTTGCGGCGAAGCTAGGACCGAACATCTCGCCGATGATGGTGGCGTCCACAACCTCGAGCTTAGTCTCCTGCAGGCAAACAATTGTGGTGTGCGAATCTCGGACGATGTCGTGGACAGCGTCTCGGTGTACGTGCGAATTTAGGCCGCGGATGTTCCAGCAAATGATTCTGACATCGTGTTGCGCCATTAGGGAAACTTGTGGTAGACACGGGGGGCAACAGCTTTAGAGAAAATGTAGATGGAGGCCCGACTTGAATCACTAGCTGACATATGAGGAGAGAACGACAAAGACCGGTTGATGCAGACAGAAATCTTTGAAGCACAGAACTAGCAGCTAGACGATCGACGATACACAACCACGACGAAGCGCGGCTCCAGAAGACAGAAATGTAGCATAGACAGCAGAAAACAATGAAAGCCCGCATGTGATATGCAGCAAGGGCAGGAGCGGCTAGGAGCACTAAACATGATCAACTTGGTCCTCCACGGGTACCACCACCAGGGGGCCTTCTTGGGCTTCTTTCCCTTCTTCTGGGAAATCTCCTTCGCGTGAGCCACCAGGGCAGCAATAGCCTGGACTACCAGAGCCGCAAGTGGCTTGCTGAACAAGTCGAGGTAGGCCTGCTTGGCATTGTCGTCGTAACCCACGGCCGGGTCGAGCACGCCACAGACCCGAGCAATGATCTCCTGGACAGCATCAAGGCCGGCGTCAGGCGTGGCCTTGGCCTTCTTCTTGTCGAGACAGGTGCTACGGCGGGTTGCCTTGATCGGCACGCTCCACTTGCCCAAGCGAGGGGCCGGGGTAGGCAACAGTGTGGCTTGCGGCTCCCGCACCACGTCGGCCAGCAACAGGGCCAGAGGAGGCGCAACCGTCAGGGTCTCGACGTCGACGGAGACCACACCGAGAGGCAGAGGCAGCGCAGGGGCCGGCACGTTGGTGACGAAGACGAGCGACAGCACGTTGGGGGAAACCGGGGACCCAAGGGGCGTGGACAGGGCCTCCCCCGCCGTGGCAGACGCAAGCTCAGGGGGCAGCACCGAGCCACCATCGTGATCGCTCGCCGTAGCCTTGTATAGGGAGGGCTCAAGCCTGATGCCCCACATCAATGTAGCAGAGGCCGACTGTGCAGTAGCCAGTGCGGAGGCATGCGAGACGACGCGTCCTGAGCAGAGGCCGGGTGCAGCAACAGCGAGCACGGGCGGCAGGACAGGAGACATGGCGAGGGCCAACGGCGGGGTGACAGGGGACGGAGAGCGCGCCGGATGGGAGGACCAGCCTTCATTCACCGTCGGGGGAGCCTACCCGACAGGGTTCAGAGCCAGGCCCGCCATTCCGGCGGCTAGCGAAAGGAGTGGGTCAATCGGCACAGCTCCGTGCAGCGCCCTAGCAGCCATCGGTGGAGGGCACTCCGGGCGGACAGCAGCAGAACCCAAGTTGGCAAAGATGGCCTCCGCCCACTCCGTGAGGTCGGCGATGCCCCGGCACATGCAGGAGAACTCAGAATGCAGCGGGGCAATCGCAACATCGATGGTCGTCACAAGCTCGGACCGGAGCGACCTGGCCAGGTCAGCGTGGCCGTTCGCACCCAACGTGAGGGGCCGGCGAGAAGGAGCCAAGCCCTGCTCCCAAGATCCACACGACAGGACGCCCACAGTCGGGAAGCCATCCCTGCGCCTCCCGTGACGAGCAGAGTCACCATCGCGGCAGCGAGGAGAGCGAGTTCGCTCCCTCCGCACCTTCGAAGCCGCGTCCGTGGAGCGAGGCGCACAACCACGTCCATCTTTGCCCGCACCACCGTAGCGACCGTCGTCGAAGTCGTCATTGTCGTCCCGCCGATAAGGGAGGTGTCGTGGATAGTCGTCACGCCCGCCGTTTCGGCGGCGAGGCGCGGCGGCCCGCGAGGCCCCCTCCATGCCAGGAGGGGCGAGCGAGGCACCAAGAGGCGGTGGCACCCCGTCGATCGAGCCCATGTGCCAAACGAGAGGGAGACGCGGAGGGGAGAAGGCGGCGTCCCGGCTATCGTTGATGTAGCAGTCCAGAGGAGTGTTGGAGTGGTCCTCCACCATGTCTAGATGGGCGAGGGCCCTAAAGGTGGCGCCACGCTTGCAGCCAAAGGGCCTGGCCACGTTCGCGAAGACCTGTAGCCAGAGTGGTGAACGTCAGCCAGATGACCTTGGGGATCAGGTTGGGGTCCGCCGTCCAAGCCGAGAGGTCCAGCGTCTCTGAGCTGGTCCGGAGCGCCGAATGATCCACAAGGCGGTCGAGGGCGCAACGGCGTCCGATGATGCGCTCGGCGACGAACGGAGTCCAGGCGTGGTCGGGGACGTTCTCCACGCAAAGACGCACCCGGTAGTTGAGGGCAGCGCCAAAAGCCCGCTCGAGCGGGCGCAACGGCCGGACGTGGACGACAGCACCACCGGCGCGCACCCGCCCCGCCGCGAGCACGGCGTCACAGTGAGCCTTGTGCTCAAACTTGATGAGGAACTCCACCGGGTGGTACGGAGTGACCGCCACGTCCCTATGGCTGAGCCTAAATTGCTTCTGGATGGCACGGTCGACGTCCAGCGCCTCGAGGCGCCACGGCGCGTTGATGGCCCAGGCGATGGCCATCGTCTGCTCCCAGTCCAGCATGTCATGGTCGAGGTCGAAGGATGAGGGAACGATGCAGGAGTCCTCCTCCGTACGGCCATCCGGGGCACCGATAGCGGCTGGAGCACGAGCCATGGCGGGTGGTGAGGTCGGGGGAGGGGGAGGCAACAGCGGCGAAGAGATGACTACAGCCTAGGAGCGCGCTCCCGATGCCACAGGCGAAGAGCGCGGAGGTGGAGCAGGCGGCGGATGTTGGCGTGACTTGGGCCGGCGGCGCAGCGAACACATGCGCTCGATGTGGCCCGAGAGGTTGCAGGAGAGGCATCGCACTGGATCCCGACAGGCAGCGGAGCGGTGGTGCTTGGGGGCGAGGTAGCGGGAACAGAGGCGCTCCGTGCGCCTTTTGAAGCGGAGGAAGCTGGCCAAGAGGCGCTCATCAAGGCCGTTTGGCGCGGGATGGGATGGGGCGACTGGCGTCCGGCTTGAAGGCGCGTCCCGTCGCGGACGGCACAGGCACTGCACGGAGGTCCAACCCACTTCCTCTTGAGGCACGGGCTCGACGGGACGTGGCGCGCGGCACGGAGCAGGCGAGGCAATAACCACCCGAGGGGAGCGAGCAGGGGTGATGATGACTGAGCGGAGCCAGCTGGCAACATTGAAGATGCCGTAGATTCGTTCTATTCGTTAACTATGCTAGTCTACATGATTAGTTTAATCTATACTTTTGCTGTCATGATCTATTTGCTACTTATTCGGATTAAATTTTGTAGTAATTTGCTTATATTTTTAACAAGATTTGCTAAATCCTAAATACTTTGTATTTGCAGTAAGCCTTTTGGAATTCCGTATGCGCATGGATGGACCAGGTCACAACTCACAAGGGCTAGGCGTATCCTCCGTTCAGCTGCCCTGTCAGGTTCTGATCCGCCAATGGGTGGATACGAGTCCTTTTCCGTATCCCTGTGGGGGTTTGATGAGGTTTGCTGCAGTGTGCCGGGGATGTGCCGTGCCGTGCCTACAACCTTGTCACTATCGGCAAAGTTATTGGGCGATGATGATGTCGCACCGACGACAAAATCGCACATTTTCGAAGAGAAAATGAAGAAGAGTGTGCTACGTTCGGTACTGATACGTTCTAATCATTTGTAGATTAAGAAAGAGAATGGAATCATTCGTTGCCGTCGGTTGGCATGATCATGGGCCGGGTGTTACGGAAAGGTGTCCCCTTCTCTTTATGCTACATACATGGGAAAGATATTTTGTTACAATTCTCACTCGAGCTGCCGGTCTATGTGGACTCTGTTTAGCTTCTACTCACTCCTTTTCGGTTTATATAACTTATCTTAGTTTTTTATTTTTTTAATTTATAGGGCTCATCTTCATCTTATGTTAAGATTTCAAGACACATTAAATTTTCGCATGCAAGAATTAAAAAAAAACATACCAATGCATGTAATGTTCTTATTTATCTAAGCTGCATTAATCATGCTTTTAATTTGAGTAGTTTTGTAGGATACATTTCTTCATTCACTATATGTCTTGGTTGATGATATTTCAGATTTGAGTACTATAAATTGAAAGGAGAAAGTACACAAAAGCAATGATTTGTCGTGGTGCCCGTATAAACATAGTAAAATGAGAGATTTTTTCGTACTAATCCTCTTCTTTTTCCAGTCGAGGTTGTGTGTACAACTGCCAACACATGCAAGTTAGCAATTTTTCTACGATTATGTACGTACAGCCCGTGTGGGCACTCGATCTTGTCACGACGCGGCACACGCCACGGCGATGAGCTCGAGCGGCTTCCGTCGATGGCTCCGGCTACCTTAGTCTTTAGTACGTCCAGGTTGACGAGGGCCTTCTACTGAGCTGCTGCCGCCGCTGGCGCCTGCCGGTGCTGCCTCTGCGCCTCCCCGGAGGAGACGAGGAGGGCCTTCTCCAGGCACCTTTCGATCTGGTACCCGCCGCCGTGGCCCACCTCCCTCTCCATGTGCCGGCAGTAGCTCCGGAACACGCTCACGCTCACGTTGAGCCTGAACCGCATCAGGAAGAGGAAGTCCAGCTCCAGCGAGCTCAGCTCCGTCGCGCTCAGCCCGCCGACCGCCGCGAAGTAGGAGTTCTTGTAGTTCCTGTCCTCCACGAACTTGGAGGCCACGAGGATGGCCGCGGTGAGCAGCCGCTGCGCGTTGGTCCCCACGACGCGCACCGCCCCGGCGCCGTCGCCGCCGCGGCGGAGCCGGTCCAGGTACGCGTACGCCACCACGTACACCTGCGGCGAGACGTGCGCGTACCGAGAGAACCGCTCCAGGAACTCCCGCATGCCCATGTCCAGGACCGTGCCGCCGTCGAAGGCCGCGGCCCTCCTCGCGTCCTCGCCGGACGCCGCATGGCCAAGGCCGGCCGTTGTCCCGGCCAAGGCCCTCTCGTTGCGGGCGATGTACCGCTCCAGCAGAGAGGCGAGCACCGACACGACGACCGTCGGCGAGAGCGCGGCCATCGCGCCGTCGTCGCCGCGGCAGGGGAAGGCGCACGCGTCCAACACAAGCTCGGCGGAAGCCATTTCTCCTGGAATCCTCTGGTGGTCACAGCTCACGAGGATCTTGGACACACCTACGGAATGGCAAAGCTTCGGCTGGTTTCTTACCGCCACGCCCGCAACACGTATACACTCCAAGTCCTCGAGAGCGCCGATACTTATGCATTTGAGGAGGCGGCAGGGCGTGGGCCAGTGGCTAAACAATGGAGGTTGGAGGAAAGGACAGCGAAAGCGATGGCATGGCGGCATTAATATAATCACAGCGTGCACGTAACAGGGGGGCAAAGGACGCCGGAGACGAAGGCTTCACGCACCTTCTTGGATCTTGGTTGGCCTTCGGTTTAGAGGATCTGAGATCACGAAGCGTATAATAACGGCGGATTCGGGCGCGATGGGCTTGTCCGGTGGTGCGGTTGGAGTGGCATCCGTGATCGCCGAGGCTGCTGCCAAATTGTCTTTGTCGGTGTCTGCCGGTGCCGGTGGATCGCCGTACGGCCATTAACTATTCCGGACCTCGCCCTGCGTACGTGCTGCTACCCACTGTTCTGGTATGGGCGTCTCGATGGCACGGATGACGCGTGGGCTCGGGCGTGGACGGGGCCTCTTGCTTGCTTGGTTGCCAGAGAATAGATTATCAGTTGGTAATGGTGGCGTGATGGGGGTTCGGTTAAGACGTCGCGATGCACCGCCGGAGACAATGTGGTTGGACGCGCCCTAACTAACAGCTCTTAACCACCTGATAACACGTTTTAAAAATAATATAAATTCGTCAACTCCAATCCAAATTTAAAAAATGCCAGATAGGCAGCAGCGGGAACGTACTCTACGCATGCGGAAAGGTCGTACGAAGAGAATTTCAAGTTGACGATACATATACATTTATAACGGTGCAGGAAGGAGAATAGTGTTTTGGAGGCGAGGTCCATGAAGACCTTTATTTTTTTTAAAATTATTTTTCAACTTTTATGTTTTAAAAAATTCTGAAAATAAATATGTGTGTATGTAAGGATGTAGCTCATATTGTGTGTAAAATTTTATGATGAAATATGTTGAAATACGATCTGTAAAAAAACACAAATTGATGGCCTGAGAAGATGAATAGTATCATGTGTTAAACCGCCTCAGATTTGTCTTTTTTGCACAGCCCTTATTTCAACGTATTTTGTCCTGAAAATTTACACACATGTGTGTTATGCCTTCACGTATATCTGTACTTTATTTGGAATTTTTTGAAATGTGAAAATATGAATTATAATGAAATTTGAAATTTGAATTTGAAGCCCTTCAGTGAGCTCGGTCACCAAAGGCAATTTCTGTGCAGGAAGCATAAGGTCTTGACAATCTATATGAAATTACCAAGTTACATTTTCTTGAAACTAGCCCTGTTGCAATGGACTGCATTTCATTATGATTGCATTCAGCTGACTTACTTGCTGCAAAACACTTCTCTTTCTACGGTCGCATGTTCACGTTTTAAACCCTTTAGTCTAGACTTTTTGATCAAGAAATTGTTTGTTTATAACTGGACATGATTCCAAATCGAGACAGAGAAAGAAATTTCAACTGAAAGAAAGGAGCTACAGAGCTCTGATTCCCTCTAAACCTGGGCATGGGCAGCCCGGCCCGAGCCCGGCCCGAAAAACCCTGTCCGGGCTTTGTGTTCGGGCCAGGCTCTCGCTTGAAGATTGGGCCCGGTAGGCATTTCGGGCTGGGTTCGGGCTTCAAAAAATATGTGTTTTACATGGAGGCCCGGCCCATCCCGGAATTAATCGTTTTATTTCATTCGGGTCGGGCTCGGGCGTGAAGTTGGGAATTTTTGGCCGGGCCAGGCCGGGTCGGGCTTGGGCCTGGAATTTTTGGATCGGGCTTTCTAAAGCCCGGCCTGAAGCCCGGCCCGACCCAATATATGCCAAACCCCTCTATGGTCTTAGCTTGGCATGACCTCTGACCCTTGGTAAACCCATGCATAAGTCATATGCCACAAATATATCTACAATGTTGATTTGGCAATGTCAATTAAATCCATATTATTTTATCTGGCAGGTCAGTTAAATGTACCAAAAACTTCTTCAAGGTATCTAGAAATGTCACAAAATAATGGCCGAGATCACGAGAATGATCTTGAGAAGGCTTTGAGGTACATAAAAGAGGAATAACCAACCATATTAAGAATGCAATTTGAAAAGAAAAATACATATATGCAAGTTGCTAGGAAGGAGGCAAACACTCGCCCTTCTCGTGTCAAGTTGTATGAAGGTTAGGAGACGTGCCGAGGAGGCATAGCCTTGCAATGGGCGCACCATCATGTTTTCAACATATGGACCATCATCCATTGCTACCATATCTTTATTAGTGGCGATGGGTCATCATATACACCTTAACCATTGCGACCATATCTTTATTAAAGATGATAGACTTAGGACCTATTTGGTTCAGATTTTATGTGGTTCATGTGGGTCCAAAGGGCGAACCCAGCAGAATCCGATTCCAGAAATCCGTAGCCAAATACATGCATGAGCGGAAGCAGCCCGAGACGTGCTTTCCAAAATCTGATTCCGCTGCGGGCCACTTCGGACCTACCCCCGCGATTAGGTCCCATCGCTGCTGGACGCTGGACGCCCCCATGCCGCCGTGGACGTCTTCGCCCCCGTCCCCGCGTCGTCGGACGCCTCTTCACTCCTCCCTTGCCCTCATGCCACCGAGGATGCCTCTGCCTCCCGTCCCCGCGCCACCGGACGCCTCTGCCCCGTCACCGCGCTGCCGGACGCCTCCCTCGTCCCCGCAGCGCCGGACGCCTCCCCCGTCCCCGTGGCGTTGGTCCCCTCCGCCCCGTCCCCACGCCGTCGGACCCCTCCGGCCCCGCCCCCGTGCCGCCAAACGCCTTTCCACTCCGCCCCGTCCCCCATCTGCCGGTCTTCTCTGCTGCTGGTGCCACCACTGTTGCTGACCTACAATCACAGCTCATACAGCTTGTTTGCCAAATGACCTATAGATTTTTCACAACAGATTTTCCACAACTGTTTTTCCACATCAGATTTTTCACAGCTGCTTTTAGAAATCCACACCCGAACCAAACAGGGCCTTAATGGGCCACTTAAAGCGCATGTAGCTCTCATGTGTGGTTTTGGTGATTAACGGCTAATGCTTCAACTTATATAAGTGAAAGTTCCATAGGCAATGCATGCAAGACATTGGAAGGAACCAAATGAGACTCGTCAAGATATGCATTTAGTATTGTTAGTGAATGTCAAATCCCATGGAGCAACAACTGCATTGAGGTATAGATGAAGGAATATTCTATGGATGAAAAAGAACGCATTTCCCATGCATAGGCTTGGTAATGAATGCCAATTCCTGTGGAGCAACAATTGAATTAAGGTATAGATGAAGAAATATTCTATGGATGAAAAAGAACGAAGTTCCCGCACGTAGGCTTGGTAATGAATGTCAATTCCCGTGGAGCAACAATTGCATTGAGTTACACTGTATGAATAAATGCTCCATAGGTGGTCCATGAAGTGTATTGGATGGATTTGGGATGGATGTCATAAACATTAAGATCTGCATCAAGATCAAGAGATGAATATATTACGACCAAGAAAACAAAACAAAATATTGAAGGCATCATGATTTTATTTCAATGATTGAATCAAGTATGATCAAGGTGAAGTCCATGTGATTAACAAGATATGCACAGGATCATTGAGATCAAGAGATGAATACAATACGATCAAGAAGGAAGAGAAAAATCCATCAAGGCATCAAAATTGAGTTCAATAATGAATCAAGTATGATCAAGGTGAATTCTGTGTAATTTATAATATATGCATCTAGACCATTGATATGAAGGATGAATATATTCTAGTCAAGAAGAAGCAAAAGAAATGCTTCAAGTTATCAAGATTGAGTCCATGGTTGAATCAAACATGATCAAGATGAATCTATGTGATGAAAAATATATAATCAATGTGAAGTTCATTGGAGGAACTCTAAGGTTGTCGCGACTGACTTATGAGGTGGGCCTAGAATGATAAGATCTCGAGAGAATAATTAAGAAAAAAATTAGATATGGCATCAAGACAAGGTCATGATGAGCTCATGAGTTGGGCCATGGTTGATCAAGTCTTCTAGTAAGCAATTGAAGTTAAGAATTCATTTTCTCTCAAGAGGTTGTGATGCAACATTTAGAAGAACAAAGGATTACCAATGTGATATTCATGGAGAAACTCAATGTGGTCATAAAAGAATTTAGATATTGGTGAACAAGTATTTAAGAAAGAAATGAAGCAAAGAGTTTATTTTTGTCTCAAGGTGCTTGCTGGGAGGTCATATTATAGGTTTCATACACATACTATCAAGAGGGGTTATCCGACGAGTAACTCGGTCATGTCATGCCTATATAGCTCAAACATTTTCATGTGTTTCATCCTCCATTTTGGTTATTCTTTGGCGGCTATGTAACTACATTGAGGTTGTTTTAGCTTCATAATGAAGCAAGATCATAAAACGCAGAGGTCGTACGAGAAGGTCATGCATGTTCTCGTGTTGGTTGTCTTGGTTGTTTTGGGGGCTGTTTGGATTGCAGTCTCACTTGCCCAACCAACCTTTTCATCATTGGCTTCTACCACATGCTCCGTTTGGGTTAGTGCCAGATCTGCAGATCCACGCGATTTTTGGGTCACCCCGTACGGTTTCTATGCCCGCGTGTTGGAGAGATCCTAGCGACAAAATTCTTCGCCAAATCTTTGGCTTGCCAATTTTAGCGAGGGTAACTGGGGCGTGATCCAAATAGCATCTCTTTGTCTCTGAAGTTTCGTACCAACTTTTGAGTGGACCTCTAGGCTAGCCCGAAATCCGAATGGACCTTTGAGACGGACCTACAGGAGGATCCAACAACTCTATTTTACTCGGATTTGTCCAAGAGGTTTGGTTCGAAACCTTCAGCAGACCTTCGAGGGAGCTCGGCCCCCCCCATAGCCAGATTTGGTTGCTCCCTATATAAACCACCCTTCTTAAGTATCCCATGGATCTAGGAACTGGTTGTTGACCTCCTCCATTGTTCCTATCTTCTCGCATACCTCCATTGTAGAAGTTGCTTTGGATGAGGTTTGAGAGAGAGGGGGCGGAGAGACATATTTGAATATTTTTTGTTTTTATTTATATTTTTAGCTCTTTGCGTCGATTTTCTCAAGTGGGACTCCGAGAGTTTTTTACTCTTGGAGGCCACCACCTCATAGATGGTTTGGCGATATCTTGGTGGAGTTTTTAAGTGGTCCAAGTTGCTTAGTTGTGGATATAGTGAAATTATTGAGGAGCTTGTCATCTCCAATTGAAGGAAAAAGCTAGTCATAAAGAAGGGAGGCCCTACACTGTTTGTTGCGTCTCACGCAGAATAAGGTGCCATGGAGGGTCCTTGTTGGTCCTCTACATCTCCAATGAATAGTAGAGTATCATTGGGTACTTGAAGTCCAGTAATTTTTTATCCCTTATCGCATTTAATTTCCATAATTCGTACTTGCTACCATTGATTAAACTTTGTGCTTGCTAGTTTCCTCTAAGTGGTTATCTTTGTTAGCTTAAATTGTTGGCACACTTCGTAAGCCCAACCTATTTATTATTTATGCTTGAAAGGTATCCACCTAATTTATTTTCACTTTAGTATAAGCCAATATCATAAGATATTTAAAACACCTATTAGTCTCCCACCCCCTTCTAGGTGAAATCTTGGGCCTTCCAGCCACTAACTAATGTCAAATCAATAGAATTCAAAATAAATCATCCGTGAAGTTGAATCATGAAAAAGGGACATCATGGATGTAAGGAGAGGAGAATGTGACATGAGACATATAGTAAAATGAAAATGATTATGATAGGTCAAAGGTCGTACTATCGGTTAATTACGTTGGGGGAGTGCTATTTTCTCTTCGTTCTTGCGCCCAAAATTTGTCTAGTCATCCAAGTAATTGGAGTTGATTTTATATCTTACTATCGTCTAAATTATTTAATGAGCCAATGCAAAACACGTTCAAAAAGGAAAAAAACACATGGGCATAGAAGGAACATAAATGTAAGTGAAGAATCTACTTGTAATTAGGTACAATATGATGTCCTTATTCCTGAGGATATGATCTCGAATTTTGGTACTTAAATGGAGCCGGTAGCTAGTGATGGACCAATATTTCTAATAAAGAGGAGCAGTGAATAGGTGAATTCATGGAATTAAAGGGTTGACTAGATACAAGTCATCTAACTGGACAACCCTCCATGATGCGAATAATCTAACAATTCTATAAGGATAACACCAGGAAGATAGGCTTACTACAAATGAGTAGTAGAGTCAACTATTGAGCACAAGAACAAAGATATATCTAGATTTTAAATCTCAAGGGGATTCTATTTCTTAGTTGGGTGCATTTCACTAAGTTATAGCCTTGTTTTACCTGATCTTGGGTCAAAAATTCAGAGTCTGAGCTCTACCACTGGCCTATTTGAGTCGCATAATTAGAATTCACATGTAAAGATAGGATTGAAAAAGCACATGAAAATTTGACATGAGTTAGTTGAATCGTAGAACACAAAAGGCATATGAATCTAAGTAACAACGATCCAACACCAACTAGAGTTATTGACACATGCATTATGCTTTGCCTTGATCCTACATGAAGGAATAAAAATAAATGGATGCTATCTTTGTTACATTTGTCCTTTGAAATATCATGCAAAAGAAAATCCTTGTGATTTCCCTTTTCTTAATTCCAATGAATCAAATGATACTATATATAGTGAGAAAATGCATATCAATTCCAATCCTTTGTGTTGGTTTGAGATCAAAGAAGCTCTAATAGGATGACCACAAGGCAAATTTCGCCATTCACAAACTTCCCAAGGAAAGTTCACGAGCTTGGATGCTCTCAAACAACTTCAGACATTTAGGACTCCTCCCATTTATTGTTGCGAAGAACTTGGAGTCAATCTAACATTGTCTTGGTTAGAACCGTGATTTGGGCTTCAGTCTCACTTTTACCCACTTAAAGGAATCATGTGCCTTTAGTGGAGTAGTTCAAGCTAAAAATTGGCGGAACTATCAATAAGTCTCTATGCTATTTTCCCGACTAAACCAATAATTTATCAATCTTCTAGGAAATAGCAATCCTGAAATATAAAAAATATACTAGGGAACACCGAAAAAGTACTTCCTCTAGTCCTTTTTACTCCGTGTATAAGATTTGTGTCAAGTCAAACTTTGACCAAAATAATATTAGAAAATGCCAACATCTATAATACCAAATATATATAATACAGAACTCCATTCCGTAATAAATCTAATGATATTAATTTGGTATTGTGAATGTTGATACTTGTTTCTATAAATTTGATGAAATTAGAGATACTTTGACTTCACACAAAACTTATATGCAAACTAAAAAGGACCAGAGGGATTATATGAATGGACGTTAATAGTTGTAGCGCTAGCACACAAGAGACCATGGACAACCACTGTATGACATTTTAATTTCCATTTATCACTATTTAAATATTTTTGGCACTGGTTGTTCTAACCATAATTTATATTGTGGATATTGTTGAAATATTCTCCTCATATGGGTATTGAAGATGTGACTTTCAAGCCGTTTAGGCACCCCAAACATATGCAAGAGCCCATCACTCATTAGAGCTATGACCTTGGGGCATGTTGGACTTTGAACAGTAAAGAAAGAGATGTTTAGCCTCCCATCCAGCATCCACTCAGAGGCGTGACAATTTTTTTAAGTTAGCCTCCATTGTGAAAAAATGCATGAAAACCAAGTGAGAAAGGAAGGATTGAGAAGGAAACACCTGATAGCAAGCAAAGGGAGTTACTACGATGCTATGAAGTTCAGATCCACCGCCTTGTCTCATTCAAGATACAGCCTCATAGTCTTTGAAGAGATTGTTTCATTTCCTAACTCATTTGTCCAAAATATTCCCGTTGCCATCGAAAATATTGAAATATTCATTTTATAAGGAGTTGTTTAGATGGTGTCGATGCTAGCCTTACTAACATGGGGCGTGCCAAAATATTGACGATGAAATTGGTCGGCACGAACTCGCCATCACTCAGGCACTGAATCTTAACGGTGACCAAAAAGTTGGTTGTGATCCAAAAAACTGGTTGCAATCCAAACGACCGCCCGGCCTGTCGGTCAACGCCAAACTTTTTTGGCAGGATAGCTCTAGGGTGCCATGCAAGCAGGCTTCTTGATTCGCTAGTGCTATATAGAGAATAATTATCTCATGTTCTATAATAGTATAGGGTAACACCCCCCCCCCCTCCCCCAAAAAACACACACACACACACCAATTCAGGTGGTTTTCCATGTTAAATTTTGTGTCGATGTGTTGATGTTACTACTACACTTTAGAGTAAGGTTAGAGTTCTCTTGTGGTAAGACAAAATATGAGATGTTGTGTTTTTGTGCGTGCGAAGGATATGAAGTGTTGTATTTTGTGTCCCTAGGGCCATTTCTTCTACATGTTGGTGCATACATTTTCATCCACATTAACCAATGATCTTTGAATTTAGTGGCGGATCCAGAATTTCAAGTTACGCGGGGTGGGTTTTTCAAGGAAATGAAAAATCAGGGCCAATCAAATTAAATTAAATGCCCAAGTAGTATACAGTCAAGCAAGACGGTCAACACAGTTGTTCAAACTAGTTTTGTTCTAAAAAAAACAGGTGAAAATTATATATAATATAACGCAACAAGAAAATCATATGAAGTCTTAAATTTTCTTTTGTGAATATATAATCTAACTTGGACTCCTGCAATCTTCCATTAGGCCAACGTGACAAGAAATTAAAAATGATAGTGGAACATGAGAAACTGTCCCCGTAAGAAAACAAGATTATGGGGAGAGCAAATAACAGGTTGCTTGCTGTCTGTGTTCGCTACTCGCTTCCAATTTGAGCTGGGGCGCGTGGTTCTGGCGATGTTGCCTCTCGTCCACACGACGCACTCAGCAGAAACAGTTGGACTTCCTCCTCACACATCCAACGCCATCGATGGGACTTTGGCAGCGCCACGGCGACGTGCATAGAGGCCGAGGCGTGATCCCCTTTCACCTGATCAATTTTTCAGATCGGCCGTCCATGAAAAAGTGTGGAATTGGGAAGGTCAAGGCTCAACTGTGTATGCAAAATAATGGGCTCAAATTCAACTGGGCTTGTACTACCCATGTCTGTGACTTAACCATTAGCCCATTAAGCGAAATGGTATTTTCTCTTCTCTTATCTTCTCCCTCCTTGATCTCCACAGCGCGGCATATGTACAGACCTAAAAAAAGAACGAAGCTTCAATCTCGCCCCCCATGGTGACCAAAGTAGTACAGAGAGTACCCTAGGTTACAAAAGTTTACCCGGGGCGGCCGCCCCTACATGACCCCATGCTGCATCCGCCCCTGTTTGAATTAATACTATACAAAACAGCGATAAAATTACACATGCAATTTTACGTTAAGTTAGTGCTAATTTCCAACAGATCTCCGAGTTTGACATTTTGTACTTATAGTTACATGATGAAATGTATCCATCCGATTCCGGATCATGAATTGTTCACCATTTTTTGGGTACTCATATCGATTGTTCACCATTTATTCGACCTGTGGCTTGTCCACGCTCCAAAGAGTCCTGGATCCGCCACCAAGCAGGCCTTCAGGCGGGG
Source organism: Hordeum marinum (assembly GCA_022496015.1). Taxonomy (NCBI): domain Eukaryota; kingdom Viridiplantae; phylum Streptophyta; class Magnoliopsida; order Poales; family Poaceae; genus Hordeum; species Hordeum marinum. The sequence goes on from CM039673.1 coordinate 461,400,009, forward strand.
TAGTTCACGTTGGACTGGTAGGCCTTCCCAGCATTCCACCCGGCGGGGACGACATTGTTGGCGACGAGCATCTTGCCCTCACCCGAGGTCAGCCGGAAGGAGAATGGGGCTTCGAGAGGCTTCCCGTTCTTGGCGTCCATGCACCACAGGGCGCCCCACGACTGCCGCATCTTTTCCCACTTGGCGCTGCCCTTTTTGCCGCCGGCCTCCATGACTTCCACGGAGGCGAGGTCTCCGTCGCTAGCCTCGTATTCGACCAGCATGGCGAGGTAGTATGGGTTGGCGCCCGAGTCCATCTTGAAGCTAATCTTCTTGCCATGGTACTTGCACGGAACCCTGATGAAAGAAAAGTAAGAAACCAACATCTGATGCTCGCCTTATCACAGTACATACGTGCATGTGAAGAACGTTAATAGGACGGGATCATTTGTAAGGCAAAACTCCAATGCGTTTTTCACCTCTCGAATTCGATATTGAGGACTCCGGCGTTACGGAGTTTATCGGCCATTCCGGGCTTGGCCAGGGCGCCGAAGGCGGTGCCGCTCATGTCGAAGTGCGGCCTCTTCTGACATTGCGCGTCGGGGCACTGGTCGGTGATGACGACGGTCACGTGTTTGCCGGAGCATTCCGGGTTCTCTTTGCACCTTACCTGTAGGACATTTGATTAATTAGCACGCCAAAATAATCTGAACGTTAACCGTGGCACATGGAACAAACGATCGACTGTGTCATCACCTGATAGCATGCGCCGCAGCCTTTGCCGTTCTTGAAGAGGGCCGCTCCGCCGGCGGCGATCATCGACGAGAACGGATCCTGGCCGACATCGCTTTTATAACCACACGCGCCACCTGAATATCGCATTGGCGTAGTGGAGTGAGTTTTCCTTGCGTTGTTACCAGTTATCGTGCGTCAAAATAATACAAATGAATGTACCTTCGCTGCCGTCGCCGTTAGGGCCGCCGTACCACGTCGCGCCGCCGTTCGCCCAGCCGTGCGTCGCCCTTGGGAGTGATAGGATTGACAGGACGGCGAGGGTGGCAAATAGGAATATGCCTCGATTGCGAGCCATTGTTTCTCTTGGTTGACGGAATGAAGAGAAGGTACTATTTGATGACCTGTATATATAGGTGCCGTTTTATAATAACCATTGGTCAACTTGCAAAGCTATATATAGGGACTATTTGGGTGGTACATGTATATATCAGTTTTAATTATAGGATTATGTTATACAGACATGAGAACGAGTGGTGTAACTATAGTTAGTTTTTTAGTGTGTCTAAGGCTGACATTGTTATGTCTTATCTAATTAAATGATGTCAAGATTGTGGTCCCTTGTATGTTGTTGTTGTTGTTGTTGTTGTTGTTGTTGTTGTTGTTGTTGTTGTTGTTGTTTTAACACAATACAACTCAGTCGAGTTGCACGAACGTACACTCATCTCTACGGTCACATGCATGCAAAATCTAGTCCTGTGCACACCTTTAAAATACCGAGCTGACAAAACATCTTAAAATTGACGAAGGCACAAGTCTTTAGTGAGCTCGAGCGTGTGGTTTCCCATGTATGTCTGCGTGGGTGGGACAACCCATTGATGCTTAAATCAGCAGTGTGCCGTGTGTTGGTTTTTATAAATGTGTGTCGCTCGGATTGATGGGCATGCAACGAGAAGTTGTTCTATTTCCTCTGTTTCATAATGTTATGCATATAGATTTTCTACAAAGTTAAACTTTACAAAGTTTGACTGAGTATACGGAGAAAATTATTTATATCTATAATATCAAATATATAAAATACGTATGAAATAACATCTTATGATGGATCTAATGATATATTTTTGAATTCGGATGAAAATATTTTCCTTCAAAAAATTGGTTAAAGTTTGAGAGGTTTGACTTAAAAAACATTGTATGCACTATATTATAAAAAGAAGGAATTATTAAAAAAAAGGAGTACGCTAGGTGCAATTTCCACACATCCGATCGCTTGCACGCATCAATACGCTAGTACAATTTCTTGTCTCTATGCCTTTTCTTTATTTTTTCTTCTTTTTAGTTTTTACTCATAATTATTTCATAATAGAATTTGTTCATACCATTTTAACTGATTTTTGAGTGTGCATGCATTCATAAAAATGTTTGTGACATTTAAAAGATGTTTATACAATGTAAACAAAAAAGTTTTTGTACCATTCATTGAAATGTATGTGACTATTTTTTAATATTTTGACACATTTAAAAAAGATGTTCATGACATTAAAAAATGTTCGTGTATTTTTTGTAAATAGTTTCATACCAAAAAAAAAAAATGCTCTACGTGTGCTGGAAAAAAATGTTCAACATATATACGAAAAAAGTTCAGACATGTATTTAAAAAATGTCCATCATGTATCGAAAACTGTTGCGCTTATTTAAGAAATATGTACGCATGTATTAACAAATCAATATGTATTTGCAGAAAAGAAGAAAATACAACTAGGCGGGGGCAATGGGTTGTCGGTTGGGCACGGCACCGCCAACAGCGATCCGTGGACAGGGGGACCAGTCCATGGGAAAAGATGCGGGAGGCCGCCATCAACCACTACCGGCGTATATTTTAAACACTTTATGAACCAACCAGATGAAATTCATGCAAACACGACGGATTTCATACCGGCGACATTCATTACATTTTCCACATATTTTAACTAAAATAGGTAAACACGAGTCTATGGCTGTGATCCCTTTGTTTTCCCTATGTCCGACAACACTGCTAGGAGCCACAGAGGTATATTCTTCCCCGTATCTTCCCCATGTCCGGATATGCCACCCATCGGAGTGGCGAAGAGGTTGCTTTAGCCAAAGGGGAAGGGGGGGGGGGCTCCTCCGCTTTTGTGGAGCCCAGACAGGGGCCGACGATGGTCTGAGATAAAAAAACCCGAATAGGTCAACGTTTGTATAAGCCGGCGACGCGTCGGTGGTGGCCCACATGGGACAAAAGCTGTGGTGGCCACCCGTGTTCTACTTTCCCTCGATGTTGGAGGCGAACACGGAAACGTTGGCCACTGATTTGTCGATCTCCATGCAACCGGCTTCTTTATCTATAGCCAAGGCCCGGTTACGCGCGTGTTGTTGCTCAATGGTGTGGTCGCAAGCACGGAGGTGCGGTACGACACGCCGTCGTCCATGATAGTGAAAATGCCCGTGTCATCGTGCTCTTCCTGCTCGTCGGATGGCATCGAAAGAGTGGAGAAAATGGTGAAAGGAGGAGATGAGAGCGGCGGAGTGGTGCAGTTCTTCCCCAAGCTCTGTCTTCCTTTAAATAGCGAGCGAACGAGAGGAGGTTGCACGTCGTTGTCTTTAATGTCGCCCGTTTGTGAACAAACGTGTGGCCGAAGTAGGTTTCTCGGCTTCCACACAGGTTTAACGGAGTCATTTGAATGCAGGGAGAAGGTGTGTTCAGCTGGGAGTATAGCCAGCGATGACCTCGGCTAGCGCACCACTTCACTGGCAGAGGCACCAAGAGGTTGGGCCCGCTCAGAGTCGGCTTCCGTCCGCTCAGTGTCGGCTTCAATGTGGAAGCGGCACGCTCTACAGTGGCATGAATGCGGGTAGCTGACGTCGGGCGACATTTCATGCGGGCGAGGGAGGTAAGGGTTCGGGTGGGTAGGGTGGTCAGAATCGGGTGTGGGTCATGTTCGAGACGCCTGCAAAGCCCCCCCCCCACATTTGTCTCCAGTTTGCAGGTGAAAGTGCATCCAAACCACCCTGCGGACCGATACCGGCCCGCGTTGGATGGCTATCGTGGTACAGACATCGCGGTCCGGACTTATGCGGGCGGTTTGCGGGCCGCCGTTGGAGATTCCCTTAGCTTTGTGTCGAGGGTGAACGTCCAACTATGATGGCATGAGTTGCATGTTGGGGTTTGACATGTAACTGGTTTGGGAAGGTTGCGTGTTGGTGTTGTACGTGGAGCTAGATAGAGGTTAGGGGCAAGTTGTGTGTTGGGGATGCACATGCAACTCAATTGGGTGAGTTGCGTGTTAGGGTTGGATATGCAACTAGATAGGGGTGGGGACAAGTTATGTGTCGATGATGGATGTGCGACTAGTTTAGTGATTTGCGTGTTAGGGTTGGACATGCAACTAGGTCGAATGAGTTGCATGTTGGGTGTGGACACGCAACTAGATGTGGGTACTAGGTGGGACATGAATTGCATGTTGAGATTGGGCATGCAATTGGGTCGGGCATGAGATACATATAGAGGGTGGACATGCAACAAGGTCTAGGCAAGTTGCCTGTCCAGAGTGAACATGCAACTAGACGGGTGAGTGATGTGTGGGGTTAAACATGCAACTTGGTCGGAGAGAGTTGCATGTTGTCATGTTGGGTTTGGACATGCAACTATGTCTAGCATGAGTTGTGTGTCACGAGTGACCGTGCAATTGGATTAATAAGTTGAGTGTTCAGGTTGTCCATGCAACTAGGTCAGACGCGAGTTCTGTGTTGGGGTCGGACATGAAACTAGCTAAGGGTACTAGGTTGGGCACAAGTTGTATGTCAAGGGTGGACATGCAACTAGGTCAGACATGAGTTATGTATCGACGGTGAATAACCTACCGCGTCAGGAAAGAATTGGGATTGGATATTCAACTGGGTCGGGCGATTTGTGTGTTGGGGTTAGACATGCACAATGATACTGGGTTAGGAACGAATTCCATGTCGAGCGTGGATATGCAACTAGGTCGGGTGAGTTACGTGTTGGGGGTTGGACAAAAAACTAGATAGGGTACTAGGTCGAGAACGATTTGTGTGTCGAGTTTGGACACTAAACCGGGTCAAACATAAGTTGTTTGTTCGGATTGGACGGGCAAATAGATATGTGTACTAGGTTGGCAGGAGATATATGTAGATGGTGCATATGCAACTGGGTCGGACATGAGTTGCATGTTAGGATGGGTCATGAAACTAGGTTGGGCATGAGTTGTGTGTTGTGATTGGACATGCAATTAGGTCGTCTTGGAAATGTACATTCAAATGGGTTGGATAAGTTGTGTATTAACCGTGGACATGAAACTAGATATATAGGAGTCAGGAGCAAGTCATGCGCCCTATGAAAAGGCTTACTTGAATGTTTAATTTTTCATCAGTGTGAGTATGTTACACAAATAAAACATAACCCGTGACAATGTAAATCAACACACACAAGTGCATTACATGAAAAAAATCACAGTGCACAAAACAACACAAGGAAACAACGCATTGTGGCCCATATAAAAGCCCACACTAGAGAACGCAAACACAAAACACGAGTCGTAAAGGTCAAGCCAAACATGGAGTTAAGGTAACAAAATGATAAATCTCCTAATGAATCAACGTGAAATTGAAGAAAACAATCAAAGTTGATGGTGAAAGTTGTCCTCTTCCTTCTACCCCCTCGGGGGTATTTATATTGAGGAATGGGTTGCGAGCAATCATATGCCCGCCTTTACTACTATGTTGAGGTCATTTAGATATTTGCAGATTGATGACATAGCTCGCCTTACCACACATGCTAGGTTTATCAAATGGCGTTAACTCCTTAATAATACTTGGCTTTTGAATTTATAGAGGGTGAATTGAGACTCTTCAAGGCTTTGTGGATTCCCAAGTGGCGCATAATGCCGTTTAGGGTAGGGCACTTCATACATTGGGCATGTTCGGTGAGGATTAGTGGACAAAATTGATTTTTGGGCTTGGACAAAAACCAAGGCTTGCCCATCCTCACTTGTGGTTATTGTTCGAAGTGATTCTGATACTAGGAAGCATCACTTATGAGTATGCTGCATGCTCTCAAGATGTCGTGTGCTATACTTGTTGACGAGGGTGACGAATTATGTGGAGCAAAGGATACGTTTGGTATGATGCACCCCTCCCCCCAAATAGACCCACTGGATGCAAGAAAAACGTGTTTGGTATCGTACACGAGGGTCTAGCTTTTGATGATAACTTGTGATTTTTTCTAACCTACATAATATGTCCATTTATTGAATATTTTAGGCTATGAAGAATTTTATTTAGGCCAGCACGCACAGGCCAGTTGAAGCTCTCTGTTTGACTGACACAATATTTTGGACGAAGCTAACTCTGGCATCTCTAGCAGATCCCACAAGCCGGGCCGTCTGCCATAATAACTGCCAGTTTACGTGATGTACGCCATAAATCCGTCCCGAATAGATACTCCAAATCCGTTCGTCTCGATTTTTTTGTGGGACCCCAATCTGTGAGCCCAATTCCTCCCTATCTACCAGATTTCGCCTGTTTTTGCAGCCCCTTCCCATTGGCGTGAACCTACTTTTGTTGGCTTCAATTCCCACCTTGACTCCCCACCACCATTGTTGCTGCACATCCGCACCCCTTGTTGTTTCCCCTGGCTGCCTCGAGATGCCCGAAAGATCCGCCGCATCCATTCCACCTAGTTTCAGCACCAGGGGTGACCATTTGTGTCTACGGATCGTGGCCACCGTCGGCACCATGGATCCTCCCGGGAGCTCGACGCGCGGTCTCGTAGCTTGTGTATCCGGTTGGTTCCGGCGCCTATGAGCGGTACGTGTCGGGGTAGAGGGTGGCACGGCACTGCTTCGGCCGACGGGGATAATAAAGAGGCGACACGACTCGGATTCGCTTCGGGAAGCAGGAAGAAGAAAGGGCCAGTGCCACGTGGCTTCGATTCTGCCGACGGGGATAAGAAAGAGGCGGCACGACACGACTTTGCTTTGGGCGAGGTATGTCCAACACCTGCCAGTTCGTGCTCGACTTGGCCTAGAGTAGGCTTGGGTGAAATTCATGGCATTTTGTGTGCATTTTATAGATGGATTGGAGTTTATCCTTTTCATCTTTGTCCGATGATTCGGATATAGAACATTTGATCCTCGATGACGACAACCAAGCGTTGTTGCATCTCGTCAATGAATTTGAGGTGGGTTCGGGTTTACACGATTTGTTCCACCGGACTACTCGCGGCACCATTAAAAAGTTTTGTGGGCGCTCCTAAACGAGATTTGCGGGCCGCCCGGTTGCGAGATCTGCTAGAGATGCTCTTATCGATCTCATTTTTGGGAGCACCAATAGGATAGAGTTATTCAACTCCTTCTTTAACTAGGCTAATTATACACCATGCATAGCTGAGTGCACATAATCATGTTGAAGTAGCTACTCGAGTCTTTTTATTTTTTGCGAGATTTTTTTGATGTATTCATAAACTATCAAGGTAGTGCAAAGAACATGAGAAGTAAAAATTACATCCAGGCCCGGAGACCACCTAGTGAGGACTACAAGCACTGGAGCAAGCCGAAGGCATGCCACCGTCATTGCTCCTCCCTCATCGGATCCGGAAAACATTGTTGTAGTAGGAATTCAGAAAGTCATTGTGGTAAGACCCCATAGGACCAGCGCACCAAAAGAGTAACCGTTGCCTATAAAGAGATGCATAGATTGGAAGGATCCAACCTAGAGACACATAGACTGGATCCACATGGATCCACTAAAGACAAATTTTGACCAGATCCCACGAGATCCACCGGAGATACACAACCATTTCCGATGAAGAGAAGTGTAGATCAGAAGGATCCAACCTACAGACACATAGACTAGATCCAAATGGATCCACCAAAGAGAAATTTTGACCGGATCGTACGAGATCCGCTAGAGATACACAACCATTGCCGATTAAGAGAAGCATAGATCAAAAGGATCCAACTTGCAAACACATAGACTAGATCCTGATGGATCTACCGAAGAACTTTTTTGACCAGATCCCATGAGATCCGCCGGAGATACACCTCCACACGCCCTCCGATGATGCTAGAAGCATCGCCAAAACAGGGACTAGGTGAGGAGAACCTTATTGCATTTTCAAGAAGCTGCCACCGTCATGTCTTCTTAAGCATGGCACAAACCCTAACGAAAATAAGAGAACACCTAAAAACGGAGTCCTCCACTGGTAAGGGATGGGATCCACCACACCACCATGGTCTAATGACCATAGGAGGCGAGGTGTACCGACAACGATGAGAGGCAAGGAAACCCTAGATGCAATGCTAAGGAGCTACTCGAGTCGAACTCCTTTAATCATGCACCATGGCGCAACATGCAACCCAGAATCCCTCTAGTTTTGTTGATTCATGACTTGGCTTGCCTCTAGGATACTTGGGAATGCATATAAACAAGTGATGCTCGTTGTATAGGAGCAAGGTGGGACAAAAACATAGTTGTAAGAGCAGTCGGAGGTGTAATCGTGCAAGGTTTAAGTTCTATCGGGCACATTAACTTTTTGTCTATATTAGCCAACTTCTCACGTTAGGATTTTTTAAGGGTACTCGCGTTAGCTATAGATGGGATTATTTCGGTGGTCGCACCCAACAATCGACAAGCCAAAACTGACCAACAAATCAAAGCCAAAGTGTGGGTCAGAGGTTATCAAATGACCAGCAGCCAAGGCCTATCGCAGGTCGACCTCCTCCTTATCACCTCGCTGGACATGATCACAACCACACGTGGTCCTCCCATCGATCCCAACCTAGCACTGCCACCCAAGCCTACTTCCCCGCTCCCTAGAGCATCTGCTAGTTTCCTTTCGAGAAACAAATCACTTATGATCCTCAAACTTATTGCGGTGGCCAATTTAGTCCCTGTAGTTACAAATAGCCAAAATACGACCACTAAACTTGTCTAAGGGGTTTACATACGGTCCAATGTATGCTTTGCCCTACATATTCTCTGATTTGGCAGTTGACTGGCGTGCGCTGACTGCCAAGTCATCAGTACCTGGTTGGACTGAATCGAATACGTGTGCAACCATTTTTTTTTTGCAAAAGTGCCAAGGATAAATCAATTCCCCCCACTTGGTTGGACCGCATCGCACCGCACCACCCCCTGCTTGGATCGCTCCCTCTCTCGCTCTCTTCTCCCCTGTTCTTCATCACTATCGAGGTGGTCATCTTGAGCTCGTTGGCGCATGCGACTTCGACAACGATGCCATGAGCTCATCGTTTGACGCCTATCTGCCGCCGTCCATGCCATTTGGGAAGGGCCTACGATGTCCCTCTTGCTCCCACATGGCATCCTCCTAATGTCGACCTACCCCTATATGGTACGTCGCCGTTCTCCTGTTCTTCTATGCTCGATCCATCAATTGTAGCTCAGGGAACGACTCCGTGATGGTTTCAATTGTGCGTACATGTTAAGGTTTTCGCTCTTTCTCCTACTTTTATCACAGATTGAGGGGGTCTATGACATGTAGGGTTTTAGCTGACAGATGGTGACATGTAGGGTTTTAGCAAAGGCAGCGGCAGAGCAAAAATAGTGTTTCATGGGGTGGTTAGGGGCTAAAATAGCAGTGATGTTGTGCTGGATCTCGTATGTGAAGGCAAGGGCTTGTTAAATTGGCCAAAAATGTTTGTTTAATATGGCCTTGTGCTGATCAAATGGCTTATGTTCATCTTAGATCACCGTTTTCTTGTTAGATACCCCAAAAAACTTGCTTTTCGACCTAAAAGGTCATATATTTCTTCAATGGAGGCCATGAATCCGTTCTTTTGTTCTAAAAATGTTTGAATTTTGTAACATCTGAACCTAATTAACCCACTAAATTATATTTTTGCGAACATTAACACTTTGGTTGGTTAGGTGCACATGCAGTTTGTCTATTTTCTATGTCAGTTTGTTTTGAAAATACAAAGCTTTGTTTCAATAAATTGTCTCCATGTCTTAATTTGCTAGAAATGTCTGAATTTTGTACTGTCTGTTATTACTGTCTCAATTTGTCTTCATTTATCTTCTCTAAACATTGTAAATTTGATTGTTTTGTAGGAACCCAAAGCAACTTCTCTGTTGAGGTCATATATGGTAGCTATTTCCTTTGCTCAGGCAAGCATAGGGGTTACCACAAAGGCCACTCCATTTGGTATGACTATTGTGACATAGATAACTGGACACCTACTTTTGTTGCTAGTTTAGTGGAGGAATTTGGGTATGAGTTTGAGGGCAGTATCGGGGCTTACTGGTGTGTTCCTCGATTGAGAGTGTATAAGAATGTATTAAGAGAGATTAAGCTAGGGGACAACACTATGACAAATAACATGAAGGATTGTGCTCTGAATGGGAACCGGTTCCAGCAGATTTTCATGATCATGATTAGAGCCTGATATCATATATTACTACTATTTGTGTTCATTTTGATGATGAGGATCCTCAAGTGGTCAAATTCAGTGACATGAGGTCAAACAAGGAGCAAGTGCAAGAGGAGCAGGCACATCACCAGCAAGAGGAACACACTCAAAAAGTTCAAGTTGAACATCTAGATCATCAGCAAGAGGAGCATGTTGAGAAAGTTCAAGTGAAACAGGTAGAGCAAGAGCAAGAGGAGAAGGTTAAGAAATATCAAGGGCATGATGCACTATATAGAAGCGAGGAAGAGTCGGAAGATGATTACATACACGAGGACCACCTCAACCAGGACAATATGTGTGTACATTTCAGTTTGAGCATAGGGGCAGAAAAACTGCATGGTTTTGAACATGGATGCATCAGATGCAATTTGTGATTTAGCGGTTCATGTGTGAGATGAGGATTTCAGCCCACATCTTGTTGATTTAGACATTGATCTTCAAGATGATGATGACTTGTTTGACAGAAATTTTGATTGTGAAGGTAAAGCAATCCTAGAAGAACCTAATGATCCTACTGAAGATAAGGTTAAGATGAATTTCAAATGTTTCAGAGCAGAAGACCTGACTAAACCACAAATCCAAGTTGTTAGACCTTTGGAACTGTTAAGTTACCGAGGAAAGCTATCAAAGAGTACAATTGTTAGGAAAGAGTTGACATTAAGTGCCCCAAAAATGATAGGAAAAGACTTCAGGATATATGTGAAGATGGGTGCCCTTGATCTTTGTTCACATCATTTGATGGAAAAATTAATTGCTTCATGATCAAGAAATACAATCCAAAGGATACTTGCATAAAGAAATGGAGTGTTAGTTCATTCATTGCTCCCTTTATGGCGAGAAAATACCTGATTCATTCAGAGCTGATGAAAATATGGACATGAAGAATTTCTCAAGAGTGGTTCGGAAGGACTGGAAAATGATAGCAACAAGGAGAAAACTGAGAAGGGCTAAGAGACTAGTGAAGAAAGACACTGAAGGAGATGATTTAGCAAGGAATCTCCTGTCACTATCAACATCTTGAAGTGCCACGAGTTTCTCACAAATTCATCCATGGTCACATCTAGCATCAAGATCTATTGCGAGTCCACACCATTCCTCACAAAAAATGGTAGCGGGTGGCTAAAACAAGAAAACGATTAGCAACACAATTCATATTTGACTAGCCCCCCTTTTATTCCCTTTCCCACAGAAACCCTAGCTTCATGTTAACACTAGCAAACAATATGTGCAAGAAGCAAGAGATCATATTGACCAAGGATATGATGCATATACTTACCTTGAGTTCTTGAGCATCCTGGTAACAAAAACACACTTGAGAAAACAATGTTAGGAAACACAAGAGTATTCTACCAAACAACAAGGCAATAGAACTCAAAATTTCCAAGATAAGATATGGAGGACATATAGAAAATAGTATTCCTTAGAATTGATATGTCTCCAAGATCATTTAGAAATTTTCTCATCGTAGATATGAAAATAGATTATCCTCTCCCCCTGAATCTTAGCATGTGGATATTAGGATTGGATAAGGTGAGAAAGGTCAAAAAATTTCTTCTCTCCCTACTTTGATATTCCCCCGTGTTTATAAAGATGTGAGTATTGATATTGTCTCTCCCCCTTGATCATATCTCCCCCTTTGCATAAGCATGTATCTCCCCTTTAGCATGAAGCTTTTGTCTTCTCCCCCTTTGGCATTACTTTCCAAAAAGGTCAAAGATAGGGATAGATACAGGGATCATTGACGGAGAAGGGATCCTTGAGAACAAGGGTCATCGAAATGTAGGATTCAGAAATGAAAACCGAGAGAGTCATGGAAAATGATTTCTCTCCCTTTGAGATGTTGTAGGACTTTGTTCTTCTCCTCCTTTCTTCATTGAATATAGGGATCCTTGAAAAACGAATTTTTCTCCTCAATATTAACTTTAGTTCTTCTCTCCCTAAGTAGACAAAGTTTTTTTATAGGATCATGGAAGTAACAGAAGAATTACAAGGAAGATCACTAAGAAAACACAGAATTTTGCAAAAGTGAGTTCAAATGAGACAGAATGAAAAATCAGTGACTCTGAGATATATAGATCAGTGGTACCGAGATTTTGTAGTGCAACTTGTCTACAATTTCGGTAGAACCGAGATATCTGAGTCTGCGTCTCCAAAAGAGAAACCAAGTTTCTGTTTTTACAAATTCAAGAGAAAGATTTTCAACAAAATGCGAAGTTTTTACAATGGACATCAACTAGAGAAGATTGGAGTGGTTATGAGAAATCATGCAATAGAGAGCAAACCACACCAGATTCTTAACTAGATGATGGGCGATGACTAGGTCACCTATATTAGAGTATATCGACTTAGGAGCCAAGCAAGAATACTTGATCATAGGTCATACTCTACGTTAAGCTCAAAATGGGGTTACCATTTTTCGATTAAGCATTTTAATGTCTTCATATCGCTTGAGTTGCTTTAGCTCATTTCTTGGAGTAAAGCCTTTTCAAGGACATGAGTACATACCTTTGAGTGATGTTGATGACGTAGCTTGTAGATGAACTTGTTGAGGATGCTCGAGGTTGATGAAGATCATCTTGAGTTTTGAGCAATCCTTCTTGTTCTAGTTCACTGGTTACCTACAAAGATTAGTCATGCAAGGAAGAACAATAGATATATCCTATTGACATGATACCAATTGAGTGTGTGCAATTTTGATCAAGTATATGTCAAGGATATGGTTGAGTGGCCTTCTTCCTTCCATCATCATGAGGGGTTGTGGATACTTGGTAATGACAAGATTGCTTATAATTGGAGTTGATGATAATCTTGTGGAATGAAGTTTTTCAAGTACCTACAAGAGATTAGATGCAATTCAAGGGAGCATAGAATTCCATGGCATAAGATGAAATGTTAAGATACATGGAAATATCAAGAAAGCTCATGCCCTTGCATGCATCCGAGTGAGTCTAGCTCAAGTTTGAAGCATTGATGATGTTCAACTCACTCCTCAAGTGACAAAATGTCTTCTCATCAAGTGGCTTAGTAAAGATATCGGCCAATTGCTTGTTAGTGTGAACATGCTTAATATTAATATCTTCTTTGGCAACATGATCACGAATGAAATGATGTCGAACTTGAATATGCTTAGTTTGAGAATGTTGCACAGGATTATGACCAATTTTAATAGTACTTTCATTGTCACAAAGTAATGGAACATTTTTAACATGAATTCCATAATACTTAAGTGTTTGTGTCATCCATAGTAATTGCGCACAACAAGACCCAACAACAATATACTCAGCTTCGACAGTCGATAGAGATACCGAGTTTTGTTTCTTAGAGGACCAAGATACAAGAGATCTACCCAAAAATTGACAAGTACCCGAGGTGGATTTTCTATCAACCTTGTCATCGGCACAGTCCGAATCAGAATAGCCAACAAGGTCAAAGGAAGATCCCTTGGGATACCAAATGCCAAAATTTGACGTTTGTATCAAGTATCTCACAATACGTTTTACTGCTAAAAGATGACATTCTTTTGGTGCAGCTTGATATCTAGCACACATGCAAACACTAAGCATAATATCGGGACGAGATGCACATAGATATAACAATGAACCAATCATAGATCGATAAACTTTTTGATCAACCGGCTCGTCCTCTCTGGTAAGATCAACATGTCCACTAGTAGGCATAGGGGTTTTCATACCTTTGCACTCCTGCATGTTGAACTTTTTGATCAAGTCCTTGGTATACTAAGTTTGAGAGATGAAAGTTCCTTCTTTTGATTGCTTGATTTGCAAGCCAAGAAAGGATTTCAGCTCACACATCATGGACATCTCATACTTCTCGGACATCAACCTTCCAAATCTTTCACTAAATTGAGGTTTAATGGAACCAGATATAATATCATCCACGTAGATTTGGCACACAAATAATTCACTATTAACTCTCTTAGTGAATAAGGTTGCATCAATTTTACCAATTTCAAAACCTTTTTCGATAAGAAACTTTGTTAAACATTTGTACCAAGCACAAGGGGCTTGCTTAAGTCCATAAAGAGCTTTACGAAGCTTGTAAACATGATTAGGTTTCTTAGGATTAACAAAGCGAGGTGGTTGCTTAACATAAACCTCTTATTCAATCTCACCATTTAAAAATGCACTTTTAATATCCATTTGATAAAGCGTGATATCATGGTGATTGGCATAAGCAAGAAGAATGTGAATAGCTTCAAGTCTAGCGACGGGGGCGTAGGTCGCACCGTAGTCCATACCTTCGACTTGCGTATATCCTTGAGCTACGAGGCGAGCCTTGTTGCGCACGACTTGACCATCTTCGTCTTGCTTGTTCCGAAATACCCATTTGGTTCCGATGATGTTGTGTTCATCCTTGGGCTTCTCCACGAGTGTCCACACTTCATTCCTTTCAAAGTTGTGAAGCTCTTCATGCATAGCGTTCAGCCAATCCGCGTCTTCAAGAGCTTGTTCTACCTTCAAGGGCTCAATGCTAGAGATGAAAGAATAATGCTCACAGAATTTTGCTAGACGAGTTTTAGAGAGAGTGGTTCTCCTTGTTTGTATATCACCAAAGATATGGTTTAGGGGATGGTTCCTGGTCACTTGTGCATGAACTTGGGTCAGCTTCCGATTGTTGGTTGGTGGAGCTTATTCTTCATCATCATCTCCTTTATTTTCATTGTTGTTGAAGGTGTCGTTCCCTTGAGGTGGGGGGTGAAGGAGGTTGTGGTGGATCTTCATGATGCACTTCCTCCTCTTCATCATCTTGCCATGTACCGCTTGTGGATGCCTCCATGTCATGTTGTGGTTCACTTTGTCCTGGGGTAGGGGCTTCCACTTGAGTTGATGGAGTACTTTCCTTCACCTCCATGGGACGAATCTTGCCGATGGGTAAATCTAGGATAGCTTCCGAAGGGTTCTTATCACCTACATAATTTGGCAATTGTTTGACTTGCGAACCATTAGATTCATCAAACTTCACATCTATCGTTTCTTCAACCTTTCGAGTGAAGTTGTTGTAGACACGGTAGGTGTGAGAGTTCGATCCATAACCAAGTAGGAATCCTTCATGAAATTTAGGAGCAAATTTAGTACGATGATGCTTATCAAGAATGTAGCACTTGGAGCCGAATACCCGAAAGTATCCAACTTGGGGTTTGTTACCGGTGAGTAGCTCGTATGTCGTTTTACCTAGAAGCTTGTGCAAGTAAAGTCGGTTTGTGGCATGACATGTTGTTTCCACGGCTTCAGCCCAAAAGTTCTATGGCGTCTTGTATTCGTCAAGCATCGTTCTTGCCATGTCAATGAGTGTCCAGTTCTTCCTCTCAAAAACTCCATTTTGTTGAGGCGTGTATGTAGCCGAGAATTCATGTGAGACACCTTCTTTGTCAAGAAAGGTATCCACATGGGTGTTCTTGAACTCAGACCCGTTATCACCTTGAACCTTCTTGATCTTCACTTCAAACTGATTTTGCGCTTTGCGAGCGAAGTTCTTGAAGATCTTTTGAACCTGCGACTTATCATCAAGAAAGAATACCCAAGTAAATCTAGAAAAATCATCAACTATAACTAGGCCATAGGAATTTCCACCGAGACACTTGTAAGCATTGGGACCTAAAAGATCCATGTGAAGTAACTCGAGTGGTCTCCTAGTAGTCATAAGAGAGAATGATATTGAGTTACCCCTTGCTTTTCTTGATTATGAGGCTTTGGTGCGCTACCAGTTTCTTGAAAGGAACGAACAATCCCTCCAGTACCGACTAATTTTTGACAGACAACATGATTTCCATGTTACCCTTCCTCCTCCTGCCTTCTTTAACTTTCAGGAAAAAGAGAGATATTATATAACCAGAGAGGAGGCAAACGAGTACGAGAGGAACGCGGAATCAGCTCGCCTTCACACTGCAGTCATTCAGGCAGTAGCCGCCGCAGGCCAGTATAACCCCAACTATGACTTCGGATATTATCCGGGCCAGCCGTGGCCCTAGACCAACTTAGGACAAAAGCCTAAGCTTAGGGGAGTACGTATTTCTCACTGACATTACATTCATGTTCACACACTCGTTTCAGTTGTTCGTGTCCATACTTTTTCATTGTACTATCCATGGTAGTTTATTTCTTCTTTATGCTTTCTTCTTGTGTGTTTGATTGATCTTTAAGAAAATCCAAAAAAATAGTTCTAGCCTTACCTTCTAGGTTGTTTAGTTGTAGCATTAAAAGAAAACCAAAAAAGATTTCTTGTTCTTCTTTTTGTTGTTGGGAGTTTTCCCGTGTAAATAGTTTTTCTCGTTATTGCTTTGAAACTTATTTTCTTTAGGTCCTAAGAAGAAGATTATGATGAAATGTTAAGTGGCTCTCATATGCATTATTGTTTATCTTACATAGAGACCATATTTCCTTGTCTTCTCCTTTGAGTTACTGCTTGCAGATTCCAGCTTAGTCCAATGCCCGTGCACTCTTATCACTATAGAAATCGGGAACTTTGCCATCAGCCATCCCGGACGGCAAAGGCATGCATCCCAGACGGCAAAGGCTTTGCCGTCCGCCAGCAGACGGCCAACCGTCCGGCTGAATAAGCCACGGTAAAGGGTGCTTTGCCGTCTGCTAGCAGACGGCAAAGACCTTTGCATCTTTGCCGTCCGCTGGCAGACGGCAAAGAACTAAGGTCTTTGCCGTCTGCCAGTGGACGGCAAAGAACCTAGTCTTTGCCGTCTGCCAGCGTACGACAAAGAACCCACCTAGGCCGGTCTGGTGCTACCCCAGGTTGCATAGGTAGCTGCCACGTGGGCGGTGGCGGTGGGGTGTCGGGGCGCCGGGGAGGGAGAGAGGGGAGGGGTGGCGGTGGCGTCAGGGGCGCGCGGCGGTGGGGTCGATGGGCGCGGGCGGGGGCACGTGGCAGCGGGGCGACGGGGCGGCGGTGGGCGCGGGCGGTGGGGTCGTGGGGCGACGGGGAGGAGAGAGGGAGAGAAAGAGAGAGAGAGAGAGTCAGGCCGGGGGCATTAGCCGTTAGTTAACCCCCCTCTTTGCCGTCCGCTAAAGGGGGGCCGTTAGGTCAAGTTGCGGGCTGGGTCGTCAATGGGCCCCCTCCCTCTTTGCCGTCTGCTAGCGGACGACAAACCTCCTTTGCCGTCCGCCAGCAGATGGCAAAGCCACGCTTTGCCGTGTGCCACCTCTTTGCCGTCTGCTTTCTGCTAGCTGATGGCAAAGCCACTCTTTGTCGTCCGCTAGGAGACGACAAAGAGGTGGAAGACGACAAATCTTCTGATTCCATTAGTGTATTATTCACATCGTTCGGTCGTGCAAGTGAAAGGCAATAATGACGATATATGATGAAATGACTGAGATGGAGAAAAGCTGGTACGAACTCTAACTATCTTGTTTTTGTAAATATGATTAGCTCATCATTTGGGATTCAACTCATTATGGGTTGAACATGTTTGCAATGACAATTAGAGATTATAGTTATTCATGCCATGCTTAATTAGCTAAGAGTTAATAATGGTTTGTTTTGAGTGCCAACATGCATATTAAAATAGTTGTGATGTAGTATGATAGAGTGGTATCCTCGTCTGAATGATTCGAGTGGCTTGACTTGGCACATGTTCATGCATGTAGTTGAAACAAAATCAACATAGCCTCCGTGATGTTTATGTTCATAGTGATTTATATCCTACTCTTGCTTGTATTCAATGTTGGTTAATCTATGTTGATGACTGTGTCGCTCTCTAGTTGGTCGCTCCCCAGTCTTTTGCTAGCCTTCACTTGTACTAAGCGGGAATATTGTTTGTGCATCCAATCTCTCAAACCCAAAGTTGTTTCATATGAGTCCACCATATCTACCTATATGCGGTATTTACCTGTTGTTCCAAGTAAATTTGCATGTGCTAAACTTTAAACCTTCAAATAAACTTTCTGTTTTGTATGCCCAAATCGCTCATGTGGCGACTGGGGCTGTCAGTATCTTCCATGCTAGGTGGGTTATTCTCACAATATGTGTTGATTCACTATCATTCACGAGAAAGTGTCTCGTAATCGGGATGCCCAGTTCCATGCTCGAAATAAAAAGAAAAATATAATTAAAAAACTCCCCCAGGACTGTGTTTGTATGGATGGTACCCGTCGATTCGGGTCGCCATGGAGTGTGACTGATTGGTGGAGGGGAGTTAAAACTTTACTATTATGTCTGGGAACCACCTATATGTATCTAGCATGGAAGATATTGAAAACCTCTTGGTCGTTATGTGAGCAATGAAAGCATACCGCTCAAAAATCATTACTTATCTCTGTTTTAAAAACTCGAGCTCTGGCACCTCTGCAAATCAATGCTTCCCTCTGCGAAGGGTCTTTCCATTTACTTTATTGTTGAGTCATCATCTTCTAATAAAAGGCACCAGTTAGAGAGCACCGCCGTCATTTGTATGCTTGCTGTTAATTGATATTGAGTATGAGCATGACTGGATCTCTCTCAACGTGAATTACAATGTTTAGTCAGTCCTTGTTCTCCAGAGGTGCTCTACATTTATGTTTTGCGGTCTCAGAAAGGGCCAGAGAGATACCATTTTGTCATATTGTACCATGATTGTTTTGATAAAATTGTTGTTATTCGAGACTTATTATTGTTGGTCGCTAGTTGATTATGCCATTCATATGAGTAAATGTGAGACCTAAATGTTATTGTGAATGTGGTTAGTTCATGATCTTTGCTGAAAACCTGAAAATAAGTTAGACATATTTACAACAGCAAGATCAAATAGAGTTTGTAAAAGTTTTGTTTAACACTTTCAGTTTATCAACTGAATTGCTTGAGGACAAGCAAAGGTTTAAGCTTGGGGGAGTTGATACATCTCCAATGTATCTACTTTTCCAAACTCTTTTGCCCTTGTTTTGGACTCTAATTTGCATGATTTGAATGGAACTAACTCGGACTGACGCTGTTTTCAACAGAATTGCCTTGGTGTTATTTTTGTGCAGAACTAAAAGTTCTCGGATTGACCTGAAAATTTATGGAGAATATTTTTGGAATTAATAAAAAATATTGGTGAAAGAATCAACTGTAGGGGGCTCACCACCTGGCCATAAGCCTGGAGGGCGTGCCCTTGTGGCTTGTGGCCCCCTAACGCTCCTCCGACCTCGTTTCCACTTCTATATATTCCTATTCAGGGAGAAAAAAATAGGAGAGAAGAGTTCATCGCATTTCATGATACAGAGCTGCCGCCATCTCATGTTCTTCCTCGGGAGACCAGATCTGGAGTCCCTTTTGGGCTCCGGAGAGGGGAAATCGACGCCTTCGTCATCACCAACCATCCTTCATCACCAATGCCATGATGCTCTCCACCGTCCGTGATTAACCTCATCGTAGGCTTGCTGGACGGTGATGGGTTGGATGAGATTGATCATGTAATCGAGTTACTTTTGTTAGGGTTTCATCCCTAGTATCCACTATGTTTTGAGATTGATGTTGCTATGAGTTTGCTATGCTTAATGCTTGTCACTAGGGCCCGAGTGCCATGATTTCAGATCTGAACCTATTATGTTTTCATGAATATATGTGTGTTCTTGATCCTATCTTGC
This sequence comes from Hordeum marinum, assembly GCA_022496015.1. Taxonomy (NCBI): domain Eukaryota; kingdom Viridiplantae; phylum Streptophyta; class Magnoliopsida; order Poales; family Poaceae; genus Hordeum; species Hordeum marinum. Next base: position 461,419,762 of record CM039673.1, read on the forward strand.
AAGTTGTAGACACCTATTATGAGTTATGATCCGCATCCCCCAGCGTGACAATAACTGGGATTCTTTCCGGTGATTACCGTAGTTTGAGGAGTTCATGTATTCACTAAGTGCTAATGCTTTGGTCCGGTTTTCTATTAAAAGGAGGCCTTAATATTCCTTAGTTTCCAATAGGACCCCGCTGCCATGGGAGGGTAGGCCAAAAGATGTCATGCAAGTTCCTTTCCATAAGCACGTATGACTATATATGGAATACATGCCTACATTACATTGACGAATTGGAGCTAGTTCTGTGTCACCCTATGTTATAACCATTGCACGATGAATGCCATCTGACATAGTTATCCATCATTGATCCATTGCCTACGAGCTTTCCATATATTGATCTTTGCTAAATTACTTTTCAGTTGCTATTGTTACAAACACTACAAAACTGCTACTATCACTTTTGCCACCGTTACCGTTACTTCCATACTACTTTGCTACTGAATACTTTGCTGCAGATATTAAGTCTTTCAGGTGATGGTAGCACGGGATATATTCAACCGGTTTGGATGGCGGTCCAACAATAGGATAGGTGGTTAGGCATCTATGTCTATTTGCCAGTTGTGGCCATTTACTTCTTTTTGTTTCTAGAACCATTTTGTTATTCCTTTGCAACTTGGCGGAGGAGGACAACTATTTGTTTTGTTATTGTTTAATAAAGAGGCTGTATGCATCATGCTGATGCAGAGGCCGGAGGTAATGCTCCTTTTCTAAAACAAAAGCTGCTAATACTCGAGAATATTCTTGGTTCCCCTTGTGTTGAATCAATAAATTTGGGTTGAATACTCTACCCTCAAAAACTGTTGCGACCCCCTATAATTATGGGTTATCACATATTCATTCTAATCATCGACCGCTAGTCCTAGACATGGATTACTTGGATGCCAATATCTTCAGACGGACAAATGGGCGTGTGAAACAGTTTGAAGCAAGGTGGCTAAAGGAGGAGACAATAACCAAAATTGTAAATGTGTCTTAGGAGGAAGCAAAGTTAGCAGGTATTGGTCCCTCTCTTGCTGATCGAACGAGAGTTGTGCATGCTGATATGCACTCTTGGGATAAGGAAACTCTCAAAGGTCCCAAGCGGGGAATAAATAAACTGAAGGAGTTAGAGAGATTGAGGCGTGGCCCCTTGAGCACAAAATCTCGTTGTTGTCAGAAGGAAATTATTGTGCTAATTGAGAACCTGCTGGATCAAGAGGAAATCTTCTGGTTACAAAGAGGACGGGCAAACTGGTTGATGCACGGGGATCGTAATACCTCCATTTTTCTTAACGTAACCACGGCCAGGAAAAAATAAATATTATTAAGAAACTATTAGATGATTCGGGGGTCTCGAGAGAAGATAAGGAGCGGAAAGATCACGTCACGAATTATTTTTCCAAGCTCTTCACGTCGGAAGTGCAGAATCCGAATCAAGAAGTCCTATCCCTTGTCCGTAGAAAGGTGTCTACTGAAATGAATAACATACTGTGTGCCCCGTATACAGTTGAAGACGTTCGTAAAGCAATATTTGATATTGGGGATCTAAAAGCTCCAGGGCCAGATGGCCTCCACGCAATTTTCTATTAAAGGTTTTGGCCGATGTTAGGGGTGATCTAATTGAAGAAGTCCTGCAGGCAATCAATACCTATACTATACCGACGGGATGGAACGACACGTCGATCGTGATGATTCCAAAGGTTAATAATCCAACAAAGGTTACCCAATTTAGACCCACCAGCTTATGCAATGTGGTATATAAAATTATTGCAAAAATGGTGGCTTCAAGGTTAAAGGCTTTTTTACCGGAGATTGTTAGTCCGACCCAGTGTGCGTTCGTGCCTGGTAGACTGATAATGGATAACATTTTAGTGGCTTATGAGTACTTTCATACTATCAAGAACAAGAGGGAAGGTAGAGAAGGCTTATGTGCTATCAAACTAGACATGCACAAAGCTTATGACATAATTGAATGGTCATTTTTTAAGGAGATTTTGTTAAGATTGGGTTTCTGTCAAGATTGGGTGATCCTCATTATGCAATGTGTTTCAACTGTCGCATACACAGTTAGGATTAATGGGGAGGAAAGTGAGAGCTTTAAGCCTACAAGGGGTTTGAGGCAGGGAGATCCATTGTCACCATATCTATTCTTATTATGTACAAAGGGGTTGAATGCCTTACTTACACAGGCAGAGTATAGTGGAAATATTTCTGGAGTTAAAGTTTGCAGAGATGCCCCGTCTATCACAAATCTTCTCTTTGCAGATGACTCATTGATTCTCATGAAAGCCAACCAAAGCAGTGCGGTAGCATTGAAGTCAGTACTAGATTTATATTGTGCATCATTGGGACAATTGGTAAGCGTTGACAAATCCAGTATATTCTTTAGCCCAAACACAAACGTGGATATTAGAGAGGAAATGTGTATAACATTGAATATAATGACCGATGCTTTCAATGATAAATATCTGGGTTTGCCATCAATTGTGGGGCTAGATAAAACAGAATGTTTCCAGTTCCTAATTGAATGCATCGTTAAGAAAATTAGCGGTTGGAAGGAAAAACTATTGTCAGCTGGGGGAAGGACATCCCGCTCAAGGCGGTTGTCCAAGCCATACCCACCTATGCAATGTCGGTCTTTAAAATTCCTAAAAAATTTGTAAACGAATCATTGAAATGATCGCGCATTTTTGGTGGGGAGACGAGGAAAACCAGAGGAGAATGCATTGCATGGCCTGATGGAAAATATGTGTACCTAAAAGTCAAGGAGGGATGGGATTTCATGATATTCACTCTTTCAAGTTAGCTTTACTCGCCAAACAGGCGTGGCGTCTTATTGATGAACCTGACTCTTTGTGTGCTACTATCCTAAGAGCTAAGTACTATCCAGATGGGGATTTATTGAACACAAAGCTTAGAAAAGGCTCTTCTTTTACTTGGCAAAGTATTATGGCGGGGACATAATCTTTAAACGCTGATATATTTAACGTGTGGGGAATGTGCAAAATATTAATATTTGGAAAGATGCTTGGATCCCCAATTGTGCCACAAGGAAAATAGTGATGCCTAAAGGGGGACAACTTTTGACTAAGATACGTGACCTGATTAATCCTGCCCTAAACAGCTAGGATGAAGACCTCATCAGAAAAACAGTCTGGCCCAATGATGCACAATGGATTCTTTCAATTCCACTCCCACAATTTTATATGCCTGACTTCATTGCTTGGATCTACACGAAAAATGGTAGATTCTCAGTTCGATCTGCCTACTCTGTGGAGTGGGATTGCTAGTATGGAAATAAATTAAGATACTCGAATGGAATGGGATGAACAACAACTAATCCTATTTGGAGAAAATTTTGGAACTTGTCTTGCCCAGCAAAATTTAAAATATTTATATGGCGTACTCTTCATGACACACTTCATGCCGAGTTACCCTCACAAATAGACATATGAAGATTTCGCCCATTTGCCCTGTTTGTTTAGAAGGTCTAGAAGATACAAAACATATACTTTTCCTATGCGGTAAAGCCAAGGAGATTTGGAAGAGATTAGGGATGGATGGTATTATTACTAACACGTGCAAGATTGATCGCGCTGGAGAAGAGGTCTTGTCTTATCTTTTGCTTATGCCAGACCAAGAAACGTGTATTTTGGGTCATTACAATTTGTGTGAAATGATCGCTATTACAACATGGTACTTGTGGTGGGAGAGATGGAAAATGGTATATAAAGAGGCATCGCAGGATGCATTGCAGGTCTCTATGGGGTCCTTGTTGGGGAACGTCGCATGGGAAACAAAAAATTTCCTACGCACACGCAAACCTATCCATGGTGATGAGCATCTACGAGAGGGAGAGTGGATCTACATACCCTTGCAGATTGCTAAGCGGGAAGCGTTAAGAAACGCGGTTGGTGTAGTCGAACATCTTCGCGATCCAAATCGCCGAGCGTCCCGCGATCTCATCACGATCCGTCCCGCGATCCAATCATGATCCGTCCCGTGAACTCATCATGATCCGTCCCGCGATCTCATCACAATCTGTCTCACGATCTTGATCACGATCTGTCCTGCGAACTCATCACGATCCGTTCCGCGATCTCATCACGACCCGTCTCGTGATCTCGATCACGGTCCTTCCGATCTAGCGCCGAACGGACGACACCTCCGCGTTCAGCACACGTGCAGCTTGATGACGATCTCCACCGTCTTGATCCAGCAAGAGGAGGTGGAGAGGAGAGAGAGTTCACCGGCAGCATGACGGCGCTCCGGTGATGGTGGTGGAGCAATTCCGGCAGGGCTTCGCCTAAGCGCTGCAGAAAACCGATCTAGAGGAGAAACTATGCACCGGTGGAACGGGTAGCACGTGGCCGGAAATTCTGTCCAAAAACCACCCAATCCACTAGTATATATAGGAGGAGAGGAGAGGAGAGGCATCCAAGGCCTTTGGGTCGGCCGAAATAGGAAGTGGGAGCAATCCTACTTCACCTCCAATCCTAGTTGGAGTAGGATTGCCTCCTATTGGCTGATTTTCCACTTTTTGCTTTAGGACTTCCTCTCCTGCGCCATGGGCCTTTGTGGCTGTTTTCCCAGCCCACTAAGGGCTGGTTATTATTCTCCCATAGCCCATGGACCTCTTGGGGTCGAAATACCCCTCCCGGAGGTCCCCCGGTACACTACCGGCACTCCCGGTACACTGCCGATACTCCCGGTACACTACCGATGAGCCCGAAACTTTTCCGGAAACCAAACTGGGACTTCCTATATATGAATCTTTACCTCTGGACCATTCCGTAGCTCCTCGTGACGTCCGGGATCTCATCCGGAACTCCGAACAACCTTCGGTCACCACCATACATAACTCTACACTACCGAAACGTCACCGAACCTTAAGTGTGCAGACCCTGCGGGTTCGAGAACTATGTAGACATGATCGAGACACCTCTACAGTCAATAAACAATGGAGGGACCTGGACGTCCACATTGGTTCCTACATATTCTACGAAGATCTTTATCGGTCGAACCTCTATGTCAAGGATTGAGTTAATCCCGTATAACGTTCCCTTTGTTCTTCGGTATGTTACTTGCCCGAGATTCGATCGTCGGTATCTCCATACCTAGTTCAACCTCGTTACCGGCAAGTCTCTTTACTCATTCCATAATACAAGATCCCGCAACTAACAATTAGTCACATTGCTTGCAAGGCTCATTGTGATGTTGTATTACCGAGTGGGCCCTGAGATACCGCTCCGTCACACGGAGTAACAAATCCCAGTCTCGATCCATGCCAACTCAACAGACACCATCGGAGATACCTGTAGAGCACCTTTATAGTCACCCAGTTACGGTGCGACGTTTGATACACACAAGGCACTCCTCCGATATCCGTGAGTTGCATGATCTCATGGTCATAGGAACATATACTTGACATGCAGAAAACAGTAGCAATAAACTGACACGATCATATGCTATGTTTGTAGTTTGGGTCTTATCCATCACATCATTCTCCTAATGATGTGATCCCGTTATCAAATGACATCTCATGTCCATGGCTAGGAAACCTTAACCATCCTTTGATCAACGAGCTAGTCCATTAGAGGCATACTAGGGACATGGTTTTGTCTATGTATCCACACATGCATTTAAGTCTCCGATCAATACAATTATAGCATGGATAATAAACGATTATCATGAACAAGGAAATATGATAATAACTAATTTATTATTGCCTCTAGGGCATATTTCCAACAGTCTCCCACTTGCACTAGAGTCAATAATCTAGTTCACATCACCATGTGATTCGCATTGTTATGAATCTAACACCCAATGAGTTTTGGGGCTCGATCATGCTTTGCATGTGAGAGAGGTCTTATAGTCAACGGGTCTGCGATATTCAGATCCGTGTGTACTTTGGAAATCTCTATGTCAAACCGTAAACACTGCTACCACACTCCACTTGGTACTATTTCCAAATGGCTGCTCCACTATACGTATCCAGATTGCTACTACTAGTCATCCGGATAGGTGTTAAAGCTTGCATCGACGTAACTCTTTACGACGAACTCTTTATCACCTCCACAATCAAGAAACATTTCCTTAGTCCTCTGGTTACTAAGGATAATTCCGACCGCTGTCCAGTGATCCACTCCTGGACCACTCTTGTACCCCTTGACAGACTCATGGCAAGGCACACATAGGTGCGGTACACAGCATGGCATAATATAGAGCCTATGGCTAAGGCATAGGGGACGACGTTCGTCCTTTCTCTTTCTTCTGCCATTGTCGAGCTTTGAGTCTCACTCAACTTCACACCTTACAAATCAGACGAGAACTATTTCTCTAGCTGATCCATTTTGAACTCTTTCAAAATCTTGTCAAGGTATACACTCATTGAAAGTCTCATCAAGCATCTTGATCTATCTCTATAGATTTTGATGCTCAACAATTAGGTAGCTTTATCCAGGTCTTCCTTTGAAAATCACTTTCCAAATGACTGTTTTATGCTTTCCAGAAACTCTACATTATTTCTGATCAACAATATGTCATCCACATATACTTATCAGAAATTCTATAGTGCTCCCACTCACTTTATTGCAAATACAAGTTTCTCGTAAACTTTGTATAAACATCAAAACTTTGATCACCTCATCAAAGCGTATATTCCAACTCCGAGATGCTTGCTTCAGTCCATGGAAGGATCACCGAAGCTTGCACACCTTTTAGCATCCTTAGGCCTGACAAAACCTTCTGGTTGTATCACATACAACCTTTCCTCAAGTAAACCATTAAGGAAACGATGTTTTGACATCCATCTGCCAGATTTCATAATTGAAAACACAGCAACTGCTAACATAATTCCAACAGACTTTAGCACCACTACGAGTGAGAAAGTCTCATCGTAGTCAACTCCTTGAACTTGTCACAAACATCTTTGCAACAAGTCGAGCTTTACAAATAGTGACATTCACCATCAGTGTCTGTCTTCATTTTAAAGAACCATTTGTACTCAACGACCTGCCGTCCAACGAGCAAGTCTACCAAAGTCTACACTTGGTTTTCATACATGGATCCTATCTCGGATTTCATGGCCTCTAACCATTTGTCAGAATCCGGGCCCATCATCGCTTCTCCATAGCTCGTAGGTTCATCGTTGTCCAACAACATGATCTCCAAGACAGAGTTGTCGTACCAGTTAGGAGCAGTACACATCCTTGTCGACCTACGAAGTTCGATAGTAACTTGATCCTGAAGCTTCATGATCATCATCATTAACTTCCTCTTCAACTAACGTAGGCTTCACAGAAACATCTTTCTGCGCTGCGCTACTCTCTAGTTGAACAAAGGTTCAACAACCTCATCAAGTTCTATCTTCCTCCCACTCAATTCTTTCGAGAGAAACATTTCCTCGAGAAAGGATCCGTTTAAGCAACAAACATTTTGCACTAGGATCTGAGATTGAAGGTTCACCCAACTGATCTTAGGGTATTCTATGAAGATGCAATTTGTCCGCCTTGGGTTTGACCTCATTAGGTGAAAACATTTTCCACACAAGTGTCACATCCCAAAATATTAAGAAATGACAGCTTATGTTTCTATCAAACCATAATTCACCTGGTGTCATCTCAACGGATTTAGATGGTGCCCTATTTAAAGTGAATGTAGTTGTCTCTAATGCATAACCCCAAAATTATAGTAGTAAAACGACAAGAGACATCATATTACACACCATGTCCAATAGAGCATAACTATGATGTTCGGACACACCATCACACTATGGTGTTCCAGGTGGCGTTTAGTTGTGAAACAACTTTCACATTGTCTTAAGTTGTATGCCAAACTCGTGACTCAGATATTCACCTCCACGATCATATCGCAGTCATTTTTATCTTCTTGTCATGATGATCTTTAAACTTCACTCTGAATTTGCTTGAACCTTTCAAACGATTCAGACTTGTGTTTCATTAAGTAAATATACACTATATCTACTCAAATCATCAGTGAAGGTAAGAAAATAACGATATCCACTGCACGCTACAAGACTCACTAGATTGCATACATCAACATGTATCATTTCCAATGAATCACTTGCCCGCTCCATCCAACGGGGTCCTTTAGTCATCTTGCCCAAGAGGCATGGTTCGCATGTCTCAACCGATTCGAAATCGAATGAGTCCAAATATCCATCAGCATGGAGTTTCTACATGCGCTTTATACCAATATGACATTTAGCGGCAGTGCCACAAGTATGTGGTACTATCATTATTAACTTTGTGTCTTTTGACATCAATGTTATGAACATGTGTAATACTACGATCAAGATTTCAACAAACCATTCTCACTGGGTGCATGACCATTGAAGGTATTATTCATGTAAACAGAATAACCATTATTCTCTAACTTAAATGAATAACCGTATTGCAATAAACATGATCTAATCATGTTCATGCTCAACGCAAAACACCAAATAACATTTATTTAGGTTCGTCACTAATCCTGAAGGTAGAGAGAGCGTGCGATGTTGATCACATCAACCTTGGAAACACTTCCAACACATATCATCACCTCACCCTTATCTAGTTCTCCGTTTATTCCATAGCTTTTATTTCGAGTTACTAACATTTAGCAACCGAACCGGTATCCAATACCCAGGTGCTACTAAGAGTACTAGCAAGGTACACATCAATAACTCGTATATCAAATATACTTCTGTCGATGTTGCCAGCCTTCTTATCTACCAAGTATCTAGGGTTGTTCCGCTTCAGCGACCTCTCACCTGATAATAGAAGCACTTAGTCTCGGGTTTGAGTTCAACTTTGGGTTGCTTCACTGGAGCAGCAACTGACTTGCTATCCATGAAGTTTCCCTCCTTGCCCTTGCCCTTTTCGAAACTAGTGGTTTGATTAACCATCAACACTTGACGCTCCTTCTTGATTTCTACCTTCGCGGTGTCAAACATCGCGAACAGCTCAGGGATCAATACTTCTATCCCTGGTGTATTATAGTTCATCACTAAGTTCTAGTAGCTTTAGTGACAGTGACTTGGAGAACTATATCAATCACTATCTTATCTGGAAGATCAACTCCCACTTGATTCAAGCGATTGTAGTACCCAGACAATCTGAGTACATGCTCAACGATTGAGCTATTCTCCTTCATCTTACAGGCAAAGAATCTTGTTGGAGATCTCATATCTCGCAACACAGGCACGAGCCTGAGATCACAATCTCTGCTCCTAGAACATCTCATATGTTCCGTGACGTTCAAAACGTTTTCGAGCCTCAATTCTAAGCCGTAATGCATGACGCACTAAACTATCAAGTAGTCATCGAAACGTGCCTGTCAGATGTTCACAACATCTATAGACGACGCTAGAGGGGGTGGCGCACCGAGCGGTGCATTAAGGACATAAGCCTTCTGTGCAGCAATGAGGACAATCCTCAGATCACGGACCCAGTCCGCAATATTGCTACCAACATCTTTCAACTCTATTTCTCTAGGAACATATAAAAATACAAGGGAGCTACAGCGCGAGCTAGTAATCTACAACATAATTTGCAAAGACACTTTGACTATTATCATGATAATGAGTTCAATTAATCATATTACTTAAGAACTCCCACACAAATTGACATCCATCGGGTCATTCGAGTGATACATGATCCAAATTCACCAACTCAAGTCCGATCATCACGTGAGTTAAGGTGGCTTCAATGGTGAACATCATTATGTTGATCATATCCACTATATGACTCATGCTCGACCTTTCGGTCTCTTGTGTTCCGAGGCCATGTCTGTACATGCTAGGCTCGTCAAGTTTAACCCGAGTGTTCTGCGCGTGCAAATCTGGCTTGCACCCGTTGTATGTGAACGTAGAGTCTATCACAGCCGATCATCACGTGGTGTCTCAACACGACGAACTTTCGCAACGGTGCACACTCGGGAAGAACACAATTTATCTTGAAATTAAGTGAGGGATCACCTTATAATGCTACCATCGTCCTAAGCAAAACAAGGTGCATAAAAAGGATTAACATCACATGCAAATCATAAGTGACATGATATGGCCATGAACTTGTGCTTTTGATCTCCATCTAGAAAGCACCGGCATGATCTCCATCGTCACCGGCATGACACCATGATCTCCATCAACGTGTCGCCATCAGGGTTGTCACGCCCTGCATGCTTCTACTACTATTGCTACCGTAGCGATAAAGTAAAGCATTACATAGAGCTTAATGATTGACACGCAGGTCATACAATAATTAAAGACAACCCTATGGCTCCTGCCGGTTGCCGTACTCATCGACATGCAAGTCGTGATAATCTATACATCACATGATCATCTCATACATCACATATATCACATCATGTAATTGGCCATATCATATCACAACATACCCTGCAAAAACAAGTTAGACGTCCTCTAATTGTTGTTGCAAGTTTTACGTGGCTGCTACGGGTATCTAGCAAGAACGATTCTCACCTACGCATAATCCACAATGGTGATACATAGATTGCTTTTCAACCTTCTCAAGGTCCACCTTTGTCGGACCTGATCCAACTAAAGTGAGAGAAACTGTCATCCGCAAGCCATCTAAGCAACAAGTTGCATCGAGGGAACCGGTCTCTCCTAAGCGTACGAGTAATGTTGGTCCGGGCCGCTTCATCTCACAATCCTGCTGAACCAAAATCCGACCAAGGGAGGAAGCAATCTAAGCATCAACGCCCACAAACCTTTTGTGTTCTACTCGAGATCTCATCGAACCATCAACCTAGCTCATGATGCCATTGTTGGGGAACGTCGCATGGGAAACAAAAATTTTCCTACGCACACGCAAACCTATCCATGGTGATGAGCATCTACGAGAGGGAGAGTGAATCTACATACCCTTGTAGATCGCTAAGCGGGAAGCGTTAAGAAACGCGGTTGGTGTAGTCGAACATCTTCGCGATCCAAATCGCCGAGCGTCCCGCGATCTCATCACGATCCGTCCCGCGATCCAATCACGATCCGTCCCGTGAACTCATCACGATCCGTCCCACGATCTCATCACAATCTGTCTCACGATCTTGATCACGATCTGTCCCGCGAACTCATCACGATCCGTTCCGCGATCTCATCACGACTCGTCTCGTGATCTCGATCACGGTCCTTCCGATCTAGCGCCGAACGGACGGCACCTCCGCGTTCAGCACACGTGCAGCTTGATGACGATCTCCACCGTCTTGATCCAGCAAGAGGAGGTGGAGAGGAAAGAGAGTTCACCGGCAGCGTTACGGCGCTCCGGTGATGGTGGTGGAGCAATTCCGGCAGGGCTTCGCCTAAGCGCTGCAGAAAACTGATCTAGAGGAGAAACTATGCACCGGTGGAACGGGTAGCACGTGGCCGGAAATTCTGTCCAAAAACCACCCAATCCACTAGTATATATAGGAGGAGAGGAGAGGAGAGGCATCCAAGGCCTTTGGGTCGGCCGAAATAGGAGGTGGGAGCAATCCTACTTCACCTCCAATCCTAGTTGGAGTAGGATTGCCTCCTATTGGCTGATTTTCCATCTTTTGCTTTAGGACTTCCTCTCCTGCGCCATGGGCCTTTGTGGATGTTTTCCCAGCCCACTAAGGGCTGGTTATTATTCTCCCACAGCCCATGGACCTCTTGGGGTCGAAATACCCCTCCCGGAGGTCCCCCGGTACACTACCGGCACTCCCGGTACACTACCGATACTCCCGGTACACTACCGATGAGCCCGAAACTTTTCCGGAAACCAAACTGGGACTTCCTATATATGAATCTTTACCTCCGGACCATTCCGGAGCTCCTCGTGACGTCCGGGATCTCATCTGGGACTCCGAACAACCTTCGGTCACCACCATACATAACTCTACACTACCGAAACGTCACCGAACCTTAAGTGTGCAGACCCTGCATGTCTCAAGGGATTGAGACACGCACTAACAAGCCTCATGCATAAAGGGATCCCACCTCTAAGGGTGGACCCTTTACAACAGAGGAAGGACATACGAATCTTACCCCCTGCGAGTCCGGTCTCCTCGAGAACTATGTAGACATGACCGAGACACCTCTATAGTCAATAAACAATGGCGGGACCTGGACGTCCACATTGGTTCCTACATATTCTACGAAGATCTTTATCGGTCGAACCTCTATGTCAAGGATTCAGTTAATCCCGTATAACGTTCCCTTTGTTCTTCGGTATGTTACTTGCCCGAGATTCGATCGTCGGTATCTCCATACCTAGTTCAACCTCGTTACCGTAAAGTCTCTTTACTCGTTCCATAATACAAGATCCCGCAACTAACAATTAGTCACATTGCTTGCAAGGCTCATTGTGATGTTGTATTACCGAGTGGGCCCTGAGATACCTCTCCGTCACACGGAGTAACAAATCCCAGTCTCGATCCATGCCAACTCAACAGACACCATCGGAGATACCTGTAGAGCACCTTTATAGTCACCCAGTTACGTTGCGACGTTTGATACACACAAGGCACTCCTCCGATATCCGTGAGTTGCATGATCTCATGGTCATAGGAACATATACTTGACATGCAGAAAACAGTAGCAATAAACTGACACGATCATATGCTATGTTTGTAGTTTGGGTCTTATCCATCATATCATTCTCCTAATGATGTGATCCCGTTATCAAATGACATCTCATGTCCATGGCTAGGAAACCTTAACCATCCTTTGATCAACGAGCTAGTCCATTAGAGGCATACTAGGGACATGGTTTTGTCTATGTATCCACACATGCATTTAAGTCTCCGATCAATACAATTATAGCATGGATAATAAACGATTATCATGAACAAGAAAATATGATAATAACTAATTTATTATTGCCTCTAGGGCATATTTCCAACAGTGCTATCCCTAACGTCAAACTACGTTAATGCATCATCCACAAAGGCTTCTATGAAAAAGGGTGGTTGGTCATGTCCCCCCCCCCAAGGGGTTTGTTAAACTTAATGTTGACTCTTCTTTTGATCATGACCTCCTCAAGGGTACGATGGGGGCGGTTCTACGAGACGACAAAGGCAAGTTCATCGCGGGAGGAAATAGGAAGATTGACTATTGTGCGGATGTTCTAACGGAGGAAGTTCTTGCCCTCAAATTTGGTTTAGCTCTAGCACAGAGGATGGGTTGTAATCGCCTCATTATTAATTAAGATAATCTTGAGGTGATTCAAACCATGCAGGATTGAGGATAGTCGACGGGAGTAGCGGCAGTCATCTACGATGATTGTTACCATTATGCTTGTGATTTCATTAGTTCAAGGTTCGAACACTGTAATAAAGAAGCAAATATAGTAGCTCATGAACTAGCTAGATTAGCAAAATTTTCTTTGACATCACATTGATTTGAGGAACCTATTTGTAACATTGTAAAATTCCTCACAGACGATGTATTGCTTATCTCAAATGAATAAAGGATCGTTTTATTAAAAAAAAGATTTAAAATTTACTTGCATGTAGTCAAATATTTTCTAGTTTGCACATTACTAAGATGTAATTTAGGTTGAGAATGTGAATATTAAGTAAAGTGAGGTTATGTGCCTAGTCTTTTTTTTTTGCGGGAGGTTATGTGCCTAGTCATGTTCCGTGATTTGCGAACGCGTTAATTTTACTTCTGCACTTGTGCTTTTTTTCATTATTTGTATTAGTTTCCCTCCTTTTGTTTATTTATTTCCCCCTGGTTCAGAGTCTAAGTAAATCAAGGAAAATGTTTATTTTGTTAATGTATTTGGCATTACACTGAACGTTCATGACCCCGTTCGTCCAAACGGCTTTTGCATATTTTCCGCTTTTAGTTAACAAGTTATTTTTTCTGATTACGTTGCCATTTTCGCATACCAAGTTTCAGCACCTCCAAAGTCCAAACCAAAGCCTGAGCGATAAATGGACCGAAGAAACATCGCATCTATTGCTGCATCAGCATTTTTTTGCTGAGACTACAACTCAAGAAGAAGACATCACTAGGAAAACAAGTGCAAGGCAGTGGCCTCGGAGAGGGAAGAGCAAACAGCACAACACAAAAACACTTGACTTTCTTCCTCTTCTGACGCGGCCGCTCACTATTCCCGGACGCGCATGCATGCCGATTACTGGATACCGGCCTTTGACAAGGTAAAAACTCACAAATTGCAGAACCAGATCTGAGGCATAGAGTCGGCGCCAGCCGCCCTAGCTGGCGTAGTTCGCCGAGGAGCTGTAGGACGTGCCGGCCGTCCAGCCGGAAGGGATGGCGTTGGTGACCTCGAGCACCTTGCCGGAACCCGAGGTGAGCCGGAACGAGAACGGGGCTTGGAGAGGCTTCCCGTTGTTCGACTGGAGGAGCCACAGCGCGCCCCAGGACTGCGTCATTGCCATCCACGGCTCGCCGTGGTCGTTGTGGTGGCCGGGCGCGCAGCCGCCCTGCATGATGTCGACGGCAGAGAGGTCTCCGTCGCCGGCCTGGTACATGATCAGCACGGAGAGGTAGAACGGGTTGGAGCCCGCGTCCACCTTGAAGACAATGTTCATGCCGTTGTAGTTGCAGGGCACCCTGAGGAAATGAACTAGCCAGTGTTACGCACGCGCGCCTTCAGTAAACACACTCTACGATTACCAGATCAAAATGCATTTGTCACCTCGCGTAGTGGATCTTGAGTTGTCCGGCGGAGCGGAGGCGGTCGGCCATCCCTCGGTTGGCCATGGCGCCGAAGGCGGTGCCGCTCATGTCGAAATGATCCTCGGAGGCGCATATACCGTCGGGGCAGTTGTCGGCGATGACGACGGTCACCGGGCGACCGGAGCAGGCCTTGTTACCGGTGCACTTGACCTGTAGCGTACAACCACATTGCACGTTGATTCACATGAAAGTGCTAAATGTGATCATATATACCGACCGACCTACGTACCTGATAACATGCACCGCAGCCTTTGCCGCTCTTGAAGAAGGAGGGTCCGCCGGCGGCGATCATCGACGAGAACGGGTGCTGGCCGACGGCGCTTTGGTAACCGCACGCGCCACCTGCATTTCGTCCGCCGGAAAAGATTAAGTCTCAGTCTGACAAGTACGTGTATATACTCTGTACATGTACGTGCGAGATCGGCTTACCGTCGCTGCCGGCGCCGTAAGGGCTCCCGTACCACGTCGCGCCGCCCGAGGACCAGGACCGCCTGCCAGGGCGTCTGGTGCGGGTGCGGCTCGCCTTCCAGTAGCCGGAGATGGGGCTTACGAAAATTGATAGGATGACGAGCACCGTCGCCAACAGCAATGTGCCTGGACTAGCCATTGATGATCTATCCGTCCGGAGACGGAAGCCAATGGGCTAGCTAGGTTTGTTGAGTCGTACTACGGAGAACTCGGTGTTGGTTGCAGGACTAGTGCGGTTCGGGGTGGCATATATAGGATGGTTTAGGTGTTATAAACGTGGGAGCGAATACGTTTAGTCGTGCACACACGAATTATGGAGGCGAACGTGGCGGCAACTACACTCAGGTTTAGAGAGAGGGTGCGCATACATACTTGCACTGCGGTCAACTGAGACGGAGCGGCCGATCCTTTGATGACGGAGCCATGGCGCTGAAGGCTCTCTCCACTGATCCGGAGATTTTGGGTAAAGACGACTCATCCGGCCGGGTTCATTGCGTGATTGCCTCCATGTATGTGCACGTGGGATTCAAACACCCAAATGCCCCATCCTTACCCAGATGCAACCTGATTTTGCACCCTTCAGCCCATGCCAGGCATTTTCAATATGTTCCATGCGTGGAGGTCAATTTTATGTCCCATTAATATGCAGTTGTATTAAAATATGAGATTGTATAAGAGAAGTGCAATTGCACAAACAAAATTGCAACTGGAAAAAATAAAAAAACTTAAATAGAAATAAAGAATTTAATTAAAAGAATATCATATAAAATAAACAAAAGCTAGTACACAAATTCACGATTTTTTCAGTTTGAAAATCTATATCTATCGATATCTATAATAAATTCACTTTGGCTCATAGGTGTGCACACATTGTCTAAATACAAAATGTTAAATTTTTTGGAGAAAAAAAATCCTGCGTGTAAATACGGACATACTAATATGTACATGCACCAAGTTTCGATGAAAAATGTCATTTTTTGTGTCTTGTGTAAAAAAGATAATTTTCGATGCTTGATTACAGCTATTCACGAGACATATTTTTATCTTTTTTATACATGTCACAAAAAATTCTTTTTTCACCGAAATTTTGTATGCAAACATAGGATGTTCAGATGTACACGCGGGTTTTTTGTCTTGAATTTTTTAAAATTTTGAAATGTGTTTTTTTATACATATTTCATAATAGGTGTATATACATCTAGGATCCAAAACGCCACTCTCTATATCTATATCTATATCTATACCTACTAATAGAGGGACTACCGATTCTGCTCGTCCGTTACAAGATTGCCCAGAATTTGTCAAAAAATTACCCATTATGCCACCCTAAAGTGAAGAAAAACGATTCATTTTTACTACATTTACATTTATACTACTAATAAAGGAACTATTGTTTCTGCCCGTCCGTCATAAGATTGCCCCCAAAGTTATCATAAAATTACCCATTATGCCACCCAAAAGCGAAGAAAAATGATTTTTTTTGTTATTTCAAAATCACCAACGGAATCTATTCTTATATAATGGTAAATTAATAAACAAACCCAAGCAGCTCCATGGCTAAGGACTCAGCCTTATACACGTTAGACCATGCTTCAATCCATTGGTATTTTGCTTATTACTTTCTCACTTCTGTTTTGTTTCCTCTATAAATTCATTCAGGATTTCCAAAAGAACCAAATTCAAAAAGTTGTGAGTTAAAAAATATATTGAGAAATCACAAATTGTTTGTGAGCTCAAAAAACATGCTGCCACCTTTTTTATATTTCGCTTTTTTGCTTTTTACTTTCATTTTTCTGTTTTGTTTCCTCTTAAAATAAATTTAGGGTTTCCAAATGAACCAAATTAAAAAAATATGAATTAGAAAATATATTGAGAAATCATAAACTGTATGTGAGTTTAAAAAATATTTGGGAAATCGTAAAATGTTCTTGATTTTATAAAATTGTTCGCATATTATAAAAAAAATCATGATTTCAAATAAATGTTCATGATTTTTTATGTGATTCAGTATTCAAAACATATTTGCGAATTGTAAAAAATGTCCATGAAATTTTACAAAATGTTCACAAATATTTAAAACAGATCCGTAAATAATGAACAAAACGAACCATGGCTTACGTAGAAGTTTTATTAGGGGATCTGCAGAGGTCGGTTTATGATTTTATTTAGTCCCTCGCTTCAGGTAAAAAAAGGTTTATGTGTTTTGTACAGCGCTGAGTCCCAAAAACTTTATTGAGCTTCCTGATGGTTAGTTTTTGTAATCTATATGAAAATTGGCTAAATGTTTATTTTGCCTCCATACACAACTATATTTATTCTGGCATCACGGTAGTGGTTATGGTAAACACTACTATGCTAGATATATGCGAGACACATCATTCATCAGCTAGCTCAGGCAGGTCCATCAGCCAAAATATTCCGTTGTGGCGCCTAAAAAAATCAAGTCATGATGAAACCATCACACTTTTAGTTTTTGACATGACTTTTTAAAAGTCCCTTATCTCATCATGACATCACTCGCAGATATTTTGTGAAATGACATTTTAAAAGTCCTTATCACATCCTGGTATTTGAGTCTGTATTTTTTTTTATATCTACTACACCTACATAATCTGATAGGTTTTTTCCCGTTACAACGGACGGATATTTGCTAGTAAATAAGTAAATGTACAAACATTTTTTATGTTCAACAAACTTTTTTAGGAAAGCCGATTGGAAAACATGAGGTTAAAAACATAAGTAAATCGCTAATGAGAAGAGGGCTCCACACGTGCCATAGTACCCCGCTCCACCACCTATCGGTACAGGCGTTTCACCGATAATACTAGACTCGCGGGCAATGAACGACAGACTTTCAGGGACACCAGTGCGTTACCTCCTCCGATCGCCCCTACTGATTTTCATTGGTGAGCCCGTCACATTTAATTAAATCTCAACCAATCAAATCCTAATCACTCTGTAAATTCCTTGTAAAAATCCGTGTGTCTAGCATTAATTGGTGCTTCACCGCCATTTTGACGCGTCAAATAGGGTTCCAGGGGGGGCAGCGCTTTGTCTCGTTTCTTACAAGAAGGAAGTGTCCCGTAAGTGCTTCTTTAATAGGCCAAATCGGCATGGGCTAGTACTGGCTTCTAATTTTATTTTATTTTCATCACTCCAAATGGAAATATTAGTATGTTTAAATCGAAAAATATATTTATCGCACATTCAGAAAAAAGTTCATCCAGTGTTATATATTGGCGCATCAGTTATAAACATGTTTATAGCATTCTAAAAAATGTTCATGACATTTTCAAAATGTTCGTTCTTTTTAAAATGTTTATCTCTCCCTAATAATAAAACGCGTAGTGCTTCTGGTTGCCCGTCACAGAAATTGTCCCTGAAGGTGGCACAAATTACCCATCATGCCACCTATAAGTGAAGAAAATGATTCGTTTTTTTAAAAAACTCCGCCGCTTCCAGTTCTTATATGCTGAAACATTGATAAGTCATGAACACGCATGTAGTGGAGTGGTTTGGGCGCCAGTCTTCCACAAGCGAGAGCTGGGTTCAACCCTTGGTTTTCCCCTATTTTCTCCCCTTTTCCGCGCCTCCTACTCCCTGCAAGTGGTAATGGGCCGGCCCATTTGTCGATCGTGACGTTCTTGTTTTTTATTTCATGTTTGTGCTTTTCCGAAAAATCCAAATTTCAAAAAGTTGCAAGTTTTGAAAAATATACCGAGAAATATTCACGATTTCAAAAAATTGTTCGCATATTATAAAAGACTATTTCAAAAAAAAGTTCGTTAAATAGAACTGCTCATGATTTAGAAAAAAATGATCGTATATTCAAAACATATTCGGTCATTTGCAGAAAAATATATTCACAAAAATGGGTCTGGACTGCCCTGTTTTTGATTTCATTTTCTTGCCTTTTTCGTTTATCATTTCTGTTTTTCCTATCTTTTAAAATTAATTCATTATTTTCAAAAAATACAAAATTTAAAAAGTTGCGAATTTTGAAAAAATATACCAAGAAGTCATAAATATTCGTGATTTTAAAACACTGTTCTCATATTATAAAAAATCATGATTTCAAAAAACAAATCATCAAATAAAAAACTGTTCATGATTTATAAAACGATTGTATATCCGAAACATATTCGATCATTTGCAGAAAAATAACCATGAATATATTCACAAAAATGGAAACAGATCCGTAAATAATGAACAAAACAAATCGTCGGTTACGTAGATGTTTTATTAGGGGATTTGTAGAGGTCGGTTTACGATTTTATTTAGTCCATCGAGATGCTTTGTGTGCTGGTGGGTTTTCCCATCGTGATAGAGAATCTTCATCATTAAGGTAACAAATAACAAAGTAATATTTTTTATTCTTAACCATATATTTTCATTGCAATCAACATATTTGAAATGTTTTGATTGAACTTACACACTCTTAAGCTTAGTAGTTCCATCATGTTCAAACAATGATAAGCTTCTATTGATTAGAAAGATCTTGGCTCCACGTTGTTGTCTTTAGCTATAGATTTTTTTCTACGATAAACTGAAATAACTAATGCATATCTCCAAACATAAGTTCTGAATCATGGACTATGTGTTGATGGCCAGATATGTCACAAAACCGCTTAAGTTAATTTGCTCTTATCTAGGAATTGTACTTGGGATCCATAGAATGCAGATCAGATGCACCAAGAAAGTAAAGATTGTGTTGGCACATACTATGATCTGATATAGGGATATTTTGTCTCTTTTTGGTGAATGTAAATTACATAAAGTTTTCATGGAAGCCTTTTCTTGCCCCTATCCCATCGGGATACATGATGTTCCATCAACAACTTCAGAATATGCTGGTGATGCTCAACCTGCAACTTTGCACCTACACTGCCTTTTTGTTTTATCTAAAATATTTACAATTTTTTTATGTATTTCATTATGAACTAATTATTTAAAAATATTTCTATGTGAATTATGAGATTGGTCATTCAACATGGCATAGAAAATGCACTTTTCAATACTTCTAATAATGTGTTGCTACTTGCAAAGTTGTTTGAGTTTTATTTATGGTTTCTAAGAATAAGTTTATTTATTTTATACCCGTTCCAACGCACGGGCATTTGTGCTAGTATAATAAAAAGGAAATATGATTCCATAACATGTTATGTACTATTCAAAAAACATTAAAAGGTTTCAAAAGTATGTTTGTTTCATTTGCAAAAAAAAATCATACAATGTGAATAAATGTTCACATGGTTTAAACAAAAGGGTTCATATCCTTCAACAAATTGTTCATGCATTTCCAAAAGAAAGTTTGTGTAGTTTAGAAAGAATCTTTCATACCATTAAAAATCAACATGTATCCAAAAAAAACCATTCAAAACATGTATTTGGAATAATGTTGATCATGCATTTAAAAAATGTTGATTGTTATTGATTTTTTTCAAATGAATAAAAAAATGTACCATGTGTATGAAAAATATACACATGTATTGAAAATAAAATTAAAAATCATAAAAACTGTAGAAAACCACTAAAAACATAGAAACTGAAATACAAAAAACATTGAAACCCACCTGAAAAATAGAGAAATATTCCAATTTTAGAGAGAGCAACAAGTCCAAGGGTATCCTTTGCGGGAGCCCTGCAATGGTCAGTTTGGTGGGCTGAGAGCGTGACAAGTGGTGTGCCCAATCGCCGCTACATATCGCGTGTTGGACGCTTCCTTATGATTTTGTTTCTATTTTGCTATACGTGTTTTCGGATTTTAGATTGTTTTTCTGGCTTTTTCGGCTTTTTTATCGCCTGGTTTTCCCTAGGTTCTAGAGAAAAAACATTTTTTGGCGGATTTTGTTTTGTGCATACACGGGAAGTACAAGTTTGCTTTCGCAAGAAGCACAACTGTGTGTTACAAGAAGGGAGAAAAATGTGTTTTTTTTACTTTCACGAGAAGCTAACAGATTTGCTTCTCATGGAGGCACAAATTTACTTTTGCGTGAAGTACAATTGTGTTTTTCAGAAAGGGAAAATGACTGTTTTCTCTGCCACAAGAATCACAAGATTTGCTTCTCGTGGAATTACGGATTTGCTTCAAACACAACTATAATTCACGACAAAAAAAATGAATTTTATTTTGCTTTCATGAGAAGCACAAATTTGCTTCTCGGGGAGGCAAAGATTTTCTTCCTTGCGAAGCATAGATGTGCCTGTCCGGCAGAAAAAAATGTGCTTCCGGCTTCGGTTTATGTCTTGAAAAAATAGTTAATCGAAACCTATTAATACGGGATCTAGTTTCGAATATCTTGATGCAAGGAATCCAACGGTATAAACAATTCAGGATTTGAACGGACGGTTGAAGAGCTAAAATATTTTAAATAAATAAACCTAAGGAAAATGAAAAAACTCACCGGTTGCGACAAGTGGCGCATGTGCAATGCATGTCAGCGACTAAGAAGGTGAGAGTGACCTTTACAAGAGAACACCCATGATTAGTGATTTTGGATTTTAGAAGCTGCTAAAAACTGGTTCCAAGAACCGATATTGGGCCAGCCCATCTAGCGACTTGCCTACTACAAGTCGGACCGCCAGAGCTATTTCTGGCTCAGTGCGAGTCCTATTGTACCTTGCCTGCATTTTATGAAGAGGAATACGACACAAATAAACAGGAGTTGTGCTTTGAAGCTTGATATGATGAAGGCATATGATAGTGTGGAGTGGGAGTATTTGCAGGCGATCATGCTGAAATTGGGCTTCTTTGAGCATTGGGTACAGATTGTTATGGGAATGGTGAAGTCAGTAAAATTCTTAGTTTTGTTCAATGGCAAGAAGCTACAGTAGTTCATACCTACGCGTGGTATTCGACAGGGAGATCCAATTTTCCCATACCTTTTCTTGATTGCGGCAGAGGGCCTTTCGTGCCTCCTAAAATCTATTGACGAGTCATCTAACTTGAGTGGGATTAAAGTGGCCCCCACGGCGCCACCTGTAAACCACTTATTATTTGTAGATGACAGCCTGTTGTTTTTCAGGACAAGTGCTGATGGGGCACATGAGATTAACCAGTTGTTGACCACCTATTGTCAGGCTTCGGGACAACGAATAAACCATGATAAATCCTCAATATTTTTCAGTTAAGGATGTCCAGAGAACATCAGGGAGGAGGTAAAGTTACTGCTGAATATGCCAAATGAAACACTGAATGCCAAATATTTGGGCATGCCAACTCAAGTGGGATGCTCTAAAAATGGGGCTTTTAAATATCTAAAGGATTACCTGTGGAGCAAGGTCCAAGGTTGGATTGAACAAACCATGTCAAGTGCAGGAAAAGAAGTTTTGATAAAGGCAGTGGCCCAAGCAGTTCCGGTATTTTCTATGTCTTGTTTTAAGTGTTGGGGAACGTTGCATGAGAAACAAAAAATTTCCTACGCACACGCAAATCTATCCATGGTGATGAGCATCTACGAGAGGAAGAGTGGATCTACGTATCCTTGTAGATCGCTAAGCGGGAAGCGTTAAGAAACGCGGTTGGTGTAGTCGAATGTCTTCGCGATCCAAATCGCCGTGCGTCCCGCGATCCAATCACGATCTGTCCCGCGATCCAATCATGATCCGTCCCGTGAACTTGATCATGATCCGTCCCACGAACTTTATCATGATCCTTCCGATCTAGCGCCGAACGGACGACACCTCCGCGTTCAGCACACGTGCAGCTTGATGACGATCTCCGTCGTCTTGATCCAGCAAGAAGGAGCGGAGAGGAAGAAGAGTTCTCCGGAAGCATGACGGCGCTCCGGCGATGGTGGTGGAGCTATTCCGGCAGGGCTTCGCCTAAGCGCTGCAGAAAACCGATCTAGAGGAGAAACTATGCACTGGAGGAACGGGCAGCACGTGGCTAAAAATTCTATGCAAAAACCCTAAAACCTCCAGTATATATAAGAGGAAGAGAGGAGGAGGCTTGTCCCAAGGGACAAGACTCTAGGAGTCAGCCGAACTAGGTGGGAGAGGTGGAATCCACCTCCAATCCTAGTAGGACTAGGATTCACCCTATTTTTGCCTTTTTCCACTTTTTCTCTTTGATTTTTTTCTCCCTAGCCGCATGGGCTTTGTGTGGGACTTACACCAGCCCACTAAGGGCTGGTATTCACTCTCCCACAGCCCATGTTGCCTCTTGGGTCGAAATACCCCTCCTGATGGTCTCCCGGTACACTACCGACACTCCCAGTACACTACCGATCAGCCCGAAACCTTTCCGGCGATCAAAACAGGACTTCCTATATATGAATCTTTACCTACGGACCATTCCGGAGCTCCTCGTGACGTACGGGATCTCATCCGGGACTCCAAACAACCTTCGGTCACCACCATACATAACTCTATACTACTGAAACGTCACCAAACCTTAAGTGTGCAGACCCTGCGGGTTCGAGAACTATGTAGATATGACCGAGACACCTCTACGGTCAATAACCAATAGCAGTACTTGGATGCCCATATTGGTTCCTACATATTCTATGAAGATCTTTATTGGTCGAACCTCTATGTCAAGGATTCAGTTAATCCCGTATGATGTTCCCTTTGTTCTTCAGTATGTTACTTGCCCGAGATTCGATCGTCGGTATCTCCATACCTAGTTCAACCTCGTTATCGGCAAGTCTCTTTACTCGTTCCATAATACAATATCCCATGACTAACACTTAGACACATTGCTTGCAAGGCTCATTGTGATGTTGTATTACCGAGTGGGCCCTAAGATACCTCTCCGTTACACGGAGTAACAAATTCCAGTCTTGATCCATTCCAACTCAACAGACACCCTCGGAGATACCTGTCGAGCACCTTTATAGTCACCTAGTTATTTTGCGACGTTTGATACACACAAGGCACTCCTCCGGTATCCGTGAGTTGCATGATCTCATGGTCATAGGAATATATACTTGACATGCAGAAAACAGTAGCAATAAACTGACACGATCATATGCTACGTTTGTAGTTTAGGTCTTGTCCATCACATCATTCTCCTAATGATGTGATCCCGTTATCAAATGACATCTCATGTCAATGGCTAGGAAACCTTTACCATCTTTGATCAACGAGCTAGTTCACTAGAGGCATACTAGGGACAAAGTGTTGTCTATTTACCCACACATGTAATGTGTTTCCAATTAATACAATTATAGCATGGATAATAAACGATTATCATGAACAAGGAAATATAATAATAAACACTTTATTTATTTCCTCTAGGGCATATTTCCAACAGTCTCCCACTTGCACTAGAGTCAATAATCTAGCTCACATCACTATGTGATTTACATTGTAATGAATCGAACACCCATGCAGTTCTGGTGTTGATTATGTTTAGCCCTTGGAAGAGGTTTAGTCAACGGGTCTGCAACATTCAGATCTGTGTGCACTTTGCAAATATTTATGTCCTTCTCCTCGATGTAATCATGGATGGAGTTAAAGCGTCGCTTTATGTGTCTGGTCCTCTTGTGAAACCTTGGTTCCTTGGCCAGAGCAATGGCACCAGTGCTGTCACAGAACAGGTTCATTGGATTCAGTGCACTGGGCACTACTCCAAGATCTATCATGAACTTCTTCATCCAGACACCTTCCTTCGCCGCCTCCAAGGTTGCGATGTACTCCGCTTCACATGTAGAATCGGCTACCATGCTTTGCTTGGAACTGCACCAGCTTACCGCTCCCCCGTTGAGAATAAATACGTATCCGGTTTGTGACTTAGAGTCATCCGGATCAGTGTCAAAGCTTGCATCGACATAACCCTTTACGACGAGCTCTTCATCACCTCCATAAACGAGAAACATTTCCTTAGTCCTTTTCAAGTACTTAAGGATATTCTTGACCGCTGCCCAGTGTTCCATTCCAGGATCACTTTGAAACCTTCCGGCCATACTTATGGGAAGGCTGACATCGGGTCTTGTGCACAACATTGCATACATGATAGAGCCTATGGTTGAAGCATAGGGGATGACACTCATCTTTTCTCTATCCTCTACAGTCACTGGGCATTGAGTCTTACTCAACTTCACACCTTGTAACACAGGCAAGAACCCCTTCTTGGACTGATCCATTTTGAAATTCTTCAAAACTTTATCAAGGTATGTGCTCTGTGAAAGTGCTATTAAGCGTCTCGATCTATCTCTATAGATCTTAATGCCTAATATGAAAGCAGCTTCTCCTAGGTCCTTCATTGAAAAACTCTTGTTCAAATATTCCTTCACGCTTTCTAGCATTTCTATATTGTTTCCAATCAGCAATATGTCATCCACATATAATGAAACGCTATAGAGCTCCCACTCACTTTCTTTTAAATACAAGCTTCTCCATAAACTTGTATAAACTCAAACGCTTTGATCATCTCATCAAAACGCCTATTCCAACTCCGAGATGCTTGCACCAGCCCATAAATGGATCGCTGGAGTTTGCAAACTTTGTCACCATTCTCTGGATCGACAAAACCTTCTGGTTGCATCATATACAACTCTTCCTCAAGGAAACCGTTGAGGAACACTGTTTTGACATCCATCTGCCAAATTTCATAGTCGAAATAAGCAGCTATTGCCAACATGATTCTGATAGACTTAAGCATCGCTACGGGTGAGAAGGTCTCATCGTAGTCAACTCCTTGAACTTGTGAAAAACCCTTTGCCACAAGTCGAGCTTTATAGACGGTGACATTACCGTCCGCGTCTGTCTTCTTCTTAAAGATCCATTTGTTCTGAATGGCCTTTCACCCTTCAGGTAATACTTCCAAAGTCCATATTTTGTTTTCATACATGGATCCCATCTCGGATTTCACGGCCTCTAACCCTTTCTCGGAATCCGGTCCCATCACTACTCCTCCATAGCTCGTAGGCTCATTGTTGTCCAACAACATGACCTCCAAGACAGGGTTGCCGTACCACTCAGGAGTAGTACGCAGCCTTGTGGACCTACGAGGTTCAATAGTAGCTTGATCCGAAGCTTCATGATCATCATCATTAACTTCCTCTTCTACTGTCGTAGGTTCCATAGAAACATCTTTCTCCGTTGCGCTACTTTCTGGTTGAAGTAAAGGTTCAATAGGCTCATCGAGCTCTATTTTCCTCCCACTCAATTCTTTCGAGAGAAACTCTTTCTCAAGAAATGTTCCGTTCTTAGCGACAAATACTTTGCCTTCGGATCTGAGATAGAAGGTATACCCGACTATCTCTTTCGGGTATCCTATGAAGACGCATTTCTCCACTTTGCATTCCAACTTTTCACGCTGAAGCTTTTTGACATAAGCATCACATCCCCAAACTTTAAGAAACGACAACTTTGGCCTCTTGCCAAACCACAGTTCATATGGCGTCGTCTTAACGGATTTCGATGGTGCCCTATTTAAAGTGAATGCAGCTGTCTCTAATGCATAACCCCAAAACGATAGTGGCAAATCAGCAAGAGACATCATAGAACGCACTATATCTAATAAGGTTCGAGTACGACGTTCGGACACACCATTACGCTGTGGTGTTCTGGGCGGTGTCAACTGTGAAACAATTCCACACTGTCTTAAGTGACTGCCAAACTCATAACTCAGATATTCACCTCCTCAACCAGATCGCAGGAACTTAATCTTCTTGTTACGATGATTCTCAACTTCACTCTGAAATTGCTTGAACTTTTCAAACGTTTCAGACTTATGTTTCATTAAGTAAATATACCCATATCTACTTAAGTCATCAGTGAAGGTGAGAAAATAACGATATCCACCATGCGCTGTAACATTCATTGGACCGCACACATCAATATGTATGATTTCCAATAAGTCACTTACCCGTTCCATTGTTCCAGAGAACGGCGTTTTAGTCATCTTGCCCATGAGGCATGGTTCACATGTGTCAAGTGATTCAAAATCAAGTGACTCCAAAAGTCCATCAGCATGGAGCTTCCTCATGCATTTTACACCAATATGACCTAAACGACAGTGCCATAAGAAAGTGGTACTATCATTATCAACTCTACATCTTTTGGCATCAATGTTATGAACATGTGTGTCATCACTATCAAGATTCAATATGAATAAACCCCTAACATTGGGTGCATGACCATAAAAGATATTACCCATATAAATAGAACAACCTTTATTTTCTGATTTAAATGAGTAACCATCTCGCATAAACAAGATCCAGATATAATGTTCATGCTTAACGCAAGCACTAAATAACAATTATTCAGGTTCATCACTAATCCCGATGGTAATCGAAGAGAGAGCGTGCCGACGGCGATCACATCAACCTTGGAACCATTTCCCACGCGCATCGTCACTTCGTCCTTTGCTAGCCTTCGTTTATTCCGTAGTTCCTGCTTTGAGTTGCAAATGTGAGCAACCGAACCGGTATCAAATACCCAGGCACTACTACGAGAGCTAGTAAGGTACACATCAATAACATGTATATCATATTTACCTTGTTTGTTGTTGGCCACCTTCTTGTTAGCTAGGTACTTTGGGGCAGTTCTGCTTCCAGTGACTAGTTCCCTTGCAATGAAAGCACTTAGTTTCTGTCTTGGGTCCATGCTTGGGCTTCTTTACAGTAGTAGCAACTGCTTTGCCATCCTTCTTGGTTTTACCCTTCCTGCCCTGGCCCTTGCCCTTGCCATTTTTCTTGAAACTAGTGGTTTTATTGACCATCAACACTTGATGTTCTTTCTGGATTTCAGACTCAACGACTTTTAGCATCGCAAACAGCTCGGCGACTGACTTGTTCATCCCGTGCATGTTATAGTTCATCACAAAGCTCTTGTAACTAGGTGGCACTGATTGAAGAACTCTGTCAGTGATCGCCTCTGGTGGAAGGGAAATTCCCAACTCCGCTAGACGAGTTGAATACCCAGACATTCTGAGTATATGTTCACTGATAGACCCGTTCTCCTCCATCTTGCAAGCATAGAACTTATCGGAGGTTTCATACCTCTCGATCCGGGCGTTCTTCTGAAAGATAAACTTCAACTCCTGGAACATCTAATATGCTTCATGACGTTCAAAACGTCTTTGAAGTCCCGGTTCTAAGCCATACAATATCGCACACTGAACTATTGAGTAATCTCCAGTACGTGCCTCCCAAGCGTTCTTAACGTCTTTGGGGGTCATGTCTTCTGGTTGGTCACCAAGAGGTGCATCAAGGACATATGATTTCTGGGAAGCCATGAGGATAATCCTCAGATTACGGGCCCAGTCAACAAAGTTACTTCTATCATCTTTCAACTTACCTTTCTCTAGGAACGCATTAAAATTCAGGGGTGCTACTACGCGAGCCATTGATCTACAACATAAATATGCAAAGTTTACTTAGATTATTGTTCAAGATAATGAGTTTAGTTAATCAAATTACTAAAGCTCTCACTCAAATCGACATCCCTCAGGTCATCTGAGTGTCACATGATCCAAATTCACCAACTCAAGTCCGATCATCACGTGAGTTGAGGTGGCTTCAATGGTGAACATCTCATGTTGATCATATCTACTATATTACTCATGTTCGACCTTTTGGTCTCTTGTGTTACGAGGCCATGTCTGTACATGCTAGGCTCGTCAAGTTTAACCCGGGTGTTCTACGTGTGCAACACTGGCTTGCACCCGTTGTATGTGAACGTAGAATCTATCACACCCGATCATCACGTGGTGTCTCGACACGACAAACTTTCGCAACGATGCACACTCGGGGAGAACACAATTCATCTTGAAATTTAAGTGAGGGATCACCTTATAATGCTACCGTCGTCCTAAGCAAAACAAGGTGCATAAAAGGATTAACATCACATGCAATTCATAAGTGACATGATATGGCCATGAACTTGTACTTTTGATCTCCATCTAGAAAGCACCGGCATGATCTCCATTGTCACCGGCAAGACACGATGATCTCCATCATCTTGATCTCCATCAACGTGTCGCCATCGGGGTTATCGCACCCAACATGCTTCTACTACTATTGCTACCGTTTAGCGATAAAGTAAAGCATTACATAGCGCTTAATGATTGACACGCAGGTCATACAATAATTAAAGACAACCCTATGGCTCCTGCCGGTTGCCGTACTCATCGACATGCAAGTCGTGATAATCTATACATCACATGATCATCTCATACATCACATATATCACATCATGTAATTGGCCATATCACATCACAATATATCACATCACATCACAATATATCACATCACATGTAATTGGCCATATCACATCATCTCATACATCACATATATCACATCGTGAAAAACAAGTCAGACGTCCTCTAATTGTTGTTGCATGTTTTACGTGGCTGCTATGGGTATCTAGAAAGAACAATTCTCATCTACGCAAAAACCACAACGGTGATACACTAGTTGCTTTTCAACCTTCTCAAGGACCGCATTTGTCAAATCCGATCCAACTAAAGTGAGAGAAACTGGCACCCGCAAGCCATCTATGCAACAAGTTGCGGTCAAGGGAACCGGTCTGTTGTAAGCGTACGAGTAATGTTGGTTCGGGCCGCTTCATCTCACAATACCGCTGAACCAAAATCCGACCAAGGGAGGAAGCAATCTAAGCATCAACGCCCACAAACCTTTTGTGTTCTACTCGAGATCTCATTTACACATAGACCTAGCTCATGATGCCACTGTTGGGTAACGTTGCATGGGAAACAAAATTTTTCCTACGCACACACAGATCTATCCATGGTGATGAGCATCTACGAGAGGGAGAGTGGATCTACGTACCCTTGTAGATCGCTAAGCGGGAAGCGTTAAGAAACGCAGTTGGTGTAGTCGAACGTCTTCATGATCCAAATCGCCGTGCGTCCCGCAATCCAATCATGACCCGTCCCGCAATCCAATCACGATCCGTCCCGCAAACTTGATCACGATCTGTCCCACGAACTTGATCACGATCCTTCCGATCTAGCGCCGAACGGACGGCACCTCCGCGTCCAACACACGTGCAGCTTGATGACGATCTCCGCCGTCTTGATCCAGCAAGAAGGAGTGGAGAGGAAGAAGAGTTCTCCTACAGCGTGACGGCGCTCCGGAGATGGTGGTGGAGCTATTCCGACAGGGCTTCGCCTAAGCGCTGCAGAAAATCGATCTAGAGGAGAAACTATGCACTGGAGGAACGGGCAGCACGTGGCTGAAAATTCTGTGCAAAAACCATAAAACCTCCAGTATATATAAGAGGAAGAGAGGAGGAGGCTTGGCCCAAGGTCCAAGCCTCTAGGAGTCGGCTGAACCAGGTGGGAGAGGTGGAATCCGCCTCCAATCCTAGTAGGACTAGGATTCACCCTATTTTTGCCTTTTTCCACTTTTTCTCTTTGGTTTTTTTCTCCCTAGCCGCATGGGCTTTGTGTGGGACTTCCACCAGACCACTAAGGGCTGGTATTCACTCTCCCACATCCCATGTTGCCTCTTGGGTCGAAATACCCCTCCTGATGGTCTCCCGGTACACTACCGGCACTCCCGGTACACTACCGATGAGCCCGAAACCTTTCCGGCGACCAAAACAGGACTTCCTATATATGAATCTTTACCTCCAAACCATTCCAGATCTCCTCGTGATGTCCGAGATCTCATCCGGGACTCCAAACAATCTTCGGTCACCACCATACATAACTCTATAATACCGAAACATCACCAAACCTTAAGTGTGCAGACCCTGTGGGTTCGAGAACTATGTAGACATGACCGAGACACCTCTACGGTCAATAACCAATAGCGGTACCTGGATGCCCATATTGGTTCCTACATATTCTATGAAGATCTTTATCGGTCGAACCTCTATGTCAAGGATTCAGTTAATCCCGTATGATGTTTCCTTTGTTCTTTAGTATGTTACTTGCCCGAGATTTGATCGTTGGTATCTACATATCTAGTTCAACCTCGTTATCGGCAAGTCTCTTTACTCGTTCCGTAATACAAGATCCCGTGAATAACACTTAGACACATTGCTTGCAAGGCTCATTGTGATGTTGTATTACCGAGTGGGCCCTAAGATACCTCTCCGTCACACGGAGTAACAAATTCCAGTCTTGATCCATGCCAACTCAACAGACACCCTTAGAGATACCTTTAGAGCACCTTTATAGTCACCCAGTTACGTTGCGATGTTTGATACACACAAGGCACTCCTCCAGTATCCGTGAGTTGCATGATCTCATGGTCATAGGAACATATACTTGACATGCAGAAAACAGTAGCAATAAACTGACACGATCATATGCTACATTTGTAGTTTGGGTCTTGTCCATCACATCATTCTCCTAATGATGTGATTCCGTTATCAAATTACATCTCATGTCAATGGCTAGGAAACCTTTACCATCTTTGATCAACGAGCTAGTTCACTATAGGCATACTAGGGACAAAGTGTTGTCTATTTACCCACACATGTAATGTGTTTCCAATTAATACAATTATATCATGGATAATAAACGATTATCATGAAAAAGGAAATATAATAATAAACACTTTATTTATTGCCTCTAGGGCATATTTCCAACATTAAGTTGCCACGGGGCCTGTGTGAGCACTTGAACATGCTTATAAGGAAGTTCTGGTGCGGGAGCAAGGAGGGTAAGAGAAAACCTAGTTGGGTTTCTTGGGAAACAATGACTCAACCAAAGGGCATGGGAGGGCTCGGTTTCAAAGATTTTGAGATATTCAATCTTGCCTTGCTAGCCAAACAAGCTTGGCGCATTCTGCAAACACCGGAATCTTTGAGTGCAAGGATTTTGAAGAGTGTTTACTTTCCCAATGGTTGCATCCTTTCTGCCGAACTTGGAGATCAACCTAGCCAAATCTGGCGCTCCATGTTAGAGGGCCGAGATATACTAAAACAAGGCTTGATTAGGAGAATTGGTAATGGTGAGACAACCAATATATGGATGGATAACTGGATACCTAGGGATGTAATGATGAGGCCATATGGAAGAAGATCAGCAAACCCGCCTGAGCTTGTCTCTTCTCTAATTGATCATACTGTGGCAACATGGAATATGGAGAAACTACAGGAAGTGTGTCTTCCTATAGACATTCAAGCGATCATCAAAATACCAATCTGCACATCAAACATACCTGATAGTTGGTCCTGGAACTTTGAAAGGAGTGGCAAGTTTACAGTATGGTCGGCTTATAAAATGATGGTGCATATGAAGTACAGGAGAGGTGCGTGGTTGGATGGCAGTGCAGGATCGTCGAGCTCAGATAGAGATGAACTATCACGGAAGAATTTATGGGTACACAAGTGCCGAGGAAGATCCACATGTTTTGATGCATATGGGCAATGGTAGATGGGGAGTTGGCAGAACACATGGGCGAGACAACAGAACCAAGTGCCAAACAATGGCTTTTTACAATGATTGATACGTTATCGCATGCCTCCTTCGTGAAATTATCAGTGACACTTTGGGCAATCTGGTGGGCGAGGAGGAAAGCAATCCATGAAGAGATATTCTAGAGTCCAGCAACAACATATCAGTTTATATGTACCTTCATCAGAGAGCTAGATCTTCTTGCAGCGAAGAACACCAGACCGCAGGTTGCTAGCTCGGCTGGCATGGCGCGACCCAAGGCTCCACCTCCCGGCTTGATGAAAATTCATGTTGATGCGAGCATTGCAAGAAACCAGGACAGGGGAGCGACATCGGCTGTTTGTAGAGATGCGGATGGACATTACATAGGCAGCTCAACATTGGTTATTAATGGAGTGAATGATGCGGCAACCATGGAAGCCATTGCCTGCTGTGAAGCCCTTTCTTTAGCTGATGATTTGATGATTCAGAGCTTTGTAGTAGCTTTGGACTCGAAGCAGGTTGTGAGTGATAGACACAATGGCACCAATGGCGCTTATGAGGCAATCATCTCAGAGATTAACGGTAGGGCTCTATTGTTTAATTGTAAGTTCACCTTTGAAGGCAGAGCGGTTAATCGCGACGCCGACAGGTTAGCCAAGTTTTCCAACACTCTAGATCAGGGGAGACATGTTTGGTTGATGCAACCCCATGATCCTATTGTAATGCCACTCCATGTGGGGTTTGAGTAATAAAGCTTGGTGATACCCCTAAAAAAAATCTGCCTCAAGGTTTTTTTACCATCACGTTGTTTTTGGGCTAGCCCGTTTCTTCTATTTGTAACTAGCGAGATAGTTGTGCGTTGGGTTCTTTTTCTTCTTTATTGGCTACTAGTTGGACTGGTCGGGATTTTTAATGTTTTTTTCCATTCTTTTTTTCTATATTTTTCATTAGGATTTTCATATTTTTTTCCTTAGTCTTCATTGTTGTTTCACTTGCCTTATTTGTTGTATGTTTCCTTTATGGTTTCCATTGTTTTCTTGTTCTTTCTAGCGTTTCTCTTTTAACACATGTATTATTTCTTGAATATTTCTAATTGCAACATACCTTTTGTTGAACGGTATGAAATATTATTTTGAATTAGAAGACTATTCAAATGAACACATTTCTTGAATTATTTTGAATTGCAACATACCTTTTGCAACATATCTTGAATATTATTTAAAAAAATCTCATACATTTTCTTTAAACACATGAACAATTTTAAAATGTTACAAACATTTCTTTTGTATTCTATGAACTGTTTTTAAAACTATTAACAAAAACAATGCACTTTATTAATAAATTTCAAATTCGTGTTAAAAATCAAGTGAAGCTTTGGAATATATGTACTTAGAATATTTTTCAAAATATGAACAGAATACAGAAACAAAAAAAACTAACGAGTTAAAAACAAAGAAGAAAATAGAACTAAATTCCAAGAAGCTACATGGGCTAGCACAATAGTAGCAACGAGAGGGTAGTGACTGAGGCAAGAATTGCTTAGGTCTCGCTAGAAGAGACAGATCACCTCCCCGGTCTGGCAGTATGCAAGATATAGACTCGGCGGGTCTCTGGACCAAGAGATTGTAACAAGAATCCCTTAGCTTTAGGGCACTTGTTGTATTCTTGGAATTTGAGACGAGAAAATGTCCAATCCTTACAATCAAGTTCATGCAAAGTGATGTAACTTGATTGTTATTGTTGAACCATTTTGTCGCCTTGGACCATTCCAGGCATTTTCAACATTTTCCTTTTGTATTTAAGAAAAATAAATAGTTCTAAAAGGCTAACAAAATAAATTGCGAACTCTAGGGCTGTATATTAATTAGGAACATGTATGGATAAATAAGATTAAACATATGCTGGTACGCAGCACATCGGATGCATCCACAAAACCACACATATATTGCACGTATTAGGCACTGATAGAGTGCACCGAGCTGCCATTACATGTTTTACACATCCACATTATGGCATTAATATTGACTAAACGGCCAACAGGGGAGAACTATACCCATGCACAGGAGCGCCTCCTCCTAATCGGCCATCTCACACTTATTTCAGTTCGTAGTAGTAGCACTGCGCCCTACCCGCTCGAACGACCACACACACATACACATGCATGCATGTTGCACCATCCCGTCTCCCGTGCATGCAATACAATACAAGTACGTATATATAGAAAACCCATACGGATTAGTAATTGACCGCCGACTGGTACGCAGAGCCGGCCTTCCACCCGAGAGGGATGACGTTGCTGGCGACGAGCTTTTTGACAGAGCTGGACGTGAGGCGGAGGGAGAGCGGCGCCTGCAGGGCCGACCCGGCGTCGAGCTTCCAGACAGCGCCCCACGAGTGCTGCATCGGCGTCCATGCCTCGGCACCGCTCTGCATGAGGTCGACGGCCGAGAGGTCGCCGTCGCCGTTCTGGTACTGGACGAGCACGGCGAAGTAGTTCGGGTTCGAGCCGGCGTCTACGACGAAGGTTAGCTTCACTCCAGCCCAGTTGCACTGCACGCTGTAATCGCATGCAGTCATGCAGATGCAGAGTAAGAAAAACAATCAATTAGTAACACGGAGAATCAAGGTCATAGCTCCATGGATGCATCGCGGCTATGCATGGAAAACAAGTGCATGTGCCGGCCCGTGGTCTACCCATGGCGACAAAGGTAACAAATCATTAGATGTTCCAAAGGTCCGTGGGGTGCATGTGGCGTGTAGTACCCTCGCCGTTTCAAGCGGGGCAGTGTTAGAGTGTGCACTGACGCGGGCGTACCGGGTGAACTGGATTTGGAGGACGCCGGCGGCGCGCAGCTGGTCGGCCTGGCCGGGCTTCGCCATGGCACCGAACGCCGTCCCGCTCAGGTCGAAGTGCGGCTCTTCCAAGCAAGGGCCGCCGGGGCACTGGTCCGTGATGACGACCGTCACCGGGCTGCTCGAGCACGCGGCGTTACCAGTGCATTTCACCTAAATTAATACGTACGCATACGACGAAAGGTCAGAAATCACACGTACATGCGAGAGCTTATAAAGTTTTAGTCTGTTTCATAAGGAACATTGGTCATGCACCTGGTAGCAAGATCCACAGCCCAAGCCAGAGGCGTAGAGGGAAGGGCCACCGGCGGCGATCATGGACGAAAACGGTGCCTGGTCGACGGCACCCTTGTACCCGCACGCACCACCTGTGCACATATGTGAATTAGTATGATATATGTGTTATGCAAAAACATGAGCTATGATCGATTCCAGCTTGACTTTCCCTTTTTTCATCAAAGATTCTAGTGAGCTCACTGTTACATCAGTTTGTAAAGTATAAATGGTGATCAATGAAGTGAATTACATCTGTAACATGATGATACATACCATCACTCCCGGCGCCATTGGCGGCGCCATACCAAGTCGCGCCGGCACTTGACCAACTGGCGAGCTTGCGGGGGAACTCAACGGATGCGCAAGGGTGGATTACCGCCGCGAGAACCGCAATGGCAATGAAGGAGGGCAGGAGCTGGAAGTTGGAAGCCATAGCTAAAGTTGCTACGAATCGTGGGCTTTGCAAGGGTTGGGAGCAGGCAAGTAGATGAGGAACGGTGTGGGTTATGTTGGTGTATGGATGTGCTCTATTTATAGGCAGCAAAACGGTGGCCTATGGCTCTGTGACCGTGAGCATCCACATGCATGCACGCAGACAAAATCCCAGTGGCTCCGTTGGATTGCGCCATGCATGTGGCACATGGCCAAGGGCCTAAGGTCAAACATGTCATGTCCATTTGAAATGCAGTTAGATACATATTTACTTAACTGGCACGCACCTAGCAACCTAGTTAGTAGCAGTACTTAGTAGATAGATAGAGCGGGTCCTTTGTTTGTAGTTCACTTGTCCGATCCTTAGGTCGACCGATCGGGACCATGTCACATTAGCACTTGCAAACCTTACTCAGGTCTTTTTGTTTGGACTTTAGCTTCGGTTTTTATAGCTTTTTCACTTTGATAAAAAACCACAAAAAATCCTAAATAGATGTTTTTGAAGCTTTTATGGATTTTGATGAATCAATATAACAATATTAGGCTCCGAAAGCCATAAAAGCTCTAAAAACACCTATTTAGAAGTTTTTGTGACTTTTTAGACAAAATAGAAAGACTGCAAAAGCCGAAGCTAAAGCTCAAACAAATAGGACCTAAACTTAATCTGAGTTTTTTTGTTTCTGCATTAGACGTACACAGCCAGTGAAATAACCATAAGTTGGAGCCAGTTTGTGCGCAAAAATGAATGAATAAATAAATAAGGTGGA
This sequence comes from Hordeum marinum, assembly GCA_022496015.1. Taxonomy (NCBI): domain Eukaryota; kingdom Viridiplantae; phylum Streptophyta; class Magnoliopsida; order Poales; family Poaceae; genus Hordeum; species Hordeum marinum. The sequence goes on from CM039673.1 coordinate 461,456,579, forward strand.
GCTAGTTTTTGGTTAGTATGTACTCCAACGTGGTTCGCAGTCCACACAGTACTCATTCGTGTCGCTCTAATCTACCAGTATTCTACATTTATTTCAGTGATACCCACATACACAAGGCAAAATACTGACCGTTATTGCGGTTGGACACACAAGGTACGTGGCGATCGAGCTAGCTCTTGCTGATCCCGGGACGGCTCTCCCTCTCCCTCCTTTCTCCCTCCCGGGTCAACAAACAAACCTGCCGCTATACCCAAAATCCACGCGCGCGTATCCATCAGCGGCCGCCAAATCCTGTTCCCGTCAACTCCCCACGGTCATCATCGCTCCTCCGTCCGTTGCCCCGATCGGACGGAAGCCTCCTGCACTCCTGCAGACCCGCTCCCGGCCGCCGCCGCCCCACAGTCCGGCAGTCCCCCTGCATGCGGCGAGCGGCAGAAGGCGTGATTCCGGCAGCTCTGCCGGCCAGATCCCCTCCCCGTAGACTCCATTCCGTTTCCGCGCGCTCCAGAGTCTCAAGTTTGGCTGGCCGGGATATCCGAGCGCCGGCCACATGCGCGCTGCACGTACTGTGGCTCGCGCGCGACGTTTCGTTGGTGGATCGTGTGGAGTTAGCTTGCACGGGTCGTGGTGGTCGTAATAAGTGCGCAGGCCGTTGAGTACCGTGATCGGGTCAAAAAACTAGGGTATTTATCCCGGTGACACGGAACGGCACGGAACGTGACATTGTATCACCGTCACCGATTTCTTTTTTCTTTTCGAACACAGAACACACGTAAGCGTTTATATACGTACACATACACTCATCCCTATGAATGCATACATACACATTCTATCCCTATGAGCATCCCTGACTGAAATACGAAGTCATTGTAGGCACCTCATCGTTAACGGGAACATTTTCTCTCACTGAATCCGCATCGCCAAAAATCCTGAAATAAATTTAGGAATAATGCGAGCATCAGGATTTGAACCCTGATGGGTCCTGCTTTATTGATATCTCCCTCCTGGTGACACGTTACACGATTGTGTTTCGTTTTTTACTGTCAATTTTTTCAGGTGTGTTTTTCGATCTTTTTTTTCTATTTTATTTATTTTTGGGGAACAATTCTTTACTCGTAGAGCTTAAGCTTATCAGGATTGTTTCTAGGCTTCTTTATGTCGATTTGCATGCTTTTTTTTCTTTTCATAGTTTTTTTATATCTCCTCTTTTTTGGGGTTTCAGTTGTTTTATTCTTTCTAAATGATATATACTTCATCCATCCCAGGATAAGTGTTTCCTTAATATAGATGAGACATTTATTTTCAAACAGATGGACTACGTGGTTGTAGCCACGTGATAAGGCAAAACTGTGTTCACAAAACACATAACCATTACGTAAGAGCATCTACAGCCGGACTTGGTCTATACAAAAGCTTAAGGAGGACGGGGAGGACTTGGCCTACACTCGGAGGAGGAGGAGGCACGACTCTGTTTGGCATAAAGACATAATCTTCTCAAACACCCGCAAACACGTCCGGGTGCGTCCGCAGACAGTGACCGGTCACACCTTAAATTTGCTCTTTGCATCTGGATACCTCATATGACAAACCTTAGATCCTACAAAAGCATGCAAACCTAAACTACCCTAGTCCTTGTCGGAGATGCCCACCATCTACCTGCTCGGCTCCAGGTACATGGTTCCAAGCCACAGCTTTGGCTCTTGCTCCTGCTTCGACTCTGCCTCCGCCTGCTCCACCTCCACGTGCTCCGGCTCCGCCTCAAGTTCGACGAAAAGCGCGTCGATCGCTGCCCACCCCTGTCGGATGAACTTTTTGTTGGGGAACATAGTAATAATTTAAATTTTTGCATACGTGTCAGCAAGATCAATCTAGGAGATGCTAGCAACGAGAGAGAGGGAGTGGATCTTCATACCCTTGAAGTTCCCTAAGCCGAAGGGTTGCAAAGAACGCGGTTGATGGAGTCATACTCGCGGCGATTCAAATCGCGGAATATCCGATCCAAGTGCCGAACGGACGGCGCCTCCGCGTTGAACACACGTACAGCCCGAGGACGTCTCCTCCTTCTTGATCCAGCGAGGGGAGAGGAGAAGTTGAGGGAGAGTTCCGACAACACGATGGCGTGGTGGCGGTGGAGCTCGTGGTTCTCCGGCAGAACTTCGCTAAGCACTACGAAGGAGGAGGAGGTGTAGGAGGGGGAGGGCTGCACCAAGGGCCAGGGTGCAGCTCCCATGCGCCTCCCCACTATATATAGGGGTGGAGGGGGCTGGTTTCTTGCCCTCCATGTCCATTGGGGCGTTGGCAAAGGTGGGAGGAAAGAAAACCCATCCTTTCCCTTCCCCACCGATTGTTATCCCCCTTTTTAGGGATCTTGATCTTATCCGTTCGGGATATGATCTTATTCCTTCTAAGGGGAGATCTTGGTGCGCCTTGACCAAGGGTGTGGGCCTTGACCCCACTACCCACGTTCATGTGGGTCCCCCATGCAGGTGGCCCCCACTCCGTAACCTTCTAAAACCTTCCCGGTATAATACCAAAAAATCCCGAACATTTTCTGGTGGCCAAAATAGGACTTCTCATATATAAATATTTACCTCCGAACCATTCTGGAACTCCTCGTGACGTCCAAGATCTTATCCGGGACTCCGAACAACTTTCGGTAACCATATACAATTCCCATTACAACTCTAGCGTCACCGAACCTTAAGTGTGTAGACCCTACGGGTTCGGGACCCATGCAGACATGACCGAGACACCTCTCCGGCCAATAACCAATAGCGGGATCTGGATACCCATATTGGCTCCCCCATGTTCCACGATGATCTCATCAGATGAACCATGATGTCAGGGATTCAGTTAATCTCGTATACAATTCCCTTTGTTCATCGGTATCCCTATACCTTGTTCAATCTCGTTACCGGTAAGTCTCTTTACTCGTTCCGTAACACATGATCCCGTGACTAACTCCATAGTCACATTGAGCTCATTATGATGACGTATTACCGAGTGGGCCCAGAGATATCTCTCCGTCATACGGAGTGACAAATCCCAGTCGCAATTCGTGCCAACCAAACAGACACTTTTGGAGATACCTGTAGTGCACCTTTATAGTCACCCAGTTATGTTGTGACGTTTGATACACCCAAAGCATTCCTATGGTATCCGAGAGTTTCACAATCTCATGGTCTAAGGAAATGATACTTGACATTATAAAAGCTCTAGCAGACGAACTACACAATCTTGTGCTATGCTTAGGATTGGGTCTTGTCCATCATATCATTCTCCTAATGATGTGATCCTGTTATCAACGACATCCAATATCCATGGTCAGGAAACCATGACCATCTATTGATCAACGAGCTAGTCTACTAGAGGCTCACTAGGGACATGGTGTGGTCTATGTATTCACACATGTATTACGGTTTCCGGTTAATACAATTATAGCATGAACAATATACAATTATCATGAACAAGGAAATATAATAATAACCATTTTATTATTGCCTCTAGGGCATATTTTCAACAGTCTCCCACTTGCACTAGAGTCAATAATCTAGTTCACATCAGCATGTGATTTACATTGTTATGAATCTAACACCCAATAAGTTCTGGGGTTCGATCATGCTTTGCATGTGAAAGAGGTTTTAGTCAATGGTTCTGCGACATTCAGATCCGTGTGTACTTTGCAAATCTCTATGTCATACTGTAGACATTGCTACCACGCTCCACTTGGAACTATTTGTAACATCCCAAAATTTTATTTTGGAATGTTATGAATATAGCTATGCATCTATCATCACCATTGCTTGATTGTATGTGTTAGTTGAAATGCCATTTCTGATTTTTCTGAAAGTCCTTTCTACTTTTCCCTATGTTGCTTTCCCTATTTGAAATTTTGGTTAAATGTTCAAAATAAGAGAGGAGTAACATGACACTCCACACCAGGGATTAATTGGTGGATTATTTGAACAAAATAACCAGGGGTTATTTTGAAAATATTTGCAAAAAGGATTTAAAAACAATAGGGCAATTTCTGAAAAATAATATTTTTTTCAAAGTGTTCAAATGACAGAATAGAAATGTTCATTAAATAGCATTTATTATTCTGTTAATTTTGATATATAATACCCCTATATTTAGAGACGATTTGAATGCTTTAAAAGTTTTTGAATGTCTCTGGAAAGTATTAAAAAGAAAAACGGTAACGGCTTTTCGATTAAACGGGCCGGCCCACCTGTTTATTTCGCGCATTTACTACAGACCGGTCACCCGCCGCGCCGTTACTTCTTTTCCCTCGCTGACATCGGGCCCCACCCATCCGACCGTTGCCCGAAACGGTCATCGTCCCCCCCCCCGCGCTCGCCGGACCCGACGCCGGCCGTTACTCCCCCTCGCCGGATCTCTCTCTCCTTTACTCCCCCTCACCCCTCGAGCGCCCTATAAGAACCGGACTACTCCCCGCGTCCATTTTCCCCCCCGAGCCCCTTCTCTCTCTCACCGAGACGCCGTCAATTTCTCGTCGGAGCTCCACCACCACCGGACGTCGCCGTCGAGCGTAGCCACCACACCCGACCACCGTTCGCCTCGCCGTCGCCACCAATCGACTCCGGAGGACCGTCCCCGTCGCCCGGACCACTCCCCCGTCCTCCCCGACCACCGGAGCACCTCGCCGTCGCATCCACCGCTACCGGACTCGCCGGAGTACCCCGACGCCGGCGACTTCTACCCTGTAAGCCCCCTCGACCGTCCGATCCAAATCCCACGGTCCAGATTAGAACGAACTTAAGTCCGAACCGTTTTTTTTATCGATCGGTCGTCCGCTCTAATTCACCTACCGCACGCCCCCCCCTTAGCCAATCGGATCACGCCACGTAGCCCCCTGACCGACGCAATCTTTTTTTTTTTCTGTTTTGTTTTAATTAACAGAATGTTTTCCAATTTTGTTTTGCTTATATCTTTTAATCTATTTAGTGTTTTGAGTTGATTCTTTTTGCAATAACTCACATTTTTCATCTAGTTTCACCCTGTACTTTCAAATTTCAAATTTGAACTATAAAATTTGAATGTAATCAAATTTGCTCAAAATCTTCAAATCTGAATAACTAGAGTTTGAAAATAGATTTTGACATGATTCTTTTTGCTACTGTTTGGTATTAGTTAGGACTATCTTCATGTATAGTTTGAGGATTTTTTTTCATGATCTATTTAATTACTGTTTTAACCAAAAACAGAATCTGCTTATTATTATAATATAGTTTTATAAACTTAATTTTAATTAGTTTGATTTAGATGTTGGTTTCATTTGTTTATTAGATTCTGTTAGTAAACATTTAGTGTTTTTACTCACTGTTAATAAAAATATAAATTTGCCTAGTTTAATTTCATTTAACATAGGAATCACAACTTCTTTTCAAATAGGCATAATTTGATTAAAACAACTAACTAGTAATAGTTTTGTTTTCAAATAAGTTTTATAATATTTAATTCTGTTTTCTAAGACAGATTTAATAGTAAATTCTTTTCTGTTAAGAACATGTTTTGTTAACAAATTAATAAGTTTAGTTTTCATTCCCCTTGTTAGTATAACCATAGTTGATTCATATAGTGTTTATCAAAACTTTTTATAAACTTTACTAGAGTTTTCCCAACAAACTTAAATTGATTTTCTTTGTTTAATAATAAAATATTCTATTGTTTCCCTTGCTGTCAACAATTGTTTTGCTATTTCAAAATAGTTTTATTATGTAGTAGTGTTTTCATCATCCCCTTTGGAAAAACAAAACTTTGTGTGTTTTTCTTGCTAGAGACTTTTGTGCATTATTTGCCTTGTTTGTTTAGTACTTCTTTGCTGAATGTTATGAGTACTTATTTTGATGGTATGCTTATTTGAGTGCTTTGTTTGTTTCGTTAGATTATCCGGAGTGCGAAGCTTGTTACTTAGAGTCACTCACGTACGAAGATCATCAATCAGGCAAGTCACTTTGATCATGTTTTACCCATGTTTTATATGCATTAGTTCTACCATCTCCCCAGTTGCATGCAAGATAGGTTAGTTGGAAACTTGGTTACATTGTAGTAGTATCATGTGGTAGATACCCCTCTCAACCCCCTTTGACAACATTGGCCCCGGGAAACGTTGTTTTACTTTTGCTATGCTAATAGTAGACGGGGTTGGTTGTGTGATTCATGGGAGTTGAGAGAGTTAATAATTTCAAGACCTACATAATGAGCAAGATTTCAATACTCCAAGTTTTCAACATACCTCTGGGTGGATGATGGTTGAACGGCGCCCTGGAGAAACCAGTGGTTAGCCTAGGTGATGCTGGAGATGGCCAGTACTCACGCGGAAAGGTCCACCCAGGCACAAAGGGATGGATGGGTGCTTCAAGACCCAAGGCTTACCTGCACAGCCACAAGTCATTATGGGCTCTGGCTTGGTTGGATATCGTGGTAACTCTGGACAGGCGGTGCTACGAGAGGTAGAAGAACGGTAGGAAAGGATGGGCATCGTCAGAGTCGCAGGGAAACCCTTTGGAAGACCATGTTTTGGTCATCCGTTTCTCAAACACCCTGAAGTGCGAGAAATCAAACGGAGGCGACCAAATCTTGTGGGGAACGTGTGCAAAACTCTGCAGAGTACTTAAACCTAATCGATTAGCCGTGTCCACGGTTATGGACGACTTGAGCCAAAGGATTTGGAACTTCCGGAACTCTCAACACAAATAATATGATGATGTGGGTATTTAATAATTTTGGGTATGAGAATTGGTTGGTGGAACCATCTCATTAATCAACCAACTTAGTAATATTTTGCTTAACCCCCTTCGATGTAGGAAAAATTTGGCTTTACGCAAAACTTACACCACCACCTGCCATATAAGCATATAGACTAGCTGATTATTTTCACCCCTCTCTTGTGACTTTGCCGGCATATTCCATATGCTGACCTACACGGCTGCAACGTATCATGTTGCAGAGTACTTTTCCGACCAGGAGTGAGGACACGTTCTATGCTCAGTGAGATGCCCTTGGAGTCAGATGGACTCATCTACCTTCGACGCTTCCGCAAGATTTAGATATTCTCATGAGTTGGCTTTTAGCCACTTTATTGTAATTTTTATTGTAATAAAGGACTCGATATGAGATTTCGATTAATATAATGCTGTGTGATTTACCTTTGATATATACATTGATGTACCGTGTGTGTACCAGCATGATCTTGGGATGGTACGGAAACACCGGAGACTTGACCTTCCAGGTCGGGTCGTTACACTATTACAAATGGCTACTCCACTATACGTATCTGCATTGCTACTAAGAGTCATCTGGATTGGTGTTAAAGCTTGCATCGACGTAACCCTTTACGATGAACTCTTTATCACCTCCATAATCAAGAAATATTTGCTTAGTCCTCTAGTTACCAAGGATAATTTTGACCGCTGTGCAGTGACCCACTCCTGGATCACTCTTGTACCCCTTGTCAGACTCATGGAAAAGCACACACACGTGCGGTAAACAACATGGCATACTACATAGAGCCTATGGCTAAGACATAGGGGACAACCTTCGTCCTTTCTCTTTCTTCTACCGTGGTCGAGCTTTGAGTCTCATTCAACTCCACACCTTACAAATCAGGCAAGAACTCCTTCTTTGACTGATCCATTTTGAACTCTATCAGAATCTTGTCTAGGTATGTACTCATTGAAAGTCTCATCAAGCATATTCATCTATCTCTATAGATATCGATGCCCAGCAATTAGGTAGCTTTATCCAGGTCTTACTTTGAAAAACTCTTTTCAAACATCCGTTTATGCTTTCCAGAAATTCTACATCATTTCCGATCAATAATATGTCAACCACATATACTTATCACAAATTCTATAGTGCCCCCGCTCACTTTCTTGTAAATACAAGTTTCTCGTAAACTTTGTATGAACTCAAAAACTTTGATCACCTCATCAAAGCGTATATTCCAACTCTAAGATGCTTGCTCCATTCCATAGAAGGATTGCTGGAGCTTGCATACCTTTTAGCATCCTTAGGATCAAAAAAACTTTCTGGTTGTATCACATACAACTTTTCCTCACGAAAATCGTTAATTAAAGTATGTTTTGACATCCATCTGCCAAATCTCATAACCGAAAAATGCAACAATTGCTAACATCATTTCAACAGACTTTTAGCATCGCTACGGGTGAGAAAATCTCATCGCAGTCAACTCCTTGAACTTGGCGGAAACTTCTTTGTGAAAAGTCGAGCTTTATAAATGATGACATTCACCATCAGCGTTCGTCTTCATCTTAAAGGTCCATTTGTACTCAATGACATGCCGCTCAATGGGCAAGTCTACCAAAGTCCATACTTGGTTTTCAGACATGGATCCTTTCTTGGATTTCATGTCTCCTAGCCATGTGTTGGAATCCGGGCCCACCATTGCTTCTCCATAGTTCGTAGGTTCATCATTGTCCAACAACATGACCTCCAAGACAGGGTTGCCATACCACTCAGGAGCAGTATGCGTCCTTGTAGACTTACGAGATTCGATAGTAACTTGATCCGAAGCTTCATGATCATCATCATTAATTCCTCTTCAACTAACGTAGGCTCCACAGAAACATGTTTCTACGCTGCGCTACTCTCTGGTTGAAATAAAGGTTCAACAACCTCATCAAGTTCTATCTTCCTCCCACTCAATTCTTTCGAGAGAAACTCATTCTCGAGAAAGTACCCGGTTTTAGCAACAAACACTTTGCACTCGGATCTGAGATAGAAGGTATACCCAACTGTTCTTCGGGTATCCTATGAAGTTGCACTTTTCCGCTTTGGGTTCGAGCTTCCCAGACATAATTGTCGCATTCCCAAACTCTGAGAAATGACATCTTAGGTTTCAATCAAACCATAATTCATACGGTTTCATCTCAATGGATTTAGATGGTGCCCTATTTAAAGTGAATGTAGTTGTCTTTAATGCATAACCCCAAAATGATAGTGGCAAAACGATAAGAGACATCATAGTACGCACCATATCCAATAGAGCACGACTACGATGTCGGACACACCACTACACTATTGTGTTCCAAGTGACGTGAGTTGTGAAACAACTTCCACATTGTCTTAAGTTGTATGCCAAACTCGTAACTCCGATATTCACCTCCACGATCATATCGTAGACATTTTTATCTTCTTGTCATGATGATCTCAAACTTCACTCTGAATTTGCTTGAACTTTTCAAACGTTTCAGACTTGTGTTTCATTAAGTAAATATGTCCATATCTACTCAAATCATCAGTGAAGGTAAGAAAATAACGATATCCATCGCATGCTACAACACTCATTGGACCGCATACATCAACATGTATTATTTCCAATAAGTTATTAGCCCGCTCCATGATACCGAAAACGATTTCTTTAGTCATATTGCCCATGAGGCATGGTTCGCATGTCTCAACCGATTCAAAATCGAATGAGTCCAAAGATCCATCAACATGGAGTTTTCTCGTGCGATTTATACCAATATGGCATTTCGCGACACTGCCACAAGTATGTGGTACTATCATTACTAACTTTGTATCTTTTGGTATCAATGTTATGGACATTACTACGATCAAGATTCAGTAACCATTCCCACTAGGTGCATGACCATTGAAGGCATTATTCATGTAAACTGAATAACCATTATCCTCTAACTTAAATGAATAAACGTATTGCACTAAACACGATCTAATCACATTCATGCTCAACGCAAACACCAAATAACATTTATTAAGGTTTATCACTAATCCCGAAGGTAGAGAGAGCGTGCGATGGTGATCACATCAACCTTGGAAACACTTCCAACACACATCGTCACCTTACCCTTTGCTAGCCTCCGTTTATTTTGTAGCTTTTATTTTGAGTTTCTAACATTTAGCAACCGAACCGGTATCCAATACCCAGGTGCTACTACGAGTACTAGCAAGGTACACATCAATAACACGTATATCAAATATACTTCTGTCGACGTTGCCAGCCTTCTTATCTACCAAGTATCTATGGTTGTCCCACTTCAACGACCGTTCTCCTCATAACAGAAGCACTTAGTCTCGAGTTTGGATTCAACCCTGGGTTTCTTCACTGGAGTAGCAACTAACTTGCCATCCATGAAGTTTCCCTCCTGGCCCTTGCCCTTCTCGAAACTAGTGGCTTCACTAGCCATCAACACTTGATGCTCCTTCTTGATTTCTACCTTCGTGGTGTCAAACATCGCGAATAGCTCAGGAATATTTATTTCCATCCCTGGCATTTTATAGTTCATCATGAAGCTCTAGTAGCTTAGTGACAGCGACTTAGAGAACTATATCAATCACTATCTTATCTGGAAGATCAACTCCCACTCGATTCAAGTGATTGGACTCTGTCAGGACCTCACTGATATAATAAACCGGCCTGTGAACCAGATACTCTTTCCCTGCTTCCTTTCCCTGATAGCCCGGTTGTTAGCCTCCACGTATAGGAGCAAGGGATCTTTCTTAGCCGGAGCAGCTAAAACCGGTGGCTCAGTGAGCTGCTTCTTGAGCGCCACTCAAACGCTTCACCCGCCGCCGTACTCCAGACAAAATTGTTTGTCTTTTTCATCATTTGATATAGAGGGATGGCTTTCTCACCAAGTCGTCTTATGAACCGGCTCAACACGGCGATCCACCCTGCTAGGCGTTGGAGATCATTGATACAAGCCGGCTCATCCAGGGAGGTGATAGCCTTGATCTTATCTGGGTTAGCTTCAATACCACGCTCAGATACCAGAAATCCCAACAGCTTGCCAGCCGGAACACCAAAGACACACTTTGCCAGGTTAAGCATCATCTTATAGATCCACAGATTGTCAAAGGTTTCCTTTAAGTCATCAAACAGGGTCTCCTTCTTCCTTGATTTGATCAAAATGTCATCCACATAAGCATGAATGTTGCGTCCAATCTGATTGTGAAGACAATTCCGCACGCAACGCTGATAAGTCGCCTGGGAAATCTTGAGCCCAAAAGGCATAGACACATAGCAGAAGGCTCCAAAAGGTGTAATGAAAGCCGTCTTCTCGTGGTCCTTAACTGCCATCTTGATCTGATGATATCCTGAATAAGCATCCAGGAAGCATAAACTTTCGCAACCCGCCGTAGCATCAATGATTTGATCAATACGAGGGAGAGCAAAAGGATCAGCCGGACAGGCCTTGTTAAGATCCGTATAGTCCACACACGTACGCCATGTGCCATTCTCCTTGAGCACAAGCACTAGGTTAGCAAGCCACTCCGGGTGAAAGACCTCGACGATGAAACCCGTCGCTAAGAGCCGGGCGACCTCTTCCCCAATGGCCTTGCGTCTCTCCTCATTGAACCGCCGTAGAAATTGCTTGACAAGTTTAAACTTAGGATCCACATTAAGGTTATGTTCAGCGAACTCTCTCGGTACACCCGACATGTCAGAAGGTTTCCATGCAAAGATGTCCCGATTCTCACGGATGAATTCGATGAGCGTGCTTTCCTATTTGGGATCCATGTTGGCCCCAATAATTAACTGTTTGGATGAGTCACCTGGAGTAAAACCCACCGCCTTGGTATCATCTTCCGAAAATTTGAGGGGCGTCTCAACCTCTATGGTAGGCTTCTTCAGCGGGGTCATATCCTCCGGGTCAACATTTTCCTTATAGAATTTGAGTTCCGCCTTAGCACAACTGGATTCCGTGTAAGCCGCATCCCCTTCTTCGCACTCAATAGCCGTATTCCTATCACCATGAACAGTAATCGTGCCTTTTAACCCGGGCATCTTGAGCTGTAAGTAGACATAACAGGGCCTAGCCATGAACTTAGCATAAGCCGCCCGCCCAAACAATGCATGATAAGGGCTCTTGATCTTGACCACCTCAAACCACAAGGACTCCACCCTGTCGTTGTACTCGTCGCCAAAGGCTACTTCCAAAGAAATCCTGCCCACTAGGTAAGCTGACTTGCCCGGTACTACACCATGAAAAACTGTTGATGAGGGCTTAAGGTCTTTATCAAGCAGCTTCATCCGCCGGAAGGTATCATAATACAGGATGTTGATGCTACTGCCACCTTCCATGAGTACCTTATTCACCATATATCCTCCCACTTGGGGGGCAACTACCAGGGCCATCCGCCCTGGGTCATCGACACACGGCGGGTGATCCTCTCAGCTCCATGTTATGTCATACTCAGACCACTTTAAGTATTGTGGCAGAGCCGGCGCACCTGCATTAACCAACCGCTTGCGTAATTTCTGATCCTGCTTGTTAAGGCTGGTCATAAAAACATGATACTGGCTCGAACTAAGCTGCTTTGGATTACTCTGATACCCAGATTGTATATGCTGTTGCTGATTGTTGTTACCAGAGTGCTGAGGATGTCCACCTTGATCGCCCTGACCATGATGACCGGGCCTTGAGCCACCGGATCCAAATCCGGCTCCTGACCCGCCTGATCCTGAGCCGCTGGGCGGGCCACCACCATGGTTGTTGTGTTGCTGCATGTTGTAGTCCTTGAACTTCTGCATGATGTGGCAATCACCCCATGTGTGCCCCGCAGCTCTATCGGGCCGGCTGTGCTTCGGACAAGGTTTTTTGAGCATTTCCTCCAAATTGAAAGGAGTCCTATTTTTGTTAAAAGGCGGTCTAAACTTCCCATTGCCCTTAGGATGATTCTGGCTGGTGCTCGCATTGGCCACCAGTTCTGACCCGCCATCCAGGTTCTTCCACTTGCTCTGGTTACCATTACTTGCCACACCCTTGCCCTCATTGTTCTTTTTACCTTGGCCGGCCTTCTCCTCATCAGAGCCTGGATCCTTCGTATTATCAGAGTCAGCATACTTTGTGAGAGCCACCACGAGCTCGCCCATGTCCTGATACGTACGCTTGAGCCGGCCGAGCTTCTACTTCAGAGGGATGAAGTGACAGTTCTTTTCTAGGATCAGTACCGCTTGAGCCATCGTGATCTGTTCAGATGAGTGGATGAGGGTCGATACCCGTCGGACCCAATGATGAGCTGACTCATTCTCTTGCTGGACACAATGATCGAGATCCATAATGGTCATAGGCTATTTGCAAGTCCCTTGAAAGTTTTTGATGAACCTTGCCCTCAACTCAGCCCATGAATTGATGGTATTGGGTGGCAAACCCTTTAACCACGTGCGAGCCGGACCTTCAAGCATCATGATGAAGTACTTGGCACATACCGCCTCACTGACATCCAACATCTCCATAGCCAGCTCATAACTTTCGATCCAGGCCTCTAGAGGTAAGTCGGCAGTGTAATTCGGGACCTTGCGAGGTCCTTTGAAATCCTTCGTCAACCGCTCACTCTGCAGAGCGGGTGCTAAGCATGGCACTCCCACGGCCCTAGTGGTCACTCCCGCTCCTATTGATATGGAGGGCGCGGGCTCTTGGTGAGCTGCCATGGCCAAAGCTGCTGCCTCTTGCTGGTTTCTCGCTCGATTTATGAGCGCTTGTGCATCTAGAGCTGCCTGATCATCCCCCGACGGACCTCTATGCCAATCGCGGCTGGAGACCGCTGGCGATTGATAGAACCGGCTAAAGCTACTGCTGGGGAGGGGGGGGGGGTTGAATGAACGCGGCTCCGGCTGTAAGCATATTTCTCCTGCTGGGCCATTGCCGTCTGAAGGTACCCAATGTCATTCCATACCTCTTCTGCAAAAGGCGCCTCATCTGGGATAGGGATTGTTTCAAGCCGGGTGGCCGTGGACACCATGTTCTCTGTCGGGTGTGAATAATGACCCGCTGGTGTTGGAAAGACCACTGGTGAGGCCTGGTTTCGTCGGGGCGGGTTAAGCTGTGGTCGAGACACCGGCCGACTTCCAGGTGCATCCGCTGCACGTCCCGTTCCTGGCGTATTGAAGAGATACCTAGCCTCATAATGTTCTGGTAAGCGGGATTGATGCCTCATCCGATGCACCGCAGCCGCCGATTGCTCTTCTAGCCCAAGGCGGAAGGCATCCGTCTTAATGCGTTTTGCCTCTACGTCCATTTGAAATTTTAGCTCAGCTATCCTCTGTTGCTCCTCCTCCATCCGGTCCTTGAGTCTCACAATCTCCATGTTCCGAGCGGCTTGATTATCTGGTGTGACTTCAGTGGCCATCAGAGCCGCGAGCTCGTTCATCAGATCCAGAAGAACTTGAGCCGGCGGCGGCGGGTCAGCCTCCGAGGTTGTTGCTCCGCGGCTCTGCTGCTCGCACCTGGGGCCGACCCCGCCATGAACACTGCCGCATGAACCGGTGGCCCGAAATCGTCCGGCTCAGAATGCCTCGACTCAGGGTAAAGCTCGTCATAGCCCCCGAGCCCACCGTTGTGAAGCTGGTAGATCGACTCTGCTTCCCCGCTCGAAGATCCGTCCTCTGAACAGTCAAGAGTCTCCTATGATGCAGAAGCTTCAAGATCCATACCTTGAGTGAACCCAAGAAGACGTGCTTCCCGCCTGGGTTGACACGGGCGGGTCGCACATCATAGGCGGGTTGCGCACACTGAGCCGGCTCGACGATGCTGGTGCAGATGTTTGGCCCGGGTGTAGATCCGTCGATCCTGCCGATGAAGACATGGATCCCGCCGAAGGGAACCCGAAATCCATATTTGACAGAGCCGGCATAAAGACCCCAGCCGGCGTCATCGATGTAGAGCCGGCCGCAGCGAATCTTGTTCATCCTTCCGACCACATATCCCTCGAGCCCTGGGAGAGAGCCCTTTGAGAATTCAACACCACCGAGCGCAGGCCCCACGGCGAGCGCAGGCCCCACGAATCTGTCCAAGGGGGCTATGAAAACGTTCTGCAACCTTGAACACGTCCGGCTGGATGTTTTGGCGGTTGCTCATCCATAGTCCAACGGTCAGGTGGAGCATGCTAACCAACAAATCCTGAGGGGTATCAAGCCCCGGCTTATGGTTCCTTTACAGCGAACGCCAGGTTGTTGGGTGGAGGAATTGCCGTCCGTCTTATCAAACCCTAACAGCCGGCTCTTAAGCCAAAAAATGTTGACAAGTCAACATAGCCGTACAGGGGGCTTCCCACCCTCTTGGTGTAGCTTATCAGACCCTATCGGCCAGCTCTTAAGCCAAAAAAGTTGACAAGTCAACTTGGTTGTCTAAGGGGGCTTCCCACCCTTCGGGTGTAGCTTATCAAACCATAACAGCCGGCTCTTAAGCCAAATTTTTTGACAAGTCAACATAGCCGTACAGGGGGCTTCCCACCCTCCGGGTGTAGCTTATCAGACCATATCGACCGGCTCTTAAGTCAAAAAAGTTGACAAGTCAACTTGGTTGTCTAAGGGGGCTCCCCACCCTCCGGGTGTAGCTTATCAAACTCTAATAGCCGGCTCTTAAGCCAAAAATGTTGACAAGTCAACATAGTTGTCCAGGGGGCTTCCCACCCTCCGGGTGTAGCTTATCAGACCCTATGAGCCGGCTCTTAAGCCATACAGTTGACTCCGTCAAACGCATTAGGAAGATACATCATCTTTGGGTTATGTTTTTAAGCCGCCCTCCTAACAATATCAAGATACATATATTCTTGCAGGTCAGTTAAGCCACCAAGAGCCGGTAAAAGCATCCAATGAGAAGTGCAAGAAAGATGATATATATATTAAGCCAGGCTGTTTAATATGTGCATGATGGCACAGTTCAGGCAAAGGCAAAGTTACTACAAGCCTATTACATACGCTCTTGGTAGAGCCCAAAAATATCTTACGGTTTTACACCGCTCATGGCGGGTCACAAGAGCCGAGTTATCAGCAAGCGTTCACAACGCGATTAGCTGGCCGGCGGATCACCCTGCTCCGGGTCTTCGACTGCCTTGATCTAAAGATTTTCCAAGTCCTAGTTGTAGTTGGTTAAAGCCGCAAAGGTTCCTTCTTCAAAGAAGGGGGACGGGTCAAGTTCAGACACAAAAAGATTCTTATTGCGGGGAGGCGTTAGATCCTTGGATTCAAAGAGAGGGCCGTGGATTATTTTCTGGTCAGCGCTGTAAGCCGCCTGGTATGTCTCCAGGTTGACTTCTTCTGCTAACACGGAGGCAAGGACTTTGGAAGCCTTTACACACCGTGCATAGTCAGCCTTTGTAAACTCGGAGCCATCATCTTTTTTGGAAGGAAACCCGTCCATCAAATCAGCCGGAGTTAAGTCTGGAGCAAAAGCCAATGCTCGGCTTATGGCTGCGATCGCCCCCTAACGGGCGGTTGATCTCTTCAACTCTACAATTTGATTTGGCAGCGTGGAAAGAAGCTCTAAGACCCCTTTGATAGTTGAAGGGGTAGTATCCTTGTATAGTACAACCTTGATTGGACA
Source organism: Hordeum marinum (assembly GCA_022496015.1). Taxonomy (NCBI): domain Eukaryota; kingdom Viridiplantae; phylum Streptophyta; class Magnoliopsida; order Poales; family Poaceae; genus Hordeum; species Hordeum marinum. The sequence goes on from CM039673.1 coordinate 461,472,913, forward strand.
CACAGCGCCACAATAAAGTTGTTCTATCAGAGTATACATGGCCTTCAAGGGTAGCAAGCTGTCGGAGGCAAGTTGGCGGCTCCTAGGACCTACATAAGATGGACGCCTCGTCATGAGTCGCCAGCACAAGTAAAATACACAAATTGAGTTAAGTTATCAAATACTTACCAAAGATGGCGGCTGTCATCTTCTTGATGTGGCGCTTCAAGGACTACAGCTCATCGGACACGATCATAAGCCGTTGATCAACATCATCTGTCCGTTTAGTCAGGGCGGCTTGTTCATTATTACCAGATTCCTTGAAGGTTGCAAAGTCGGCCTTAATCTTGGTTAGTTCTTCAGAGAGGATCCAACATTTTTCATCAGCTTCACTTTGGGCGGCCTGCTGCGTGGCTAGATTATTTTTTAAGCTGGCCACTTCTGACCCGGCTCCGTTTAAAGCTTCCTATGACATGGCAAAGTATGGAATGAGCCGTCAGGAGGAGAATTAAGCAAGTCTCAAACAGATTGCAAGCAATATGTATGACACTTGGGGGCCAATGTCTATTTGATCTCCTAGACTAAAGGCAGTTCCGGATCATCTTTATCAAGTTAACCCGGAACTTGGGGGCTACACATTGTTTTTTCAAGTTGTTCCAAGATTTGAAAGATCCGGATTATCATCAACCACTATTAAGCCGACTCTTGGGGGCTACGTAAGGATATAAGGAGAGTAAAGAATACCTCATATTTCTTCTTCATTAAATTGACAAGCTTCAGCTCCAGGTCCCGGCTTGTGGACAGACGGTTCAAATAACCAGCATGAAGTTCATCAGTTGTCATCTTCTCAAGGGCGGGGAGCTCAAACTCCAGCTTCTTGGAGGCTTCAACCGTCTCACTATGCTTTGTCAGCACATGAGGTTGAGGAGAGTGGAAGCCAATGCCAGTAGTAAAAACATCCGGAGCGGCTGTTTCATCAGCAACTTTTGCGGGGCTCGGTGGCTTGGAATGGTCCCTTGGAGGACTCTTAGGAATCACATCGCCAGCCGCCGACTCTATAGAAGGACAAGTTTCTTCAGGGGCCTCCTTGGAAGCCGCCGAAGGATCAACATCCGGCATGAGAGCATCCGGCTCGGCAAGCTCCAACTCTTGGACATTAGGGCCAGGGGAGGACTTGTTGGTCTTCCTTCGCTTGGCTTGAGCCCTGAAAAGCATAAAGATTAGAGCCCAAGGTTTACAACCACCAAAGACTAGGGCATAAGGTGTGAAAAGCACATAAAGCGGGTTAATCTTTGGAGGCGGCAGAGCAGTGGCCGTAGAGTCGCCAGACGAAGGAGATGATCCGTGAAAAACAGTTCAGATAACATAAAGCCATTTTGGAATTACAAAGGAAGGATTAGTAAAATCAAGCAGAGAAGGAATGTCTACCTCAGCTGGACGTTTCCTCTGAGTCGAAGAATTAGGCAACCCGGACATGAGAACGGTAGAGTCGACGCTCCGGGTCTGGCATCGGGCGGCTTGCTGTTGCTTTTTCAAAAGAAATTGGGGGTCTAAGTAAGCAAGAGGATGAGAAAGGGGATCTTTTTGGATGACCCGCCGTATCTTCTGGGGTACAAAGTATTCTGAGTCGGACGAAACATAAGTTACCTCAGGGGTGTTGGCGTGGCTGGTCTCTGTCTCATCCTATGAATGGTTGTTGTCAATAAGGTGAATAAAGAGGTGACAAAAAATAGTCAAGTTATACCTCTGAGTCGTCTGATTCCGGCTGTTCAAACCATTCTTCTTGAGGAGTGGTCTTCTTCTTTGTCTTCTTGGCCATGGTCTTCTTCCTGGATTTCTTCAGAGGAGGAACATATTTCTTCTTCCAGAAGTCAGAGTCAACCTAAAAAGATAAGCCGGCAAGTAGTGAGGGGATTGCCAAGACATAGCTAATAAAGAGAAGAGAGTGTAAAGAGTCGCTTTACATCTGGGGCCGGATTAGTGGCACAGAAAGGTGCCAGCCCAATGGCACTGCAAGCTCCTAAAGTTTCATGGACAAGACTTCAGATGACAGTTGTAATATCATCCTCTGTTAACATTGTCCGGCTGAAGCAGAGGGAATCATCATGCTGGCCCGGATATTCGCACATAAATCGATTTCGCCAGCTCAAGGGCATAATCCTCCAAGAAATCCAGCAACGGATCAAATCCAGTCCCGTCAGTCCGTTGGCCATAAGGGCTTTAATCTTGGCGTGAGCCAGCTCGTGCTTCACCCAATCAGTAGTTGACAGCCGTCCAGGAAGCTCAGAGGTCATCTTGAGCCGGGATGGGTGGTAACCCGGCAGGGGATGCTCACCCTCTGGGGAGGTATCTTTACAGTAAAACCATGTCTTGTTCCAATCTTTCAGATGACTCGGCATATGAACAGCCGGAAAAGTTATGTCCCAACGCCTCTGAATTGAAATCCTGCCGAGTTCTAAGCTTGGGCTGGCCTTCACCTCTGTCTGGCGGTTTGCATACAAAACTCACGAAAGAGACCAATGGACGGCTCTGTTTGCAAGTAGACTTCGCTGAGCACTTGGAAGTTTCATATGTTGGAAACAGAATTGGGGCGAGGTCTTGAGGGCGTAGCTTGTAAAAGTGAAGAATGTCCCGAAAGAATTTTGAGCCGGGGGGTACAAACCCACGTTCGACATGATATGAAAATACAACTACTTCACCCTCTTGAGGAACGGGCTTTAGTTCATTACCTGGAACCCACCAATGGATGACATCTTTGGCGGGAAGGGTGCCCGCGTGTACAAAGTCCATCAGGAATTCTTTAGTGATGCAAGAGCCAGACCCAATTGCATGAGTTGGATGCACGAGGCATGGCGGCGGTTCAAAACTGCGCAAGGTAACAATGTACGGTGAGTCAGGGAACGGCAGACGTCTAAGGCGGTTAAAAGCCTAAGATTTTAAGATTAAGCCGCCATGATCCAGTTGGTGAGAGCCGAAATTACATGGCGGGTCAAGTTTATGAGAAGACAAGGCAAAATTTGGCTAAGTGTGGAAAACAAGCTTCGCAACATATCTCTGAGATTGCGGATCTACAAAGCAAAGAAAAATGGTTTTATTTCAAAACCTAGCGACGAACTGTCAAAACGGCGAAAGTTTGAAAACGGCAGGCGGAGCAGTTGCAGATCTGCACGGCGCTGCTATCGGTTTTCTACAGAATATCGCAATGGGGAAAGCATATCATCGAGTTTTATGGGGAAGGCATGGCTGGCATTGGAGAGAAGCTCGTGCTCTAAGCGGTGGAAGAACTCTGTGAAACCCTACCGAAATGGCTACGGATCTAGGGGAGGAAAGACTCACCGGAGATGGTGTGGCGGACGTGGGTAGAACTCTGGAACAAACATGTTGATGCAGCGGCCTCGACGACGACGGTGTGAAGATGGCACCGGAGCGAGGTGTGCTAGAGTGGCGGCGTTGGAAGAAAGAAGACAAAGAGCGAGCGGGGAGGAAAACAAATGCCACCCCTCGTGGTCCTATTCAATAGGAAAGGGTGGAAACAGGCATGAAAATCCAGGCGACGGATATCATTTGACCGAGGCGGACGCCTCGATTCCCAGACCGTCCATTTAATAAGGTAATGATTCATTGCGGACGTCAGAGGATCTTTCTGACAGATTTGACATGACATCACGGCGGGTCATTATTTTTAGGTAACATAAGGGAGACTCGTCGATGATTGAGAAGGAGGCTGAAATGAGCAAGCTCAAATCAACCTGGGGCCTAATGTTGGGTATATAACCCCACGGTGAGACCCACCCTTGAGGCTCCGGGTCACACTAGGCGGCTCGTACACCAGTCCAAAGATGGGCTATGAAGACTTAAGCCCAGGACGTTGGGCGGCTTGACAAGATGGGCCGGAGCATGGCCCGGACAAAGAAAGTGTGAAGACCCGGGCGGAGAGCCGCCCGGAGACAACTTGCTCAGGAAGGCAAGACAATGTAGAGACAAATTCAGACACGTAGTGAGAGTCGGTTACAACTTGTATGACTCATGGTCTTAACCTGCTATATAAAGGCGAGACCCGGGGCGACTTAGAGAGAGATCAGAGATATCGAGAACTAGGTCAAGAAATTCGCTCCCTTGTAATCGATACACCAAGCAATACAAACACAAGCAGGACGTAGGCTATTACCTCTACTTGAGGAGCTGAACCTGGGTAAACTCGTGTCCTTCGTCCCAACCAACCCCTTTGGGTCCATCACCTTTCCGATGGCCTCGAATCCAAGTCCATTCACCCGGACCTCTACCGTGAGAAAACCACGACAATACCCACATCCTCCACAAGAGCGAGAGAGGAAGAACACGTGTTCCCTCGCGTGGGAGAAAAAATGGGTGATCCATGCCATGGTCGGTGTCCCCCCGGGCGCAAGAAGGAGGACTATGATGGGTCGGATAGCTCTTGATGAGTGGATCCATCTGAATCCATTTTGTGCCTTTGAGAATTCTGGCCGCGAAAAAACCAACAAGGGTGCCAACAATGGGAAGGTCAAGCGCCATCGTGGATGATCTTTTGTTGGGGAACGTTATATGGGAAACAAAAAATTTCCTACGCTTCACCAAGATCAATCTAGGAGATGAGCATCTATGAGAGGGGAGAGTGGATCTACATACCCTTGTAGATCGCTAAGTGGGAAGCGTTAAGAAACTCTGTTGATGTAGTCGAACGTCTTCGCGATCCAAATCGCCGAGCGTCCCGCGATCCAATCACGATCCGTCCCGATCTAGCGCCGAATGGATGACACCTCCGCGTTCACCACATGTACGGCTTGATGACAATCTCCGACCTTCTTGATCTAGCAAGAGGGAGCGGAGATGTAGACGAGTTCTCCGGCAGCGCGACGGCGTTGCGGCGATGGTGGTAGAGTTATTCCAGTAGGGCTTCTCCTAAGCACTGCTGAAAACCGATCTAGAGGGGAAACTACGATCTAGAGGAGAGGTAGCACGTGGCTGTTTTTCTGTGTCAAAAACCCTCGAAACCTCTAGTATATATAGGAGGAGGGGAGGGAGGAGGCTTGGCTCCCAAGGGAGCCAACTCTAGTTCAGCCGAAGTGGGAGGGAGGAGTCCTCCTCCTCCACTCCTAGTAGGATTAGGACTCCTTCCTTACTTTCCCACTTTTGCCTTCTTTCCACCTTGGGTTTTGTTACCTAGCCGCATGGTCCTTTTGTGGGACTTAGGACAGCCCACTAAGGGCTGGTATTCCTTCTCCCACATCCCATGTAGCCTCTTGGGTCGAAATACCCCTCCTGATCGTCCCTCGGTACCCTCCCAGCACTCCCGGTACACTACCGATGAGCCCGAAACTTTTCCGGTGACCAAAACAGGACTTCCTATATATCAATCTTTACCTGTGGACCATTCCAGAGATCCTCGTTATATCCATGATCTCATCCAGAACTCTGAACAACCTGCGGTCACCACCATACATAATACTATACTACTGAAACATCACCAAACCTTAAGTGTGTAGACCCTGCGGGTTCGAGAACTATGTAGACATGACTGAGACACCTCTTCGGTTAATAACCAATAGCAGGACCTGGATGCCCATATTGATTCCTACATACTCTACGAAGACCTTTATCGACCGAACCTCTATGCCAAGGATTCAGTTAATCCCGTATGATGTTCCCTTTGTTCTTCGGTATGTTACTTGCCCGAGATTCGATCATCGGTATCTCTATACCTAGTTTAATCCCGTTACCGACAGTTTTCTTTACTCGTTCCGTAATACAAGATCATGTGCCTAACTCTTTAGTCACATTGCTTGCAAGGCTTATAGTGATGTTGTATTACCGAGTGGGCCCTGAGATACCTCTCCGTCACACGGAGTACCAAATCCTAGTCTTGATCCATGCCAACCCAACAGACACCCTCGAGGATACCTATAGAGCACTTTTATAGTCATCCAGTTACGTTGCAACATTTGATACACACTAGGTACTCCTCCGGTGTCAGTGATTTGCATGATCTCATGGTCATAGGAGCAAATACTTGACATGCAGAAAACTATAGCAATAAACTGACACGATCATATGCTATGTTTATAGTTTGGGTCTTGTCCATCACATCATTCTCCTAATGATGTGATCCCGTTTATCAAATGACATCTCATGTCCATGGCGAGGAAACCTTGACCATCTTTCATTAACGAGCTAGTCTATTAGAGGCATACTAGGGACATGGTGCTGTCTATGTATCCACACATGTATCTGAGTTTCCGATCAATACAATTCTAGCATGGATAATAAATGATTATCATGAACAAGAAAATATGATAATAACTAATTTATTATTGCCTCTAAGGCATATTTCCAACAGTCTCCCACTTGCAGTAGAGTCAATAATCTAGCTCACATCGCTGTGTGATTTGTTATGAATCTCACACCCAATGAGTTCTGGGGTTCGATCATGTTTTGCATGTGAAAGAGGTTTTAGTCAATGGGTCTGCGACATTCAGATCCGTGTGTACTTTGCAAATCTCTATGTCACACTATAGACACTGCTACCACACTCTACTTGGAGCTATTCCAAATGGTTGCTCCACTATACGTATCCGGATTGTTACTAAGAGTCATCCGGATTGGTGTTAAAGCTTGCATCGATGTAACTCTTTACGATGAACTCTTTATCACTTCCATAATCGAGAAACATTTCCTTAGTCTTTTAGTTACTAAGGATAAACTTCACCGCTGTCCAGTGATCCACTCCTGGATCACTCTTGTACCCCTTGACGGACTCATGGCAAGGCACACATAGGTGCAGTACACAGGATGTCATACTATATAGAGCCTCTGGATAAGGCATAGGGGATGACCTTCGCCCTTTCTCTTTCTTCTGTCGTGGTCGAGCTTTGAGTCTCACTCAACTTCACACCTTACAAACTAGGCAAGAACTCTTTATTTAACTTATCCATTTTGAACTCTTTCAAAATCTTGAGAAGGTATGTACTCATTGAAAGTCTTATTAGACGTCTTGATCTATCTCTATAGATCTCGATGCCCAACAATTAAGTAGCTTTATCTAGCTCTTCCTTTGAAAAACTGTTTTCAAACAACCCTTTATGCTTTCCAGAAATTCTACATCATTTCCGATCAACAATATGTCATCCACATATGCTTATCAGAAACTCTATAGTGCTCCCACTCACTTTATTGTAAATACAAGTTTCTCATAAACTTTGTATGGACTCAAAAACTTTGATCACCTCATCAAAGCGTATATTCCAACTCTGAGATTCTTGCTTCTATCCATAGAAGGATCACTGAAGCTTGCACACCTTTTAGCATCCTTAGGACTGACAAAACCTTCTGGCTGTATCTCATACAACCTTTCCTCAAGGAAGGAAACTTTGTCTTGACATCCATCTGCCAGATTTCATAATTGAAAAATACAGCAACTGCTAACATAATTCCAACAGACTTTAGCATTGCTACGAGTGAGAAAGTCTCATCCTAGTCAACTCCTTGAAGTTGGCGGAAACTTCTTTGCGACAAGTCGAGCTTTACAAATGGTGACATTCACCATCAGCGTCTGTCTTCATCTTAAAGATCCATTTGTACTCAACGACCTGACGTCCAATGAGCAAGTCTACCAAATTCCATACTTGGTTTTCATACATGGATCCTTTCTCAGATTTCATGGCCTCTAACCATTTGTCAGAATCCGAGCCCATCATCGCTTCTCCATAGCTCGCAGATTCATCGTTGTCCAACAACATGACCTCCAAGACAGGGTTGTCGTACCACTCAGGAGCAGTACACGTCCTTGTCGACCTATGAGGTTTGATAGTAACTTGATCCGAAGCTTCATGATCATCATCATTAAATTCCTCTTCAACTAACGTAGGCTCCATAGAAACATCTTTCTGGTCTGCGCTACGCTCTGATTGAACAAAGGTTCAACAACATCATCAAGTTCTATCTTCCTCCCACTCAATTCTTTCGAGAGAAACTCTTTCTCGAGAAAGGACCCAGTTTTAGCAACAAACACTTTGTACTCGGATCTAAGATAGAAGGTATACCCAACTATTCTGAGGGTATTCTATGAAGATGCATTTTTCCGCTTTGGGTTCGAGCTTATCAGACATAAGTGTCGCATTCCCAAACTCTAAGAAATGATAGCTTTGGTTTCTGCCAAACCATATGGTGTCATCTCAATGGATTTAGATGGTGCCCTATTTAAAGTGAATGCAATTGTATCTAATGCATAACCCTAAAACGACAGTGGCAAAACGATAAGAGAAATCATAGTATGCACCATATCCAATAGAGCACGACTATGATGTTCGAACACACCATCACACTATGGTGTTCCAGGTGGCGTGAGTTGTCAAACAACTTTCACATTGTCTAAAGTTGTATGCCAAACTCGTAACTCAGATATTGACCTCCACGATCATATCACAAACATTTTTACCTTCTTGTCATGATGAGCTTAAACTTCACTATGAATTTTCTTGAACTTTTCAAATGATTCAGACTTGTGTTTCATTAAGTAAATATACACTATATCTACTCAAATCATCAGTGAAGGTAAGAAAATTACAATATCCACCGCACGTTGCAAGACTCATTGGATTGCATACATCAACATGTGTATCATTTCCAATAAATCACATGCCCGCTCCATCAAACCGGAAAACGGGGTCCTTAGTCATCTTCCCCAAGAGGCATGGTTCGCATGTCTCAACCGATTCGAAATCGAATGAGTCCAAAGATCCATAAGGATGGAGGTTCTTCATGAGATTTATACTAATATCACATTTAGTGACAGTGCCACAAGTATGTGGTACTATCATTATTAACTTTGTATCTTTTGGCATAACTGTTATGAACATGTGTGTTAATACGATCAAGATTCAACAAACCATTCTCACTGGGTGCATGACCATTGAAGGTATTATTCATGTAAATAGAATAACCATTATTCTCTAACTTAAATGAATAACCGTGTTGCAATAAACATGATCTAATCATGTTCATGCTTAATGCAAACACCAAATAACATTTGTTTAAGTTTATCACTAATCCCGAAGGTAGAGAGAGCGTGCGATGTTGAGCACATCAACCTTGGAAACATTTCCAACACACATCATCACCTCACACTTAGCTAGTCTCCGTTTATTTCGTAGCTTTTACTTCGAGTTACTAACATTTAGGAACCAAACCGGTATCCAGTACCCAAGTGCTACTAGGAGTACTAGCAAGGTACACATCAATAAAACGTATATCAAATATACTTCTATCGACATTGCCAGCCTTCTTATCTACCAAGTATCTAGGGTTGTTCCGCTTCAGCGACTGTCGTGGTTCTGTCACGGCAGATGTCTGGGTTACCAGACTTGAGTTCGGAGCCATCGCCATGGTAGTGGACTCAAAGGGGTTGATTGAGACAAAGGACACGAGTTTACCCAGGTTCGGCCCCTCAAGCCGAGGTAAAAGCCTACGTCCTGCTTGTGTTGTTATTGCTTGTTGTATCGATTACAAAGGGCTAAACGCTTGACCTAGTTTTCGATCCCCCTCCCTAAGCCGCCCCGGCTCTGCCTTTATATAAGAGGTCAGAGCCGTCGGGTCTTACAATTGTACAATCGGATCACGCTTTACATCTCCGAATCCGTCTCTATCTTACCAACCGAGTTATCCTTTGGAAGGTCTTGCACATTCAGGTCTCTGTCGTCCGGCCTACCTCAAGAGCCGCCAAAGTTCTGGGGCCTCCAGCTGATACATGTCTTCGTGGGCCGGCTCATAACCAATGCTTATCAACCGGAACCTTCCAGCCGGGTCATATCATGGGGTTATATCCCCAACATTAGGCCCCAGGCTGAAGTGAGCAAGCTCATTTCATCCACTGTTGCAATTGTCTGAGAGTCGCCAGGAATGACCCGGCATGACGTCACAGATACGCTGACGTATCACCAAATCTCTCATATTTAACCGTTTACCGAAAATCGAGGCGTCCGTTTCGGCAAGATCGGTGCTGACGCTTGGGAACCCGCACTGTTTCCCTGTTAAATAGGACCCGCACGAGTCAAACCAAGGCATTCCCGCTCGTGCGCCTCTTCTTCTTCTTCCTGCCGCCCGTCCGTCGCTTGAGCTCGTCCGCTCCGCCCCGGCGCCTCTTGTAAGTATTTTTATCTTTCCTCCGCCTGTTGTATATTTATATACTCATTTTCAAAGCTTGATATTCTTCCTCCGGCTCAATTTGTACAGGCTGACTCCGACTTCTGGAAGAAGGAATACGTTCCTCTTCCGAAGACAACCAAGAAGAAAGTCGCCGCCTAGAAACCAAAGAAGGCATCTCCTCAAGAGAACTGGTTCGAACACCCGACTTCTTCAGAGTGGGAGGTAAGATCCTTGAACTTTACTTACTTGACTTTTTGTCTTGCCGGCTCTTTAATAATATCTTTCCGTGTCTCACAGGACAAAGTAGAAACTAGTCACGCCAACGCTCCTGAGGTAACTTGCATGTATTCCGACTCAGAATATTTCTTCCGAAAGCCGCGGCGGGTTGTTAGAAAGTTTCCTCTATCTCACCCTCTCACTCATCCAGCTCCTGATTTCCTTTCAAAAAGCAACAGCAAGCTGAACGACGTCAGACCCGGAGCGCCGGCTCTACAGAGCTTGCATCGGGACTACCAAATTCGCCAGCTCCTAAGAAGCCGCCTGCAGAGGTTAGTATCCGTACTTACCTTTTTCGTTTCTTTTCATGTCCGAATGTCTTATCATTTCCGTGTCTTGATTTTTCAGAAAACACCCTCATCGGGCGACTCTTCAGCCTCAGTCATACCTCCACCAAAGATTAATCCTCTGTAAGTGTTAAAATATCTGGATGTCTTTGATGAGATACCAATCTCCTTTAAATGCTAACCCTTTACTTTGCAGTGCTCAGGCGAAACGCCGCAAGACCCATCAACCTTCCTGTAGCCCTGTCGTTGACAATCAAGAGCCTGAACAGCCGGCCCCGGCTCAACCGGATATTGAACAGCCGTAGGAAACTCCAGCGAAAGAAGAAACTCGACCAGCGGCTTCTACTGAGCCGGCGGCAGATGACGTCATAAAGTAGAACTCCCCATCTGCTCCTTCAAGGCCGGTTACACCCGCCAGGACCCCGGCGACTCCGGATGTTATCATCACCGGGTCTGCTCAAAAACCTCCTTCACCAGCGCATGTCTTAACCCGGCATACAGAGCCGTCTGAAGCTTCGTAGAAACTTGAGTTTGACTCGTCGTACAACAAAATGACAGCCGAAGAACTCCACTCCGGCTACATGAACCGGGTCAACACCAACCGAGACTTGGAACTCCGGCTGGTCAGTATGATGAAGGGAAAATATGAGGTATGTTACCTTTCTTCAGCCATAACCTTCCCCAGCCCCCAAGGGCCGGATTTAATCTAACATAGAGTTGAATTCGGGTCTTCTTTCGAAGGTTATGTAAAAAACACTTTGCTTTAAATACTGTCAACACTTGCATACTGCCAACTGTAGCCACCAAGGGCCGGCTCAAATTTATTTGAACCAGAACTTTCGAGATTAGAAAAGAGCCATAACGTAGGCCCCAAGGGCCGGCTCAAATTTATGTGAGTCGGGACTTTTGAGGTTAAAAGAGAGCCAATGTATAGCCCCCAAGTTCCGGGTCAATTTTCAGGAAGATGAGCCGAAACTGTAGATGTGAACAGATCAAATATACATTAGCCCCCAAGTGTCAAATATATTGCTTGCAATCTGTTTGAGACTTGTAGAACTTGAACTGTGAACCTTTATGCATATGAATACTCTTGTTGCTGCAATAGCTTATACTTTGCCTTTGATATGCATAGGACACTCTGAACACCGCCGGCTCTCAGCTGGCGGATCTCAAAACCAACTTGGTAGCTCAACAGGAAGCACGAAGCCTTGCTGATGAGAGATGCCGACTCTTAGCCGAAGAAGTAGCCAAGATCACCTCCGAGCTAACAATATTGAAAGAAACAGCTGATTTTGAAAAAGTCGCACTGATCAAACGGGCAGATGATGCCGATCAGCAGCTCATCGCCGTTGCTGAGGAGCTCCAAGGGCTCAAACGGCACATCGCTAAGATGTTTGCCGCCTTATTTGGTAAGTCAATCATTCATGTACTCTTTTACTTAATATCTGTTATGAAACAACTAACGACGAACCTGTCTCTTCCGGCTCATGTAGGACCTTTGAGCCGGCAGCTTGCAGACGGCAGCATCCTGTCGCTGAAGGCCATATACACCTTTACATAGCAGCTGTATTGCGGAGCAATGTTCACCATCAAAAGCATACAGTATAAGGAGAAGATTCCCAAGGCCCTGAAAGGGGCGTTAGAACTATTCTCCACCGTGCCCAAGCAAATACAAGAGCTGAAGAAGTCGGCTTTCCGCTCTGGAGCCGTTGCGGGTTTGAGCCGGGCCATGGCCTTCGCACTGGATCTCACACCAGATGTGATGATGGGTGGATATCCTTCGAAGAAGGTGGATGGCTCAGAATTCTCCGACGAAGACTATTTCGAAGTCGTCAAGGACTCTCGCTATCTAGCGTCTGTAATGGCTGATGAAGCGAAGGATGACTTGAAGAACTACCAAGCAGCATACGACCAGAAAGATAAACGGATCCGCGGGCCTCTTTACGAGTGTAAAGACCTAACACCCGCTCGAAGCAAAGATCTCTTCCCTGGTGAGCTTAACGTCGCGCCTTTCTTTGAAGGGTCATTTGCTACCGTCTCTAACTGCAACTAGGAACTCGGCAATCTTCAGATCCGAACCGCGGAAGATCCGGAGCAGGATGAGCCGACCAAGTGACCGAACCTTGTAATAGTCAGAGCAAGTATTGGCTCTTGTAATCATCCGCCCATGGTGTTTTGAAACTTCGTCAGAAACACCATTTGTTCCCTCTGAGAACATCTTTTGTAACAACCTTTTAACATCTGAATGCACTTGCCGGCAGTTTACTTTATAGTACTGTCAATCATCTTTCTCAGCTCTTTGCTTCCATCTTTGATAAATCTGCCAATGATTCATGAGAGGCACTTGGAAGTCTTCAAAACTCTTTTTAAAACCGGATAATACCTCTGTTGGCAAATAGCCTCCATGAACAAACACGGCTGTTGATAAACCAATCCATAATTTGTCCGAGACGTCTGTCCTTCACCCGAAGTTATTAGACCCAGAAAATTTACTCCATCAACCAGAGCAACATGACTTCCCTTTTCTTATAATGAGATGCCATGGAAGAGCCAGCTGCCATAAGATAAAGTAAGCTATACCTGACGGTAGGAAGCCTCTATGTGACAACGACGACTGTTGAAAACTGTAAAGCGGCCTACAGCCGGCTGCATGAGGGGTGATGTAAACTGTACCATGATGGTAAGAAACCTCCTTTTAACAGCAAATACTTTATCCATTGTATTCCAACACCGGTTGTCAATAGGTTTATGTAAGCTATACCAAAGGTAAGAAGCCTCTACTGACAACCGCAGCTCAAGAAAGCCTGCCGTTGGAGGGTGATGTAAGCTATACCCGAAGGCAAGAAGCCTCCTCCAATCAGCCAATGTTGAATAGGGCCGGCTGCCGATGGTATTATGTAAGCTATACCTTATGGTAAGAAGCATCCATTCGACAGCCGCGACTAGTAATTGTACTAGCCGGCTGCGTGAAGGGCTTATGTAAGCTATACCCAAGGGCAAGAAGCCTCCTTCCGCAACTATTTTTGGCGTGAACGCCGGTTGTTAGGGTGAGATAAGCGAACCCGTCGGTAAGAAGCCCCCTTCGACAACCGCGGTTAATAAGTAACCGGAAGTGGCATAAAGCCGACCATTAGGGTGAGATAAGCGATACCTGTCGGTAAGAAGCCCCCTTCGATGGCCGCAGTTGATAAGCAACTGGAATTTGATGTACACGCTGTTGCCTTAGGGGAATTTTTTAAGCTATACCAAAGGTAGGAAGCCTCCATCAACAACAACGCTTAATGTACTCAAACTAGGCATAAAGCCAATTGCGCACCATACCAGTTCAGGGTCTCTAAAGCGAGATTGGCCGTCAACTCTGTGAGCCGGCTCAGGGTCTCTAAGGCGAGATTGACTGATAAGAGCTTAACTTTTAACTTACAACAGTTCAGGGTCTCTAAAGCGAGATTGGCCATCCACTCTGTGAACCGGCTCAGGGTCACTAAAGCAAGATTGACTGGTAAGAGTAACATCAGTTCAGGGTCTCTAAGGCGAGATTGGCCGTCCACTCTGTGAACCGGCTCGGGGTCTCTAAAGCAAGATTGACTGGAATACTTTTAACAGGTCACTTTAATTGGTTCAGGGTCTCCAAAGGAGATTAACCGGCAAGACCTTAGCGGGTCAAAGAACCATAGGAACCGCAAATTTGCTGGTATTGAAGAATGTCATCCTGAGATTATAAAGATACCCATAAGAGCCGGGGCTCCAATCTTTGGTAGTAGTAGTACTCTATATAAATATGATATGTATAATGATACTGGATCTGCATCATCTCTTAAGTATAATATGGCCGCAAGTGTGCCACGTTCCATGGCCACAAAGTCTCCTGACCCGCCGTGTCCGACTCATCACGAATATCAATGAGATAGTATGACCCGTTGTTAAGGTTTCTGCTAACCACAAAGGGCCCTTCCCACGGCAGAGAGAGTTTATGCATCCCAGTTTGGTCTTGAATAAGCCGGAGCACCAGGTCACCTTCCTGGAACGTTCGGGTCTTCACCCTGCGGCTATGATAGCGTCGCAGGTCTTGCTGGTAAATTGCTGATATGGTTGCTGCTAATTCTCGTGCTTCGTCCAAGGCATCTAACGCATCTTGACGTGCCAGCTCATTGTCCGTCTCAACATAAGCCGCCAACCTTGGTGAATCATGTCGGATGTCACTGGGTAGAACCGCCTCAGCCCCGTAGACCATGAAAAAAGGTGTAAAACCTGTAGCCTGTTAGGTGTAGTCCGGATGCTCCATAAGACGGAAGGCAACTCATCAACCCAACACCCGACTGTCCGTTTCAAAGGGACCATGAGTCGGGGTTTAATCCCTCGCAGGATTTCCTGATTAGCCCGCTCAGCTTGGCCATTGGACTGTGGATGTGCCACGGCTGAAACATCAAGCCGGATATGCTCCTTCTCACAGAACACCTTCATAGCCCCCTTGGGCAAATTTGTACCATTATCAGTGATAATACTGTGTGGATAGCCAAAACGATAGATCAATTTCCTGACAAACTCAACCACTGTAGCTGCATCACACTTGCTTACTGGCTGAGCCTCAACCCACTTGGTAAACTTATCAACCGCCACCAAGAGGTGCGTTTTCTTATCTTTGGACTTCTTGAAGGGTCCTACCATATCAAGCCCCCAGACCGTAAACGGCCAAGTGATAGGTATCATCCTCAACTCTTGAGCTGAAACATGAGCACGTCGGCCAAATTTCTGACAAGCGTCACACTTACGAACCAGATCCTCTGTATCCTTGTGAGCCGTCAACCAGAAAAATCCATGCCGAAAAGCTTTAGCCACTAAAGATCTTGACCTGGCATGATGTCCACAGTCGCCAGCATGAATTTCATTTAAGATCTGCTGGCCCTCTTCTGGTGACACACAACGTTGGAAAACACCTGTCACACTGCATTTGTGTAACTCACCGTTGATAATTGTCATGGACTTAGAACGGCGGATGATCTCCCGAGCCCGGCTCTCATCATCCGGCAACTCGCCGTGCGTCAAGTACGCTAAGTAAGGAGTAGTCCAATCCGGAATAACATGTAGAGCCGCCACTAGAGCCGCCTCCGGGTCAGGAATTGCCAGATCCTCTTTAGAAAGCATCTTGACAGTCGGATGATATAACACGTCAAGAAAAACATTAGGCGGCACCGGCTTACGCTGAGATCCGAGCCGTGATAATGTATCAGCCGCCTCGTTCCGCCGACGATCAATATGATCCACCTGATACCCTTTGAAATAACCTGCAACAACATCAACCGCCCGTCGATAAGCCGCCATCCGTGGGTCCTTAGAATCCCAAGTACCTGAAACTTGCTGAGCCACAAGGTCTGAGTCGCCCAGGCATCTAACCCAGCTTAAATTCATCTCTTTAGCGACTCTCAAATGATGGAGCAAAGCCTCATACTCAGCAGCATTATTAGTACAGGGGAACATCAACCGGAGCACATAACAAAACTTATCACCTTTCGGGGAGGTGAGAACCACACCGACACCAGACCCCTCAAGCTGTTTAGACCCGTCAAAATATATAGTCCAGTATGTGTTGTCCAGCTTCTCTTTAGGTGCCTGGCACTCTGTCCAATCATTTATGAAATCCACCAAGGCCTGAGACTTAATTGTTGTACGAGGGGTGTAACTGATGTTAAGAGGCCCCAACTCTAAAGCCCACTTGGCAATCCTTCCTGTAGCCTCTCTATTCTGAATAATATCCCCCAACGGGGCAGAGCTTACTACAGTTATTGGATGGCCCAAAAAGTAGTGCTTCAGCTTACAATTAGCCATAAAGACCCCATATACAAGCTTCTGCCAATGTGGATATCGCTGCTTGGACTCAGCCAAGACCTCATTGATGTAGTAAACAGGCCTCTGAATGGGATACTCTTTCCCTGCTTCCTTACGTTCAACAACAATCGCCACACTGACCGCCCGACTGTTAGCTGCTACATATAGGAGTAGCGGCTCTTTCTCAGCCGTAGCGGCTAATACTGGCGGCTCAGTCAATTGCTTCTTAAGAGCTTCCAGCGCCTCTGCGGCTGCCTTGCTCCAGTTAAACTTGTCCGTCTTCTTCATCATCTGATACAAGGGGATGGCTTTCTCCCCAAGCCGGCTTATGAACCGGCTCAGCGCCGCAATCCGGCCTGCAATACGCTAAACGTCGTTGATGCATGTCGGCTCCCGCAAAGAGGTGATAGCCTTGATTTTATCCGGGTTAGCCTCGATGCCACGCTCAGAAACCAAGAACCCCAAAAGCTTTCCTACAGGGACACCAAAGACACATTTTGCCGGGTTAAGCATCATTTTGTACACCCGGAGATTGTCAAAAGTTTCCTTCAGGTCCTCCAAGAGGGTTTCCTTCTTCCTAGACTTCACCACTATGTCATCCACATAAGCATGAACATTACGACCAATCTGGCTGTGGAGACAGTTCTGCACACACCGCTGGTAAGTCGCCTGTGCACTCTTGAGCCCAAAAGGCATGGAGACGTAGCAGAACGCCCCAAAAGGTGTGATAAACGATGTCTTCTCCTGGTCCTTGACTGCCATTTTGATCTGATGATACCCTGAATAAGCATCCAAAAAACACAAATTCTCACAACCGGCTGGTGCATCAATGATCTGATCAATGCGAGGGAGTGCGAAGGGATCAGCCGGACAAGCCTGTTAAGGTCCGTGTAATCTATACACATACGCCACGTACTATTCTTTTTAAGCACCAATACTGGATTAGCCAACCATTCCAGGTGAAAAACTTCAACTATGAACCCAGCGGCTAAGAGCCGGGCAACCTCTTCCCTAATAGCCTTGCGCCTCTGTTCATTGAACCGCCGCATGAACTGCTTGATCGGCTTAAAATTCGGATTCACATTAAGATTGTGCTCAGCGAACTCTCTCGGTACACCCGGCATGTCAGAAGGTTTCCATGCAAAGATGTCCCGATTCTCACGGATGAACTCGATGAGCGCGCTTTCCTATTTGGGATCCATGTGAGCCCCGATGGTGAACTGCTTGGATCAGTCGCCCGGAGTAAAGTCCACTGTCTTAGTATCATCCGCTGAAAACTTGAGTGGCGGCTCTGCCTCTGTATTTGTTTTCTTCAACGGGGTCATGTCCTCCGGGTCAACGTTCTCCTTATAGAACTTCAGCTCCTCTTGTACACAGCTAGCCTCAGTATAAGACGCATCCCCGTCCTCGCACTCAAGAGCCGTTTTTCGATTGCCATGAACCGTAATCGTGCCATTTAGGCCGGACATCTTAAGCTGCAAATAAACATAACAAGGCCTAGCCATGAACTTGGCGTAAGCCGGCCGCCCGAACAACGCATTATAAGGGCTCTTGATCTTGACCACCTCGAACCATAAGGTCTCCACCCTGTAATTATATTCATCGCCGAAAGCCACCTCCAAAGAGATTTTTCCTACTGGGTATGCCAACTTACCAGGCACCACGCCATGAAACACAGTAGAAAAAGTTTTGAGATCTTTGTCTAGCAACTTCATCCGCCGGAAGGTGTCATAATACAAGATGTTGATACTGCTACCTCCATCCATGAGCACTTTGTTTACTCCATATCCATGTATCTGAGGGGCCACCACCAAAGCAAGCCGGCCCGGGTCATCCACCCGTGGCGGGTGATCTTGCCTGCTCCACGTTATGTCATACTCCGACCACGGCAGGTATCGTGGGAGAGCCGGCGCGATCGTATTAACCGCTCGCCTTCGTAGCTTCTCATCTCGCTTGCTGTTACCAGTCGTAAACACATGATACTGCCCCGAACTGAGCTGCTTCGGGTTACTCTGGAATCCAGATTGATTGCGCTGCTGCTACTGATGCTGCTGCTGCTACTGGTTATTATGATTGTTGTTGCCAGGATGCTGTTGATGCTGCTGATTATTGTGTTGGTGTTGACCCGGATGACCTGCTCCTGAGCCGCCAGCACCAAAGCCGGCACCTGACCCGCCGTTGCCTGAACCGCCAGGCCCTGATCCGCCAGTCAGCCCACCGCCCTGATTATGAGGTGGTTGAAAGTGTTGATTCTTAAATCTATGCATGATAAAACAATCGCCCCACGCATGCATTGCTGGTTTATCAGGTGTGCTGTGCTCTGGGCAGGGTTTCCTAAGCACCGCTTCCAAATTGAAAGGGGGCCTGTTATCCCGCTGGTATGGCTTGTAACGCTCGTTCCCCTTAGGAACATTCGGCCCTGTGTTAGCATTTGCCACCAGATCTGACCCGCCGCCAGCGTTCCTTTGTTTGCTTTGATTCCCATTGTCACCAAAACTCTTGCCTTGGTTGTTCTTCTTTCCCTGATTCAACTTCTCCTCATCTGAACCTGGATCTTTGGTGTTGTCCGAGTCGGCGTATTTCGTTAGAGCCGTCATGAGATCTCCCATGTCTTGACACGTACGTTTAAGCCGGCCAAGCTTCTGCTTTAGCGGAACGAAATGACAATTCTTCTCCAGAATGAGCACCGCTTGAGCCGCCGTGATCTGTTCCGATGAGTGAATGACGGTCGACACCCGCCAAACCCAATGATGTGCCGACTCATTCTCCTGCTGAACGCAATGATCCAAATCCACAATGGTCATAGGCTACTTGCAAGTCCCTTGGAAATTTTTGATGAACTTTGCCCTCAATTCGGCCCAAGAGCTTATAGTGTTGGGTGGTAAGACCTTTAACCATGTGCGAGCCGGACCCTCGAGCATCATGATAAAATATTTTGCAAAAACAGCCTCACTGACATCCAGCATCTCCATAGCTAGCTCATAGCTCTCGACCCAAGCCTCGGGAGGGAGATCCGCCGTGTAATTTGGAACCTTCCGAGGTCCCTTGAAATCCTTAGGCAACCTCTTGCTCCGTAGAGCCGGAGTTAAGCATGGTACTCCCGCGGCTCTGGCCCTACCAACCGCTCCGGCCTCTGTCAACACTGAGGGCCCAAGACCCGAGGGAACTATTGTTGCCTCTTGTTCTCGCCTGTTTCCTGCCCGGTCCATCAGGGCCTGCGCGTCTAGCGCCGTGCGTCCCCTTTGCCCATGATGCGGGCCACTGCTTGAAACCGCCGGCGACTCATAGCGCCGGCTGAAACTTCGACTATGGAGAGGGGTGGAGTGGATCCGGCTCCGGCTATGAGTATATTTCTCTCGTTGAGCCACAACCGTCTGTAAATATCCGATAGCGTTCCTCACCTCCTCCGCAAAGGGTGCCTCATCCGGGATAGGGATCGTTCCAAGCTAGGTGGCTACTGCTACCATGTTCTCGGCCGGGTTAGAATAATGACCCGCCGGTGTCGTAAACCCTCCAGGTGGGCCACTGCTTGCCCTTCCCCAAGGGCAGCTGCCGCTCTCCCAGAGTTGGGGGCGTTGAAGAGATTCCTCGCCTCATAGCGCTCCGGCAGACGAGATTGATGCCTCCTGCGGTGCACAGCCGCCGCTGAAAACTGTTCCAGCCCCAAACGGAAAGCGTCGGCCTTGAGCCGTGCTGCCTCTGCCTCCATCTGGGTGTTTAAATCAGTTAGCCTCTGATGCTCCTCGGCCATCCGGCCCTTGATCCTTGCGATCTCTGTGTTACGAGCCACCTAATTATCTGGTGTGACCTCTATAGCTAACAAAGCCTCAAGCTCATCCATCAACTCCACAAGGCCCTGAGCCAGCGGCTGGGGAGGGTTAGCTTTCGACCTGGCCGCCCCTGGCCCTGCCATGAATACCGCCGCATGAGACGGCTGCTCCGGCTCATCTGATTCACCATGCTCTGACTCGGGGCGAGTGTCACCGTAGCCCCCAAGGCCACCATTGCTGAGCTGGTACACAGATTCAGTTTCCCCACTTGACGACTCATCATCGGAGTGCACGAGAGTCCCTTGAGATCCGGATGCTTCCAGATCCATCCCTTGAGTGAAGCCCATGAAGACATGCTCCTGAACCGGGTTAACACGGCAGGGCCTACCTTACGTGTGGGCTGGAGACGCCGAGCCAGCTCGACGATGTTGGTGCAGACGTCCGGCCTGGGTGTAGATCCGTCGATCTTTCCGATGAACACCTGGATCCCACCGAACGGAACCCTGAAACCATACTCCACGGAAGCAGCATCAGGCCCCCAGCCGGCGTCGTCGATGTAGAGCCGGCCGTGGTGACTCTTGCTCATCCTCCCAACTACGTATCCTTCGAGCTCTGGAAGGGAGCCCTTTGAGAACTCAACACCACCGAACGCGTGCCCAACGGTGGGCGCCAACTGTCGTGGATTTGTCACGGCAGATGTCCGGGTTACCAAACTTGAGTTCGGAGCCATCGCCATGGTAGTGGACTCAAAGGGGTTGATTGAGACAAAGGACACGAGTTTACCTAGGTTCGGCCCCCTCAAGCCGAGGTAAAAGCCTACGTCCTGCTTGTGTTGTTATTGCTTGTTGTATCGATTACAAAGGGCTAAACGCTTGACCTAGTTTTCGATCCCCCTCCCTAAGCCGCCCCGGCTCTGCCTTTATATAAGAGGTCAGAGCCGTCGGGACTTACAATTGTACAACCAGATCACGCTTTACATCTCCGAATCCGTCTCTATCTTACCAACCGAGTTATCCTTTGGAAGGTCTTGCGCATCCGGGTCTCTGTCGTCCGGCCCACCTCAAGAGCTGCCAAAGTTCTGGGGCCTCCAGCTGATACATGTCTTCATGGGCCGGCTCATAACCAATGCTTATCAACCGGAACCTTCCAGCCGGGTCATATCACGGGGTTATACCCCCAACAACGACCGCTCTCCTCATAATAGAAGCACTTAGTCTCGGGTTTGGGTTCAACTTTGGGTTGCTTCACTGGAGCAGCAATTAACTTGCCATCCATGAAGTTCCCCTCCTTGCCCTTGCCCTTCTCTAAAAAAGTGATTTTACTAACCATCAACACTTGATGCTCCTTCTTGATTTCTACGTTCACGGTGTCAAACATCCCGAACAGCTCAGGGATGATCATTTCCATCCCTGGCATAATTATAGTTCATCATGAAGTTTTAGTAGCTTAGTGATAGTGACTGAGAGAACTATATCAATCACTATCTTATCTGGAAGATCAACTCCCACTCGATTCAAGTGATTGTAGCACCCAGACAATCTGAGCAAATGCTCAACGATTGAGCTATTATCCTTCATCTTGTAGGCAAAGAATCTTGTGGGAGATCTCATATCTCACAACACGGGCACGAGCATGAGATCCCAATTTCAGCTCTTAGAACATCTCATATGTTTCGTGACGTTCAAAATGTTTTGGAGCCTCAATTCTCAGCCGTAATGCATGACGCATTAAACTATCAAGTAGTCATTGGAACGTGCCTGTCAGATGTTCACAACATCTACAGACGATGCTAGAGGGGGTGGCGCACCGAGCGGTGTATTAAGGACATAAGCCTTCTGTGCAGCAATGAGGACAATCCTCAGATCACGGACCCAATCCGCAATATTGCTACCCCCATCTTTCAACTCTATTTCTCTAGGAACATATAAAAATTCAAGGGAGCTACGACGTGAGCTACAACATAATTTGCAAAGACACTGCTGACTATGTTCATGATAATGAGTTCAACTAATCATATTACTTAAGAACTCCCACTCAAATTGACATCCCTCCGGTCATTTGAGTGATACATGATCCAAATTCACCAACTCAAGTCCGATCATCACGTGAGATGAGGTGGTTTCAATGGTGAATATCATCATGTTGATCATATCTACTATATGACTCATGTTCGTGTTGGGAGACATAGTAGTAAATCAAAAAAATTCCTACGTGTTCACCAAGATCCATCTATGGAGAAACCAGCAACGAGTGGGGAGAGTGCATATTCATACCTTTGAAGATCGCAAAGCGAAAGCGTTACTAGAACGCGGTTGGAGGAGTCGTGCTCACAGCGATTCAGATCGCGGTGGAATCCGATCTAAGCGCCGAACAACGGCGCCTCCGAGTTCAACACACATGCAGCCCGGTGAAGTCTCCTATGCCTTGATCCAGCAAGGAGGATGTAGAGGTTGAGGGAGAGCTCCGACAACACGACGACATGGTGACGGTGGAGCTGCGTGGTATTCCGGCAGGGCTTCGCCAAGCGCTACGGAGAACGAGGAAGAGGAAGGGTAGGGCTGCGCCGAAAGAGGAAGAAACTTGTGTTCTTGGCAGCCCCCAAACCCTCACTATTAATAGGAGGAGGAGGGAGGGAGGGCACAGCCCTAGGGTTCCCATCCTAAGGGCCGGCGGCAGCCCCAGATCACATCTGGTGCGGCGGCCAGAGGGAGAGAGGGGAGGACGGCGCCCTAGGTGGGCCTTAGGCCCATCTGGGCCTAGGGTTCCCCCCTTCCCACCTTTGTTGCGCCTTGGGCCAGGTTGGAGGGCACACCAGACCACTCTAGGGCTGGTCCCTTCCCACTCTCGGCCCATGCAGCCCTCTGGTGCCCGTGGCCCCACTTGGTGGACCCGCGGAACCCTTCCGGTGGTCCTGGTACGTTACCGGTGATGCCCGAAACACTTCCGGTGACCAAAACCTCACTTCCTATATATGAATCTTTACCCGTGGACCATTCCGGAACTCCTCGTGATGTCTGGGATCTCATACGAGACTCCGAACTACCTTCGATAACCACATACACTATTTCCCTATAACCCTAGCGTCATTGAACCTTAAGTGTGTAGACCCTACGGGTTCAGGAGACACGTAGACATGACCGAGACACCTCTCCGGTCAATAACCAATAGCAAGATTTGGATACCCATGTTGGCTCCCACATGCTCCACGATGATCTCATCAGATGAACCATAATGTCGGGGATTCAATCAATCCCGTATACAATTCCCTTTGTCTACCGGTATGATACTTGCCCGAAATTCGATCATCGGTATCCCTATACCTTGTTCAATCTCGTTACCGACAAGTCTCTTTAATCGCTCCGTAACACATCATCTCGTGGCTAACTCCTTAGTCACATTAATCTCATTATGATGATGTCTTACCGAGTGGGCCCAGAGATACCTCTCCCTCACACGGAGTGACAAATCCCAGTCTTGATTCGTCCCAACCCAACAGACACTTTCGGAGGTACCCATAGTGTACCTTTATAGCCACACAGTTACGTTGTGACGTTTGTCACACCCAAAGTATTCCTATGGTATCTGGGAGTCGCACAATCTCATGGTCTAAGGAAACGATACTTGACATTAGAAAAGCTTTACCAGACGAACTACACAATCTTGTGCTATGCTTAGGATTGGGTCTAGTCCATCACATCATTCTCCTAATGATGTGATCCCATTATCAATGAAATCCAATGTCCATGGTCATGAAACCGTGACCATCTATTGATCAACGAGCTAGCCAACTAGAGGCTCACTAGGGACATGTTGTGGTCTATGTATTCACACATGCATTACGGTTTCTGGTTAATACAATTATAGCATGAACAATAGTCAATTATCATGAACAAGGAGATACAATAATAACCATTTTATTATTTCCTCTAGGGCATATTTCCAACAGTCTCCCACTTGCACTAGAGTCATAATCTAGTTACATTGTGATGAATCGAACACCCATAGAGTTCTGGTGTTGAAAATGTTTCGCTCGTGAGAGAGGTTTGGTCAATAGATCTGCGACATTTAGATCCGTTTGTACTTTACAAATATCTATATCTCTTTCCTGAATGTAATCACGAATGGAGTTGAGGCGGCGTTTGATGTGTCTTGTCTTCTTGTGCAACCTGGGCTCCTTGGCAAGGGCAATAGCTCCAGTGTTGTCACAGAATAGAGTCATCGGGCCCGACGCATTGGTAATCATTCCTAGGTCGGTGATGAACTCCTTCATCCAGACTCCTTCCTTTGCTGCTTCCGAAGAATCTATGTACTCTACTTCACATGTAGATGCCGCCACGATGCTTTGCTTGCTGCTGCACCAGCTGACTGCCCCTCCATTCAAAATATACACGTATCCGGTTTGTGACTTCGAGTCATCCGGATCTGTGTCGAAGCTAGCATCGACGTAACCCTTTACGACGAGCTCTTCGGCACCTCCATAAACGAGAAACATGTCCTTGGTCCTTTTGAGGTACTTCAGGATATTCTTGACCATTGTCTAGTGTTCCGCTCCAGGATCACTTTGGTACCTCCCTACCATACTTGTGGCAAGGTTCACATCAGGTCTGGTACAAAGCATGGCATACATAGTAGAGCCTATGGCTGAAGCATAGGGGATGACACTCATCTCTTATCTATCCTTTGCCATGGTCGGGCATTGGGTCATACTCAATCTCACACCCTGTAACACAAGCAAGAACCCCTTCTTGGACTGATCCATATTGAAGTTCTTCAATATCTTGTCAAGGTATGTGCTTTGTGAAAGACCTATGAGGCATCTCGATCTATCTCTATAGATCTTGATGCCTAATATGTAAGCAGCTTCTCCAAGGTCCTTCATTGAAAAACACTTATTCAAGTAGGCCTTTACGCTTTCCAAAAGTTCTATATCATTTCCCATTAACAATATGTCATCCACATATAATATGAGAAATGCTACAGAGCTCCCACTTACTTTCTTGTAAATATAGGGTTCTCCATAAACCTGTATAAACCCAGACGCTTTAATCACCTCATTAAAGTGAATGATCCAACTCCGAGATGCTTGCACCAGCCCAAGATGGACCGTTGGAGCTTGCATACCTTGTTAGCATATTTAGGATCAACAAAACCTTCCGGTTGCATCATATATAGTTCTTCCTTAAGGAAGCCATTAAGGAATGCCGTTTTGACATCCATTTGCTAGATCTCATAATCATAAAATGCGGCAATTGCTAACATGATTCGGACGGACTTCATCATCGCTACAGGTGAGAAAGTCTCATCGTAGTCAACTCCTTGAACTTGTCGATAACCCTTAGCGACAAGCCGAGCCTTATAGACGGTCACATTACCATCTATGTCAGTCTTCTTCTTAAAGATCCATTTATTTTCTATGGCTCGCTTATCATCAGGCAAGTCCATACTTTGTTCTCATACATGGATCCTATCTCGGATTTCATGGCTTCAAGCCATTTGTTGGAATCTGGGCCACCATCGCATCTTCATAGTTCGAAGGTTCACCATTGTCCAACAACATGATCTCCGGGACAGGGTTGTCGTACCACTCTGGTGGGGAACGTGTCCCTGTGGACCTTCTAATAGCAACTTGATCTGAAGTTTCATGATCATCATCATTAACTTCCTCTCAAGCTGGTGCAGGCTAAATAGAAAAACTTTATGTGCTGCACTACTCTCCGGTTCGAGAGGAGGTACAATTACCTCATCAAGTTCTATTTTCCTCCCACTTACTTCTTTCAAGAGAAACTCCTTCTCTAGAAAGGGTCCATTCTTGGCAACAAAGACTTTGCCTTCGGATCTGAGGTAGAAGGTATACCTAATAGTTTCTTTGGGGTATCCTATAAAGACACACTTTTCCGCTTTGGGTTCGAGCTTCTCAGGTTGAAGTTTCTTCACATAAGCATCACATCCCCAAACTTTCAGAAACGACAGCTTAGGTTTCTTCCCAAATCATAATTCATACGGTGTTGTCTCGACGGACTTTGACGGTGCCCTATTTAAAGTGAATGTGGCAGTCTCTAATGCATATCCCCAAAATGACAGCGGTAAGTCGGTAAGAGACATCATAAATGGCACCATATCCAGTAGAGTGTGATTACAATGTCCAGACACACCATTTCGCTGAGGTGTGCCAGGCGGCGTGAGTTGTGAAACAATTCCACATTTCCTTAGGTGCGTGCCAAACTTGTGACTAAAATATTCTCCGCCATGGTCAGATCGTAGGCACTTTATTTTCCTGTCACGTTGATTCTCTATCTCACTCTGAAATTCCTTGAACCTTTCAAAGATTTCAGACTTGTGTTTCATTAGTAGACATACCCATATCTGCTCAAGTCATCGGTGAGGGTGAGAACATAACAATAGCCACCACGAGCCTCGACGTTCATTGGACCGCATACATCGGTATGTATTATCTCCACCAAGTCAGTTGCTTGCTCCATTGTTCTGGAGAACGGAGTCTTGGTCATCTTGCACATGAGGCATGGTTCGCACGTGTCAAATGATTCAAATCAAGAGACTCCAAAAGTCCATCAGCATGGAGTTTCTTCATGCGTTTGACACCAATATGACCAAGGCGACAGTGCCACATGTAAGTGGGACTATCATTATCAATATTACATCTTTTGGTACTCACACTATGGACATGTGTAACATCACGTTCAAGATTCATCAAAATAAACCATTGACCAGCGGGACATGACCATAAAACATTTCTCTCATATAAATAGAACAACCATTATTCTCAGATTTAAATGAGTAGCCATCTCGCATCAAACAAGATCCAGATACAATGTTCATGCTCAAAGCTAGTACTAAATAACAATTATTGAGGTTTAAAACTAATCTCGAAGGTAGATGTAGAGGTAGCGTGCCGACGGCGATCACATCGACCTTGGAACCATTCCCGACGCGCATCGTCACCTCGTCCTTTGCTAGTCTTCACTTATTCCGCAGCTCCTGCTTGGAGTTACAAATGTGAGCAACTGCACCGGTATGAAATACCCAAGAGCTACTACGAGCGCTGGTAAGGTACACATCAATATTATATCACATATACCTTTAACGTTGCCGGCCTTCTTATCCGCTAAGTACTTGGGGCAGTTCTGCTTCCAGTGACCGGTACCCTTGCAATAAAAACACTCAGTCTCAGGCTTGGGTCCATTCTTGTTCTTGTTCCCGGCAACTTTCTTACCGGGCGTGGCAACTACTTTGCCGTCCTTCTTGAAGTTCTTCTTACCCTTGCCTTTCTTGAAACTAGTGGTCTTATTGACCATCAACACTTGATGCTCCTTTTTGATCTCGACCTCCGCTAATTTCAACATTGAGTACAACTCAGGAATGGACTTCTCCATCCCCTGCATGTTGTAGTTCATCACAAAGCTCTTGTAGCTAGGTGGAAGCGACTGGAGGATTCTGTCAATAACCGAGTCATCCGGAAGATTAACTCCCAGCTGAGTCAAGCGGTTGTGCAACCCAGACATTGTGAGTATGTGCTCACTGACAGAACTATTCTCCTCCATCTTACAACTGAAGAACTTGTCGGAGACATCATATCTCTCGTCCCGAGCATGAGCTTGGAAAACCAGTTTCAGCTCTTGGAACATCTCATATGCTCAATGTTGCTCAAAACGCTTTTGGAGCCCCGGTTCTAAACTGTAAAGCATGCCGCGCTGAACCAGGGAGTAATCATCACAATGCGACTGCCAGGCGTTCATAACGTCCTGAGCCGCTGGGAAAATGGGTGCGCCACCTAGCGGTGCATCAAGGACATATAATCTTTTGGAAGCTATGAGGATGATCCTCAAGCCACGGACCCTGTCCGCATAGTTGCTTCCATCATCTTTCAGCTTGGTTTTCTCTAGGAATGTGTTGAAGTTGAGGGTGACATTAGCGTTCGCCATTGGATCTACAATATAGATTGTAAAGACAATTTTAGACTAAGTTCATGATAATTAAGTTCACATAATCAAATTATTCAATGAACTCCCACTTAGATAGACATCTCTCTAGTCATCCAAGTGACACATGATCCACGTCAACTAGCCCATGTTCGATCATCACGTGAGACGGACTAGTCATCAATGGTGAACATCTCCATGTTGATCGTATCTTCTATACGACTCATGTTCGACCTTTTGGTCTTCCGTGTTCCGAGGCCATGTGTGTACATGCTAGGCTCGTCAAGTCAACCTAAGTGTATTGCGTGTGTAAATCTGGCTTACACCCGTTGTATGCGAATGTTAGAACCTATCACACCCGATCATCACGTGGTGCTTCGGAACAACGGACCTTAGCAACGGTGCACAGTTAGGGCGAACACATTTCTTGAATTTTAGTGAGAGATCATCTTATTTAGCAACCGTCGTTCTAAGCAAATAAGATGTAAACATGATAAACATCACATGCAATCAATATAGTGACATGATATGGCCAATATCATCTTGCTCCTTTGATCTCCATCTTCGAGGCACCATGATCATCATTGTCACCGGCACGACACCATGATCTCCATCATCATGATCTCCATCATCGTGTCTTCATGAAGTTGTCTCGCCAACTATTACTTCTACTACTATGGCTAACGATTAGCAATAAAGCAAAGTAATTACATGGCGTTTATGATTAACACGCATGTCATACAATAAATTAAGACAACTCCTATGGCTCCTGCCGGTTGTCATACTCATCGACATGCAAGTCGTGAATCCTATTACAAGAACATGATCAATCTCATACATCACAATGTTGGGGAACGTTGAATGGGAAACAAAAATTTCCTATGCACACGCAATATCTATCGATGGTGATGAGGATCTACGAGAGGGAGAGTGGATCTACATACCCTTGTAGATCGCTAAGCGGGAAGCGTTAAGAAACGCGGTTGGTGTAGTCGAACGTCTTCGCGATCCAAATCGCCGAGCATCCCGTGATCTCATCATGATCCGTCCCGCGATCCAATCACGATCCGTCCCGCAAACTCATCATGACCCGTCCCGCGATCTCATCATGATTCGTCCCGCGAACTCATCATGATCCGTCCCGCGATCTTGATCACGGTCCTTCCGATCTAGCGCCGAACGGACGACACCTCCGCGTTCAGCACACGTACAGCTTGATGATGATCTCCGCCTTCTTGATCCATCAAGAGGGAGTAGAGAGGTAGAAGAGTTCTCTGGTAGCATGACGGTGCTCCGACGATGGTGGTGGAGCTATTCCGGCAGGGCTTCGCCTAAGCACTGCAGAAATCCGATCTAGAGGAGAAACTATGGACTGGAGGAACGGGTAGCATGTGACTGAAAATCTAGTGCAAAACCCCTAAAACCTCTAGTATATATAAGAGGAAGAGAGGAGGAGGCCTGGCCCTCAAGGTGCCAGCTCTTGGTTCGGCCGAACCAAGTGGGAGAGGAGGAATCCTCCTCCAATCCTAGTAGGACTAGGATTCCTCCCTATTTTGCCTTTTTTCCACCTTATCTCTTTGGGTTTTCTCTCCCAGCCGTATTGGCCTTGTCTGGGACTTCCACCAGCCCACTAAGGGCTGGTATTCACTCTTACACAGCCCATGTAGCCTCTTGGGTCGAAATACCCCTCCCGATGGTCTCCCGGTACACTACCGGCACTCCCGGTACACTACCGATGAGCCCGAAACTTTTCCTGCGACCAAAATAGGACTTCCTATATATCAATCTTTACATCCGGACCATTCCGGAGCTCCTCGTGATGTTCGGGATCACATCCGTGACTCCAAACAACCTTCGGTCACCACCATACATAACTCTATACTACCGAAACATCACCAAACCTTAAGTGTGCAGACCCTGCGGTTCGAGAACTATGTAGACATGAATGAGACACCTCTATGGTCAATAACCAATAGCGGGACCTAGATACCCATATTGGTTCCTACATATTCTACGAAGATCTTTATCGGTCGAACCTCTATGTCAAGGATTCAGTTAATCCCGTATGATGTTCCCTTTGTTCTTGGGTATGTTACTTCCCGAGATTCGATCGTCGGTATCTCCATACCTAGTTCAACCTCGTTACCGGCAAGTCTCTTTACTTGTTCCGTAATACAAGCCCGTGATTAACACTTAGTCACATTGCTTGCAAGGCTTATTGTGTTGTTGTATTACGGAGTGGGTCCTGAGATACCTCTTCGTCACACGAAGTAACAAATCCCAGTCTTGATCCATGCCAACCCAACAGACACCCTCGGAGATACCTGTAGAGCACCTTTATAGTCACCCCGTTACGTTGCGACATTTGATACACACAAGGCACTCCTCCGGTGTCAGTGAGTTGCATGATCTCATGGTCATAGGAACAAATAATTGACATGCAGAAAATAGTAGCAATAAACTGACACGATCATATGCTACATTTGTAGTTTGGGTCTTGTCCATCACATCATTCTCCTGATGACGTGATCCCGTTATCAAATGACATCTCATGTCCATGACTAGGAAACCATAGCCACCTTTGATCAACGAGCTAGTCTATTAGAGGCATACTAGGGACATGGTGTTGTCTATGTATCCACACATATATTTGAGTTTCCGATTAATACAATTATAGCATGGATAATAAGTGATTATCATGAACAAGGAAATATGATAATAACTAATTTATTATTGCCTCTAGGGCATATTTCCAACAGTCTCCCACTTGCACTAGAGTCAATAATCTAGTTCACATCACCATGTGATTCGCATTGTTATGAATCTAACACCCAATGAGTTCTAGGGCTCGATCACGCTTTGCATGTGAGAGAGGTCTTATAGTCAACAGGTCTGTGACATTCAGATCCGAGTGTACTTTGCAAATCTCTATGTCAAACTGTAAACACTGCTACCACACTCCACTTGGTACTATTCCAAATGGACGCTCCACTATACGTATCCGGATTGCTACTAAGAGTCATCCAGATTATTGTTAAAGCTTGCATCGACGTAACTCTTTATGATGAACCCTTTATTACCTCCATATTCGAGAAACATTTCCTTAGCTTTTTAGTCACTAAGGATAATATTGACCGCTGTCCAGTGATCCACTCCTGGATCACACTTGTACCCCTTGACAGACTCATGGCAAGGCACACACAGGTGTGGTACACAGCATGTCATACAATACAGAGCCTATGGCTAAGGCATAGGGGACGACATTCGTCCTTTCTCTTTCTTCTGCCGTTGTCGAGCTTTGAGTCTCACTCAACTTCACACCTTACAAATCAGGTGAGAACTCTTTCTCTGACTGATCTCTTTTAAACTCTTTCAAAATCTTTTCAAAGTATGTACTCATTAAAAGTCTCATCAAGCATCTTGATCTATCTCTATAGATCTTGATGCTCAACAATTAGGTAGCTTTATCCAGGTCTTCTTTGAAAATCACTTTTCAAACAACCGTTTATGCTTTCCATAAATTCTACATTATTTCTGATCAACAATATGTCATCCACATATACTTATTAGAAATTCTGTAGTGCTCCCACTTATTTTATTGTAAATACAAGTTTCTCGTAAACTTTGTATAAACTACAAAACTTTGATCACCTCATCAAAATGTATATTCCAGCTCCGAGATGCTTGCTTCAGTCCATAGAAGGATCACTGAAGCTTGCACACCTTTTAGCATCCTTAGGACTCACAAAACCTTCTGGTTGTATCTCATACAACTTTTCCTTAATTCCATCTGCCAGATTTCACAATTGAAAAATGCAGCAACTGCTAACATAATTCCAACAGACTTTAGCATCGCTATGAGTGAGAAAGTCTCATCGCAGTCAACTCCTTGAACTTGGTGAAAACTTCTTTACGACAAGTCGAGCTTTATAAATGGTGGCATTCATCATTAGCGTATGTCTTCATCTTAAAGGTCCATTTGTACTCAACGACCTGCCATCCAACGAGCAAGTCTACCAAAGTCTATCCTTGGTTTTCATACATGGATCCTTTCTCGGATTTCATGGCCTCTAACCATTTGTCAGAATCCGGGCCCATCATCGCTTCTCCACAGCTTGTAGGTTCATCATTGTCCAATGACATGACCTCCAAGACAGGGTTGTCGTACCGCTCAGGAGCAGTACACATCCTTGTCGACCTACGAGGTTTGATAGTAACTTGATCTGAAGCTTGTATGCCAAACTCGTAACTCAGATATTTACCTCCACGATCATATCGTAGACATTTTTATCTTCTTGTCATGATGATCTTAAACTTCACTCTGAATTTGCTTGAACCTTTCAAATGATTCAGACTTGTGTTTCATTAAGTAAATATACACTATATCTTATCAGTGAAGGTAAGAAAATAACGATATCCACCGCACGCTACAAGACTCATTGGATTGCATACATCAACATGTATCATTTCCAATAAATCACTTGCCTGCTCCATCCATCTGGAAACGGGGTCCTTAGTCATCTTGCCCAAGAGGCATGGTTCGCATGTCACAACCAATTCGAAATCGAATGAGTCCAAGATCCACCAGCATGGAGTTTCTTCAGGCACTTTATACCAATATGACATTTAGCGACAGTGCCACAAGTATGTGGTACTATCATTATTAACTTTGTATCTTTTGGCATCAATGTTATGAACATGTGTATTACTACGATCAAGATTCAACAAACCACTCATTGGGTGCATGACCATTGAAGGTATTATTCATGTAAACAGAATAACCATTATTTCTCTAACTTAAATGAATAACCGTGTTGCAATAAACACGATCTAATCACGTTCATGCTCAACGCAAAACACAATAACATTTATTTAGGTTTGTCACTAATCCCGAAGGTAGACAAAGCGTGCGATGTTGATCACATCAACCTTGGAAACATTTCCAACACACATCGTCACCTCACCCTTAGCTAGTTCTTCGTTTATTCCGTAGCTTTTATTTCGAGTTACTAACATTTAGCAACCGAACCGGTATCCAATACCCAAGTGCTACTAGGAGTACTAGCAAGGTACACATCAATAACACGTATATCAAATATACTTCTATCGATGTTGCCAGCCTTCTTATCTACCAAGTATCTAGGGTTGTTCCGCTTCAGCGACCGCTCTCCTCATAATCGAAGCACTTAGTCTCGGGTTTGGGTTCAACTTTGGTTGCTTCACTGGAGTAGCAACTGACTTGCTATCCATCAAGTTTCCCTCCTTGCTCTTGCCCTTCTCGAAACTAGTGGTTTGACTAACCATCAACATTTGACGCTCCTTCTTGATTTCTACCTTCGCGGTGTCAAACATTGTGAATAGCTAAGGGATCATTATTTCTATCCCTGGCATTTTATAGTTCATCACCAAGTTCTAGCAGCTTTAGTGACAGTGACTTGGAGAACTATATCAATCACTATCTTATCTGGAAGATCAACTCCCACTCGATTCAAGCGATTGTAGCACGCAGACAATCTGAGCACATGCTCAACGATTGAGCTATTCTCTTTCATCTTGAAGGCAAATAATCTTGTTGGAGATCTCATATCTCACAACACGGGCACGATCCTGAGATCCTAATTTCAGATCTTAGAACATCTCATATGTTCCGTGACGTTCAAAACATTTCGGAGCCTCAATTCTAAGCCGTAATGCATGACGCACTAAACTATCAAGTAGTCATCAGAACGTGCCTGTCAGATGTTCACAACATCTAAAGACGACGCTAGAGGGGTGGGTGCACCGAGCGGTGCATTAAGGACATTAGCCTTCTATGCAGCAATGAGGACAATCCTTAGATCACGGAGCCAGTCTGCAATATTGCTACCATCATCTTTCAACTCTATTTCTCTAGGAACATATAAAAATTCAAGGGAGCTACAGTGTGAGCTAGTAATCGACAACACAGTTTGCAAAGACACTATTGACTATGTACATGATAATGAGTTCAATTAATCATATTACTTAAGAACTACCACTCAAATTGACATCCCTCCGGTCATTCGAGTGATACATGATCCAAATTCACCAATTCAAGTCCGATCATCACGTGAGTTGAGGTGGTTTCAATAGTGAACATCATCATGTTGATCATATCTGCTATATGACTCATGTTCGATGTTTCGGTCTCTTGTGTTCTGAGGCCATGTCTGTACATGCTAGGCTCATCAAGTTTAACCCGAGTGTTCTACATGTGCAACACTGGCTTGCACCCGTTGTATGTGAACGCAGAGTCTATCACACCCGATCATCACATGGTGTCTCAACACGACGAACTTTCGCAATGGTGCACAATCGGGGAGAACTCAATTCATCTTGAAATTTAAGTGAGGGATCACCTTATAATGCTACCGTCGTCCTAAGCAAAACAAGGTGCATAAAAGGATTAACATCACATGCAAATCATAAGTGACATGATATGGCCATGAACTTGTGCTTTTGATCTCCATCTTGAAAGCACCGACATGATCTCCATCGCCACCGGCACGAGACCATGATCTCCATGATCTTGATCTCCATCATTGTATCGCCATCGGGGTTGTCGCGCCCACCATGCTCATACTACTATTGCTACCGTTTAGCGATAAAGTAAAGCATTACATAGCGCTTAATGATTGACACACAGGTCATACAATAATTAAAGACAACCCTACGGCTCCTGCCGGTTGCCGTACATGCAAGTCATGATATTCTATACAACACATGATCATCTCATACATCACATATATCTCATCATGTAATTGGCCATATCACATCACAACATACCCTGCAAAAACAAGTTAGACGTCCTCTAATTGTTGTTGCAAGTTTTACGTGGATGCTACGGGTATCTAGCAAGAACAATTCTCACCTACGCAAAACCACAACGGTGATACATAAATTGCTTTTCAACATTCTGAAGGAACGCCTTTGTCGAATCCGATCCAACTAAAGTAGGAGAAACAACCACCCACCAGCCATCTTTGTGCAACGAAGTTACACGTCAGTCGATGGAACCGGTCTCTCATAAGCGTACGAGTATGGTTGGTCCGGGTCGCTTCATCCCACAATACCGCTGAACCAAAACACGACCAAGGGAGGAAGCAATTTAAGCATCAACGCCCAAAAACTCTTTGTCCTACTCGAGATCTCATCTACACATAGACCTAGCTCATGATGCCACTGTTGGGGAACGTTGCATGGGAAACAAAAATTTTCCTACGCTTCACCAAGATCAACCTAGGAGATGAGCACCTACGAGAGGGTAGAGTGGATCTACATACCCTTGTAGATTCCTAAGTGGGAAGCGTTAAGAAACGCGGTTGATGTAGTTGAACGTCTTCACGATCCAAATCGCCGAGCATCCCGCGATCCAATCACGATCCGTCCCGATCTAGCGCCGAACGGACGGCACCTCTGCGTTCAACACACGTATGACTTTATGGCGATCTCCGCCTTCTTGATCTAGCAAGAGGGAGCAGAGAGGTAGACGAGTTCTCCGGCAGCGCGATGGCGTTGCAACGATGGTGGTGGAGTTATTCCAGCAGGGCTTCGTCTAAGCACAACTGAAAACCGATCTAGAGGAGAAACTACGATCTAGAGGAGAGGTAGCACGTGGCTGTTTTTCTGTGTCAAAAACTCTCAAAACCTCTAGTATATATAGGAGGAGGGGAGGGAGGAGGATTGGCTCCCAAGGGAGCCAACTCTAGTTCGGCCGAAGTGGGAGGGAGGATTCCTCCTCCTCCACTCCTAGTAGGATTAGAACTCCTTCCTTATTTTCCCACTTTTGCCTTCTTTCCACCTTGGGTTTTCTTACCTAGCCGCATGGGCCTTCTGTGGGATTTCAAACATCCCAATAAGGGCTAGTATTCCTTCTCCCACAGCCCATGTAGCCTCTTGGGTCGAAATACCCCTCCCGATGGTCCCCCGGTACCCTCCCGGCACTCCCGATACACTACTGATGAGCCCAAAACTTTTCCGGTGACGAAAACAGGACTTCCTATATATATATCAATCTTTACCTCCGGACCATTCCGGAGCTCCTCATGATGTCCGGGATCTCATCCGGGACTCCGAACAAACTTCGGTCACCACCATACATAACTCTATACTACCGAAACGTCACCAAACCTTAAGTGTGGCAGACCCTGTGGGTTCGAGAACTATGTAGACATGACCAAGACACCTCTTCGGTCAATAACTAGTAGCGGGACCTGGATGCCCATATTGATTCCTACATATTCTAGGAAGATCTTTATCGGTCGAACCTCTATGTCAAGGATTCACTTAATCCCGTATGATGTTCCCTTTGTTCTTCTGTATGTTACTTGCCTGAAATTCGATCGTCGATATCTCTATACCTAGTTCAATCTCGTTATTGAAAAGTCTCTTTACTCATCCGTAATATAAGATCCCATGGCTAACTCTTTAGTCACATTGCTTGCAAGGCTTATAGTGATGTTGTATTACCGAGTGGGCCCTGAGATACCTCTCCGTCACACGGAGTACCAAATCCCAGTCTTGATCCATGACAACCCAACAGACACCCTCGGGGATACCTGTAGAGCATCTTTATAGTCATCCAGTTACGTTGCGACGTTTGATACACACTAGGTACTCCTTCGATGTCAGTGAGTTGCATGATCTCATGGTCATAGAAAGAAATACTTGACATGCAGAAAACTATAGCAATAAACTGACACGATCATATGCTATGTTTATAGTTTGGGTCTTGTCCATCACTTCTTTCTCCTAATGATGTGATCCCGTTTATCAAATGACATCTCATGTCCATGGCCAGGAAACCTTGACCATCTTTGATCAACGAGCTAGTCTATTAGAGGCATACTAGGGACATGGTGTTGTCTATGTATGCACACATGTATCTGAGTTTCCGATCAATACAATTCTAGCATGGATAATAAACGATTATCATGAATAAGGAAATATGATAATAACTAATTTATTATTGCCTCTAGGGCATATTTCCAACATCTTTGTCCATAGCTGTAGAACATGTGAATTTTTGGCAGTCCGTTGGTATGTATGGATGTAGTAGCCAGACACTTTGTGTTGGATTGTAAAGATATTATATGTTGCATGATGTTGTATGAATTTTGGATTTGCCTAATGAGGTACCCGGTTATGGAAACAAAAATTTGAGAGGTTCGCATATGTTGAAGGGTCCGAATTAGTTGTATGCAGCTATAGATGCTCTTATATCCACCATATTCTTTATTTTGTTAGGAATGGATTCGACGCTCTGGCGTTGTATTATTATGTATGATGAAAAATGGATGGAATAAAAATATTATTTATTTTAGTTGAAAAAATGTAATTTTCCAGGCATGCTGATTGGTAAGAGTGGATTGTTTCTTTGGAACCATCATGAAATTTGTTAAGTGCAGATTATTTTATTTTCTGAGAACCATCATATGTTGTTGGAAGCATGATTGTGATTGGTAAATACTTATTGGCAAGTTATGAGTTGATTCGTTAACATAAAGGTGACATGATTAACGTGAAACCGTGTTGAGCTCTCAGGCAGTGGAAGGGGAAAGTGATCTCTGACCGTGTGCATGTTGAAGAATGAGCCATCGACTTATAAGCAGGGGCTTGGTTAAGGGAACGGGACTCGTCGGGGTTGTTGTAAAAGCAAGTCTTCATAGGGCGATAGTCACTGCTTATAGACACAAACCTGATTTCCAATAGAATGGAGGAAAAAGAGTGTGACATGGAGGCAAGGGGCGCTTAAGGCGAACACATGGCGACCAATTCTCCTTTAATTGTAGGGATAGGCAATACAATTTTCATAAGAAAAACCATCAAAACCTATCAAGACCATGTTGATAAGGTTGGAAGAACTTAGTGCCATGAGAGGACTTTGAGAGTAACTTTTGTAACTGATATCTTTAAACCAGTGATTTCATTTTTTTCTTTGAGAATCATTTCATTTCTTTTATCATCTTGTAGAGTCGGCTAGGGACAGCCCAGAACAGGGCAGTGAGCCTTTTATTTCCAGGCCCAACTTACTCGTGAAAGGACTTTCAAAGGATATCCATATTACTCGTCTTAAATTTGTTTAGATATAGATGTATCTAACACAAAAATGTGTTTGGATAAACATGTAAATGATACTTGGGCTTAAGGAGCCAATATCTCTAGTACTAAAGAGATGTTGGTTGTTCTTTTTAAAAAAAAAGAGAGAAGTTGGTTGTTGTATGTTTGCCTCCACACCTAGCTCTTTCCGTTGATTTTTCCCTTTTTGTATACTACACCTTCCCACGCCATGCATTAAATCAATCAAATAAAATCTTACTAGGATCTCAACTAAATAAAAACTATATTTGCGTTCTCCTACCCATACAAATATCAAATCTAATATTACAAAACCTCAACTAAATCAAAACTTTTCTTGCCATCTTCAACACATATTTCAAATAAAAAGCAAATCTTATCAGATATTAAACCTCTAGAATATGTATTAACTATTGCAACGCACGATGCATTACATATTAGTTATAATGGTACAATGCAAACACTCTTTTCTACGTGGGCCGCCACATATAGTGTTCTAGCCTCATCGGTTTTTTGCAACCTTCCACAAGGTTACCTCCGGTTTTAAGGTCGGGTTTCTATGATCTTTTGGGATGGTTTTGTTTGTTTTTTATTTTTATTTTTTGTTTCTCTTTTTTTTTCAAATTCATGAACGTTTTTCAATTCTACTAACCTTTTCAATGCGTAATGAACTTTTTTCACATCTAGGAACTTTGAAAAATTCTCCGCACTTTTTTTGAAACTGTGATTTTTTAAAATCCATGACCAAATCTTAAATGCAAGAAAAATTTTCAAATCCTATTTTTTAAAAAATTGATGGAAAAGTTCAATATGAAACCTTTTTTGGTTTAATAAAGATTTCAAAACAAACAAATATTTTTTTTCTTCTAAACTCATGTACGAATAACTTTCCGAAGACGAGGGAAACAACGACTAGAAAAACATCAATCCACCATAGACCAGGGCAATCAATCATGGAGAATCATTTGGGTCGCCCCATCCCAGGCAAATTGGCGCCAAACACACTTGGGACTAGGGACGAAGGCCGATTGGGCAATCGTCAAATAATCCATAGGAAAGCCGAAAGCGCTAGCTAAGGGGGTACCCCTTGCAAAGGTGACCCCACCTTCTCATGTGCTCACAAGTTGCACCTTGTATATATGCCACTTGTCGCAACCTGAATGTTTTATTTTTTTGTACATTTGTTTATTTCAAAATGTTTTATCTCTTGAGTCATACATCCAAATCCCGAACTGTTTTCAACTTTGTATTTCTCGCGTCGAGAAAACTAGATCCCATGTTAATAGGTTTCGATGAAAAAGATCACAAAGGACCAAAAGATGAGAAATGGTCTCTTAAGAAAGGAAACCGTAAAAAATGACAACTGAAAAATGGAAAGAAAAATCATAGTCCGAAAGCACGATTTTAGTTTTTCACTCCCCCCCTTCGAGAAACGGATTCTTTTCCGGAGTTATGTCCCTCGCGGAAGCAAATATGTGTTTCCACAAGAAGCACATTTTTTTCTTTGCGAGAATCAAAGTTGTGCTTCTCGCAGAATCAATGTTTCCCCTTTATGAGAAGCATAGCTATACTTCTCGCGGATGCTTCTACGAGAAGCAAATCTATACTTTTGGTGGAAGCAGATATGTGATTTTCGTGGAAGCATTTTTATTTTCTCTTTTCAAGAACCATAGTTGTGGTCTCGCGATAGCTAATCTGTGCTTCCACGATAAGCAAATATGGAAGGAAATATGTTTTTCCCTAAGAAGCACAATTTTGGTTAAAGGAACTGCAAGGGTAGAGGCACGGTTTCTAAGCGAACCCGTTGGCTCCCCACGCCCCGCCGGTGGATCGGTGCCTCCTACCTCCTCTGGCGGCCTCGTTGTTGCTGAAGTGTGGGTAGGGCCTGATCTAGACTTGTGTATAATCATAGTTAGGTTGTATCTAGGGTTCCGGTGTCCAGCGGTTCGTCCTTGGGGCTTGGGGGCGACGGTGGATTTGTTTGTCTCCCTTTGATCCATCTCCAACTCCGGTGAGGCTTCTCCTCCTAGTGCTAGTGTTGTTTGGGTTTTTTGAATTGGCTTCCCCCCAACATCCACTCCCACTATGGTTGCATGTCCAGTGCCAGATCCGTCGTCGATTCTTGGTGATTGGGTCTATCTGAGTTTCTTCTTCCTCGTCGGCGTCATCGAGGCGGGATGGAAATGCTGGTGTTGATTCATGTTGTCTTTACTAGCAGTGAGGTTAGGGTGTGCTCTATCGGCGTGCGCGCCGGAGAGCGGTTGCAGAAGAAGATCATTTATTTCAGATCGATGCGATCTTGCCATCAATGGTCTCTTTGTTGGGGTGTTGGTCCGTTGGACCAAAGCCCAACGTCTTCATGTCCGCTCGAGAAGGGAGGCGAACATGCGAAGCAGCGATGGTGGCGCGCCTCTAGCTTGCTCCGACGATTGGCGTTGTGAGGCATTCCATTCTAGGGGTGTCTTTGGAAGCTCTTCTTTGTGGAGGGTGCCTTGTATCTCTGGTTGGATGTTTAACTGATTTGAGGCCCTTTTCAAAAAATAGCACAACTATGGTTAAAAAGTTGCTCCAAAGATAGGAGAAACACAGACAAGAATCGAAAAGCAACGAAAAACGCATAAATAAAATAAGAAACCAAAATCCAAAGGAAGTGTACATAACACTACACACGGTGGTGGCTAGGTGCATAACTTGATGTGCTCGCATGTCAAGAGACCCTTACGCATTGAATTTTGATGCGCTGGTGATACCACCGTCGTCTTAACAATCCAATCACAAGTTGATTCATTGTTGGACTTGTCTCGATGGTGGTGCCACCAATATTAGTGTTGAGTACTTATCAAAACATATTAAATTAGTGGTGGTCGAGCATCGGAAGTTATCCCAATTCATTCTTATTTTTAGTAATAATCCAACCTTTTATGACGCTAGTCTTCTTCATACATTTTTTTTGATGAAAATGCTTCTTCATACTCCCTCGGGTCCTCTTTAGTGTGCATATATGATTTATCTGAAGTCAAATTATCTCTAATTGAGCTAACTTATAGAGAAAATATCAACATTTCACAATACCAAATCAATATAGTTAGATTCATTATGGAATGTAGTTTCATATTATATATATTTGGTATTGCAGATGTTGGTATTTTTTAATATAAATTTGGTCAAAATTTATAAAATTGACTTGACACAAATCTTATATGTGTGAAATAAAAAGGGCGGGAGGAAATCTGCACACACTATTTTTGACTTCTATGGACTATCAGGCATCAGCCCATTGGAGGCCCATTAAAGGTTCAGTTAATCTGATCTAACAAACTTCCAACGTTCTAATCTCCTAGCTCTGTACGGCACTCGCTAGCCACCGGATCAACCGAAGATGGTCTGCCCAGATCCACATGATCGAGGCGCCGGCTAAGGTTGTCTGGACTCCGGGAAGCTAGCCTCTAGAATCAACGTACCAACCGAAGATGGTGTGCGCATAAATAACCACCCAGCGTCAAACAACCCCCTCTGTTTACGCAACTCGTGGCCACGCCATTGCGTCTCCACCCCCCTTCAACTACCGCAGGGAATCAAAGTGAATGAGACACGCACTCAGCCATTGCACAATGGGGCAGGGCGAGGCAGGCAGCCGTGGCAACGACCAAGGAAGCAGCGGGGCAGCGCTCAACGCCGGCGGCGACGAAGACGGCGCCCGTGCGTTCATCGCCCAAGTAATTAAGATCTTCTGCTTAATTTCAATGGCGCTGGCTGTCCGGCGTGCGATCAAACAACGGGAGAAACGAAACTAATCTGTTGTAATTCTGGGCGGTGAAGGTTAAGGAGGAGCTCGAGAGATGCCTGGGGGCAGGCATGAGCAAGGAGCAGATGTTCCAGGAGCTTCGCGTGAAGGGGTTTCACCCGGCGGCCTCCTTTGCCGGTAAGTTGTACGTTTCCCACCTCGTGTGTTCTTGGATCTACATATCTACCCATCGGCCATCATGCCAAGAATTTAAGTTACCGTTAGATTAATTAACAGCATGTATTAATATTACTTGTTATCAATCTGATTGGTGCACGTCCAGTTTACAAGGCGCTTCGTGATCAGAACAATGTCTGGTTCAAAGAGTACTACGTCAAGATGGATTTGAGGAAGCAGGCTGAGCGACTCGAACTTCTGCTGGACCAGTACCGAACGGTTCGCGCCGCCGATGCGGCCGCGAGAGCGCAAGGAACAGCGGGGCAGCAAACCGCCATGGCCGTCCCGAACGACGTGGAGTTGCCGGGGCGCTGGACGGTACCGCCTGGGTTGGACGGCACACGTCTGGTTAGTAGGTCAAGTAGCGGCGATCGTCTGTTTGCTGCCGCATCTCCGCAGCTACCATCGCCGGTGACGATGATGCATGTCCCGACTGGACAACCGCTTCATCAGAGAGAGCAGCCGGTTCCCAACGACGGGGTCCAAGGGGTACTCGAACCATCCGCAGCTTTCAATGATGCCACGGCGGTCACCTATCCTTGGTCGTGTACCGACAATGTTGGGACGATGCGGTTGCATGAAGAGCAAGGTCAACTTCCGCAGCAATGGTGGTCCGGTGCAAGCGCAGGCGTCGTTCTGCCATGGGGCCCAAATTGCCAACTGCCGTCGTCTGTCCAGATGCCACCTGAACACCGTGAGCACCATGACCGTCCTGCTCCATGTCACGGAGAGCAAGGTGAACAGCGATTGCTAATTGACAGCCTACGACCGGGAGAATACAGGAGCCCTCAAGTTCATGTTGCCTCACGACACGCCGAGCAAGCTCATGAACCGTTGCATGAATGGCAGATTGATGGCCCACCACAGGCAGCGAGCCACGATCTTGCTGCTTCAAACTAACGTCCTCGCTGGCGTACAGCCTTCTGGCAGATTTGTATAAGGTAGAATCGCTCGAGAAAACATCAGTTGGACACCGTTAATACCATGAGAATACTTGAATTTGCACCTACGGGTATCTACGCAAATTTATCCATTAGACGAAGGACGCCCATATGTCACGGCGTCCGGATATTTCGGTTATTAAGGTTCGGGCAGTTCGGTTTATGGATAATTCGGGTACTCAAGAATGAGAACCAAAATTTTTGTGTCAAAAATATTCTCGAACCCAAATTATCCAAAAAGAATCTTTGGGTAATTCGGGTACCCAAAAAATTCAAAATATTCGGAGCACACATCAGCTTT
Organism: Hordeum marinum; assembly: GCA_022496015.1. Lineage (NCBI taxonomy): Eukaryota > Viridiplantae > Streptophyta > Magnoliopsida > Poales > Poaceae > Hordeum > Hordeum marinum. Next base: position 461,516,441 of record CM039673.1, read on the forward strand.
TATTATGAATAAATCGGGTACTATGGGTATTTCGGAAAGTATGGGTATTGTAATTAGTATCAGTAACATGATAGTGTAATCAATAGCATGAATAATTTGATTAGTACGAATAATTTAGGTACTATGCGTATTTTGGGTTTTCCATACTAATACCTGAACCCTAACCCCAAAACCGAGTAGCTAGAAAATGAGAACCGAACCCTAACCTGATACTCAATTTGCCCGATAATTTGAGTAATTCGGGTCAGTTTGGGTTCGGGTAGCAGATTAGGGTATTCAAATGCCCAGGGTGACCGATATGTGCCGAACTTTTGGGCTGGGTGGTGAGCAATCCAAACGAATCATTTGATGCAGCAGGGAAGTACTAGCGAGCGGTCTCGTTCGTTTCGATGCCCCCCCCCCCCCCGCGCCCGAGTCATTCACCAAGCCCGTTGTTCCGTTGGCCCACACAATTCCCTTTAAAAAAAATCAAAAAATGGAAAAACACAAAAATAATAATGAAAACCCAACATAAAAGCCAAGAAATCTTTATAATATAAATGCCACAAAATTATTGTTATAATTGTTGAGGCTACCACACAATACCTACAGAAAAAAATGTCATGATAGATGGCAACTAGCACAAAAAACATGATGTAACAAATAACGAAAGTTGCCGTACTATGGGAAATAAATTGCCATGGTTATATGAAATTTTGAAATGTGTTCAAATATAAATTTTCGTGGGTGCAGAGGAATTGACATGGTCTGCACACTGAATAATGACATGATGCATAGAAAAGATTGACATGGCCATAAAACCAAATTTTCGTGACGGATGCAACCACGACTACGAGCTGCCAAACGATGCCCGACCGGGGCGGCCCGTGGTGCTCCTACTTGCGTGGTTGATGCGGTCTGGCGGAGCACCTCCACACGCTGCGCGATGGGGGAAGCCGCTATGGCGAGGTGTCGTTAATGTGTGGCCGGGGCAGCCCCTTATGCTCCTGCTCGCGCGGTCGACGCGGGCGGAGCAACTTCCGCGCGGTGCAACGCGAGGTAGCTGCTGCAGGATGCACCGCCCTTGTTCCGCGATTCACGACCGCCTGGCCTCGTCACCGGAGACGAAGTCGTGAGTCGTGGGGGAGCAGGAAAGAGAGGGCGAGATAGGGTGGGGTCTCACCGATCTCTTTTTACTGGTGGTGGTATGTTATAATCCCAAAGTGTAAGTAATCATCGTAGCACTTTTTAAAGATGGAACTGATAGGTATGGAGTGTCGAACCCACAAGAAGCTAAAGACAAGATCAATATTATCTCAAGTTGTATCTGTGTCCGATACGACTCTACATACACCGAACGTTTGCTTCTATCAGTAACGAGAAAAAAATGCGTTGTGGGTATAAACATGATAGCTTTACATGATAATGAAGAAGTAAAATATGAAAATAGTTGTTTCACTAAATAGAGTTAGAATATATCACAATATATTATAAATAACGAGTGTGGAATAATGATGGTATGGTGTGCGGAATCATCCTACGCAATTGATAACAAGATCGATAATCATTCTTGTAGTTTTATACGAGGAAGAGTCATGAGCTAACATACTTTTCGTACTTGGATCATATGAACTTATGATTGGATCTCTAGCAAGCATCTCCAACTACTAGAAATCATTAAGGTAAACCCAACCATAGAATTAAACATCAAGTCCCCTTTACTTCCATACGTAAACAACCCCCTTACTCGCGCGTAAGCTTTTGTCACTCTAGCCACCTACTATAAGCGAATCATGAACATATTGCAACACCCTCCAACGTGAATCCTTCATGGGTGTGCCTCACGGAAGGCACCTTAGGACATCACCAAAATAAAACATACACTCAAACCAATCAAGATCATCCATCAACCCAAAGGACAACATAGATCTACTCAAACATCATAGGATGGCAACAAATCATTGATTAATAATATGTGGCATGAAACACCATGTTCAAGTAGGAAATTACAACGGAGTGCGGGAGAGTGAACCGCCATAGATAGATGAGGAAAGGTGATGAAGACGGTGATGTTCATGAAGACGATCACCGGGCGATGGTTCCCCCAATGGCAATCTGGCGCCACCGGAAGAGAGGGGGAGAGAGTCTCCCCCCTTAGGACTCCTCCTCCATGGCCTCTCCCAAGATGGGGAGAGGTTCTCCCCTCTGGTCCTTGTCGTCAATGGCTCCCGGAGGGCGAGAGCCCCTCCTGGATTGGATCTCTCTCTCTCTCTCTCTGTTTCTCTCCTGTTTCCGCTACTGTTTTCTCTCCAGATTGGTTTTTCATCGATACAGAGAATTGCGGCATCGAGGCAGAGAATCTCTATATTTTTCTAGGGTTTCTGATATTTATGGGAATTTTCGTCATTGGAATCACGCCAAACGGAGCCAGGTGGGCCCACAAGCCATCAGGGCGCGCCCCAAGGGGCACGCCCTGTTGGCTTGTGGCCCACATGTGGCTCCCCTCTTGTTGGGGATACATCCCCAGGGTGAGACCCGCCCAGGTGGGGCCGGGTCATGCGGTTGGCGGCTTATGATAACTCCAGGAGGAAGCATAACCATTGGGCCGGAGGGCCCAGAGCCAGAAGGACGGATTTAACCCGGTTGACTTGAGCCGCCAGGAGTGACTTGTTAGATACTCTATCGGAATCAGGTAATTTGCCGTCCGCCATGGCTGACGGCAAAGGGAAGGACCCCGGACGACAAAGGCTTTGTTGTTCGTAAGCAGACGGCAAAAACTCCGGCAAAGAAAAACCAGGGTAAAGCGGTCCTTTGTCGTCCGCCCCAGGACCACGGACGGCAAAGAGCTTGGATAGCAGACCTGGGGGCTATGGCCGTCAAGTGTTAACGGCAGTTCTTTGCCGTCCGCTCCCTTTGCCGTCGGCCTTGTGCCCCCCTTTGCCGTCGGTGGACGGACAACAAAGGATAAGGCCCTTTGCCCCTGCGGTCCCCCTTTGCCGTCGGCCTTGGGCCCCACCTTTGTCGTTGGCCTTGTTCCCTCCTTTGTTGTCGATGGGCCGACGACAAAGAGTAAGGCCATTTGCCCCTGTGATCCCCCCTTTGTCGTCAGCCCACCGACGGCAAAGAGTAAGGCCATTTCCCTTTTTATTTTATTTTTTATTAAAAACAATTTTCACAACAATATGATATATATATATATATATATATATATATATATTTCACAAAAATAAATATGTTGCCATACTGATAACCATATTCAAATAAGTTTCATCCATCCATACATACATATTATGAAAGTTTCATCCGTACCCAGCCATATTACAATAGTTTCATCCATATATACATAGTTTCATATACATATGTAGCAAGTGTCACATTGTTCATTGATACAAAATAAAAAAAATACAAGTAACCCAAGCACTCCATCAATGCAAACTTTTGTGAAGTGAATGTAATGTGCAAAATGGGAAGCTCCAAAATTAGAATAAGACTAGATGAAGAAGAGAAGGTAAAATATGTCATTTAGGAGCTAACTATGCTTATTATGCCATTTTTAAGCTAACTAAGCCAATTATAGATCATTTAATAGCTATCTTTGGTAAAATAGGTAATCTTGGAGCTAGCTAAGCTTATTATGCCATTTTGGAGCTAACTAAGTGAAGTATAGGTCATTTTTTATAAAATAGGCCATTTTGGAGCTAATTTAGCTTACTACGTCATTTAGGAAGAAGCTAAGCTAACTATATGTCATTTTAGAGCTAACTTAGGTAAAAATAGGTTACTTAGGAGCTAACTATGCTTATTATGTCATTTTGGAGCTAAGTAAGCCAAGTATAGGTCATTTAATAGCTAAGCTAGGTAAAATAGGCCATTTTGGAGCTAGGTAAGCTTATTATGCCATTTTGGAGCTTACTAAGCTAAGTATAGGATATTTTTGATAAAATAGGCCATTTAGGAGCTAATTTAGTGTACTATGTCATTTAGAAGGAAACTAAGCTAAATATATGTCATTTTAGAGCTAACTTAGGTAAAAATAGGTCATTTAGGAGCTAACTATGCTTATTATGCCATTTTGAAGCTAACTAAGCTAATTATAGGTCATTTATTAGCTAACTTTGGTAAAATAGGTCATTTTCAAGCTAGTTAAGCTTATTATGCCATTTTGGAGCTAACTAAGCGAAGCATAGGTCATTTTTGATAAAATAGGCCATTTTGGAGCTAATTTAGCTAGTACGTCATTTAGGAGAAAACTAAGCCAACTATATGTCATTTTAGAGCTAACTTAGGTAAAAGTAGGTCACTTAGGAGCTAATTATTCTTATTATGCCATTTGGGAGCTAAGTAAGCTAAGTATAGGTCATTTAATAGCTAAGCTAGGTAAAATAGGCCATTTTGAAGCTAGGTAAGCTTATTATGTCATTTAGGAGAGAACTAAGCTAAGTATAGGACATATTTGATAAAATAAGCCATTTAGGAGCTAATTTAGCTTAGTATGCCATTTAGGAGGAAAGTAAGATAAATATATGTCATTTTAGAGCTAAATTAGGTGAAAATAGGTCATGTAGGAGCTATCTATGGTTATTATGCAATTTTGAAGATAACTAAGCTAATTATAGGTCATTTAATAGCTAACTTTGTAAAATAGGTCATTTTGGATCTTGTCAAGCTTATTATGCCATTTTGGAGCTAAGTAAGCTAAGTATAGGTCATTTAATATCTAAGCTAGGTAAAATAGGCCATTTTGGAGGTATCTAAGCTTATTATGCCATTTTGGAGCTAACTAAGCTAATTATTGATCATTTTATAGCTAACTTTAGTAACATAGGTCATTTTGGAGCTAACTAAGATTATTATGCAAGTTTGGAGCTACCTAAGCTTATTATGTCATTTCGGAGGAAACTAAGCTAAGTATTGGTCATTCTAGAGCTAACTTGGGTAAAATATGTCATTTTGGAGCTAAGGTAAGGTAAGTAACCATCGTTCTGCGGTTGTTAAGCAAACACTAGAAAAACATACCATTCTCATCAGCACGGAGGTTCTGGCTTGTTTCACCTAGAGAAGGCTCCCCTGTAGAAGGGTCGTGTGATGCATTTCGGGAGATATTCTGCACCAAACATCATTTGCAATGTGTCGTTAGCATGATGCCACTCAAAAGATCACTGCATTGAAATGAAACTCACCGTCCCCGACATGTTAATGACTGGCATCGCCGGAGGGACGTGGCCAATCTTCTCACACACAGATTGTACATTTGGTTTCGACAAGTCAAACTTTTTAGTTATTAATGAAACGAACATTAAAATGCAAGATTTGACAAATATGAAGAAGAAACTTACCACGAAGAGCTCGTACATGGCCCTGTTAGACGCATCATTCCGTGTCCTCTCCGCCTCCATCAATGCAGCCGTCCTCTCCTCCAACTCCTTCATCTCCTTATCCTTTGCCACGAAAAGCGTCTGCGTTGCCTCTCTCTCTTTCAGAATAGCAGCCTGCAAGACAGCTCATTCTTAGCATTCTAATCATATTGGTTCGCACACACAATGTAATGCGGAAAGATAGTTTAGTCCATTAAACTCACCTCGATGGCGAGCTCGACTGGCCGTGGACGAGGTGTTATCTCAAGACAGGAGCTCGTTTGGCGTGCCTTTATCTTCCGGAGAGTGCTAGGACAACTTATAAGGCCGTCTCCAATGGCGATCGAGCCATGGGGTCTCCCGTTGCCAGCTTTTATCACCAGCTCTGGATCAATAGACCACTGGCTCGGGTTAAAGTCCTCCCCTTTCCTCGCCTTCCCGTGATCTCTGTACTTCACGAGCTTGTGGTGGGAGGATATATTGGTGAAGTTTTCGGGATGATCGAGGTTAGACTCAGAGAATGCCTTGACCTTCTTGTATGAGGCAGTATGGGCCATCGCATAGAGGTCGTACATCTCTGGCACCTCCGTCTTATTGTGACGCGCCTAAAAGAGAGAGAGGAAACAATATTAGTAAAGGGCTCAAGCTAGCATTAAGAATGAATTGCATGAGTCATGAAGCAAACCACATACCCAGTTCTCACCAAACTCATTTAAGTTGACGCTCCCTTGATGGTGTGGCACACCAAAAATTTTGCCACGCCTCTCCTTGGCAGTGTTGTGGCTGGCCTCCCACTTTTGGGAGGACCACTGATCCACCAAGGCCTCCCAACAATCCATCTTATCCACACACACCATCTCGGGGGCACCTAAGTTAATAAAGAGAAATTTGAGCGCTACGCGTAATAATCAAATCAAGGAAACTAACTACAAGGCCTTAATAATATGTAATTACCTTCATGTAATGCTCCTTCTCAATCTTAGAATCACGGCACTTCGCCTTTCCCTTCCTATTACGCCGCAAGGCGTAGTAGTCTCGAACGGCCTGCACCCGAGCCTCATGCCGCCAGTTTTGAAGTAGGCGGCAGCATTCGGTTTCGTTAACATTTGCCGCGGCCTCCTCGTATTCCTCCTCACACCTGTAGAAGGTCTACAAACGAGACAACACTGATTAGTACAATAACTAGCTATTCTTTATTTTTAATTGTGTAAAGGAGAAATTACCCAGAACTGTCTGATCAGCATGTCGGCCCTTATGTGGCACAAAACACCGTCGATCTCCACCTCCGGTAGGGCCGGGGCACCCAAGTAGTGCTCCCAGGTCATTCCTACCTCTCTACCCTGACCGGGCAACGTAACAAACCCTGGGAAGTTTTGCCGGCAAAGCACACCAAGGACGCTATTGGGCTTGCGGACACCCTTGGCCACAATCCAACACCTACAGTATGACAAATTAAAGCCAACACATTAGATATTTGAGAAAACGTGAAGGCAAAAGGTTAAATAAGAGTAAATGAACTTACTCCTCCCCATTTGGCTGAATCGACCACCTCTCTCCATGGGTCACCTGGATGGGTGGGAGCCCCGTACTACCATGCCGGTAGATGGTGGCCCCCTCACCCAGCTCGTCGTCGCTATCAGCTTGGCCACTTGGCTTCGGCTGACCCAGATCAGACCAGGTATCCCACTAGGTCTCTTGGGACCTACTATCATCCCTGCTTTGCTCTAGAGTCTCCTAGAACGAAGCCTCTAGGACACGAGTCTCGTCGACCTGAGGCTCGTGAGCCGGAGTCCATGTAGCCTCCACCTCACACGGTTCCACCCTAGCAGTCCTGTGCTCAGGTGAATCAGCTGGGGTGGCAGCGAGGAAGGCGTGGCAGCCACCCTACCTCTCCCGCGGCCACATGTACCTTTAGAAGCTCTCTTCTTTGCGGGGGGTCGACCTCCTCTCACAGGTGCTTTGGTTGATTTCTACTAGCCCTATATGTTCATGGGTCCTTATAGCCTCCTTCGGCTGAAACCAATAACATTTGAAGACTACGATGGTCGGTGGGTTTTCACCATAGAATAGAAGTTCATAAATTGCTTCAACTCTTCCATAATACTAGGTACCTCCTTCGCCACTAGCAAAGACACAACAATTTGTAGTCTTCACGTCGGGCATATAGCTCGTTGCCAAAGGTACGAAAACGATACCCATTGATGTCGTATTTGTCAAATGAACGGACCTTATAGTCAAAACCATTAGCGACTTGTCTCAACTCGGCGTCCATAGACTCTGCATCAACCTACAAGTTTAATACGAAAGAATGCATTCATTAGCCGCAAATTAGACCAAGAAATCAAATGATCTAGTAATGGTAATTAATTACCCTTTGTTTGAACCAAGAGATAAAACCCGGATAGTCGCCTCCATGCTTTGCCAGAAGCTCATACTCTTCGACGAAATCCTTTTCGATGACCGCTCCATCCGAGAATTCGGTGCCGTATCGACTATATCAAATATTTGGGAATAAGAACAGTTCAAAGGAATTAGAAGTTGCAGAACAATAATTTACCGAGAACTTACTCAATGTATGGCCACACTTCTGTTAGGTTGTTGAAGATATACAATGAAATGGTCCGCCATTCTTCGACATCCAATGATTCACTTTCGAAGCACCGGCTGGTGCGAGCTTCCCTTTGAATAGGCTGAGGTTGGATTGACCTTTTTTAGGCTCGCCATCATTGTATCGAGGCTTCGAGTTATGCAAATGATGATTTTTGGCTTCGTAGTGTGTTGTCATAAAGTTTGCCGCCTCCTCAGTAATGAATGCCTCGGCCATTGATGCTCGAAGCGTCTTTTGCATCCTCTTAGTTGAGAAGCACCATCGATTTTGAACTATCCCCCAATCTTGCCTCGGTCGGGAGATGCAAAATCAAATGCTGCACTGGATTAAAGAAGCCCAGTGGAAAGATCCTTTCTAATTTGCAGATCAACTCCGGCGCCAACTCTTCCATTTCATCGAGCACGCCAGGCGATAGTTATTTCGCACAAAGAGAACGGAAGAAATAGCTCAGCTCTGCCAGTACTAGCCATTCATCCTCAGGGATAAAGCCACGCAACATCACCGACATTACCCGCTCAAGCCATATGTGCCAACCATGACTCTTGAGACCAAATATTTTCAATTTTTAAGACCCGCTCCCCTCTTTAGATTCCCAGCATACCCATCGGGGAACATCAACCGCATTTTCACCCACAATAGCATTTCCCTCATAGCTGGCTTTCCAAGATTGAACCATGCCTTTGGCTTCACTATGCTTTCCTTTCCTTTCCGTTGTTGCAAGTTTTGTAACGCTGTATCACATAGAGCCTCCTGGTCGATTCTAGCCTTAGGATTATCCTTTGACTTCCCCTCTATGCCGAACAATGTACCAAAAATGGCCTCCGCCATATTCTTTTCAGTGTGCATCATGTTGATGTTGTGTGGGAAAATGAGGTCTTTGAAGTAAGGCAGATCCCATAAGCATGACTTGTGAGTCCAGGCGTGTTCCGTATTATACCCTTTGAAATACCCTGGACGCAAAGGATCAAGCTCGAGAGCGTTTGACTAATCAAGGGTCTGTTGGCCTGTCAACGCAGGTGGTGCGGTGTTTTTGACAACTCTACCTTTGATGAAAATTTTCTTTTCTTTTCTGAACTTATGGTCAGGATCCAGGAACTGTCTATGCATGTTGAAGCAAGAAAACTTGCGACCCGCCTACAGCCAAAGGAACTGGAGAGTTGCCTTGCATGTGGGGCACGGGAACCTTCCATGCACACACCAACCAACGAATAGCGCATACGCCGGATAGTCAAGCATCGAGTACATGTACCACACATGCATTTTGAAGTTCTTTTTGGTAGCGGCGTCGTATGTCTTGATCCCATTATCCCAGGCTTCTTGCAATTCATCCTTAAGAGGCTGCATGTACACATTCATATTCTTCCCGGATATTTGGGCCTTGGAATTATCAACGTCAGGAAAATGTACTTTCTTTTCATAATCTCTCCAGGGGAGATTGAGTGGAATGACAAATACAGGCCAACAACTGTATTGTGCTGCCGTCATACCATACACATTGAACCCATCCGTGTTGATGGCAACTCGAGGATGCCTTGGATATGCTGATTTATCCTTATGTAATGCATCGAAGTGCTTCCACGCAAAAGCATGTGAAGTGTGTACCAACATCTTGTTCCCATCTGCATCTAGTTCGGTTCTTTTGCCCAATTTGTGCCATGTCATCTGTCTGGCCGTCTTTTCGACATTTAAAGACGATGAAGTCTTGGTACGATTGGCAGATACCCAAGAACATTAATGGGGATTTTGGTCTAAATCTTCTCACCCATACTGTTGTCTACCATAATATACCTGGAAGAATTGCAAATGGGGCAATAGTTCAAGGCCGCATACTCAAGCCTAAATAAGGCACATCTATTCTCACAGGCATGTATCTTCTCACAGGGCATCTTAAGTACATGGAGGATTTTGTCTGACTGGTACAGGTTTGCAGGCAGTACATGGCCTTTGGGTAGAAAGCCTCCAAATATCGTCATCATCGTGTCGTAGCATTCTCTGCCTAGGTTGAATTGAGCCTTCGGAGCCATTACTTGCGCGATGGCATCCAACTGACAAAGCTCAGTGTGCTCGTGGAGAGAAGGTTTTGAAGACTCCAACATTTCATAGAAGGACTTTGCAGATTCCTCCATCTCATCGTCCGAATCCCGAGCATTATCAAAGTCTTGCACCATGTCTTCGATCCCGGTACCCTGCTCGTCGGTGCAAGGATGAACCACCTCAGCTCTGGCACGTTGGTCAGACTCACCATGAAAACTCCACAACGTATAATTAGGCGTAAAACCCCACTTCTGCAGGTGTTTACCCATTTCAAACTCTGTCTGCCTTTTAATGTTGTCGCATTTGGGACAGGGGCACCATGTTTTTTCCTGGCCATTTGCAAATGCGGCTCTCAAAACCTCCCTGGTTTTTGTTAACCATTCATTGGTCATATCTTTCTAACTAGGTGACCAGTGTACATCCAAGCACGATCACTCATCTTGCCTACCTACTAAACACACAAGAAATATATATATATATATATAATTCAACATATGTATTCATCCGGTAATCAAGTTTGGCATTTTTATTACGTCCATGCAACCTACACGCTAATAGGTAGAGACAGATCCTAATCCCACCCGAGTATGTGTAGATTGGGTTTGTTTTCGCATGCTCTGCTCTGGATCCGATGCAGTATTTCGGCAGCACCTCCCCGTTATTCTCCTGATACACGTCTCGGCAATAAGTAGAGAGGATATGTACCCGGAGAACAACAAGGAGGCACTGACGAAATTCTGCATCGGATCCAGAGCAGAGCATATGGGAAAACGAACCCAATCTACACATACTCGGGCTGTCCATGGATAACGTTGGACAATTCGACAGAATCACGGTTATAAATATGCAAATGCATGCATATATATATATATAGATATAACCCTTTCGAACGGGAGGCGCATACTGGTCACACATACTGACGATTGAAGACACCTATAGCTAGCAAGTTTCATCGGCACGAAGACCGAAACAGAGAAAATTAAGGGCGTCGGGGGAGGAGATGTCATTTGTGCTCACCAACGAATGCAGCAGGGGTGCGCGTCAAACGTACGGGGAGGTCGTCGAACAACTACACATTGAAATTCACCCGATCAACACAAACATGATGTTTTTATAACAAAATCGGAAAATATGTGACCTAACTCATAATTGACAAAACGATGACCTCCTCGGCCTCTGGAAGGCCGAAGAGCACCTTTTGGGTCAACAGGAGGCAGAATAGGTGTCAGGGGTCGGGGGTCGGGGTGTCGGGGTGTCGTGTCGGGGCATCGTGTCGGGTTCTTTTCTTCTAGGTTTTTCTTTACTAATAAATAAACCAACTAACCTAAACCTAAAATAACCTAATAAACCAACCTAAACCTAAACATAAACAAACTTAAACCTAAAACTAATCTAACCTAAACATAAACTAACCTAAAACTAAAACTTAACTAACCTAAAAAACAAAAAAAACAAAAAAAAACTCGCCTTGGAGGGGCCGGTGGAGGACGGCCGTCGTAGGAAGGATGCCGGCACGGCGGCGTTGGAGAAGGTCCACGGGGGCGGGGTGGCTAGGGGAGGGCCGAGCGGGGTGGGGCCTGCCGGGGGCTGGCGACCGAGGGAGGGCCAGCCGGGGGCTGGTGGCCGGGGGAGGACCGGCCAGGGGAGGGGCGGCTGGGGGCTAGCGGCGGCGCGGGGAAGGGGCGGCTGGGGGAGAGGCGGTCGAGGGATGGGCGGCGCGGGGGCTGGCGGCGGCGCGGGGGAGGGGCGGCCGGGTGAGGGGCGGCGCGGGGGCAGGCGGCGGCGCGGGGGAGAGGCGGTCGGGGGAGGGGCGGCACGGGGGTTGGCGGCGGCAAGGGGGATGACGATGGTGGTCGCAGGGGTAGGCGGGAGAGAGTGAGGTAGGAGAGAGTGAGAGAGAGGAGTGGGGGGCATTAGTAGGGCATCCCCTTTGTCGTCCGCCCCTGGACGTCAAAGAGGGAAAGGGCCAAGGACAAAGGGGACCGAACAACAAATACCACATCCGATTGGACCTTGCCAGGACCAAGGTCCAGTGGGACCCACATTAGCTCTTTGTCGTCTTCCCTGGCTGTCTTTGCCATTTGGGGGCGGACGACCAAGAACTGGCACATGGCAAACAGTGCCTTTGCCATGTGCCAGTTCTTTGTCGTCCGCTTTTTAGCAGCGGACGACAAAGAGCATCTTTGCCATGTGTCAGCAGACGACAAAGGCCTGACACATGGCAAATAACTGAATTCCAGTAGTGATAAGGCATGTTTAGTTAGAGATGAGGTCGGTTGTTAAGTTTAACCCGACCCAGACTCTTGTAAGCCCAGGGCCTTGACCCGTGTATATAAGTGCGGCTTACCTGGGCGGCTTAGACCACGAAACAATTGATCGAGAGCTAGGTCAAGCAAACTTGCTCCCTTGTAATCGATACAAAATCAATACAACTCAAGTAGGACGTAGGCTTTTACCTCTTTCTGAGGGGACAAACCTGGGTAAACCCTTGTCTCTCGATTCCGATCAACCCCTTTGAGTTCACCGCCTTAGCAATGGCTTCGAACCTAAGTCCGTTGACATTTGTCATGACAAATCCACGACAGTTGGCGCCCACTGTGGGGCGTGCGCCTAGTGGTGTATGGTTCTCGAAGGGATCTCTCCCAGGGATCGAGGTATACGCCGTTGGCAGGATGACCAAGAGTCGCCGTTGAAACCTCTACATTGACGATGTCGGCTGGGGCCCCGAGGCCGACTCAATCGAGTACGGGCACCGGGTCCCCTTCGGTGGAATTCATGTCTTCATCGGCAAGATTGGTGGATCAAAACCCGGACCGAACATGTACACCAACCTCGTTGAGCTGGCCCAGCATGCTCAACCCGCCTGTGTTAATCTGGGCAGGAAGCATGTCTTCGTCAACTTTACCCAAGGCAGGGAGCTTGAAGGTTCCATGTCAGAGGAAGGAACTCTCATCTGCTCTGAGGATGGCTACTCGAGCGGAGAGACGGAATCAATCTATCAGCTTCACAACGACAGGCTTGGGGGCTATGTGGAGCATTACCCTGAGTCGGAGTATCATGAGCCTAAGGAGTATGAGACGCCAAACCATGCCACCGTTTCATGGCACGGTGAGCACCGGCTCATAATAGTATAACAGCTGGTGCGGCCGGATCTGGAGTGGACATGCCGCCTGCTCAAGTTCTTCTGGATTTGATGGACGAGCTCACAACCCTGATGGAAATAGAGGTAACTGTTGAAAACCAAGCGGCCCGTAAAGCATAGATCACAAGGTTGAAGGACCAGATGGCAGGAGTCCAACAGGAGATCAATGCGATGAAGGCTCGGATGGATGCTCACTCAGAGCGCCTTACGGCAGAGGCTTTTTGCTTAGAGCTTGAGCAGCAGTCTGCAACAGCAGTTCACCGGATGAGGCACCAGTCTCGTTTGCCAGATCAGTATGAATACATAAATCTTTTTAATACGCCAGGAACAGGACGGAATATGCCTTTGACCGTAACCCGAATGACGGAAGTACCTAGAAGCCGAGCGGCGGTTCAGCGTCAGTAGCCAGACCCCCCCCCCCTCATCGCAACCATACCCCACTACAGCCTTTTCCGACCCCACAGGGTCATTATTCTAACCAGGTGGAGAACATGGTGGCAGCAGCGACCAGGCTTGGTACAATCCCTATCCCCGATGAGGCACCTTTTGTAGAGGAAGTACGAAATCTCATTGAATACTTGCAGATGGCGACGGCCCAGCAAGAGAAATATACTTACAACCGGAGTCATGTGCATTCAACCCCCATCCTGAGCCGCAACTACAGCCGGCGTTATGAGTCGCCGGCGGTTTCTAGTACTGATCAACATCGAAACCCGCCGAGGGACAAGCAGCCGATTCATGATGCTCAGGCGTTGGTGGATCGGGCAAGAGCCCAACGAGAGGCAGCGGCTCTGGTAGCCGTGATGGCTTATTAGGAACCCACAGTTATGCCCTCCGTCTCAGTAGGAGCCGTCTTAACTTCTAGGGCTGTGGGAGTGCCATGCTTAGCGCCGGCTTTGCGAAATGAGAACCTGCCGAAAGACTTCAAAGGTCCTCGCAAGGTGCCCAACTATACTGTTGACCTACCTCCAGAGGCTTGGATTGAAAGTTATGAATTAGCCATGGAGATGTTGGATGTTAGTGATGCAATGTGTGCCAAGTATTTCATCATGTTGCTAGAGGGTCCGACTTGTACATGGTTGAAAGGGTTGCCACCCAACACCATTAACACCTGGGCTGAGTTAAAGGCGAGGTTCATCAAAAACTTTCAGGGAACATGCAAGCAGCCCATGACGATTGTGGATTTGGATCATTGCGTTCAGCTTGAGGATGAGTCGGCTCATCATTGGGTCCAACGGGTCTCGACCATCATCTTCTGATAATATCATGGCGTCTCAAGCAGTCCTAATCCCGAAGAAAAATTGCCACTTCACGCCTTTGAAACAGAAACTTGTCCAGCTCAAGCGCACATGTCAAGACATGGGGGAAATCATGATGGCTCTCACCAAGTATGCAGACTCTGACAACACGAAGGACCCTGGCTCCAATGATGGGAAATCGGCCAAGGGCAAGAAGAACAGCAATGGCAAGTGTCAGTCACATTACGGGGGATGAAACAATAGTAATGGCAATGGCGGAAAGCGGAAAGCGGAAAAACTAGGTCGGTGGGTCACAGTTAGTGGGCAATGCCAACACTAGGAATAATCGCGGCAAGGGTAATGGCAAGCTGCCGTTCAAACGTAAGACTCCCAATTTGGAGGCAATATTGAATGATCCCTGCCCAAAACACAGCTGTCCGGATCAGCCGTCAACTCATGCTTGGAAGGATTGTTGGATCATGCGAGAATATCAAAATTATGGTAGTAACTAGCATCCAGGCGATGGCGGCGGACCATCCAGAGGGTCAAGTCCTTCTGGGTCTGGTTTTGGTCCGGGCGTCTGACGCTTAGGCCATCAGGGCCAAGGAAACCATGGGGGGAATAATCAGCAATCTGGTGTTGGAGGTCAGCCTCAGAATAATCAGTCCGGGTTTCAGAGTAATCCCAAGTATATTAACTCTAGATAGTACCACGTCTTTACAACCAGTCTTGACAAGCGAGACCGGAAGTTACGCAAGCGAGCGGTTAATGCAGCTATGCCGGCTCTCCCGCAGTATTTAAAGTGGTCTGAGTATGACATAACTTGGACGAGGGAGGATCAGCCGCCATGTGTGGATAATCCGGGGCAGTTGTCTCTAGTGGTCGCCCCCAAGTGGGAGGATATGTGTTCACCAAAGTTCTTATGGATGGAGGCAGCAGCATAAACATTCTGTATTATGACACTTTCCGCCGGATGAATTTGCTTGACAAAGACCTCAAGCCTTCTTCAACAATTTTTCATGGCGTGGTGCCTGGGAAGTCAGCTTATCCGGTGGAAAGATTTCGTTGGAAGTCACCTTTGGTGATGACAATTACAGGGTGGAGTCTCTGTGGTTTGAAGTGGTCAAGATTAAGAGCCCATATCATGCTCTGTTCGGATGACCGCCTTATGCTCAATTCGTGGCTTAGCAAGTCTCTGGCACATGGGACTCAACAGACCCTCGTATGGTGGCTTATTGCAAGGCGGTTGACATTGTTGCTGGTCACTTCAAGGGTTATCAGGTGGATCATATTGACTGGCACAAGAATGAGGCGGCTGATGCATTATCCAGGCTGGGGTCTGAGCGTAAGCCGGTGCCACCTAATGTGTTCTTGGACATATTGCATCACCTGTCAGTCAAGTTACCGTCGGAGGAAGACTTGGCTATACCTGACCCGGAGGGGCAATTTGTGGCGGCTCTCCACGCAATCCCTAATTGGTCATTTCCTTACCTGGCATACTTAAACCACGACAAGTTACCCCAAGATGAGACCCTAGCATGATAGATCACGAGTCGGTCTACGTCTATGATCATTAAGGACGGCGAGTTGCATCGCCACAGTGTAACTGACATTTTTCAGTGTTGTGTCTCTTTGATGAGGGCCGTGAAATCTTACAAGAAATCCATGTTGGTGATTGTGGTCATAACGCCGGGTCAAAGTCATTGGTGGCCAAGGCTTTCCGCCACGGTTTTTACTGGTTAACGGCTCGGAAAGATGCAGAGGAGTTAGTCAGTAAGTGTGGCGGGTGTCAAAAATCTGGACGTCGTGCTCACGTGCTGGCTCAAGAACTATAGATGATTCCAATCACCTGGCCGTTTTTGGTCTAAGGACTTGATATGGTAGGACCTTTCAAAAGGCCAAGGATAAGAAGACCCACCTCTTGGTGGCAGTTGAAAAGTTTACTAAGTGGGTTGAGGCTGAGTTGGTCAGTAAATGTGATGCTGCAACAGCGGTTCAGTTCGTCAAAAAGCTGATCTTTCATTTTGGTTATCCACATAGTATCATTACTGACAATGGCACAAATCTGTCCAAGGGGGCTATGAAGGACTTCTGTGATGAGGAGCATATATGCTTTGATGTGTCTTCGATAGATCACCCCCAATCGAATGGTAAAGCTAAGCGTGCTAACTAGGTAATTTTGAGAGGTATTAAACCCTGGCTTATGTTTCCTTTGGATCGCACACCGGATTGTTGGGTGGAGGAGTTGTTGTCTGTTCTTTGGAGCATAAGAACTACCCCTAATAGGTCTACAGGCTTTACGCCTTTCTTCATGGTCTATGGCGCAGAGGCTATTCTCCCCAGTGATATTCGTCATGACTTGCCTAGAGTGGCGGCTTACATGGAAACTGGTAATGATGCGGCACGTCAGGATGCTTTGGATGCCTTGGATGAATAGTGAGATCTTGCAGCAGCTCGTTCAGCTATTTATCAGCAAGACCTACGTCACTATCATAGCCACCGGGTCAAGACCTGGACGTTCATAGAGGGAGACTTAGTTCTTCGTTTGATTCAAGACCAGTCAGATATTCACAAGTTATCACCTCCCTAGGAAGGACCGTTTTTGATCAGCAGAAATCTCAACAATGGGTCTTATTACCTCATAGATATATGGGAGAGGGACAAGTCTCACACTTCTGGTGATGAGACGAAAAGGCCGTGGAATGTTGCTCACCTTCGGCCATACTATACTTAAGCCGCCAGACGGCTCACATCAATGTATATATCTTTGTCATTGTACAAACCATCTTTTATGATATAATAAAGTGGGCATCCCCATGATTAGGGACCTCTACCGTGTCCCTCACACTAAGTGTCATACAAAGGAGCTAATCCTTCATCAGGTCACTTGGGGGCATGTAAACCCCCTCTGGCCAGGATTTTTATGCCATCAGGAGTCCATCCTTAATGTAACATCCCAAAATTTCATTTTGGAATGTTATAATATATAGCTATGCATCATCATCACTTTGTTTGAATGTAATGAATTTGTTGAAGTGCTTCTTTTGAAATTCTGAAAGGCCATTTCTATTTTTTCCATGTATCTGTTTCATCTAGTTGAAATTTTTTGGAAATGTTCAAAAAAAAAGAGGAGTAACATGACACTCCACACCAAGGGCATCTTGGTGAAATATTTGAGCAACTAAACCAGGGGGTTATTTGAAAATTTATCTCAAAAGGATTTAAAATCAATTAGGCATTTTCTGAAAATAATTTTTTAAAAGATATTCAATTTGACAGAGGAAAAATGTCCATTAAATAGCATTAATTCTCCTGATCATTTTGATATATATATTTCTTATGTTTGAAAACGTTTTGAATGCATTAAGGGAGTTTTACTGCACTGGAAAATAGAAAGGAAAGTTTTTAAAACGAATCGGGTCGGCCCACAGTCTTAACTCCCGAATTCATTTCGGATCGGTCAACCGACGCGCTAACCTCGCCTTTTCTCTCACTGGCACACGGGACCCACTGACCGACGACGTCATCCGCGTGCCCGTCTCCTTCCTCGCGCGCGCCACCGTCGCCGGAGATCCCTCTCTCCGGATCTCCCACCTGTCTCCCTCCCCCGACCCCGCACCAGGCCTATAAAATCCCCAGCCCTCGCCGCGCTCCATTCCACCCCGAGCCCCCCTCTACCTCGCCACAACAACAGCGCACCACCTCACCGGAGTTCGGACTCCAACCGAACCCTCCCGAGCTCGAGGCCGTCGCCTCCGTCGTCCCTAGCCCCGTCCGACGCCGCCAATCGACGCCGGAGCTTCGCCGCCGTCGCCTAAGCACTTCGGACGTCGCCCCCGACCACCGCACCGTCGCCTCCGACCACCTTTTGTTGGAAATATGCCCTAGAGGAAATAATAAATTAGTTATTATCATATTTCCTTGTTCATGATAATGGTTTATTATCCATGCTATAAATTGTATTGATCGGAGACTTAGATGCATGTGTGGATACATAGACAAAACCATGTCCCTAGTATGCTGCTAATGGACTAGCTCGTTGATCAAAGACGGTTAACGTTTCCTAGCCATGGACATGAGATGTCATTTGATAACGGGATCACATCATTAGGAGAATTATGTGATGGACAAGACCCAAACTACAAACGTAGCATATGATCATGTCAGTTTATTGCTACTGTTTTCTACATGTCAAGTATATGTTCCTATGACCATGAGATCATGCAACTCATGGACATCGGAGGAGTGCCTTGTGTGTATCAAAAGTCGCAATGTAACTGGGTGACTATAAAGGTGCTCTATAGGTATCTCCGAGGGTGTCTGTTGAGTTGGCATGGATCAAGACTGGGATTTGTTACTCCGTGTGACGGAGAGGTATCTCGGGGCCCACTTGGTAATACAACATCACAATCAGCCTTGCAAGCAATGTGATTAATTGTTAGTTGTGGGATCTTGTATTACGGAACGAGTAAAGAGACTTTCCGGTAACGAGGTAGAACTAGGTATGGAGATACCGACGAACGAATCTCGAGCAAGTAACATACCGAAGAACAAAGGGAACATCATACGGGATTAAGTGAATCCTTGACATAGAGGTTCGACCGATAAAGATCTTCGTAGAATATGTAGGAACCAAAGTGGACATCCAGGTCCTGCCATTGGTTATTGACCGTAGAGGTGTCTCGGTCATGTCTACATAGTTCTTGAACCCACAGGGTCTGCACACTTAAGGTTTGGTGACGTTTTGGTAGTAGAGTTATGTATGGTGGTGACCGAAGGTTTTTGGGAGTCCTGGATTAGATCCCGAACGTCACGAGGAGCTCCAGAATGGTCCGGAGGTAAAGATTCATATATAGGAAGTCCCAGTTTGGTCACCGGTAATGTTTCGGGCTCATCGGTAGTGTACGGGAGTGCCGGTAGTGTACCGGGAGACCACCGGGAGGGGTATTTCGACTCAAGAGGCTTTATGGGCTGTGGGAGAGTAAATACCAGACTTGGGCTGGTGGAAGTCCCACACAAGGCCCATGCGGCTCGGAGAAAAAGCCCAAAGGGAAAAAGGTGGAAAAAGGCCAAAAAAGGAAGAATCCTAGTCCTACTAGGATTGGAGGAGGAGTCCTCCTCTCCTCCCCACTTTGGTCGACCCAAGGGCTGGTTTTTTGGCAGCCAAGACTCCTCCTCCTCTCCTCCTATATATACTAGAGGATTTTAGGGTTTTGGCACAGAATTTTGAGCCACGTGCTACCCGTTCCTCTAGTGCATAGTTTCTCCTCTAGATCGGTTTTCTACAGTGCTTAGGCGAAGCCCTGCCGGAATTGCTCCACCACCATCGCCGGAGCGCCGTCACGCTGCCGGTGAACTCTTATTCCTCTCCACATCCTCTTGCTAGATCAAGACGGTGGAGATCGTCATCAAGCTGCACGGGTGCTGAACGCGGAGGTGCCGTCCGTTCGGCGCTAGATCGGAAGGACCGTGAACAAGATCGCGAGACGGTTCGTGATGAGTTCACGGGACGGATCGTGATGAGATCGTGGGACGGATCGTGATGAGTTCGCGGGACGGATCATGATTGAATCGCGGGACGGATCGTGATGCGTTCGTGGGACGCTCGGCGATTTGGATCGCGAAGATGTTCGACTACACCAACCGCGTTTCTTAACGCTTCTCGCTTAGCGATCTACAAGGGTATGTAGATCCACTCTCCCTCTCGTAGATGCTCATCACCATGGATAGATCTGCGTGTGCGTAGGAAATTTTTTGTTTCCCATGCGACGTTCCCCATCAGTGGTATCAGATCTAGGTCTATGTGTACATGAGATCTCGAGTAGAACACAAAGAGTTTGTGGGCGTTGATGCTTAGATTGCTTCCTCCCTTGGTCGGATTTTGGTTCAGCGGTATTGTGAGATGAAGTGGCCCGGACCAACATTACTCGTACGCTTACGAGAGACTGGTTCCCTCGACCGCAACTTGTTGCATAGATGGCTTGCGGGTGCCAGTTTCTCTCACTTTAGTTGGATCGGATTCGACAAAGGCGGTCCTTGAGAAGGTTGAAAAGCAAATTATGTATCACCGTTGTGGTTTATGCATAGGTGAGAAAAGTTCTTGCTAGAAACCCGTAGCAGCCACCTAAAACATGCAACAACAATTAGAAGACGTCTAACTTGTTTTTGCGGGGTATGTTGTGATGTGATATGGCCAATTACATGATGTGATATATGTGATGTATGAGATGATAATGTGATGTATAGATTATCACGACTTGCTTGTCGATGAGTACGGCAACCGGAGGGAGCCATAGGGTTGTCTTTAATTATTGTATGACCTGCGTGTCAATCATTAAGCGCTATGTAATGCTTTACTTTACGCTAAATGGTAGAAATAGTAGTAGAAGCATGGTGGGCGTGACAACCCCGATGGCGACACGTTGATGGAGATCAAGATGATGGAGATCATGGTGTCTTGCCGGTGACGATGGAGATCATGCCGGTGCTTTCAAGATGGAGATCAAAAGCACAAGTTCATGGCCATATCATGTCACTTGTGATTTGCATGTGATGTTAATACTTTTATGCACCTTGTTTTGCTTAGGACGACGGTAGCATTATAAGGTCATCCCTCACTTAAATTTCAAGATGAATTGTGTTCTCCCCGAGTGTGCACCGTTGTGAAAGTTTGTCGTGTTGAGACACCACGTGATGATCGGGTGTGATAGAATCTACGTTCACATACAACGGGTGCAAGCCAGTGTTGCACATGCGGAACACTCGGGTTAAACTCGACGAGCCTAGCATGTACAGACATGGCCTCGGAACACAAGAGACCGAAAGGTCGAACATGAGTCATATAGTAGATATGATCAACATAATGATGTTCACCATTGTAACCACCTCAAGTCACGTGATGATCGGACATGAGTTGGTGAATTTGGATCATGTATCACTCGAATGACCGAAGGGATGTCAATTTGAGTGGGAGTTCTTAAGTAATATGATTAATTGAACTCATTATCATGAACATAGTCAGTAGTGTCTTTGCAAATTATGTTGTAGATTACTAACTCGCGCTGTAGCTCCCTTGAATTTTTATATGTTCCTAGATAAATAGAGTTGAATGATGATGGTAGCAATATTGCGGATTGGATCCGTGATCTGAGGATTGTCCTGGTTGCTGCACAAAGGCTTATGTGCTTAATGCACCGCTCGGTGCGCCAACCCCTCTACTATCGTCTGTAGATGTTGTGAACATCTGACAAGTACGTGCTGATGACTACTTGATAGTTTAGTGCGTCATGCATTATGGCTTAGAATTGAGGCTTCAAAATGTTTTGAACATCACGGAACATATGAGATGTTCTAAGAGCTGAAATTAGGATCTCAGGCTCGTGCCCGTGTTGCGAGATATGAGATCTCCAACAAGATTCTTTGCCTGCAAGATGAACGAGAATAGCTCAATCATTGAGCATGTGCTCAGATTGTCTGGGTGCTACAATCGCTTGAATCGAGTGGGAGTTCATCTTCCAGATAAGATAGTGATTGATATAGTTCTCCAAGTCACTTTCACTAAGCTACTAGAACTTGGTGATGAATTATTGAATGGCAGGGATAGAATTAATGATCCCTGAGCTGTTCGCGATGTTTGACACCGCGAAGGTAGAAATCAAGAAGGAGCATCAAGTGTTGATGGTTAGTATAACCACTAGTTTCGAGAAGGGCAAGGGCAAGGAGGGAAACTTCATGGATGGCAAGTCAGTTGCTGCTCCAGTGAAGCAACCCAAAGTTGAACCCAAACCCAAGACTATGTGCTTCAATTATGAGGAGAAAGGTCGCTGAAGCGGAACAACCCTAAATACTTGGTAGATAAGAAGGCTGGCAACGTAGACAGAAGTATATTTGATATATGTGTTATTTATGTGTACCTTGCTAGTACTCCAAGTAGCACCTGGGTATTGGATATCGGTTCGGTTGATAAATGTTAGTAACTCGAAATAAAAGCTACGGAATAAACAGAGCACTAAGCTAAGGGTGAGGTGACGATGTGTGTTGGAAATGTTTCCAAGGTTGATGAGATCGACATCACACGCTCTTTCTACCTTCAGGATTAGTGATGAACCTAAATAAATGTTATTTGGTGTTTTGCGTTGAGCATGAACATGATTAGATCATGTTTATTGCAATACGGTTATTCATTTAAGTTAGAGAATAATGGTTATTCTGTTTACCTGAATAGTACCTTCAATGGTAATGCACCCAGTGAGAATAGTTTGTTGAAATCTTGATCATAGTAATACACATGTTCATAACATTGATGTCAAAAGATACAAAGTTAATAATGATAGTACCACATACTTGTGGCACTGCCGCTAAATGTCATATTGGAATAAAGCGCATGAAGAAACTCCATGCTGATGGATCTTTGGACTCATTCAATTTCGAATCGGTTGAGACATGCGAACCATGCCTCTTGGGTAAGATGACTAATAAAACCCGTTGGATGGAGCGGGCAAGTGATTCATTGGAAATGATACATGTTGATGTATGCAATCTAGTGAGTCTTGTAGCATGCAGTGGATATCGTTATTTTCTTACCTTCACTGATGATTTAAGTAGATATAGTGTATATTTAATTAATGAAACACAAGTCTGAATCCTTTGAAAAGTTCAAGCAAATTCAGAGTGAAGTTTAAGATCATCGTGACAAGAAGATAAAAGTATCTACGATATGATCGTGCAGGTGAATATCTGAGTTACGAGTTTGGCATACAACTTTAGACAATGTGAAAGTTGTTTCACAACACATGCCACCTGGAACACCATAGTGTGATGGTATGTCCGACCGTCATGGTCATGCTCTATTGGATATGGTGCATGTTATGATGTCTCTTATCATTTTGCTACTATAATTTTGGGGTTGTGCATTAGAGATAACTACATTCACTTTAAATAGGGCACCATCTAAAGCCGTTGAGATGACACCGTGTGAACTATGGTTTGATAGAAACCTAAGCTGTTATTCTTAATGTTTGGGGCTGTGACGCTTGTGTGGAAAAAGTTTTCACCTAATGAGCTCGAACCCAAAGCGGACAAATGCATCTTCATAGAATACCCTAAGAACAGTTGGGTGAACCTTCTATCTCAGATCCAAGCATAAAATGTTTGGTGCTAAAACTGGGTCCTTTCTCGAGAAAGGGTTTCTCTTGAAAGAGTTGAGTGGGAGGAGGATAGAACTTGATGAGGTTGTTGAAACCTCTGCTTCAACCAGAAAGTAGCGCAACACAGAAAGATGTTTCTGTGACGCCTACGTCATTTGAAGAGGAAGTTAATGATGTTGATCATGAAAGCTTCGGATCAAGCTACTATCGACCTACGAGGAAATTAGAGCTTGATGAGGTTATTGAACCTTTACTTCAACCAGAGAGTAGCGCAGCGCAGGAAGTTGTTTCTGTGAAGCCTACATTAGTTGAAGAGGAAGTTAATGATGATGATCATGAAGCTTTGGATCAAGTTACTATCAAACCTCGTAGGGCGACAAGGATGTATACTGCTACTTAGCGGTACGCAACCCTGTCTTGGAGGTCATGTTGTTGGACAACGATGAGCCTACAAACTATGGAGAAGCGATGATGGGCCCGGAAACCAACAAATGGTTAGAGGCCATGAAATCCTAGAAAGGATCCATGTATGAAAACCAAGTATAGACTTTGGTGGACTTGCTCGTTGGACGGCAGGTCGTTAATTACAAATGTATCTTTAAAATGAAGACAAACGCTGATGGTAAATGTTACCATTTGTAAAGCACGACTTGTTGCAAAGTAGTTTTCGACAAGTTCAAGGAGTTGACTATGATGAGACTTTCTCACTCGTAGCGATGCTAAAGTCTGTTGGAATTATGTTAGCAGTTGCTGAATTTTTCAATTATGAAATGTGGCAGATGGATGCCAAAACATCGTTTCCTTCCTTAAGGAAATGTTGTATGAGATGCAACCAGAAGGTTTTGTCAGTCCTAAGGATGCTAAAAGGTGTGTGAGCTTCGATGATTCTTGTATGAACTAAAGCAAGCATCTCGGAGTTGGAATATACACTTTGATGAGGTGATCAAAGTTTTGAGTCTATACAAAGTTTATGAGAAACTTGTATTTACAATAAAGTGAGTGGGAGCACTATGGAGTTTCTGGTAAGCATATGTGGATGACATATTGTTGATCGGAAATGATATATAATTTCTGGAAAGCATGAACGGTTGTTTGAAAAGAGTTTTTCAAAGGAAGACCTGGATAAAGCTACCTAATTGTTGAGCATCAAGATCTATAGAGATAGATCAATATGCTTGATGAGACTTTCAATGAGTACGTACCTTGACAAGATTTTGAAAGAGTTCAAAATGGACTAGTCAGAGAAAGAGTTTTCGCCTGATTTGTAAGGTATAAAGTTGAGTAAAACTCAATGCTCAGTGACTGCAGAAGATAGAGAAAAGATGAGTGTCGTCACCTATGCTTTAGCCATAGGCTCTATCATGTATGCAATGCTGTGCACAAGACCCGATGTCAGCCTTGCCATAGGTATGGCTAGTAGGTTTCAAAGTGATCCTGGAATGGAGCACTGGACGGAGGTCAAGATTGTCCTTAGTAACTAAAAGACTAAGGAGATGTTTCTCGATTATGGAGGTGATAAAGAGTTTGTCGTAAAGAGTTACGTCGATGCAAGCTTTAAACACCAATCCGGATGACTCGTAGTAGCAATCTGGATACGTATAGCGGAGCAGCCATTTGGAATAGTACCAAGTGGAGTGTGGTCGGAGTGTTTACGGTTTGACATAGAAATTTGCAAAGTACACACGGGTCTGAATTTCGCAGACCCGTTGACTATAAGACCTCTCTCACATGCAAAGCATGATCGAGCCCGTAACTCATTGGGTGTTAGATTCATAACAATGCGAATCTCATGGTGATATGAACTAGATTATTGACTCTAGTGCAAGTGGGATACTGTTGGAAATATGCCCTAGAGGCAATAATAAATTAGTTATTATCATATTTCCTTGTTCATGATAATCGTTTATTATCCATGCTATAAATTGTATTGATCGGAGACTTAGATGCATGTGTGGATACATAGACAAAACCATGTCCCTAGTATGCCTCTAATGGACTAGCTCGTTGATCAAAGACGGTTGAGGTTTTCTAGCCATGGACATGAGATGTCATTTGATAACGGGATCACATCATTAGGAGAATGATGTGATGGACAAGACCAAAACTACAAACATAGCATATGATCGTGTCAGTTTATTGCTACTGTTTTCTGCATGTCAAGTATATGTTCCTATGACCATGAGATCATGCAACTCACGGACATCGGAGGAGTGCCTTGTGTGTATCAAACGCCACAACGTAACTGGGTGACTATAAATGTGCTCTACAGGTATCTCCGAGGGTGTCTGTTGAGTTGGCATGGATCAAGACTGGGATTTGTTACTCCGTGTGACGGAGAGGTATCTCGGGGCCCACTCGGTAATACAACATCACAATGAGCCTTGCAAGCAATGTGACTAATTGTTAGTTGCAGGATCTTGTATTACGGAACGAGTAAAGAGTCTTGCCGGTAACGAGGTTGAGCTAGGTATGGAGATACCGACGATCGAATCTCGGGCAAGTAACATACCGAAGAACAAAGGGAACATCATACGGGATTAACTGAATCCTTGACATAGAGGTTCGACCGATAAAGATCTTCATAGAATATGTAGGAACCAATGTGGACATCTAGGTCCTGCCGTTGGTTATTGACCGTAGAGGTGTCTCGGTCATGTCTACATAGTTCTCGAACCCGTAGGGTCTGCACATTTAAGGTTTGGTGACGTTTCGGTAATATAGAGTTATGTATGGTGGTGACCGAAGGTTGTTCGGAGTCCCAGATAAGATCCCGGACGTCACGAGGAGCTCCGGAATGGTCCGGAGGTAAAGATTCATATATAGGAAGTCCCAGTTTGGTCACCGGTAAAGTTTCGGGCTCATCGGTAGTGTATCGGGAGTGCCGGTAGTGTACCGGGAGACCACTGGGAGGGGTATTTCGACCCAAGAGGCTTCATTGGCTTTGGGAGAATAAATACCAGACTTTTGTGGGCTGGTGGAAGTCCCACACAAGGCCCATGCGGCTGGGAGAAAAAGCCCAAAGGGAAAAAGGTGGAAAAAGGCCAAAAAAAGGAGGAATCCTAATCCTACTAGGATTGGAGGAGGAGTCCTCCTCTCCTCCCCACTTTGGTCGAGCCAAGGGCTGGTTTTTTGGCAGCCAAGATTCCTCCTCCTCTCCTCCTATATATACTAGAGGAGTTTAGGGTTTTGGCACAAAATTTTGAGCCACGTGCTACCCGTTCCTCTAGTGCATAGTTTCTCCTCTAGATCGGTTTTCTGCAGTGCTTAGGCGAAGCCCTGTCGAAATTGCTCCACCACCATCGCCGGAGCGCCGTCACACTGTCGGTGAACTCTTCTTCCTCACCACTTCCTCTTGCTGGATCAATACGGTGGAGATCGTCATCAAGCTGCACGTGTGCTGAACGCGGAGGTGTCGTCCGTTCGGCGCTAGATCGGAAGGACCGTGAACAAGATCGCGAGACGGTTCATGATGAGTTCACGGGACGGATCGTGATGAGATCGCGGGACGGATCATGTTGAGATCGCGCGACGGATCGTGATGAGTTCGCAGCACAGATCGTGATTGAATCGCGGGACGGATCGTGATGCGATTGCGGGACGCTCGATGATTTGGATCGCGAAGATGTTCAACTACACCAACCGCGTTTCTTAACGCTTCCCGCTTAGCGATCTACAAGGGTATGTAGATCCACTCTCCCTCTCGTAGATGCTCATCACCATGGATAGATCTGCGTCTGCGTAGGAATTTTTTTCCCATGCGACGTTCCCCATCACCTTCGACCTCCGGCCGCCGTAGACCTTGCCGGAACCTTGACTCCTCCCCTCTGTAAGCCACCGGACACCCCCTGGACCGTTATATTTAGATCCAACGCTCCCGATTATAAGATTTAATCAGGGAAACATTTTCCTCTACGCTTCGGTCGTCCGTTCGTTAGCACCCACGTGCACACGGCCCCGACCAATCATATCTTGGCACGTAGCCCCTAACCGAACGATAATAGTTTCCCTTTTTCTGTTTCTGTTTTAGAAAACAGAATGTATTCTGTTTTTGTTTTTATCATATCTTTTAAAATATTTGGTGTTTTTAATTGACTGTTTTTGCATTAGTTCACAAATTTGGTGTAGTTTATGTCTGTATGCTTAGATTTCAAATTTGAACTTTAAATTTTGAATCTAATCAATTTTGTTTAAATTACTAAAATCTGTATAACCAGAGTTTAAAAATATATTTTTGGGTGAATCTTTTTGCCACTGTTTTGTATTAGTTAAACCTATCATTCTACATAATTTAAGAATTTTTTGGAATGAATTTGTTACTGTTTTAAAAAAAACAGAATCTGTTTAGTTCTTAATAGATTTTAACTAAATTGATTTTTATTTAATTTGAACCTGAATTAGTTTAACTTTTGTTTTTAGATTTCATTAGGTTCTGTTGATTCAACACTAGGTGTATTTTTTCTGTTAATAAAATATGTTTTTCAAATTGTTTTGTGCTCTAGTTTGAATAGGTTCATCTTGTTTTTCCCCATGTATATTGTTTAGAAAAAGTTTTGTAGTACTTCTTCTAGCACAATACTTTTATAATGAAATTCTTTGTGTTTTCAAATAAAATTTTATATTTAATTTTCTATTATCTAAATACCTAGTTGTTGAAAACAATATTTTTTGACTTGTTATGTCTTAGTAGAGTTTTGACACCAAATTTTTTTTATAGTCTTATACTTTGAGTGATTCTTCTTTTGATTGTTCTTTTCTTTGTTGAAACATTTGTTTACCTTGCTGTTGAATGGATTGTATTGTGTTTATGCTTATTGTGTGCTCTTGTTTGTTTCGTTAGATCATCCGAAGTGTGAAGCTTGTTATCTAGAGTCACTTGATTACGAGGATCGTCAGCAAGGCAAGTCACTTTGACCATGTATACCTATGTTTTATTGCATTAGTTCTTCCATCTCCCCAATTGCATGCAAAATAGGTAATGTGGCAACTTGGTTACTTGTTGTAGTATCATGTGGTAGGTACCCCTCAACCCTTTAACACATTGGCCCCAGGAAACGTTGTTTTACATTTTGCTATGCTATTAGTAGACGGGGTTGGTTGTGTGATTCATGAGAGTTGTGAGTTAATAATTTAAAGACCTACGTGATGATCAAGTCTTGAAGACTCCGAGTTTTCAACATACCTCTGGGTGGATGATGGTTGAACTGCGCCATGGAGAAACCATTGGTTAGCCTAGATGATGCTGGAGAAGTGCCAGTATTCATGCGGAAAGGTCCACCCAGGCACAAAGAGATGGATGGATGCTTCAAGACCCAAGGCTTACCTGCATAGCCACAAGCCATTATGGGCTCTGGCTTGGTTGGATATCATGGTCACCCTGGACAGGCGGTGCTACGAGATGTAGAAGAACGGTAGGAAAGGATGGGCACCGACAGAGTCTCGGGGAAACCCTTTAGAAGACCATGTTTTGGTCATCCGTTTCTCAAACACCATGAAGTGCGAGAAATCCAACGGAGGCGATCAAATCTTGTGGGGAACGTGTGCAAAACTCTGCAGAGTACCCAAACCTAATCGATTAGCCGTGTCCATGGCCATAGACAGTTTGAGCCAAACGAACTGAAACTATCTGGAATTCTCAACACAATTAATTATATTGATGTG
Source organism: Hordeum marinum (assembly GCA_022496015.1). Lineage (NCBI taxonomy): Eukaryota > Viridiplantae > Streptophyta > Magnoliopsida > Poales > Poaceae > Hordeum > Hordeum marinum. Next base: position 461,545,600 of record CM039673.1, read on the forward strand.
GGTTATAAATGTCAATTTGGGTATAAGAATTGGTTGGTGGAACCATCTCATTAATCAACCAACATTGTAGTAATTATGCTTTTTCCCTCTCTTGTTGTAGGAAAATTTTGGCTTTATGCAAAAACTTACTACCCCCACCTGCCATATATGCATATAGACTAGATGATTACTTTACCCCCTCTCTTGTGACTTTGCTAGCATATTCAATATGCTGACCTATACGGCTGCAACGTATCATGTTGTAGAGTACTTTTCTGACCAGGAGTGAGGATACGCTCTACGCTCGATGAGATGCCCTTGGAATCAGATGGACTCAACTACCTATGGAGCTTCTGCAAGTTTTTGGTTTAGTTTATCTCATGAGTTGGCCTTGAGCCACTTTATTGTAATTCTTATTGTAATAAAGGACTCGATATGAGATTTCGATTAATTAATGTTGTGTGATTTCCCTTTGATATATACATTGATGTATTGTGTGTGTACCAGCATGATCTTGGGATGGTACAGAAACACCGAAGATTCGACCTTTCAGGTCAGGTCGCTACAGAAATGGTATCAGAGCACACGTTGACCGTAGGACGTAACCTCTAGGACTGGAAAAGCCTTAGGATTTATTTCTCTTTTGTCTTTAAAATTCTTATACTCTCATCTACTCGTTTCTAACTTCCCTCCGATTTATTTCAAAATTTATAGATGGCCACCTTCATCCCAGTTTTGATCACGGAGTTTTGTCAGCCTGACGCAATGATGCCCTTTGGCAAGGAGCCGATGAGGATCATCAGGGACGTAAGGATTGCTTTGCCGAGAATCACCGGGACTCCTATCATGTCTTTTCCACAAGATGGATGCTACAGGATCGAGGTGCACATCCCCGGGAAGACCTTTGGAAATCGTAAGGAACCCATCGACTTCAAGTTTGTGGCACCCAGCTGGATACTTGGGAGAGACATGGCCATTCATTGTGCCCTTGGACCTATTCAGGAGGAATACCAAGGTGGAACCATTTCACCAGGACTCAGCATGGTTTATCGTAGGGATGCCAATGGAAATATCATAACCACTCCCACTAAAGACACCACCATTTCCTATATCCAGACTTTGGAGACGCACACCAGGACCTTGGAGCTTCGGGTACGTCCCGACACGAAGACAATAAGGAGGCTGATGAACCGTGAGATTGACCTCGAAGCTGACTTACGGGAAGCCAAGTACGAGCATGAGTATGAGGTGAAGGATTTCTTAGAGAGGATCGGTAAGCTGAACACTCACATCGCAACTCTGGTGGAACAGATGGACATGGGTGAAAATCTTCATCCAGAAGGAGACTTGGCTCCTTCGATCAGCAACAATGATGACTATGAGGAGAGCACCACCGGAGGAGGCCCCTTCACAATGTACTTTTGAGGAGAACTTTAGTTATGCCCCCATGTATCTTCATTTTTTTCGTCGTTAAAACATAGGTCGATGTTTAGTTTGACCTTGGAGATTTGTATCTCGATGTTTGAAAACCTGAGTTGAATAAATAAATGAGTGTTTGGTGTGATATGTTTGTTGCATTGCATATGGGTAGTGAATTTCCCTTTTAGGTCATTGTTCTATTCTAATTCTCACCCCTCTGAAAACAGCAAGATGCCTCCGCGACGTGAGCCCGACTTCACTTTCCCGCCAGAGCTCACACAACTTCTCCAGTAGCAGAACGCAGTGATGCAGCTGTTGATTCAGAATCAGACCAACAACCACAACAACCACCCTCCACCTCAAGGCGACAACCTCACCCGTTTTCTGAGAATGAATCCCCCAACTTTCTCCAGCAGCACGGAGCCCATTGTGGCAGATGATTGGCTCCGATGGATGGAGAGGGAACTCACCACCGCAGGATGCACTGAGGCTGAAAAAGTGCATTTTGCCGCCCAACAACTGGAGGGACCAGCAGCTTCATGGTGGGAGAACTACACCACCACGTACCCCATTACTGGTGTGACTTGGGAGCAATTCAAGCAAGCTTTCCACAGCGCACATGTCTCAGCTGGAGCCATGAGTCTGAAGAAGTGTGAGTTTCGCAACTTACGCCAGGGGAACCATTCCGTGGCCCAGTACGTGGATGACTTCAGCACGTTGGCTCATTATACACCAGGAGATGTGGCCGATGATGCAGCCAAGCAGGAGAAGTTCTTGGAAGGACTCAATGATGAGTTGAGCGTGCAGCTGATGGTGGCTACCTTCAGCAACTATCAGGAGCTGGTAGACAAGGCCCTCATCTTGGAGGGGAAACATCAGCAAATCAAGAACCGCAAGAGGAAGTATGCACAAGGGAAGTCTACCTCTGGAGGTCATCAAAAGCCCCGCTACTCCCCGTACTCAGGAAATACCGGATCAGGGACCGGTAAGTATGGAGGACACACTCATCCCGTGCACAACCATGGAGGCCATAACCATGGAGGAAATGGGAATAATCGTCCCAACAATGGCAGCTTCAAGGATGGTAATGGAAGTGGGAATGGCCACCAACACCGTCTCGCTCCAGCTCAGAAGGATCTGAACCATATCACCTGTTTCAAGTGTCAGAAGACAGGACACTATGCCACTGAATGCCCTCAGAACAAGCAAGGAAATGGAAACGGCAACAACAATGGCAACTCCGCAGCTAAGAAGCCAAATCCTTTTCCTCGTGCTCAGGTGAACCACCTCGATGTGGAAGAAGTCTATGATCAGCCCGAGACTGTGGTTGGTAAGTTTTTATTGCATTCACATCCAGTTATGGTACTTTTTGATTCTGGTGTAACTCATTCATTCATGTCAATGGTAGTTGTGGAAAAGTATGGTTTACCCACCAGAACCCTTAGTCAGCCCATTAAGGTCAATTCCCTAGGAGGTATGATGATGGCAGGGATAGGATGCCATGCCCTGAAACTCCACATAGGAAACCATGTTTTTCCTACCGACCTCATCGTCCTAGAATCCCAGGGATTGGATATATATGACCAGGATCATATGTCTGCATGGAGTTCCGAGGAGTATCGTGTCAGATAGAGGAACACAATTTACCTCAAAGTTTTGGCATCAGCTACATGAAACTTTGGGTACAAGGCTGGAGTTCAGTACAGCTTTTCATCTGCATACCGATGGACAGACTGAGAGAGTCAACCAGATTTTAGAGGACATGTTGAGAGCCTGTGCGCTAGACTATGGGTCCAGTTGGGATGACAACTTACCTTATGTAGAGTTCTCGTACAACAACAGTTATCAAATCAGTCTGAAGATGGCCCCTTTTGAAGCTTTATACGGAAGGAGGTGCAGAACACCATTGACGTCGGATGGTGTTGGAGACTGAAAACTTTTTGGTCCCGATCTTATCAGAGATTTTGAAGAGAAGGTCAAACTGATTCGAGACCGACTCAAGATAGCTCAATCCTGGCAGAAGAGCTATGCTGATAACAAACGCAAGGAGGTCACATATGAAGTAGGAGATCGAGCATATCTTCATGTGTCCCCACTTCGAGGAATCAAGAGGTTTGGTGTTAAAGGAAAGTTAGCACCCAGATTCATAGGCCCCTACAAAATTCTCGAACGTAGAGGCGAAGTTGCATACAAGCTGGAATTGCCGAAAGGACTGTCCAGAGTTCATGATGTTTTCCATGTTTCCCAGCTAAAGAAATGCCATGCTGAGATGGCTGATATTCCTTTGAGAGACAGAGTGCCCCTAGAGGCCATACAACTTGACAGTGACCTGACCTACGAGGAGAAGCCTGTCAAAATCCTCGAGACTACCAACAGAGTTACCCAAAGCAAGACCATCAAGTTCTGTAAGGTTCTGTGGAGTCACCACACCGAGGAAGAAGCCACCTAGGAACGCGAAGAAGATCTTCGTAGAGACCACCCGCACCTATTTTATAGCCAACCCGAATCTCGAGGGCGAGGTTCATCTTAAGGTGGGTAGGTTTGTAACATCCCAAAATTTCATTTTGGAAATTCTATGATATATAGCTATGCATCATCATCACTTTGTTTGAATGTAATGAATTTGTTGAAGTGCTTCTTTTGAAATTCTGAAAGGCCATTTCTATTTTTTCCATGTATCTGTTTCATCTAGTTGAAAACCTTTGGAAATGTTCAAAGAAAGAGAGGAGTAACATGACACTCCACACCAAGGACATCTTGGTGAAATATTTGAGAAATTAAACCAGGGGGTTATTTGAAAATTTATCTCAAAAGGATTTAAAATCAATTAGGCATTTTCTGAAAATAAATTTTTAAAAGATATTCAATATGACACAGGAAAAATGTTCATTAAATAGCATTAATTCTCCTGATCATTTTGGTATATATTTCCTATGTTTGGAAAGGTTTTGAATGCATTAAAAGAGTTTTACTGCACTGGAAAATAGAAAGGAAAGTTTTTAAAACGAATCGGGCCGGCCCACAGTCTTAACTCCCGAATTCATTTCGGATCAGTCAACCACCACGCTAACCTCGCCTTTTCTCTCACTGGCACGCGGGACCCACTGACCGACGGCGTCATCCGTGTGCCTGTCTCCTTCCTCGCGCACGCCACCGTCGCCGGAGATCCCTCTCTCCAGATCTCCCTCCTCTCTCCCTCCCCGACCCCGCACCTGACCTATAAAAGCCCCAGCCCTCGCTGCACTCCATTCCACTCCGAGCCCCCCCTCTACCTCACCAGAACGCCACCGCACGACGTCGCCAGAGTTCGGAATCCAACCGAACCCTCCTGAGCTCGAGGCCGTCACCTCCGTCGTCCCCAGGCCCGTCCGACGCCGCTAATCGACGCCGGAGCTTCGCTGCCATTGCCTGAGCACTTCGGACGTCGCCCCCAACCACCGCACCGTCGCCTCCGACCACCTTCGACCTCCGGCCGCCGTCGACCTCGCCGGAACCTTGACTCCTCCCCTTTGTAAGCCACCGGACCCCCCTGGACCGTTAGATTTAGATCCAACGCTCCCGATTATAAGATTTAATTAGCGAAACGTTTTCCTCTATGCTTCGGTCATCTGTTCGTTAGCACCCACGCGCACACGGCCCCGACCAATCATATCTTGCCACGTAGCCCCTAACCGAACGATAATAGTTTCCCTTTTTCTGTTTCTGTTTTAGAAAACAGAATGTATTCTGTTTATGTTTTTATCATATCTTTTAAAATATTTGGTGTTTTTAATTGATTCTTTTTGCATTAGTTCACAACTTTGATGTATTTTATGTCTGTATGCTTAGATTTCAATTTGAACTTTAAATTTTGAATCTAATCAAATTTGTTTAAATTACTAAAATCTGTATAACTAGAGTTTAAAAATATATTTTTGAGTGAATCTTTTTGCCACTATTTTTTATTAGTTAAACCTATCATTCTACATAATTTAAGAATTTTTTTTGAATGAATTTGGTTACTGTTTCTAACAAAAACAGAATCTGTTTAGTTCTTAATAGATTTTAACTAAATTGATTTTTATTTAATTTGAACCTGAATTAGTTTAACTTTTGTTTTTAGATTTCATTAGGTTCTGTTGATTCAACACTAGGTGTAGTTTTTTCTGTTAATAAAATATGTTTTTCAAATTGTTTTGTGCTCTAGTTTGAATATGTTCATTTTGTTTTTCCCCATGTATATTGTTTAGAAGAAGTTTTGTAGTACTTCTTCTAGCACAATACTTTTATAATGAAATACTTTCTGTTTTCAAATAAAATTTTATATTTACTTTTCTGTTATCTAAATACCTAGTTGTTCAAAACAATATTTTTTGACTTGTTATGTCTTAGTAGAGTTTTGACACCAAAATTTTTATAGTCTTATACTTTGAGTGATTCTTCTTTTGATTGTGCTTTTGTTTGTTGAAACACTTCTTTACCTTGCTGTTGAATGGATTGTATTGTGTTTATGCTTATGGTGTGCTCTTGTTTGATTCGTTAGATCATCCGGAGTGTGAAGCTTGTTATCTAGAGTCACTTGATTACGAGGATCGTCAGCAAGGCAAGTCACTTTGACCATGTATACCTATGTTTTATTGCATTAGTTCTTCCATCTCCCCAATTGCATGCAAAATAGCTAATGTGGAAACTTGGTTACTTGTTGTAGTATCATGTGCTAGGTACCCCTCAACCCTTTGACACATTGGCCCCAGGAAACGTTGTTTTACATTTTGCTATGCTATTAGTAGACGGGGTTGGTTGTGTGATTCATGAGAGTTGTGAGTTAATAATTTCAAGACCTACATGATGATCAAGTCTTCAAGACTCCGAGTTTTCAACATACCTCTGGGTGGATGATGGTTGAACAACGCCCTGGAGAAACCAGTGGTTAGCCTAGATGATGCTGGAGAAGTGCCAGTATTCATGCGGAAAGGTGCACCCAGGCACAAAGAGATGGATGGATGCTTCAAGACCCAAGGCTTACCTGCATAGCCACAAGACATTATGGGCTATGGCTTGGTTGGATATCGTGGTGACCCTGGACAAGCGGTGCTACGAGATGTAGAAGAATGGTAGGAAAGGATGGGCACCGACAGAGTCTCGGGGAAACCCTTTAGAAGACCATGTTTTGGTCATCCGTTTCTCAAACACCATGAAGTGCGAGAAATCCAACGGAGGCGATCAAATGTTGTGGGGAACATGTGCAAAACTCTGCAGAGTACCCAAACCTAATCGATTAGCCGTGTCCACGGCCATGGACTGTTTGAGCCAAAGGAACTGAAACTATCTGGAATTCTCAACACAATTAATTATATTGATGTGGGTTATAAATGTCAATTTGGGTATGAGAATTGGTTGGTGGAACCATCTCATTAATCAACCACCATTGTAGTAATTATGCTTTTGCCCTCTCTTGTTGTAGGAAAATTTTGGCTTTATGCAAAAACTTACTACCCCCACCTGCCATATATGCATATAGACTAGATGATTACTTTACCCCATCTCTTGTGACTTTGCTAGCATATTCAATATGCTGACCTATACGGCTGCAACGTATCATGTTGCAGAGTACTTTTCCGACCAGGAGTGTGGATACGCTCTACGCTCGATGAGATGCCCTTGGAGTCAGATGGACTCAACTACCTATGGAGCTTCCGCAAGTTTTTGGTTTAGTTTATCTCATGAGTTGGCCTTGAGCCACTTTATTGTAATTCTTATTGTAATAAAGGACTCGATATGAGATTTCGATTAATTAATGTTGTGTGATTTCCCTTTGATATATACATTGATGTACCGTGTGTGTACCAGCATGATCTTGGGATGGTACAGAAACACCGGAGAATCGACCTTTCAGGTCGGGTCGCTACACTTAATCTGGTATTATAAGGAGGGATTTTAAACCCTCTTGGCCAGGTTTAAACTAGAAAAGGAGTTGATCCTTTAAATTGGTCACTTGGGGGGGGGGGGCTTTTGGCCCTATGGGTTAAGCTTGTTACCTCCTCTTGACCCGGCTTTCCACCATGTCTGAGTTATACCTGCCTGTTTGCAACTTGCTACTCCATCATGTGACACGCCTAACACTTGACAATTAATCTTGATAAGAGACCCTGAACTTTTTTAAAGTTAATATCGCACAAATACACTAAACTTATCAAGGTTTAAACGGTGGCTTTTGTCACGAGAGAGCCGACTTATAGTGAGCAACGACAAACTCGTCTTGTCCACCATATCCCCTCCGCTATGTGGCTTGTTCGTACTCTTAGCAATGTCAATCTTTTAAAGACCCTGAACTTCCTAAGGTTTAAATGGTAGATTTATGTCACGTGAGGCCTGGTTTACAAGTTCTTAGGCTTTCTGCCTCGTTTCTTCGGAAACAAAAATATTTTTATAAAGAAAGAAGGGAACAAGAGTTGTCTTATCCTGTAGTGCCTTTAAAGCTAGCTTATAAAATGAGGCGTACAATTGTTTATTCTGGCAGGTACTTTCATGGAAAGGATCTAAGCCTTGGGAAATTTCCGGATTGGCCCATGGAGTATAAGCCGCCTGCCAAGTCAAAACAGCTAAAGTGCTCCAATGTTAACAGTTGAGTTGGCTGAGTCGCCAGCTGAGTTTTCAAGCATAAACATCAAAAGTGCAGGAACATGCTGTCAAAGAGTTTTCTACAACTATTACAAGGCCATTCAACAGCTCCAAGCATTGAAGACTTAAAGGTTTTATGTAGGCTTGCAAGGCCATTCAACTGTTACATGACGCATGAAAGTTGTTGAAAGTTGTTTCAACAGCTCCAAGCATTCAAGCATTCCTCAGACCTGAGCTGGCGCATGTACTCGAGATGGTGACAGACTTGCTTTGGGCCAACCAAACGCTACTCTGTGAATGTGTAGTTACAAAGGTAGGTTTTCGGCTTGTCCAGAACCATGCTACGAGACATGGTTGAGCAAGATGGGATTTTCCCCTCCTACCAAGAGAGATATACTCTGGGCCCCTCGGGTGATCCTATTGGGGAACGTCGCATGGGAAACAAAAAAGTTCCTACGCACACGCAGATCTATCCATGGTGATGAGCATCTACGAGAGGGAGAGTGGATCTATTTACCCTTCTAGATCACTAAGCGGGAAGCGTTAAGAAACACGGTTGGTGTAGTCGAGCATCTTCGCGATCCAAATCGCCGAGCGTCCCGCAATCACATCATGATCCGTCCCGCGATCCAATCACGATCCGTCCCGCGATCCAATCACGATCCGTCCCGCGAACTCATCACGATCCGTCCTGCGATCTCATCACGATCCGTCCCGCGATCTCATCATGATCCGTCCCGTGAACTCATCATGATCCGTTCTGTGAACTTTTTCACGGTCCTTCCGATCTAGCGCCGAACGGACGGCACCTCCGCGTTCAGCACACGTGCAGCTTGATGACGATCTCCACCGTCTTGATCCCGGAAGAGGAAGTGGAGAGGGAGAAGAGTTCACCGGCAGCATGACGGCCCTCCGGTGATGGTGGTGGAGCAATTCCGGTAGGGCTTCGCCTAAGCACTGCAGAAAACCGATCTAGAGGAGAAACTATGCACTAGAGGAACGGGTAGCACGTGGCTGAAAATTATGTGCCAAAACCCTAAAATCCTCTAGTATATATAGGAGGAGAGGAGGAGGAGTCTTGGCTGCCAAAAAACCAGCCCTTGGGTCGACCAAAGTGGGGAGGAGAGGAGGACTCCTCCTCCAATCCTAGTAGGACTAGGATTCCTCCTTTTTTGGCCTTTTTCCACCTTTTTCCCTTTGGGCTTTTCTCCCAGCCGCATGGGCCTTGTGTGGGACTTACACCAGCCCACAAAAGGCTGGTATTTACTCTCCCACAGCCCATGAAGCCTCTTGGGTCGAAATACCCCTCCCGGTGGTCTCCCGGTACACTACCGGCACTTCTAGTACACTACCGATGAGCCCGAAACTTTTCTGGTGACCAAACTGGGACTTCCTATATATGAATCTTTACCTCCGGACCATTTAGCTCCTCGTGACGTCCGGGATATCATCCGGGACTCCGAACAACCTTCAGTCACCACCATACATAACTCTATACTACCGAAACGTCACCAAACCTTAAGTGTGCAGACCCTGCGGGTTCGAGAACTATGTAGACATGACCGAGACACCTCTACAGTCAATAAACAATGGCGGGACCTGGATGTCCACATTGGTTACTACATATTCTACGAAGATCCTTATCGGTTGAACCTCTATGTCAAGGATTCAGTTAATCCCGTATGATGTTCCCTTTGTTCTTCGGTATGTTACTTGCCCGAGATTCGATCGTCGGTATCTCCATACCTAGTTCAACCTCGTTACCGGCAAGTCTCTTTACTCATTTCGTAATACAAGATCCCGTGACTAACACTTAGTCACATTGCTTGCAAGGCTTTATTGTGATGTTGTATTACCGAGTGGGCCCCGAGATACCTCTCTGTCACACGGAGTAACAAATCCCAGTCTTGATCCATGCCAACTCACCAGACACCCTCGGAGATACGTGTAGAGCACCTTTATAGTCACCCAGTTACATTGCAACGTTTGATACACACAAGGCACTCCTCCGATGTCCGTGAGTTGCACGATCTCATGGTCATAGGAGCATATACTTGACATGGAGAAAACAGTAGCAATAAACTGACACATGTCCATCACATCATTCTCCTAATGATGTGATCCCGTTATGAAATGACATCTCATGTCCATGGCTAGGAAACCTTAACCATCCTTTGATCAACGAGCTAGTCCATTAGAGGCATACTAGGGACATGGTTTTGTCTATGTATCCACACATGCATCTAAGTCTCCGATCAATACTTTGTTGTCTATGTATCCACACATATGTGAGTTTCCAATCAATACAATTATAGAATGGATAATAAACGATTATCATGAACAAGGAAATATGATAATAACTAATTTATTATTGCCTCTAGGGCATATTTTCAACAGATCCGACTTGGATAAGCATGGCCATGCGATGAGGATTATGAGATAATCCGAATCTTGGTCGGATTCATCGAAACGAGAAAGAGGTCATGCTGCAACAAGGATGACCATGTCGCCTTGTGCACGACAACATATATCATGTGCCAAAGGGAACAGAAGTGTGAAGTACAAGTTCGCCTAACCAGCTTCAACGGACACTTGGAGTCGGCATGTCTTGCTAGAGGCCTCTACCGACCGGTCGAGTCGGATGTCATCTAACTCGCGACCAAGTGAATGAGAACCTAAAGGGTCACGCGCTTAAGGGAAGGAACACGTGGGCTTTAGGATCCGTGCTAGGCCCAAGAGTTGAGCCCGTGCGGAATGCCTATATATAGTGGAGGTGCAGCACACCCATCTGGTTGATCGCTTTGGCGCCGTCATTAGGGCTTTGCGTGAATTCCAACTAGCCACCTACACTCACCACTGCCAACCGTGTGATCAGACCTAGCAGTCTGCCGCACCGGTGTTCCTTCTGCACGCGCGGATACCGTTAGAGGCGGTGCACTTGCGCTGCTTCGGCGAACCTGTACGTGGGATCCGGTGACCAGAAGTTCGAGGGAGATCGGAATGTCTGTTCGAGGGAGATTAGACGAGGAGGAGATAGACCACACGAATGCCCTGCTCCAACTCTACCTCTGCTGCACGGCACTCCACGTCTAGTGGTAACAATCTATGATCCATCTCCGTAGCTAGTTCTTGGATGTTCTACGCGTATGAAAATTTTAATTTGCATGCGATGCACCTACGGTAGAACCCAACCAAGAGGTGCTTACGTCGTTGAGGAATCAGGTTTTTTGCTTCAAAAGTGGGTCCTTTGATCGTCCTGTTGTCTTCAGAGTAAAATGCCTGGTACACTGATAGGTCAGCTTCAGTAGCCAGCCGACTTGCAAGAACCCGGGATGCTTTATGACAATGGGAGTAGTCTGTTTCTATGAAATCCGAGCCATCATCCTTCAGTTCAGGAAAGCCGTTCATCATCTCCTCCGGATTGAGCTCTTCGGCGTAAGCTAGTGACTGACTTAAAGCAGCCATGGCACTCACGCGAGCGGCTGATCTCTTGAGTTACTCCACTTGCATAGGAATGGTGGAAAGGGTCTCGATCATGCCCTTCATGAATTTTGGAACACCCTTTGCAGACGTGATGGCCTTGATAGTGATTAGAGACCCAGCGTATAATTGTCCCATTAAGGTGTATACGGCCTTGAGTACCATCAGGCTATTGCTAGACAGCTGGCGGCTTCGCTCGCCTACAATCAAGACAGAAGTTTCATGAGTCGCCGGGCAGGATTTTCAACAAAGTTTGACAAGGAATACTTACCAAAGACAGCCCCGTCCATGCGAGAGATGTGGCCCTTCAAAGTGTTCAGCTCTTCAGTGGTTGTTTTGAGTCGTCCCTCTGCTTCTTCAACATGTTTGGTCAGGGCGACTTGGCTAGACTCGGCAGTCTGTTTAAAGGTCTCGAATTCTGTTTTGATATTTTCAAGCTCAATGGAGCAGAGCCGCCATTTTCCTTCTGTCTCTCCTCAGCCACTTTGTTGCAAAGCCAGGTTCTTTTTAAGGTCTGCTACGGCTGCTTCCGTGCTAATCCAGGATTCCTGTACAAAGAAGGATTATGAAATTTAAGCCTCCGGTCCGGCTCATATATTTTACATCAAAATTTGGTGCAAAATTCAAGTCTCAAGCAGATTGCAAGAAATTTACTTGACACTTGGGGGCTAATGTATCTAAGCTTTTTCTTAATTTATAATTAAGTGTTAGCTCATTACTTAGGTAATGAAATGACCCTTGGGGGCTACATTTGGCTCTTAAGTTATACTTAAGTGCCTGCTCATTAATTAGGTAATGACCCAACCCTTGGGGGCTACGTTTGGCTCTTAAGTTATACTTAAGTGCCGGATCATTACTTAGGTAATGACCCAGCCCTTGGCGGCTACATTTGGCTCTTAATTTATACTTTAGTGTCGGGTCATTACTTAGGTAATGACACATCCCTTGGGGTCTAAATTTGGCTCTTAAATTATACTTAAGTGTCGACTCATTACTTAGGAAATGACCTGGACCTTGGGGGCTAAATGGCAGTTCTATGAAATATCCCTAAATGATTGGAAGACCCAGCCGATCCTCGGAAAAATCAACCAGCTCTTGGGGGCTGCATAAGTATTTATGTACAAAGAGGCAAGATAAATTAAGTACCTCATATTTCTTCTTCATTGTGGCGATCGGGCTAGCTTCCATGTCCCGACTGCAAATAGGCAACTCAAGTAGCCACTGTGCAGTTCATCAGCGGTGAGCTTATCCAGATTTGAAAGGTCGGATGGAGTTTTCTCTTCCTTCAAGGGAGCTGCCTCGTCTTCTTTGACATGTTTTGAGAATGCGTGTGAGGGAGGTGGAGGTCCATAAGCCGTCCTGGTGATAACAACTTCTTCACGAGAAGCCTCGTATTCAGTTGATGGCCAGGGGCTAGACGACTTAGGAGCAGAATCCGGGTGAGCTTCAGGAGTTTCAACATCCATAGAAGTCGGCTTAGCATGCGAAGGAATTTCTTCAGGAGCATCTTTGGTGGCTTCGGAAGGCTTAGTATGAGACTCGGGGATGTCGGGTGTGGGAAGCTCCGGATCTTGAACATCAGGAGTGGTAGATGACTCGGCCCCTTTCCTCCGTTTAGCTTGAGCCGTGTGGGTAAAGGCAATTTTGGACATGTCATGATAAAGTAGGACATATTGAATGCTTTTCGATGTATATAAACACATACCATGGATTAATAGTAAAAGGAGGCAGCTTCGAGGCAATTAAATCACCAGAAGAAGGAGGTGAATCCTCGGAAAGTTAGCATTGATAAACTAATTTGTCAATCGCAAAAATAGTATCACATAGAATAAGACCAAGGCAAAGAGGTACCTCGGTGTGCTATTTTCGAGGAGCCGGCTCATTGGGTAAGATGGATAGAAGATCTCCAGAGCCGACGCTCGGGGTCTGACGTCTTCTATCATCCTGCTATTTCTTCAGAATAAAGTTACGACTCAAGTAAGGAAAAGGACGGGAGCTCTTTACCTTTCGTATAGCTCACCATGCTTTCTTTATTTGTGAAAGGTCCAGTCGGAAGAGACAATGATTACCTCGGCAACATTGGCATGGCTGGTTTCAGCTTCTTCCTGTGAGTGATCATTATCAATAAGTTGCATGAACAGAAGGCCAAGGGAGTCAAGTTCTACCTCTGAATCATCTAAGTCAAATAGATCTTCAGTTGACTGTTTCCGTTTGCGGGACGGCACCTTAGGTACTGAGGCCTTAGGGACATTGCTCTTTTTTTTTAGGATAACAGCTTTTTCCAGAAGGAGGAGCCGGTCAGCAAGAGACAAAGCAGATCAACAAGAAGGGTTATTAAGATATGGAGTTAAAAGAATGGATGAAGGTTAAAATGAAAAGACTTACATCCGGAGCCGGGTTAAGAGCATAGAAGGGGCTCATGCTAATGTTTCCCCTATCAGAGACTTGAAAATAGTATTGAGGTCCTGATATGTTAAGGGAGTCTGATTGCAACATTGAGGGTCATCCACGTTACCATAATACTGGCACATCAAGGCATTTTGGCGGCTTAGCGGCAGAATCCTCTAGAGACCGAACAGCGGGTTAGATCAACACCCGTCAGCCCATTCGCCAGCAAGGCCCTCACTTTGGAAATGGTAGTGGCATATTGAGCACATTCGGCGGCTGGCATCCGATCTAGAAGCTCTGTATTTGTGCTGACCCGGTAAGGACGATAACCCGACAGTGGATTCTCCCCCTGTGCTAAAGTGTCTTGGCAATAGAACCAAGTCTTGTTCCACTCTTTGGGATGACTTGGCAGGGTTGTTTTTGGAAAGAGTATGTCCCTCCGCCTCTGAAGTGTTATGCCTCCGAGCTCAAGACTTAACCCATCTGCCATTTCAGTTTGGTGGTTGACATAAAAGTATTCTTTGAATAAATCAACAAACGGTTCTTCTTGGAGGTAGGCTTCACAGAAGGTTTGGAATTTGCACATATTGATGACAGAATCTGGACCAATATCTTGGGGTGCAAGTTGAAAGTGTGTAAGACGTCCCAGATTTTTTTTGATCCGGGTGGAGAGAAACCCCGAAGGAGATGGTATGTGAAGAAGATGACCTCCCCATCTGTTTCCTTAGGGATGGTCTCGCTGCCTGGAACCCGCCAATGGATAATGTCCTGAGTCGGCAGAACTCCCATGATGACGAACTCATTGATATTTCCCTCGGTCACTCCAGACTATACCCAGTTGCAAGTAGAGGGAATCCTCGTCATGGCGGCGGCTTAGGAAGCTGTGGAAAGGCATGAACATTTGGCGGATCAAAAATACATTTTGACTAAGGTTTCTACAGTGATAAATGATAGCTTCATTTGCCGGGTCAATAAAAATTATGAGCCACCGAAGTGGCTTGCGAAGAAATGTAGTGAGACGGCAGATTGTTGGCGGGTCAAATTATCTAGGCAGGTCGGGAAGTTGCTAAGTGTTGAAAAACCATTTTCCACAACTACAAGAATGGATTTAAGATCTACAGGCAAAGGAAAATGAAAAAAATTCTAGCCCTAAAAATATTGGCGGAAGAACAGATGGTCGATACTTGAATTATTACGGAGCTGCAGATTTACAAACCAGCGCGTCTAAGTGCGAGCAAGCAGCCGCGTGATTTTAGTGGGACTATGAAGCTTTCAAGGTTTTTTCAACTAATAAAGAATGCTTTCGCGAAAAATGATGAACTCGACAGACTCCGTGGATGCGAGAAAACCCTAATGCGGATCTGATGGGGAGCAACGTTCAAACCTGGAGAATGCGGTGAACACGCGGGAGCTCTGGTTTGTCTCAGGTTGATGGAGCGGCCAATGTTGGTGAAGACGGTGAAGACCGGGCGGCGCGGCTAGCTTCGGCAGCGCAGGTATTTGGAGGAATAGGAAGAAGATGGCGGCGAGGGGAAAATGAAAGTGATAACCCCCACTTCTATTTATAAGGGCATGATGGTCTTTCAAACAGTCAGGTGCGAGAATGGAGGGAGCATGTTGATGATTATACTAAGAAGATGCCTCGATTTTTGGGCTGGTCATATTAATGATGAAAGATCCGCTCTGACGTCAGAGGAATCTTTTTTAATTTTGCCAAGTGACGTCACGGCGTGTCATAACAGCTTGTCAGATGAAAGGATTGCCCATTTTTCGGCGGGTTATGAAGACTTCAAGAGTAGGCAAGACTCGCCAACCAGAAGACATAAAGATTAACATGAACCGGTTCAAATCAATCTGGGGCCTAATGTTGGGGATATATCCCCGGGGTGAGACCCACCCAGGTGGGGCCAGGTCATGCAGTTGGCGGCTTATGGTAACTCCAAGAGGAAGCATAACCAGTGGGTCAGAGGGAGCTAGAAGGCCGGATGTAACCCGATGGACTTGAGCCGGCGGGAGTTACTTGTTAGTTAAGGCATGTTTAGTTAGAGGTGAGGTCGGTTGTTAAGTTCAACCCAACCCAGACTCTTGTAAGCCCAGGGCCTTGACCTGTGTATATAAGGGCGGCTTACCTGGGTGGCTTAGACCACGAAACAATTGACCGAGAGCTAGCTCAAGCAAACTTGCTCCCTTGTAATCGATACACAATCAATAGAACTCAAGCAGGACGTAGGTTTTTACCTCTTTCCGAGGGGCTGAACCTGGGTAAACCCTTGTCTATCGATTCCGATCAACCCCTTTGAGTTCATCGCCTTAGCGATGCCCTCGAACCTAAGTCTGTTGACCCGGACATCTGTCATGACAAATCCACGACACCTCCGGTGGTTCTTTGCTCCAATGTTGCTTATTTCCTCTAGAAAAAATCACAAAAAAGTTTCGGGCGATTTCAAAAACTTCCATTTTCTACACAAAAACAACACAAAGGTAATTCTGCTGAAAACAACGTTAGTCCGGGTTAGCTCTAAATAAATCATGTAAAGTGCATCAAAACCATGCAAAAGTATTATAAACATAGGTGAATATGGTATGCATACTTCATAAATTATCGATACATTGGAGACATATCAGCATCCCCAAGCTTAATTCTTGCTCGTCCTCGAGTAGGTAAATGATAAAAGAAATAATTTATGAAGTATGAATGCTAGCATACTGAATAGTTTTGATCATTAATAATTTCAGTCACTTTTCTAGCATCATAAAACAACAACTATTTTTCATAGAACTTCTCATGATCAAGTAACAAGCTATTCACATGTTATAGTATATAGCATAAACTTTCTTGAAAACTAGCAAACTATGTTGTCATCATCAAACAATTACAATTCATCTTATTTTTTGAAAGGGTCTATGTAAGAGCTTTGATTTAGCAAATTCCACATACTCAACTATCATTTAGTCTTCCATGATTGCTCGCACTCAAGGCATATTTTTAGAACAAGCAGTTTAAATAAAGGTTTTTTGACATATGTGCCCCTGGTTCCTTAGTTATACTCATTCATCCCCATGCTCTTAACTTTTTCTCACTTTTCCCCACTCTCTTGTCTGAAACCCTCACGAATGGTTACAACGGAGGATGCTATCAGGTCAATGGTTCAACCGTTAACTCTAACGAGTGGGGCCGCATCGTAAGGGGAACTCCAAATCGTGCTCCCACGTCCGCTTGGGGCCAAACAGACAGATGGGCCGTCATCTCGGGGATGCGTGGCGGCGTCCCACCTACCCTCACCTCCCAAAGAAAATGTGCATGCACGGCTGGGCCCGGTAGTCCGTGATACGTATCCAACGCATATATAATTTTTCTTGTTCCATGATGTTATATTATCATTCTTAGATGTTTTACCATCATTTTATTACCACTTTATGTCATTTTTTACAACTAAGCTATTGACATAGTGCCAAAGTGCCACTTACTTTTTTTGCTTGTTTTTTACTTCTTAGAAAATTAATATCAAACGGAGTCCAATTGCGATGAAACTTTTTGTAGATTGTTTCTGGACCAAAAGATACCCAATGGACCAAAGAAGTGTTGGGGGAGTGGGCCAAGGAGGCCACAACCCACCAGGCCACTCCAGGGGGGCCTGCCCGCACCCTGGTGGGTTGTGCCCTCCTTGGGACCCCTCTCCACCGCCTATGATGCCTAAAAATTTACAAATATTCCAAAAAAAACCTAGGGAGTCGGCGAAACACAATTCTAGCCGCCGCAAGTTCCAGAACCTCGAGATCCAATCTAGAGACCATCACGGAGGGGTTCATCTTCATCATAGATGCCTCTCCGATGATGCGTGAATAGTCGACCATAGACCTATGAGTCCGTAGGCAGTAGCTAGATGGCTTCCTCTCTCTCTCTCTCTCTTAAGATTCTCAACACAATGGTCTCTTGGAGATCTATTTGATGTAAACTTTTGCGGTGTGTTTGTTGGGATCCAATGGATTTTGAGTTCATGATCAATTTCTATCCATGAATATTATTTGAGTCTTCTTTGATCTCTTGTATGCATGATTGCTTATAGCCTCGTATTTCTTCTTTGAATCTTTGGTTTAGTTAGGCCAACTAGATCGATTTTTCTTGCCATGGGGAGAGGTGCTTTGTGATGAGTTCAATCTTGCCATGTCCTTTCCTAGTGACAGAAAGGGCAGCAAGACACACATGTATCATTGCTATTAAGGATAACAAGATGGGGTCTATTCCTACAATAATAGATCTTGTCAACATTATTTCATCGTTCTTATTGCATTACTCTGTTTTCCATGAACTTAGTACACTAGATGCATGCTGGATAGCGGTCGATGTGTGGAGTAATAGTGGTAGATCCAGGAAGGAGTCGCTCTACTTATCTTGGACGTGATGCCTATATAATGATCATTGCCTTGGATATCATCATGACTATCCGATTTTCTATTAATTGACCAACAGTAATTTGTTCACCCACAGTGCGCTATACTCAAGAGAGAAGCCACTAGTGAATCCTACGACCCTCGGGTCTACTTTTCCATCATATTGCTTTCCGATCTACGTTTTTGCAATCTTTGTTTTCAGATCTACAAAACCAAAAAACCCAAAAAATATTGCTGCATATTTACTCTATTTATTTTGTGTTCTTGAGAGATCTATCTCTCCTACCTATCATGACCTAATCTATCATATTACCGTAGAGAGCGTGACAACCTCTCTTTCGCGTCGGGTTGCAAGTATTTGTTGTTTGTGTGGAGGTGCTGTTTACGTGGGTGCATAACCTTCCTCTATGGATTGATACCTTGGTTTCATAACTGAGGGAAATACTTACCGTCACTGTGCTGCATCATCCCTTCCTGTTTGGGGAAATACCGACGCAGTCTCAAGCCACGTAAAAGGAATTTCTGGCGGTGTTGTCGGGGAGGAAGCAATATCATCTACCAGGTTCCTAATGACAAATCTCATGTCCTTGAAATTACATTATTTTCCAATTGCCTCTCGTTTTCCTCGCTCCCACTTCACAAATTTGTTGTTTTATTCTCCCTCTCTTTTTCGTTTCCCCTTTTTCTCGCCAGATCTCTTCCTTGTTTGCAATCTTGTTTGCGTAGTCACGATGACTCAAGAGAACACCAAGTTGTGTGGTTTTTTCAATACTAATAACAATGATTTTATTAGTACGCCTATTGCTATTCCCGCCACTAGTGCGGAGTCTTGTGATATTAATACCGCTTTGTGGAATCTTGTCATGAAAGATCAATTTGACGGTAATCCTAATGAGGATGTCGTGTCCCATCTAAACACGTTCATTGAATTGTGTGATATGCAAAAGAAAAAAGATGTGGACAATGATATTATGAAGTTCAAACTATTTCCTTTTTCCTTGCGGGATCATGCAAAAATTTGGTTTTCCTCTTTACCTCGCGATAGTATTGATTCTTGGAATAAGTGCAAGGATGCTTTTATCACTAAGTATTTTCCGCCCGCGGAAATTATTTGCTTAGGATGCAAATCATGAATTTTAAGCAACTTGAGCATGAACATGTTGCCCAATCTTGGGAAAGAACGAAGTTGATGATAAGAAATTGCCCTACACATGATTTAAATAGTTGGATGATCATACAAATTTTTTATGCGGGATTGAATTTTGTCTCTAAAAATCTTTTAGATTCCATCATGGGTGTTACTTTTATGGATATTACTTTGGGTGAAGCTACTAAATTGCTAGACAATATCATGGCTAACTATTCTCAGTGGCATACCGAAAGAGCACCTACTAGTAAAAAAGTTAATTCAGTAGAATTAGTACTTTGAGTGATAAAGTTGAGGATTTGATGAAATTGGTTGCTAGTAAAAATTCTCCTATTGATATTAATGATGTACCTTGGTATACTTTGATTGATAAAAATTAATGAATTCGTAGATGTGAATTTTGACTCGCGCAACAATTTCAATAACAATGCTTATAGAGGTAATTTTAATCCTAGGCCTTTTCCTGGAAATTCCTCTAATAATTATGGTAATTCCTATGGTAATTCTTCTTACAATAATAATAGTAACACCTCTTATCTTGAGAGTAATATTAAATAATTTATCAATGCGCAAAAGGCTTCCAATACTATGATAGAAGGAAAGTTGAATAAGATTGATGATATGTCGAGAAGCATTGATTGAATTTCTCATGATGTTGAAAATCTCAAGTTGAAAGCTTTTGTTCCTAAGATTTATGAATCTATTAAATATTTATATGTCTCTATGGATTAAATTAAGAAAAGAACCGCTATGCTTAGAGCTAGAAGAGAATCTTAGAAAAATCGTCTTCTAGTGATTTCCGCTATAAAAACGATGAAGATCTTAAAGTAATTGGTGTTTCTTCTATTGATTCCTTGTTTAGTAATATTAAAATTGATATTTAAGGGACTCAAGAAGAGTCAACTTTAGCTAGAAAGCGTCCCAATAATTTGGAGGGTGAAAATCTTGACGAATATTTTGATAAAAGTGGGTTTGAAGAGGTCAAAACTTTAACTAGTGATGTGCCCACCATCTTGGATTGCAAAGATTTTAACTATTATAGTTGATCTTTGATTGAATGTGTTTCTTTGATGCAAACCATGTTTAATGCACCCCATGCTTATGAGCAAAATAAAGCTTTCACTAAACATATTGTTGATGCCATGATGAAATCTTTTGAAGAAAAGTTGGAGTTGGAGATTTCTATTCCTAGAAAATTGCATGATGAGTGGGAACCTACCATTAAGGTCGAGATTAAAAATTATGAAGGCTTTGCCTTGTGTGATTTGGGTGCTAGTGTTTCCACGATTTTGAAATCTCTATGTGATGTGCTTGGTCTTACCAACATTGAAGAATGCTCTCTAAATTTGCACTTGGTGGATTCTACTATTAAAAATCCTTTGGGAAGAAATAATGATGCTCTTATTCTTGCAAACAGGAATTATGTGGCCATTTATTTTATTGTTCTTGATACTTATTACAACCCGTCTTGCTCCATTATACTTGGTAGACCGTTTTAACGCACTATAGATGTCGTGATTGATATGAAAGAAGGCAATATTAAGTTTGAATTTCCCTTGAGAAATGGTATGGAACACTTACCCAGAACTAGAATAAGGCCACCATATGAATAAATCATGAGGGCATCCTATGGATCAAAAACTAAAGATGACAATACTTGAATCTATCCATTATGCCTAGCTAGGGCCGTTAAACAATAGCGCTTGTTGGGAGGCAACCCAATGAATAAATAAACTTTTGCTTTTTTCCTTTCTGTTTTTGTGTGTTGACACAGTTATGCCTATGCTATTATTGTGTTTTTATGGTTTATTTAGTGTTCGTGCCAAGTAAATCCTTTAGGATGATTCATGGGATTAGTAGAAGTGATGCTGAATCTAAAACAGAAACTTTAGGTTCAGTATATGAATTTACATTTTTTACTGGAAGGTGATATGGATTTGACATTTTTAAACAATGTTTATATACAAATTCTTTACTTTGTCCTAATTTTTTAGAATTTTTAGAGTTCCGTAAGTATGTGTAGAGTATAGATTACTATAGACTGTTCTGTCTGAAACTGATTCTGTTTTCATTGCGTTGTGTGCTTGTTTTGATGAATCTATGGTTTCTATTGGGAGCAGGTATAAGCCATGGTAAAGTTAAAATACAGTAGGTATAATGCAATAACAAAATATGAATGGGTTTGCAAAAGTACCTAAAGTAGGGATTTGCTTTCTTATACTAACAGATCTCACGAAGATTTTGTTAAGTTTTGTGTGATTGAAGTTTTCAAGTTTTGCGTGAGATCATGATGGATGAAGGAATAAGGAGTAGAAAAAGCCTTAGCTTGGGGATGCTACCGCACCCCGAGATATATCCAAAGAGAAACAAGAAACTAAGATTGTGGATGCCCCTAGTGGCATCCCCTCTTTCTTCCAACAACATCGATATACTACTTGGAACTATATTTTATTTGTCACATCTCATGAGTTTTGCTTGGAGCGTCTTGTATCTTTCCTTTGTTTGCTTTGATCCTTGCTTCACACACATACTTGAGAGAGCCAAAATATGCTATGATTTGTTAGAATTGCTCTTTATGCTTCACTTAAATCTATTTGAGAAAAGGAATTGCTCTAGTATTTCACTTATATCTTTATGAGCACGGTGTGCTTGGAAAATTTTGTATAAATACTCTCATGCATCACTTAGATTAATTTGAGAGTTAGTAAATTTTGAAGAAATCCTCTCATGCTTCACTTATACCTTTTTGAGAGATGAAATCTATATGCTCATGTGCTTCACTTAAATTTGTTTGAGCTTGCCAAAAAGCAATGGCAATATATGAAACTAGTCCCAAAGTGATAGATATTCAAGAGGGATATAATAAAAACTTTCATGAAGATCATTGGACAAATAAAACTTGATTCTTTGTAATAGTTTTGAGACATGACAATAGTGATATGTGAGTTATGTTGATGAGTAATTATGCTTAGTAAGAATACTGGTGTTAAGGTTTCTGATTCCCTATGCAAGCATGAAGGTCAATAGTTGTGCTACGAAATTACATCCTACTTATGGTGCATTATTCAGTGTTGGTTATGATTAATGCTCGCTTATCTGATTTTTGATTCTTAGTTGGATGCTTCTCAACCTCATGCTAGCCTTCACTTGTACTAAGTAGAAATACTACTTGTGCATCCAAAATCCTTAAACCAAGTTTTGCCATATGAATCCACTATACCTACCTATATATGGTATTTCCATGACGTTCCAAGCAAATTTGTATGTGCCATCTATAAACTTTCAAAATAAAATTTCCTTTTTGTGTGCTTGTACCGCTCATAAAACGGTTGGGGTTGACCGATATTTTTTCATGCTAGATGTGTTATTCTCAAGATGAGTGTTTATTCACTTGTCATTGCACGAGAGTTGGCGGTAATTGGAATTCCCTGTACAAAAATGAAAATGGAAAATATTTACTTTATGTTGTCAAATAATAAATTCCTTGGAAAGTGTTGGTATGGAAGCTAACAGTGGATACGGCCCGCCATGGAAAGTGAAAGTTTGGTGGAAAAAGGAGTAAACTTTATTTTCTCTTTGGGAACCGCCTATGATGCATCTAGTGTGGAAATATATTGAAATCTCTCAGTCGTTTTCGTTGCCAGGAAAGGCATGCCACTCAAAATATTTTTCTCTCTCATTTTAAACACTTGAGCTCTTGCACCTCTACAAATCCCTACTTCCCTCTGCGAAGGGCCTATCTATTTACTTTATGCAATTTTTATTTTTAAAATTTGAGTCTCCAGATTGTCTTATAAAGCACCAACTAGGGGCACTATGATCGTACTTGAGGATTAGGTGTAGCTAATATTTGAGTGTGTATTGTGAATGGATCAATGATTGAGCATGATGGGCTAGGGATAACTTGCTTTAGCTTTCATATTTTGAAACACATGGTTGCTTGTTGATAAGCTTGAGTATGAAAGTTTTCATGTCAATGCTAGACTATTGCTTTGAACCATTTGAAAAGTCCAAATGTCCATGCTATAAAGAAAAGAATGTGATGAACATGTTAGGCAGCATTCCACATAAAAAATTCTGTTTTTATCATTTACCTACTCGACGACGAGTAGGATTTAAGCTTGGGGATGCTGATACGTCTCCAATGTATCTATAATTTCTTCTTCTTTCATGATGTTATATTATAATTCTTGGATATTTTACCATCATTTTATTACCACTTTATATCATTTTTTGGTACTAACCTATTGACATAGTGCCAAGGTGCCAGTTGCTATTTTTTACTTCACAGAAAATCAATATCAAACAGAGTCCAAACGCGACGAAACTTTTTGGGGATTTTTCTAGACCAGAAGACACCCAATGGACCAAAGAAGTGTCGAGGGAGGGAGCCGAGGAAGCCACAACCCACCAGGTCACGCCAGGGGGGCCTGCCCGCGCCCTGGTGGGTTGTGCCCTCCTCGGGACCCCTCTCCACCGCCTATGATGCCTATAAATTCCCAAATATTCCAAAAACCCTAGGGGAGTCAACGAAACACAATTCCAGCCGCCGCAAGTTCCAAAACCTCGAGATCCAATCTAGACACCATCACGGAGGGGTTCATCTTCATCATAGGTGCCTCTCCGATGATGCATGAGTAGTCCACCATAGACCTACGAGTCTATAGGCAATAGCTAGATGGATTCCTCTCTCTCTTATGATTCTCAATACAAGGGTCTCTTGCAGATCTATTTGATGTAAACTTTTGCGGTGTGTTTGTTGGGATCCGATGAATTTTGAGTTCATGATCAGTTTCTATCCATGAATATTATTTGAGTCTTCTTTGATCTCTTATATGCATGATTCCTTATAGTCTCGTATCTCTTCTTCGAATATTTGTTTTATTTAGGCCAACTAGATCATTTTTTCTTGCCATGGGAAGAGGTGCTTTGTGATGGGTTCGATCTTACAGTGTTCTTTCCAGTGATAGAAGGGGAAGCAAGACACACATGTATTGTTGCTATTAAGGATAACAAGATGGGATCTATTCCTACATGAGTAGATCTTGTCTACATCATGTCATCATTCTTATTGCATTACTCTAATTTTCCATGAACTTAATACACTAGATGCATGCTGAATAGCGGTCGATGTGTGGAGTAATAGTGGTAGATGCAGGCATGAGTCGGTCTACTTATCTTGGACGTGACTTCTATATAATGATCATTGCCTTGGATATCGTCATGACTATTCGATTTTCTATCAATTGCCTAACAGTAATTTGTTCACCCACCGTGTGCTATACTCATGAGAGAAGCCACTAGTGAATCCTACGACCCCCGGTTTACTTTTCCATCATATTGATTTCCGGTCTACGTTTTTGTAATCTTTGTTTTCAGATCTACAAAACCAAAAAACCAAAAACATATTGCTACATATTTACTCTATTTGTTTTATGTTCTTGAGAGATCTATCTCTCCTACCTATCATTACCTAATCTATCTTATTACCGTAGGGAGCGTGACAACCTCTCTTTCGTGTCAGGTTGCAAGTATTTGTTGTTTGTGTGCAGGTGTTGTTTACGTGGGTGCGTGATCTTTCAATACGAATTGATACCTTGGTTTCATAACTGAGGGAAATACTTACTGTCGATGTGTTGCATCATCGCTTCCTCTTTGGGGAAATAGCATCGCAGTCTCAAGCCACGTCTGTCAGCCACCCATCTTCGGGTCGTCGTCCTTCTTTAAACCCGTGGACCGGCCAGTCCACACTCCATAGTAGCTTCCGCTTGCAAAGCCAATCGTGCCCCCTCGACCCCCAGGAGGATCTGGAAACCCTATCCCGGTGTCGTCGCCATGACCTGGCTATGTTTCGGCAAGGGGAAGCATGGTCATGAGTCCGGCTCATCCTCTGGTAAGAGCCGCTCCGATCGCTCTAGGATCCCACCACTACCACCACCTGCTTGTTGGAAATATGCCCTAGAGGCAATAATAAATTAGTTATTATCATATTTCCTTGTTCATCATAATCATTTATTATCCATTCTATAATTCTATTGATTGGAAACTCAAATATGTGTGGATACATAGAGAACAAAGTGTCCCTAGTAAGCCTCTACTAAACTAGGTCGTTGATCAAAGATGGTTAAGATTTTCTAGCCATGACATGTGTTGTCATTTGATAACGGGATCACATCATTAGGAGAATGATGCAATGGACAAGACCCAAACTATAAACATAGCATATGATCGTATCAGTTTATTGCTATTGTTTCCTACATGTCAAGTATCTGTTCCTATCACCATGAGATCATGTAACCCACTCACACCAGAGAAGTACCTTGTGTGTATAAAACATCGCAACATAACTGGGTGACTATAAAGGTGCTCTACAGGTATTTCCGAGGGTGTTTGTTGGGTAGGCATGGATCAAGATTGGGATTTGTTACTCCCTATGCCGAAGAGGTATCTCAAGGCCCACTCAGTAATACAACATCATAATGAGCCTTGCAAGCAAAGTGACTAAAGAGTTAGTCACGTGATCTTGTATTACGGAACGAGTAAAGAGACCTGCCGGTAACGAGATTGAACTAGGTATGGAGATACCGACGATCGAATCTCAGTAACATATCGATGAAGAAAGGGAACTGCATACGAGATTAACTAATCCTTGACATAGAGGTTCAATCGATAAAGATCTTCACAGAATATGTAGGAACCAATATGGGCATCCAGTTCCCCTATTGGTTATTGGACGTAGAGGTGTCTTGGTCATGTCTGCATAGTTCTCGAACCCGCAGGGTCTACACACTTAACGTTTGGTTGACGATATAAGTATAGTTGAGTTATTATGTTGGTGATCAAAGGTTGCTTGGAGTCCTGAATGAGATCCCCGGACATGACAAGGAACTCCGAAATAGTCCGAAGGTAAACATTGATATATGGGATAATAGTGTTTGGTCTCCGGAAGTGTTCTGGAATTCATTTCAAGGGGTTTTGGATGTTTCACGAAATGTTCGGGTACAAGAACACTTTATTTGGGCCAACGAATAAACCCATGAGGCTTTAGGAAGGTGAAAAAGGAGTTTTGCAAAGGCTAGGGCTAGGCACTAGGGACCCTGGCATCTGGGGCCAAACGCCGAGGACCTTGGCATCTGGTCCTGGAGTCCGAGGAGAACTCTAGACTTGCGTTCCAAACCGATTTTGAGGAGGCTCTTTATCCATGTTTCGACCCCAGGGCTCAACATATAAATAGAGGGGCAGGGCTAGCACCCAGAACACATCAAGATTTCCCCAAGCCATGTGCCGGCAACCCCACCCCTCTAGTTTATCCTCTATCATAGTTTCCATTGTGCTTGGCGAAGCCCTGCGAAGATTGTTCTTCACCACCACCATCACCACATCGTCGTGCTACCAGAACTCATCTACTACTTCGCCCCTCTTGCTGGATCAAGAAGGCGAGGGTGTTATCAAGTTGTACATGTGTTTAATGCAGAGGTGTCGTCCGTTCGGTGCTATATCATGATTAGATCGCGGGACAGCTTGCAATTTAGATCGTGAATACGTTCGACTACATCAACCGCATTTCTTATTCTTCCGCTTAGCGATCTACAAGGGTATGTTGATCTGATCTCTCCTCTCATAGATGCTCATCTCCTAGATTGATCTTGGTGAAGCATAGGAATTTTTTGTTTCCCATGGAATGTTCCCCAATAGTGGCATCATGAGCTTGGTCTATGCGTAGATGAGATCATGAGTAGAACACAAAGGAGTTTGTGCGTTGATGCTTAGATTGCTTCCTCCCTTAGTCGTTTCTTGATTCAGTGGTATTGTGGGATGAAGCGGCCTAGACCAAGCTTGCTCGTCCACGTACGAGAGACTGGTTCCATCAACTGATATTCACTTTGTTGCATAAAGATGGCTGGCGGGTGTCTGTCTCTCCCACCTTAGTTGGATTGGATTGGACAAAGGTGGGCCTTGGGAAGGTTGAATAACAATTTGTTTATCACCTTTGTGGTTTTGCATAGTTAAGAATCGTTCTTGCTAAATACCCATAGCAGCCACATAAAACATGCACCAACAATTAGAGGACGTCTAGCTTGGTTTTGCAGGGTATGTTGTGATATGATATGGCCAATGACATGATGAGATATATGTGATGTATGAGATGATCATGTTTTGTATAGAATATCATGACTTGCATGTCGATGAGTATGGCAACTGGCAGGAGCCATAGGGTTGTCTTTAATTATTGTATGACCTGCATGTCAATAATTTAGTGTATGTAATTCTTTACTTTATCGCTAAGCGGTAGCAATAGTAGTAGAAGCATGGTGGGTGTGACAACCCCG
Source organism: Hordeum marinum (assembly GCA_022496015.1). NCBI lineage: Eukaryota > Viridiplantae > Streptophyta > Magnoliopsida > Poales > Poaceae > Hordeum > Hordeum marinum. The sequence continues at coordinate 461,573,335 of CM039673.1, forward strand.
ATGGTGACACAATGATGGAGATCAAAAGCACAAGTTCATGGCCATATCATGTCACTTATGATTTGCATGTGATGTTAATCCTTTTATGCATCTTATTTTGCTTAGGACGATGGTAGCATTATAAGGTGATCCCTCACTAAAATTTCAAGATAAAATTGTGTTCCCCCCGAGTGTGCATCGTTGCAAAAGTTCGTCGTTTCGAAGCACCACATGATGATCGGGTGTGATAGACTCTACGTTCAAATACAACAAGTGCAAGCCAGTGTTGCACATGCGGAACACTCAGGTTAAACTTGACGAGCCTAGCATGTACAGACATGGCCTCGAAACACAAGACATCGAAAGGTCGAACATGAGTCATATAGTAGATATGATCAACATGGAGATGTTCACCATTGAAACCACCTCATCTCACGTGATGATCGGACTTGGGTTGGTGGATTTGGATCATGTCACACTTACACAACCCGAGGGATGTTGATTTGAGTGGGAGTTCTTTAGTAATATGATTAATTGAAATCATTATCATGAACATAGTCTAGGTGGTCTTTGCAAAATTATGTTATCGATCAATAGCTTGCACTGTATCTCTCCTATGTTTTTATACGTTCCTAGAGAAACTAGAGTTGAAAGATGATGGTAGCAATTATGCGAACTAGGTACGTGATCAGAGGATTGTCCTCAGTTGCTGCACAGAAGGCTTATGTACTTAATACACCGCTCGGTACGCCACCCCATGAAGCGGCCATTGTGGATGTTGTGAACATCTGACAGGCACGTTCTGATGACTACTTGATAGTTCAGTGCATCTTGCATTACGGCTTAAAATTCAGGCCCCAAATACGTTTTGAACGTCACAGAGCATATGTGATGTTCCAAGAGCTAAAATTGGATTTCAGGCTCGTTCCCGTATTGAGGGGTATGAGACCTACAATAATATTCTTTGCTTGCAAGATGAAGGAGAATAGCTTAATCGATGAGCATGTGCTTAGATTGTCTGGGTGCTACAATCGCTTGACTCGAGTGGGAGTTGATCTTCGAGATAAGCTAGTGATTGATGTATTTATCTGAGTCACTGCCACAAAGCTGCTAGATATTCGTGATGAACTGTAAACATACCAAGGATGGAAAACATGAACCCTGAGCTATTCGCGATGGTTGACACCGCGAAGGTGGAAATCAAGAAGGAGCATCAAGTGTTGATGGTTAGTAAAACCACTAGTTTCGAGAAGAGCAAGGGCAAGGAGGGAAACTTCATGGATGGCAAGCCAGTTGCTGCTCCAATGGAGAAACCCGAGCTTGAACCCAAACCCGAGACTAAGTGCTTCTATAATGAGGTAAACGGTCACTAAAGTGAAACTCCCTAAATACTTGGTAGATAAGAAGGATGGCAACGTCGACAGAAGTATATTTGGTATACATATTATTGATGTGTACCTTTATAGCGACCCAACCTGGAAAGGTCAAGCCTCTGTGTGTTCTGTGCCATCCCTGGAGCAGTATGCTGGCACACACAATACATCAATGTATATATCAAAGTGCAATCACATGTAATTAACGTAAAACTGATATATACCTTATAATCTCAGCGGAAATAGTCAACGGGAGTGGAGTCCCAATAAACACCAACGACAGGTTGAGTGTAGACCGTAACCCTGAATCGTACACTTTCTCGTTGAAGAAAAGTATCTGCAACATGAGACGTTGCAGCCGTGTTGGTCAGCATTTTGAATATGCCGGCAAGTCACAAAAGAGGGGGTGAAAAGTAATCATCTATACTATATGCATATATGGCAGGTGGGGCTATAAGTTCAAGTTTTGCGTAAAGCAAATTTTCCCTACAACAAGAGAGGGCAAAATAGAAGTTATTACTACGATGTTGGTTGATTAATGAGATGGTTCCACCAACCAATTCGCATACCCAAGTTGTCATTTAATACCCACATCATTATAATTCTTTGTGTTGAGAATTCGAGATAGTTTCAGTTCCTTTGGCTCAAGTTGTCCATGACCGTGGACACGGCTAACGATTAGGTTTGATTACTCTGCAGAGTTTTGCACACGTTCCCCACAAGATTTGATTGCCTCCGTTGGATTCCTCGCACTTCAGGGTGTTTGAGGAACGGATGATCAAAACATGGTCTTCTAAGGGGTTCCTCTGGGACTTTGTCGGTGCCCATCCTTCCCTACCATTCTTCTACATCTCGTAGCACCGCCTGTCCAGGGTCACCACAATATCCAACCAAGCCAGAGCCCATAATGGCTTGTGGCTGTGCAGGTAAGCCTTGGGTCTTGAAGCATCCATCCATCTCTTTGTTCCTGGGTGGACCTTTTCGCGTGAATACTGGCACTTCTCCACCAACACCTAGGCTAACCACTGGCTTCTCCAGGGCGCCGTTCAACCATCATCCACCTAGACGTATGTTGAAACTTGGAGTCTTTAAGTCTTGATCATCATGTAGGTCTTGTAATTATTATCTCACAACTCTCATGAATCACACATACCAACCCCGTCTACTAATAGCATAGCAAAATTAAATCAACGTTTCCCGGGGCCAAAGTGTCAAAGGGTTGAGGGGTGCCTACCACATGATACTACATCAAGTAACCAAATTTCCAAATTACCTACTTTTCATGCAATGGGTGGAAGGTTGAACTAATGCAACTTGAAAAACATAAGTAATAACATGGTGAATGTGAATTTGCCTGGTAAGGTTGATGAAGATAGAATCGCTCTCAGAAATTTACTTGATAGAACTATTCGTCACTCTCCGAGGGAAATCTATAATAATCAAACATTGCACTCATATAAGCAAATCATACTAGCAATCAATTCTAACAATCAAAAAGTAACACAAAACCAAAAGCAACAAGGTTGTGATGAAGGAAATACTTAAGACAAAACTCAAAACAACAAAGTTTCATCAACACAACTAAGGTTGGTTTTCTCTACAAATAAATCCTATTTTCAAAAGTAAAAACACAAAAAACAAAGTAAAATATAACAAAAGTATTTTAGTAAATATTTCACTTAGCAAAAAGAATTACTTTTGAAGAACAACTAAAAATTATGAAAACAACACTCTAAACAACATAGGTTTTTGCCTAATAAACTTCACAACAAGAAAGCAAAAATAAAATGTTAAAATAACAGAAACAAGATATGTAAAAACTAAATTAACAGAAAGTATATTTTATAAAAAAAATTATTTAAAGGTATTTTCCAAACGCAAATCAAACTAGCAAATGGAAATCAATTACAAGTTATAATTAACAAGAATTGATTTTCATGCAATCAATTAATAAAATAATATTTGTTTGAAGGGATACTGTTATGTAACAGAAAACTTTATAAAATCTATCAACTAATATAAAATAAAATAAATTAAAACAATTTAAAACAAAAGAAATATAAATAATCCTAAAAAGAACTAAAACAGAATCTGTTTTGCATGAAACCCTAATTTAAACTATTCTAAAAATTCTCAAATTATACCTACTGTTAACTAAAGTCACTAGTGATAAGTAGCAAAAACAATCAACTAAAATTATATTTTTAAAATCAACATAATCAGAAAATAAGATTTAAATATAATCTGTTTGAATTCAATTTTAAATTATTCAAATACGGTCAAACTTTATATCTACGGAAGCTATATGAAATTTGTGACACACTGCAAAAAGAATCATTGAAAACAAATTAAAAACATAAAAGATATAAAGAAAACAAAAACAGAACTAATTATATAAAACAAAACTAAAACAGAAAAAGAAAAATGTTTCTAAGCGGACAGGGGTACATGTGGCGCTGTGTGATTGGTTTAGAGGTGTGAGTGTTCCAACGTTTCGGACGGATGGCATACTCCTAACAGAAAATGTTTCGGGGATTTAAATGATCTAATCCTATGTGTTGGATCTGCATCGAACTGTCTAGGGAGGGGAGGGTGGTGCTTACAAAGGGGTTGGAGGTCTCCGGCGAGGTCGACGGCGGCCGGCGGCTCGATGGTGCGTGGGGCCGGCGCTTCGGTGGTCGGGGACGGCGTCCGAGTGGTCCATTCGACGGTGGCGGACCTCCGGCGTCCGTTGGTGGTGACGGCGAGGCGATGGAGCGTCTGGGGCGACGCCCAGGAGCTCGGGGAGGTTCGGTTGGAGGCTGAACTCCGGCGAGGTGCGGGAGCGGCGTTCTGACGAGGGGATCTTGATGGTTTGGGCAAAAACGGAGTGCGAGCGAGGCCGGGGTTTATATAGGGGGTCTACAGGGGAGAAATAGTAAAGGAGGAGGGACATTCGGACGGATTGATATCGCCGGCAAGAAAGGAAAGGAGGGAGGAGGAAAGAAGGAAGGTGACCGCGGCGGCGTTTCGGTCGAGCGGTGGGGTCCGTGTGCCAGCGAGAGAAAGGGAGGGGCGAGGCGGTCGGTGGCCGATCTGAAACGATTTGGATCTGGCGGTGGGCATCGGTGGGCCGATCCGTTGCCTAATACGCGCGGCAAGGTTTCCTTTTTTAAAAAATTTCCTTTCATTCATTTACAAAGAAAGGAAACTACTTTACGGCAATGAAAACATTTCCAAAAAATGAATATTTATATACTAAACTGACCAGGGGAATAAATACAATTTAATGAACATTTTTCCATGGACAAAATAAATATTTTAGAAAATATTTTCAGAAAATGCCTAAATGGCTTTTAATTCCTTTTGCAAAATAATTTTCAAATAACCCCATGGGTTTTAGGGTTCAAATATTCAAAAAAATAACCCTGGTGTGGAGTGTCATGTTACTACTCTCAAAATCTTGTCAAGGGTATTTGAATGTAACCAAATATGAAATGAATTCCAAAAAGAATAATTCAGAGATTTTCAAATCCACTTTTCAAATTCCTTGTTTATCAAGAAGTCATGTTATCTTCTCTCACTGATTTGAAATGTAGGAATTTGAATTCCAAAAGCATATGGGAAATTCATGCCATTCCCTCTCATTCAAATTTTTTCAAAAAGTTTCAAATTCCACTCAAATTCAATCACTCAATCAAACAAACAATCATTCTTATATTTATTATAACATTCCAAAATTTGGGATGTTGCAACCTTACTAGTACTCCTAGTAGCACCTGGGTATTAGATACTGGTTCGGTTGCTAATGTTAGTAACTCGAAGTAAAAGCTACAGAATACAGGAGACTAGCTAAGGGTGAGGTGATAATATGTGTTGGAAATATTTCCAAGGTTGATGTGATCACCATCGACACTCCCTCTACCTTCGAGATTAGTATTAAACCTGAATAAATGTTATTTAGTGTTTGCGTAGAGCATGAGTATGATTAGATCGTGTTTATCGCAATATGGTTATTCATTTAAGTTAGAGAATAATAGTTATTCTGTTTACATGAATAAAACCTTGAATGGTCATGCACCCAATGTGAATGCTTTATTGAAGCTCGATCATAGTAATACACATGTTCATAATATTGATGCCAAAAGAAGCAACGATAGTACCACATACTTGTGGCACTCCCGCTAGATGTCATATTGGTGTAAAGCGCATGAAGAAAACTCCATGCTGATGGATTTTTGGACTCACTGGATTTCGAATCGGTTGAGACATGCGGACCATGCCTCATGGGCAAGATGACTAAGATCCCATTTTCCGGTAGGATAGAGTGGGCAAGTGACTTATTGGAAATCATACATGTTGATGTATGCGGTCCAATGAGGGTTGTAACATGTAGTGGATATTATTATTGTCTTACCTTGACTAATGAATTGAGTAGATATGGGTATATTTATTTAATGACACACAAGTCTGAAACGTTTGAAAAGTTCAAGCAAATTCAGGCTGAAGTTTGAGATCATCATGACAAGAAGATAAAATGTCTACGGTATTATCGTGGAGGTGAATATCTGAGTGATGAGTTTGGTATACAAATTAAGACAATGTGGAAGTAGTTTCACAACTCATGCCACCTAGAACACCATAGTGTGATGGTGTGTCTGAATGTCTTAGTCGTGCTCTATTGGATATGGTGCGTACTATGATGTCACTTATCATTGTTCCCACTATTGTTTTGGGGTTATGCATTAGAGAAAACTGCATTCACTTTAAATAGGGCACCATCAAAATCCGTTGAGATGACACCATAGGAATTATGGTTTGGCAGAAACCCAAGCTGTCATTTCTCAGAGTTTGGAAATATGAAGCTTATGTCTTATAAGCTCGAACCCAAAGCGGAAAGGTGCATCTTCATAGGATACCCTAAGGAAATAGTTGGGTAAACCTTCTATCTTAGATCCTAGGGCAAAGTGTTTGTTTCTAAAAATGGGTGTTTTCTCGAGAAAGAGTTTCTCTCAAAAGAATTGAATGGGAGGAAAGTAGAACATGATGACGTTGTTGAACCGTCACTTCAGTTGGATAGTAGCACGATCGGAAAGGTGTTTCTGCGACACCTACAGCAAGTGAAGAGGAAGCTAATGATGATGATCATGAAGCTTCAGATCAAGTTACTACCGAACCTCGTAGGTCGACAAGGACTTGTACCACCCCTGAGTGGTATGTCAATCATGTCTTGCAGGTCATGTTGTTAGACAACAGTGAACCTACGAGCTATGAAGAAGGGATGGTGGTCCCATATTCCAACAAATGTCTAGGATCCATGAAATCCAACAAATGATCCATGTATGAAAACCGAGTATGGACTTTGGTAGACTTGCCCATTGAACGGCAGGTCGTTGAGTACAAGTAGACCTTTAAGAAGAAGACATGCGATGATGGTTTAGAAAGCTCAACATGTCGCAAACAAGTTTCCGACAAGTTCAAGGAGTTGACTATGATGAGACTTTCTCACCCATAGCGATGCTAAATTCTGTTGGAATTATGTTAGCAGTTGTTGCATTTTTCAATTATGAAATCTGGGAGATGGATATCAAAACAACATTTCCTTATCGGTTTCCTTGAGGAAAGGTTGTATGTGATACAACCAGAATGTTTTGTTAGTCCTAAGGATGCTAAAAGTTATGCAAGCTCCAGCGATCCTTCTATGGGCTGCAGCAATAATCTCGGAGTTGGAATATATGCTTTCATGAGGTGATAAAAGTTGTTGGGTTTATACAAAGTTTATGAGAAACTTGTATTTACAAGAAAGTGAGTGGGAGCACTATAGAATTTCTGATAAGTATATTTGGTTGACATATTGTTGATCATAAATATGTAGAATTTCTGGAAAGCATGAAGGGTTGTTTGAAAGGATTTTTCAAAGGAAGACCTAGATAAAGCTACTTGTATATTGGGCAGCAAAATCTCTAGAGATAGATCAAGACGCTTGATAAAAAATTTCAATGAGCACATACCTTGAGAAGATTTTGAAAGAGTTCAAAATGGGTAAGTCCAAGGAGTTCTAGCCTGATTTGTGGGGTGTGAATTTGAGTGAGACTCAAAGCTCGATCACACCAGAAGAAAGAGAATGGACGAAGGTCATCCCCTATGCCTTAGCCATAGGCTCTATATAGTATGCCATGTTGTGTACCGCACCTGGTGTGTGCCTTGCCATGAGTCTGTCAAGGGGTACAAGAGTGGTCCAGGAGTGGATCACTGGACAACGGTGAAAAATTATACTTAGTAACTAGAGGACTAAGCAAATGTTTCTATATTATGGAGGTGATAAAGAGTTCGTCATAAAGGGTTGCGTCGATGCAAGTTTTGACACCAATCCGGATGACTCTGAGTAGTAGTCCGGATACGTATAGTGGAGCAGTAAATTGGAATAGCTCCAAGCCGAGCGTGGTAGCAGCATGTACAGTATGACATAGGGGTTTGCAAAGTACACACAGATCTGAATATTACAGACCCGTTGACTAAAACCTCTCTCACAAGAAAAACATGATAAACCCTAGAACTAATTGGGTGTAAATCACATCGTGATATGAACTAGATTATTGACTCTATTGCAAGTGGGAGACTATTGGAAATATGCCGTAGAGGCAATAATAAATTAGCTATTATCATATTTCCTTGTTCATGATAATCGTTTATTATCCATGCTATAATTGTCTTGATTGGAAACTCAGATACAAGTGTGGATACATAGACAACAAAGTGTCCCTAGTAAGCCTCTACTAAACTAGCTCATTGACCAAAGATGGTTAAGGTTTCCTAGGCATGTCATGTGTTGTCATTTGATAAAGGGATCACATCATTAGGAGAATGATGTGATGGACAATACCCAAACTATAAACATAGTATATGATCATATCAGTTTATTGCTATTGTTTTCTGCACGTCAAGTATCTGTTCCTATGACCATGAGATCATGCAACCCAATGACACCGGAGAAGTACCTTGTGTGTATCAAAGGACACAATGTAACTGGGTGACTATAAAGGTGCTCTATAGGTATCTCCGAGAGCGTCTGTTGGGTTGGCATGGATCAAGACTGGGATTTGTTACTCCATGTGATGAAGAGGTATCTTAGGGCCCACTCGGTAATACAAGATCATAATGTGCCTTGCAAGCAAAGTGACTAAAGAGTTAGCCATAGGATCTTGTATTATAGAACAAATAAAGAGACTTGCCAATAACGATATTGAACTAGGTATGGAGATACCGACGATCGAATCTTGGGCAAGTAACATATCGATGAACAAAGGGAACTGCATACGGGATTACCTGAATCCTTGACATAGAGGTTCAACTGATAAAGATCTTCGTAGAATATGTAATAACCAATATGGGCATCCAGGTCCCGCTATTGGTTATTGGTCGTAGAGGTGTCTCGGTCATGTCTGCATAGTTCTCAAACCCGAAAGGTCTACACACTTAACGTTTGGTGACGATATAAGTATATTTGAGTTATTATGTTGGTGACCGAGAGTTGTTCGGAGTCTCGGATGAGATCCCGGACATGATGAGGAGATCCGCAATAGTCCAGAGGTAAAGATTGATATATGTGATAATAGTGTTTGGTCTTCAGAAGGGTTCCAATCACTGGAAGGGGTTTCGGATGTTTCGGATGACGAGGAGCTCCAGAAGAACACTTTATTTGGGCCAAGGGGTAAAGCCCACGAGGCTTAGGGAAGGTGCCAAAGGAGTTTTGCAGAAGCCAGGGGCCGGACACCAAGGACCCTGGTGTCTGGTCCTCGAGTACGAGGAGGACTCTTGCCTTGCATGCCAAACCAACTTTGGGGAGGCTCTTTGTCGAAGTTTCGACCCCGGGGCTCAACATATAAATAGAGAGAAAGGGCTAGCACCCAGAACACATCAACATTTCCCCAAGACATGTGCCGACAACCCCACCCCTCTAGTTTATTCTCCGTCATAGTTTCCATTGTGTTTGGGGAAGCCATGCAGGGATTTTTCTTCACCTCCACCGTCACCATGTTGTCATGCTGCCGGAACTCATCTACTACTTCGCCCCTCTTGCTGGATCAAGAAGGCGAGGATGTCATCAAGCTGTACATGTGTTGAACATGGAGGTGCCATTTGTTCGGCGCTAGATCGTGATTGGATCGCAGTACGGCTTGAGATTTGGATCGCGAAGACGTTCGACTACATCAACCGTGTTTCTTAACACTTCCGCTTAGCGATCTACAAGGGTTTGTGGATCCGATCTATCCTCTTATAGATGCTCATCTCCTAGATTGATGTTGGTGAAGCGTAGTAATTTTTTTGTTTCCCATGCAACGTTCCCCAACAATGCTTAGCCCGCTCCGTCCGCATTTGCAATCAGTCCGCCAGCCACCCGACAGCGTGCACGCCCGTATGTTGGCATGGAAATATGTCGGAGGTACTGGTAGACGACGACGCCATTGTCATGGGGAGATGCCCACCTCCCCGACAACTAGCACATGTCCATGGATCGGGTACCAATCCCTCTAGTGCGGGTGAGCTGCCACACCCACCTTGAGGAGATCAACCAACGTCACGCGCGCCTGCCTCCTGATCTCCTCCACGACCCATGGTATGGCATCAACTCGCTGTTGTGGGATACATGGCTTCACGATGACCACAACCTGCGGTGACAGTCATTTTTTGCCGGCCGTCCACCTAACCCGCGCCACCGACGTGTTGCTACCCCACACCAAGCGCGTGGTGGTAGGCGTGTCCGTGGCCTCAAGCCGATACCATCTCCATCCCCGTCACCATAACCAAGGATGACCGAGGAGGAGGAGGCCGAGATTATTAGGTGTGTCATGGGGGGATCCACACGCATGCATGACGAGCGTCAATGGGAGGACATGGAGAGGGCGATGGCCGTCTCTACGGCCAACGACATGGCCATCCCTGAGCTAGAGATAACCACCATCGTCAAGGAGGAGGTGAAGGAGGAGGTGGAAGAAGAGCCGCCCCTTGTGGCATGGAACCCTCAGCTGGTGGGCCAAAACTGGGGGTGGTCATCCACTGCGTCGAAGATGGCCAACGCGCTGGCTGTGGAGCCATGGGCACCCACACCGCCGCGATCACCCGAACCGGCCTAGCAGGGGCCGCCAGCCCACCTTTGGCAGCCGCCTCCCTACGTCGACCTCACCAGCGACAAAGACGAGGTTTAGGACGACGCTCCTGAAGACGGCGACAGCTTCACCGATGGGCGACATTGTCTATATTTTATCTATATTTTACATTTTTATATGTGTTTTTATATTAGTTGCTACGGGACTTGTTTATAATTTTACCATTTTATCTATGTTTTATATTTAAAGTTGGCTAGTTTATGAATGGCAGACTTATGAACTAGGTTTCCCCATGAACTATCGACGGCCTGTGTGGCCGGCATTAATGTTTAATTAATGCTAATGCATGCTGATGTGATGTGATGTGATGTTTGAATGTGATGTGATGTGATGTTTCATTAACGAAAAACTTTAATTTTAACTAATATTTGAAAAATATAAGTGACGATTTGATCCTAGTCTATCCAGAGTTGCAATGATCATATTACCCTATGTTGCAATGATCTAACAGCAGACAAAACAAAGGTAGACTCCTAAACTCTAACCCTAACCCTTTATTGCAAATTATTACTATAAAGACAGTTCAAAATTTCAAATGCAAAAATAAGTTCATATCCTTCTTACTCACACTGAAATGAAGCTCTGGTGTTTTTTTCGTAAACCTGAACCCACCACCACTCTCTTCTCGAACTCTATACATCCCCGTATGTGATAGCTCATATGTGCGAAGGAGTTTTCATATGGGATAGCACAGATTCATAGAGGCTTGACTCATTTTGAGTCAGGTAGCTACACTTTTGTAGTTTGCATCATGGCATGAATTTCTTGACTCATTATTGTGGTGCTTGTCTCCTTTCTCAAAGCATCCCAACTATGATCACTTGATGCTATTTGTGATGTCTTTGAAGTTCATGTGTTCGGAGTTCATGTATGTACAATAACAAAATATTAGGCCATGTGCTATGCTGTCAAGCAAAGATCTTATTTGTATATTTATGACTTCCTTTTGGATATCTTGTTCATTCTTTCTTGTAACTATTTCGTGTGTATATCCTTCTCTGTGGATACATATCATCATGATTGTCTTCTACCTAGAATCTTATCCACATGAGAGAAGTTCCATCTCTAGTTGATATCCTATTTTCTTTCACGTCCACCATTGCATTCCCTTTTTATTTCCTTGGTGATTTTGTGAAAGAATTTGTCTTGTGTGCAGATCTTATATCCTTGCATCTTGATGCACTCATTGGTGGTGAAGATTATTTTTGCTCACGCTTATCTTGACAACTTTGCCATTTCGATTGTATCCCTCCTCTTGAAAAGATTATTATTTCTTATCTTCACCATGGGTTCTCACAAGCTTTGGTTTTTATTTCTTTATTAGTAAGCTTGTGAACCCATTTTCCAGTGTGTGTTGGGGAGGAGGATATGTCTTGCACTTTGTGTCACATTTCATCAAGACTATGTTGATGCTTAATGGTCATACTTATACTAGTCTTATCAAGTGCTTTTCCATGACTCACGCACATCATTTTGGTTGAGAATATTCTTAAGTTACCTCTTTCATGTTGCTCAACCATAAGTTTGTTGCAAGTGTCATGCATTATTTCCTATCAATGCTCACTTGCATGTGTTATGTCTTTTATTAATTTTGGGGAAGCGATGATCCTAGTTTCTTTAAAACACTCTTTTTACCGTATCATAATATATTTTATTCATGTGGCTCGTAGCACCATGTGATTGATAGTTTCAATTGGTATCTTTTGATTGCTTGCTTCACCTTTTAATATGTCTTTGTGCCATACCTTCCTTTTTGCAATCTTTGGATCCTCAATATAGTTTGTCTTCCTCCAACTATTTATCAGTGGATATGTGTATCTCATTGCACTCATGTTTTGAGAAATACTTAGTTGATGGATGAAACACATATTATATTGGCTTTCTAAGATTTTCGCCCATTTTGGAAATCGATGCCAATGGGGAAGAAGTTTAGAGAGTTTAGTTTGGATAAGTTTCAAGAGTTTTTTTTCATACATTGGATTTGTTCTAAAGCATTTGCATCTCTTGCTCATGCATTATTGGTTGTTGCTTTGCATGGTTGTGCTTTATTTCTTATATAAACTCTCTTGAAAGTTATAGTCATCAATTACGAAAATGGGGGTATTGAAAGAGGATGGGTGCCCCCATGTGTGGTTTTGGTAACTGATGACATTTTCTATGGACTAATGGTTTCCTTGATTTATATACGAAGGATTTGTCAATAGGAACTTCTTGGAGTCCATTTGTTGGTTTCAAGGAGTTTATGTGATGACCAAGGTGGTATTCAAGGATTTATCCAAAGATTGGTCATGTGAGAGTTGATTTTATGGCAATCATGTCTTTAAGAAGAAGATTGTGAGAATATTCGTGTTTATCTTGAAGACATCACCTTTATGAAGAGAGAAGATAAGATACAAGGTTGATCAAGACTAAGGCAAATAGTGATTCAAGATGGTCAACACATAAAGCATAGAATATGTACCAAGTGGGATCTAGTGATCTCATGGTATGGTAAGTATTTTCCAGTATGCTTTGTGTACTAACCCATGAACTTTGTGAGTGTTCTTTGTGGGGTTAGGTATGTTTACATAGGCATGCATCAGAAGGAAGATCTCATACAGCCCATGGAGGATGACATGAAGTGGTGATCATCATCACGGTTGAGGTGTGCAAGTTCAAGTCAAGCATCAAGATGAAGAGATCACATGCTTGAAGTTTGCCATCCATTATTTTGATAATTGGGATGTGAATACGTGCCGAAGAGAGTCTCACTCATGATGAAGTATTGGGGAGAAATCTACTAGTCTTCATCGAGCCGATGCAATCATGAAAGGTGGTCCATCTTGAGGAGGACAAGATCATCATCATCTCGCTCAAGTGGACTATGCGCAAGGAAACGGTTTAAACTTGATATGTTTTTCTATTTTACCGGTCTCATGGTGGTAGTAGGGATACCACATTATAGGATCAATCGGAAACCAAGGAGGCACTTCACGAGGCGGGGCCCCGACACCCCCGATACCGACCGAAAACCAAGGACGGCATCAGGGGGGCGAGTGGCCTTATGACCTGTAAGGCTCGTGAGGCATGCTGCTGAGGAGCCCCCTTAGACGCTCGAGCGATCCCCCATTCCATTCCTTCAGGTGTTGCCTCAGGAGGCCCTGGGGCCTGCCGAGACTCCACGTTGCGATGTCGAGCTGCGGTTGGAGCCCACAGCTCCTCGCAAAACACCGATCCAAAAAGAGAGAGAACTCAACATCGATAAAACGAGAAAACAAAGAGAAAAAGTCCCGACCCCTCTTTTCTTTTAAAACATAAGATCACGAAATATTTGAGCTTCTGTGAGGCTTAAGCACAAAAATGGGGCCATTGAAGGCTGCAACTTGAAATACAAAAAAGTGCGAGAAAACGTCCGCATTCAGATTTTTTTCTTTGGGGTTGTCCTGTTGGAAATATGCCCTAGAGGCAATAATAAAATGGTTATTATTGTATTTCCTTGTTCATGATAATTGTCTATTGTTCATGCTATAATTGTGTTAACCGGAAACCGTAATACATGTGTGATTACATAGACCACAACATGTCCCTAGTAAGCCTCTAGTTGGCTAGCTCGTTGATCAATAGATGGTCACGGTTTCATGACCATGGACATTGGATGTCGTTGATAACGGGATCACATCATTAGGAGAATGATGTGATGGACAAGACCCAATCCTAAGCATAGCACAAAGATCGTGTAGTTCGTTTGCTAAAGCTTTTCAATGTCAAGTGTCATTTCCTTAGACCATGAGATTGTGTAACTCCCGGATACCGTAGGAATACTTTGGGTGTGTCAAACGTCACAACGTAACTGGGTGGCTATAAAGGTACGCTACGGGTATCTCCGAAAGTATTTGTTGGGTTGGCACGAATCGAGATTGGGATTTGTCACTCCGTGTGACGGAGAGGTATCTCTGGGCCCACTCGGTAAGACATCATCATTATGAGCTCAATGTGACTAAGGAGTTAGTCACGGGATGATGTATTACGGAACGAGTAAAGAGACTTGCCAGTAACGAGATTGAACAAGGTATGGGGATACCGACGATCGAATCTCGGGCAAGTATCATACCGATAGACAAAGGGAATTGAATAGGGGATTGATTGAATCCCCGACATCGTGGTTCATCCGATGAGATCATCGTGGAGTACGTGGGAGCCAACATGGGTATCCAGATCCCGCTGTTGGTTATTGGCCGGAGAAGTGTCTCGGTCATGTCTACGTGTCTCCCGAACCCGTAGGGTCTACACACTTAAGGTTCGATGACGCTAGGGTTATAGGGAAAAGGTATACGTGATTACCGAAGGTTGTTCGAAGTCCCGGATGAGATCCCGGACGTCACGAGGAGCTCCGGAATGGTCCGGAGGTAAAGATTGATATATAGGAAGTCTAGTTTCGGTCACCGGAAAGTTTTCGGGCTCATCGGTAGTGTACCGGGAGTGCCGGGAGGGTGCCGGAGGACCCCCGGGAGGGGTGTGACGACCAAAGGACCACATGGGCTGTTAGATAAAGTGTGCCAGCCCTTATTGGGCTGGGCAAGACTTTTGCTAAAGGCCCATGTGGCTGGAGATAAGGAGATAAGGCAAAAAGGATTTAAAAGGAGGAGATCCACCTCCCTTGTGGGAGGTGGACTCTCCCTTTAATTCGGCCGGCCATCTCCTCTTTGGAGTAGAGGCCAAGCCAGCCCTCCACGTCCCTCCTCCTATATATACTTGAGGTTTTGGATGTTTTGAGACAGGATTTGATCTCTCTCTCTCACGGCGAAGCCCTACCTCTCTTCTTCCTCCTCCGCAGCGCTTAGGCGAAGCCCTGTCGGAATACCTTGCTACTCCACCACCACCACGCCGTCGTGCTGCTGTTGGAGCCCTTCCCCAACCTCTCCTTCCTCCTTGCTGGATCAAGGTGTTGGAGACGTCACCGGGCTGCACGTGTGTTGAACGCGGAGGTGCCGTCCATTCGGCACTTGATCGGATCTACCGCGATCTGAATCGCTGCGAGTACGACTCCATCAACCGCGTTCTTGTAACGCTTCCGCTTAGAGATCTTCAAAGGTATGAAGATGCAATCTCTCCCCTCTCGTTGCTGGTTTCTCCATAGATAGATCTTGGTGAACGTAGGAAAATTTTGATTTACTACTACGTCTCCCAACAGTGGCATCATGAGCTAGGTCTATGCGTAGAATCTATGCACGAGTAGAACACAAAGTAGTTGTGGGCGTCGATTTTGTTAATATGCTTGCCGTTACTAGTCTTATCTTGATTCGACGGTATTGTGGGATGAAGCGGCCCGGACCAACCTTACACGTACGCTTACGTGAGACCGGTTCCACCGCCTGACATGCACTAGTTGCATAAGGTGGCTAGCGGGTGTCTGTCTCTCCCACCTTAGTCGGATTGGATTCGATGAAAAGGGTCCTTATGAAGGGTAAATAGCAATTGGCATATCACGTTGTGGTTTTGACGTAGGTAAGAAACGTTCTTGCTAGAAACCTATAGCAACCACGTAAAAACTTGCAACTACAAATTAGAGGACGTCTAACTTGTTTTTGCAGCATATGCCGTGTGATGTGATATGGCCAAAAGGATGTGATGTGATGCATTGTGATGTATGAGATTGATCATGTTCTTGTAATAGGGTTCACGACTTGCATGTCGATGACTATGACAACCGGCAGGAGCCATAGGAGTTGTCTTATATTATTGTATGACCTGCGTGTCAATCATAAACGCCATGTAATTACTTTACTTTATTGCTAAACGTTAGCTGTAGTAGTAGAAGTAATAGTTGGCGAGACAACTTCATGAAGACACAATGATGGAGATCATGGTGTCGTGCCGGTGACAGTGATGATCATGGTGCCCCGAAGATGGAGATCAAAGGAGCAAGATGATATTGGCCATATCATGTCACTATATTGATTGCATGTGATGTTTATCATGTTTACATCTTATTTGCATAGAACGACGGTAGTAAATAAGATGATCTCTCAATAAAATTTCAAGAAAGGTGTTCACCCTAACTGTGCACCGTTGCTAAGGATCGTCGTTCCGAAGCACCACGTGATGATCGGGTGTGATAGGTTCTAACGTTCGCATACAACGGGTGTAAGCCAGATTTACACATGCGAAACACTTAGGTTGACTTGACGAGCCTAGCATGTACAGACATGGCCTCGGAACACGGAAGACCGAAAGGTCGAACATGAGTCGTATAGAAGATACGATCAACATAGAGATGTTCACCATGGATGACTAGTCCGTCTCACGTGATGATCGGACACGGGCTAGTTGACATGGATCATGTATCACTTGGAAGACTAGAGAGATGTCTATCTAAGTGGGAGTTCATTAATAATTTGATTAAGTGAACTTAATTATCATGAACTTAGTCTAAAAATGTCCTTGCAAATTATGTCGTAGAGAGCTCGCGCTGTAGCTCCACAGTTTTATTGATACAATCCTAGAGAAAAGTAAGTTGAAAGTTGATGGTAGCAATAATGCGGACTGGGTCCGTGATCTGAGGATTGTCCTCATTGCTGCACAGAAATCTTATGTTTTTTGATGTACCGCTAATTGCACCACTCCCTCAAGTGTTGTCTGTAGATGTTGTGAACATATGACAGGCACTTTTTGGTGACTACATGATAGTTCAATGCGTCATGCATTGCGGCTTAGAATTGAGGCTCCAAAACGTTTTGAACGTCACGGAACATATGAGATGTTCTAGGAGCTGAGATTGTGATCTCAGGCTCGTGCCTATGTTGAGAGGTATGAGACCTCCAACAAGATTCTTTGTCTACAAGATAAAGGAGAATAGCTTAATCGGTGAGCGTGTGCTCAGATTGTCTGGGTGCTACAATCACTTGAATCAAGTGGGAGTTAATCTTCCAGATGAGATAGTGATTAATGCAGTTCTCCAAGTCACTGCCACCAAGCTACTAGAGCTTCGTGATGAACTATAACATGCCAGGGATGGATAAGATGATCCCTGAGTTGTTCGTGATGTTTGACACCACGAAGGTAGAAATCAAGAAGGAGCATCAAGTGTTGATGGTTAAGTTAAACCACTAGTTTCAAAAGGGGCAAGGGCAAGAAGGGAAAACTTCAGGAATGGCAAGCCAGTTGTTGCTCTAGTGAAGAAACCCAAGGTTGAGCCCGAACCCGAGACTAAGTGCTTCTGTTATGAGGAGAATGTTTGCTGAAGCGGAAAAACCCTAGATGCTTGGTAGATAAGAAGGCGGGTAATGTCAATGGAGGTATATTTGATATACGTGTTAGTGATGTGTACCTTGCTGGTACTCCTAGTAGCACCTGGGTATTGGATACCGGTTCGGTTGCTAAGTGCTAGCAACTCGAAATAAAAGCTACGGAATAAACGGAGACTAGCTAGGTGAAAGGTGACGATGTGTGTTGGAAGTGTTTCCAAGATTGATGTGATCACCATCGCACGCTCTCTCTACCTTCGGGATTTGTGATAAACCTAAATAAATGTTATTTGGTGTTTGCGTTGAGCATGAACGTGATTAGATCATGATTAGTGCAATACGGTTATTCATATAAGTTAGAGAATAATGGTTATTCTATTTACATGGATAATGCCTTCAATGGTCATGCACCCACTCGGAATGGTTTATCGAATCATGATAGTAGTAGTACACATGTTCATAACGTTGGTACCGAAAATATATAAAGGTAATAATGATAGTACCACATACTTGTGGCACTGCCGCTAAATGTCATATTGGTATAAATCGCATGAAGAAACTCCATGATGATGGATTTTTGACTCACTCGATTTCGAATCGGTTGAGACATGCGAGCCATGCCTCTTGGGCAAGATGACTAAGACCCTGTCATCCAATATGATGGAGCGGGCAAGTGGCTTATTGGAAATAATACATGTTGATGTATGTGGTCCAATGAGTGTTGAAACACACAGTGGATATCGTTGTTTTTCTTTACCTTCACTGATGATTTGAGTAAATATGGGGATATTTACTTAATGAAACACGAATCTGAAATGTTTGAAAGGTTCAAGGAGTTTCAGAGTGAAGTAAAAGATCATCGTGACAAGAAGATAAATGTCTATGATATGATCATGGAGGTGAATATCTAAGTTACGAGTTTGGTATGCAATTTTAGACAATCTGGAAATTGTTTCACAGCTCACGCCTCCTGGAACACCATAGTGTGATGGTGTGTTCGAACGTCGTAGTCGTGCTCTATTGGATATAGTGAGTACTATGATGTCTCTTATCATTTTGCCACTATAGTTATGGGGTTATGCATTAAAGACAAATCCATTCACTTTAATAGGGCACCATCTAAGTCTGTTGAGATGACACCGTGAGAATTATGGTTTGACAGAAGCCTAAGCTGTCATTTCTTAATGTTTGGGGCTGTGACGCTTATGTGAAAATGGGTTTTTCACCAAGCGAGCTCGAACTCAAAGCAGACAAATGCATCTTCATAGAATACCCTAATGAGACATTGGGTATACCTTCTATCTCAGATCCAAGCGCAAAAGGTGTTTGTTGCTAAGAACGGGTCCTTTCTTGAGAAAGAGTTTCTCTCGAAAGAATTGAGTGGGAGGAAGATAGAACTTGATAACATTGTTGAACCTTTGTTTCAACCAGAGAATAGCGCAACACAGAAAGATGTTTCTGTAGAGCCTACTCAGTTTAAAATGAAGTTAATGATGATGATCATGAAGCTTCGGATCAAGTCACTATTGAACCTCGTAGGTCGACAAGGACGCGTACTGCTCCTGAGTAGTACGACAACCCTGTCTTGGAAATCATGTTATTGGACAACGATGAACCTACGAACTATGGAGAAGCGATGGTGGGCCCGGATTCCAACAAATGGCTAGGAGCCATGAAATCCGAGAAAGGATCCATGTATGAAAACCAAGTATGGACTTTGGTAGCCTTGCCTGTTGAATGGCGGGTCATTGAGTACAAATGGACCTTTGAGATAAACATAGACGCTAATGGTGAAATGTCACCGTTTATAAAGCTCGACTTGTCGCAAAGAAGTTTCCGCCAAGTTCAAGGAGTTGACTGCGATGAGATTGTCTCATCTGTAGCGATGCTAAAAGTCTATTAAAATTTTGTTAGCAGTTGCTGCATTTTTCGATTATGAAATCTGGCAGATGGATGACAAAACAAGGTTTCCGTAATGGTTTCTGTGAGGAAGAGTTGTATGTGATACAACCAGAAGGTTTTGTCAATTCTAAGGATGCTAATAATATGCAAACTCCAGCGATCCTTCTATGGACTGGAGCAAGAATATCGGAGTTGGAATATATGCTTTGATGAGGTGATCAAAGTGTTTAAGTTTATACAAAGTTTATGAGAAACTTGTATTTGCAAGAAAGTGAGTGGGAGCACTATAGAATTTCTTATAAGAATATGTAGTTGACATATTATTGATCGGAAATGATGTAGAATTTCTGGAAGAGCATGAAGGGTTGTTTGAAAAGAGTTTTTTCAAAGGAAGACCCAGATAAAGCTACTATTTTATTGAGAATCAAGATCTATAGGGATAGATCAATTCGCTTGATAAGTTTTTTCGACGAAGACATACCTTGACAAGTTTTTGAAGGAGTTCAAAATAGATGGGTCAAAGAAGGAGTTCTTGACTGTATTGTAAGGTGTGAAATTGAGTAAGACTCAATACCCGACCACGGCAGAAGATAAAGAAAAGATGAGTGTCATCTCCTATGCTTTAGCCATAGGCTCTATATAGTATGCCATGCTGTGTACCGCACCTGTGTGTGCCTTGCCATGAGTCTGTCAAGCGGTACAAGAGTAATCCAAGAGTGGATCACTAGACAACGGTCAAAGTTATCCTTAGTAACTTGAGAACTAAGGAAATATTTCTCGATTATGGAGGTGATAAAGAGTTCATCGTAAAGGGTTACGATGATGCAAGCTTTAACTCCAATCCGGATGACTCTTAGTAGAAATCTGGCTACGTATAGTGGAACAGCCATTTGGAATAGCTCCAAGTGGAGCGTGGGAGCAGTATCTACAAATGTGAAATGGAAAGTTTGCAAAGGTACACACGGATCTGAATGTCGCAGACCCGCTGACTAAAAACCTCCTTCACGAGCAGAACATGAACAAACCCCAGAACTTATTGGGTGTTAATCACATGATGATATGATCACATGGTGATGTAAGTGTTAATCACATGGTGATGTGAACTAGATTATTGACTCTAGTGCAAGTGGGAGACTGTTGGAAATATGCCCTAGAGGCAATAATAAAATGGTTATTATTGTATTTCCTTGTTCATGATAATTGTCTATTGTTCATGCTATAATTGTGTTAACCGGAAACCGTAATACATGTGTGATTACATAGACCACAACATGTCCCTAGTAAGCCTCTAGTTGGCTAGCTCGTTGATCAATAGATGGTCACGGTTTCATGACCATGGACATTGGATGTCGTTGATAACGGGATCACATCATTAGGAGAATGATGTGATGGACAAGACCCAATCCTAAGCATAGCACAAAGATCGTGTAGTTCGTTTGCTAAAGCTTTTCAATGTCAAGTGTCATTTCCTTAGACCATGAGATTGTGTAACTCCCGGATACCGTAGGAATACTTTGGGTGTGCCAAACGTCACAACGTAACTGGGTGGCTATAAAGGTACGCTACGGGTATCTCCGAAAGTATTTGTTGGGTTGGCACGAATCGAGATTGGGATTTGTCACTCCGTGTGACGGAGAGGTATCTCTGGGCCCACTCGGTAAGACATCATCATTATGAGCTCAATGTGACTAAGGAGTTAGTCACGGGATGATGTATTACGGAACGAGTAAAGAGACTTGCCAGTAACGAGATTGAACAAGGTATGGGGATACCGACGATCGAATCTCGGGCAAGTATCATACCGATAGACAAAGGGAATTGAATACGGGATTGATTGAATCCCCGACATCGTGGTTCATCCGATGAGATCATCGTGGAGTACGTGGGAGCCAACATGGGTATCCAGATCCCGCTGTTGGTTATTGGCCGGAGAAGTGTCTCGGTCATGTCTACGTGTCTCCCGAACCCGTAGGGTCTACACACTTAAGGTTCGATGACGCTAGGGTTATAGGGAAAAGGTATACGTGATTACCGAAGGTTGTTCGAAGTCTCGGATGAGATCCCGGACGTCACGAGGAGCTCCGGAATGGTCCGGAGGTAAAGATTGATATATAGGAAGTCCAGTTTCGGTCACCGGAAAGTTTTCGGGCTCATCGGTAGTGTACCGGGAGTGCCGGGAGGGTGCCGGAGGACCCCCGGGAGGGGTGTGACGACCAAAGGACCACATGGGCTGCTAGATACAGTGTGCCAGCCCTTATTGGGCTGGGCAAGACTTTTGCTAAAGGCCCATGTGGCTGGAGATAAGGAGATAAGGCAAAAAGGATTTAAAAGGAGGAGATCCACCTCCCTTGTGGGAGGTGGACTCTCCCTTTAATTCGGCCGGCCATCTCCTCTTTGGAGTAGAGGCCAAGCCAGCCCTCCACGTCCCTCCTCCTATATATACTTGAGGTTTTGGATGTTTTGAGACAGGATTTGATCTCTCTCTCTCACGGCGAAGCCCTACCTCTCTTCTTCCTCCTCCGCAGCGCTTAGGCGAAGCCCTGTCGGAATACCTTGCTACTCCACCACCACCACGCCGTCGTGCTGCTGTTGGAGCCCTTCCCCAACCTCTCCTTCCTCCTTGCTGGATCAAGGTGTTGGAGAAGTCACCGGGCTGCACGTGTGTTGAACGCGGAGGTGCCGTCCATTCGGCACTTGATCGGATCTACCGCGATCTGAATCGCTGCGAGTACGACTCCATCAACCGCGTTCTTGTAACGCTTCCGCTTAGAGATCTTCAAAGGTATGAAGATGCAATATCTCCCCTCTCGTTGCTGGTTTCTCCATAGATAGATCTTGGTGAACGTAGGAAAATTTTGATTTACTACTACGTCTCCCAACATGTCCCTGCTTTCGTCTTCCCCCAGCGATGAGTGTAGGGCATCCACGTCGCATGGGCATAGCCATTGATGAGCAGTGTTGTCTTCTATGCCAGCTCCGGGCTGTGGCTGCCACATTGCGTGGGAGGGACCCCTCTGCGTCCGCGAGGGGGCCCGGGCGTTTACAGCCCGCTCATTATTACGTGAGAGTGTCACAGGTTGATGTAGGTCCCTTGGGCATATAGGGATACCCACGCCTCATAGGCAAGGATCCCACTCGCAGCACCCGGGCTCATCGCAGCGAAGTGTTGTCTGCCCTGGGCGACTCCCGAGTATAGAGGAAGCTCCCTGTGCTCTCTGGCCAAAGAGCCCGCCCCAGCAGAAGGTCCTGAGTTCCCCGGGCATTGCCCCAACGTGCCTCACTGGGGCCCCCGGGGTTCCCATGCCAGTACTCTGGGCCCTGTCCCCAGGCCGGTCGAGCCAGGCCTAGGGACATGGGCGAGTACATGTTCGCCCGCCGACGATTGAATGAAACCCGTCCTGGCAACATGGGCATATGTTCCACCCTCCGTCCCCAAGCGAGTGTCACGCACCCCGGAGACAATGGCGCATGTTCCACCCTTGCATTCCAGATTGGGATCGTCTGGCCCAGGGACATGGAGGTGTGTTCCACCCTCCATCCCCAGGCTGGGGCCTCTCGGTCCGGATACAAGGGCGTGTGTTCTACCCTTCGTTCCCAAGCGAGTGACCCATGGTCCCCAGACCCAAAGTATGCCCTAAGCAGCTCCCTACCAGCGGGCATGCCCCGCGAGGATCCTCATGCCGGGCATCCTCACGAGGCCAGCCCTGTGAGCCGCCCCCATGAGGTTGTACGTACCTGTCCGTGCGGGGGCTCCTCGCGAGGTGGCATGCATGTCTTCTGCTGCCATGGTGGCCGATGTTGATCTCTCCGTGGCCCGGGCGCGCGACAACATGGCCGTTGTCGAGTTGTGTGGGCTCCTAAGCGCTGCTGTAGTCGATCCTCTGGTCCTCCTCCTTGGTTCGAGAAAGCATGCCGGGGAGCGCAAGCCCGCGCCCCCTTCGTGTGGCCGGGGTCCACGCTCCCGGTGGCTCGAGCCAAGCCCCCGGAAGGAGAGGGCTAGCGTAGATTTCTTGAATTCACTCACGTTGTCCGGGCACCGTGGCCTCCGGTCGTGCGGATCCATGGGCGTGGGCCCCACGGTGGTGCACCTCGGTTTCGTCGACACTGATGTCGTGCTTAGGAGCACGTCTGGGCTCGCCAGTGCGGCGGTGACGGGTGGCATGTTAGTGCCGAAGCTCATGCACCACGAGGAGCGCGACATGTCTGTGTGTTGGGTCTTGGAAATCTTGGAGGGGCGGCGTCGCGGCCTGAACATGAGGAAGGGCTGGGAGACGGGGGGGTGTCGTGTGGTTGGTGAAGGCAACAGCCCCCGGCGCCTGTTGGAGATCCGACCGGTGTTGACGCACGCTGACGGTGTGGCAGAGCGCCGTCGCGCGTTCCGACTCGTCTGCGTTGGCCATGCCACGCGTGCGGCCCTCCGCTCCGCACGGACTCGACGTCCTCCTGCCATGAGTCCTACGAGCATCGGCCGGTCGAGCCCTGATGGAGATTTCGACACGCCCCCTACCTGGCGCCCCAAATGTCGGATTTTAGGCTTCGCAAAACCCTTAAAATTCAAACACATGGGCGTGTGCGAAGATCCCCTGCAGCCTCACCTGACCTAGCTCGCTACTCGATGAACACAGCAGAAAATGCGCACAATGACGAGGGAGAAGATGAACACAACAGTTTACCCAGGTTTGGGCCGCTGCGAAGCGTTATACCCTACTCCTGCTTTGGTGGATTGCCTCTCGTGGAGGTTTGGGTGGATGAACTAGTACGGTGTGTTTGGACCTCCTGAGGCCACTCAAGATATGTTCTTGGCTCGCTATCTCCTGGTGGTGCGTGGAGTGACTAAGTGTTGGATCGGATCGGTCAAGGAAATCGGATTGGATTCCCCTCTACAGTGTAACCTATGCTATATATATAGTGGCGGCCTGGGTCCTCTTCCCTTATCACAATGGAGGGAAGGGATCACACAACAGCCAATTTTGAAGGGGGACAGGGGTTGGTGCTTGCCCTGCCCAAAGGCGGTCTTCTCCTACAAAGTAGCTGTCGATAGCGCAAGGACGGGCTCAGTGATGACATCTGCCCTGCAGGGCGGGTGGTTGTGGTCTTCATGCACCGGAATGGAAACCTTTGGGGGCGCTTTGGGAACCCGCGCCTGCCCTTGCTTCCTTTGCACCAAAGGGGAAACTACGCCGCCTGACGCACTGGCGCTCACCTATCCTTCCTTGCATCATCCCCGACTCCTGAGACCAGGCCTTGCATAAGAAACTCCGCCACTCCGGAGGGGTCCTGAGGAGGCGTCTCCTTCGCGAGTCTTGTCGCTGTTGTTCCTCGCGAGGCCAGGGCCCTCGTGGGGTCCTTGTCTTGAGTGGGGCCTCGCCTGGTCCCATTTGGTCAATGAAGTGGGCCATGCCCTAGGCCGTAGGCAGGCAGGTTTGGGTACCCTCTTTCCCAAAACACCGACAATTATGGTGTTCATCATGATTATCAGTCAAAAACAGATTTCATATGCATCATCTTTGTGTTTTCGGTGTTGGAGATTTTGCCGGATCATGTTTGAGAAGTTCATTTTCCTTATCCTATTGTCATTTATTATCCATTGATTGTCTCAATATAACCATCCTGTGTTGGATAGCTCATGTCATCCTCTATCCAACAAGCTTGAGTTTACTCATTTCGAGTTCGTATGTAGCAGTTATAGCTGTTTTAGTATTGGAGCATTCTTTTGTTTTGCTTGGGAGGGTTTTCAACTCTAAGAGGTAATACTGCTCCCCCGAGCGGTAGTACCTCTTATAAGCGGTAGTAATGCTCCCCGAGCGGTAATACCTCTCAAGCGGTACTACCTCTCCCCCGAGCGGTACTACCTCTTATAAGTGGTGTCCCGAGCGGTACTACCTCTATGGCAGAACTACACTCGTGTTTATCTATCTCTTTGGACTGTTTTGACAGTGCTAAGCGGTAGTACCAATCTCCCGAGCAGTAGTACCGCTTGAGCACGACTTGTGGGCATAACGGTTGGATTCGGAGGAGCCTATTTAAGGGAGCCATCTTCCCCAGTGGTTCCTATCCTTTCAGCTCGATTTCTTCCCCTATTGTTGACCTTCTTCGAGCTTTCTATCTATCAATCCCTCCAATGATTATTGATAGTTCTTGAGGGGAAAAAGAGAGTAGATCTAGATTTACATTTCTAGCAATCACTTTTCCTCTATGTGAGGGTAACCCCTTGGATCTAGATCTTGGAGTTCTTTGTGTTCGCTTCTTTGTTCTTCCTTCCATTCCCCCCATAGGATTAGTTGTTGTGGTGGGATTTGGGAGAGAATGACTTGGGCAATCCGTGTTCCCTTGCCATTTCATTTGGTGCATAGGTTTGAGTTCTCCATGGTGATACATGGAAGTGAAGTTTGAGAAGCTTATTACTCTTGGGTGTTTGGGCGCCCTAGACGGTTGGTGGTGCCTCGAAGCTCAATCATTGTGGTTTAAGGATTCAGGCAAGCGTCGGGGTCTCCAATTAGGTTCTCAAGATTGCCCCGAGCATTTTAGGTAACCTCAGAGCCACAATCCATGGTGAAGCTTCGTGGTATTGTTGGGAGCTTCCAATTAAGTTGTGGAGATTGCCCCAACCTTGTTTTGTACTGGTTCGGTGACTGCCCTCAAGGGTCCCTTAGTGGAATCAAGGCATCTTGCATTGTGCGAGGGTGTGAGGAGAATACAGTGGCCCTAGTGGATTCTTGGGGAGCATTGTGCCTCCACACCGCTCCAAATGAAGATTAGCATCCGCAAGGGTGTGAACTTTGGGATAGATCGTCGTCTCCACGTGCCTCAGTTATGTCTTACCCGAGCCATTTACTTATGCACTTCACTTTGTGATTGCCATATTATTTCTCGTTATATATCTTGCTATAACTTATTTATTTATCTTGCTTAGCATAAGTTGTTGATGCACATAGGCGAGCCTAGTTGTTTTAGGTTTTTGTGCTTGACATATTAAATGCTAGTTTTATTCCGCATTTGTTCAAGCTTCAACCATAATTGTTTTGAAGTGCCTATTCACCCCCCCCCCCTCTCTAGGAGGCATCCACGTCCTTTCACTCATTACATAGGCCAAAGGACATTATACGATATGCATATGTATCGTAAGGACATGTAAAGGTGGTCTTGTCTTGCTCTTCAGTCGGATACATATATTTGAAAATCGAGAGTATCTGTCAATATAGCAAAAATAAAAATTGTTGGTCAAACTTTCCAATATTTCGTTTGTGAATAGTAATGGGTAGTGATCCTTTCGAGTCGATTTATTTAATTTCCTGAAATCAACACACATTCCATAGCTAATAATAGCCTTGATATGGACTAATTCATTGTTTCTGTTAGCTACCAAGGAGACTCCGCCATTCTTAGGAATACAATGAACTGGACTTACCCACTTACTACCAAAAGAAAAGGTGCATTACCCCTGTGTTAAGGATACGTATAATCTCCTTTCTTACCATGTTGTTGGAGGAAGGGTGCAATCTTCGTTGACTCTCAGTTACTAGTTTGGCTCCTTCCTCAATAGGAATAGCATGGGAATATAGGGATGGATCTATTCCATTCACATCTTTCATTGAGTACCCTAGTGCCTTCCTGTGCCTAGTCAACACTGTCAATAATCTCTCCTTTTCTTTACTAAAAGGTTAGCATTAACAATAATAGAAAATATTTTCGTATTATCCATGAACTCATACCATAGTCCTTTGGGAAATGGTTTAAGTATAGGAGGAGGTTATTTCCAATCTCCTTTTATCCCAAGAACACCGTACACTTTATTCAAATGAGGGATAATTATAGGAGTGGCATCCATTATCATTTCAATTTCCTCTTTCTTCTCGTCTTCAAATGGAGATCTAGGTCCTACGAGGACCCTCTCAACTTCGTCACTTTGGGTTTGAACTTAATTTCAACTCTTCTTCATGTTGAGATTCTCTTAGAAACGGTTTGCTTAAGGGTGATGGTAATGGGAACTTAATCATTTTCTCACCCCACTTCGTCGAGATGGTTTTATTTTTTAGATAGGTTCCTGCTACATTCAGGAAAGAAGTTCCAAATAATATATGACAATCCTTATCCATCGAGATCATTGGTACATAAATATAGATAGGATATATCAATGCCCATATTATAATTTTAACATCCTTGATGATGCCAAGGGCACCCTATTAGTCTTATCTGCAAGCTTAAGAACCACATTAGTTGGCTCAAGGGTGCATGGAGAAATTTCACCATAAACTTTTTGCATAGAGATTGTAGGGAATAGTATTAACTTGTGATCCAGGATCGCATAATCCAAAGTAAGACTTGCTACCAAAAGAAGATGACAATTCTTTTTTACATGTAACTTTACCTTTAGTACACCCCTTTAGATAAGAGGTGGTATTTCGGTCCAGGTAGACTTATTTGTTAACAACTAATATAGGTATAGAAAGTTCTTTTAGAATGTCAACATGCAGTGGAGTTCCATATTGTTCTACATTGATAATCTTCTTATGCTTAGCTGCAAGTGGTTTCCCTTTCTCTTCATATTTTTTTCTTGAAGTAGGTTTCTATTCGGCTAATAGGTGGAGTTGATTTCTTCATAATGGATTCTAACATACAAATTGCTTTAGACTCTCTAGTGTGTTTTGTATATCCTTCACCTAGTAACTGCAAAAACTCAGCCAAATCTTTCAAAACACGTAAAGCGGAGTCAGTTCCAATATTCAATTCATGAAGAAGATTTTTAATCTCCTTGTTTCTAGAGAAGGATTTGATACTATCATAACCAAGATCGACCTTGGACTTTTCTTTGGAGCATAATTACCAAGTCTTTGGAGCATAAAAGAAATCAACGATTCAATAATCAGGGTAATGATGTTCAGGACATTCAGAGAGTATACTTTGATACCTTATGTAAGCATCCACTAGATTTTCACCTGGTCGTTTTCCAAAGCTACCAATATTTCGTCTTACCTTATATAATTCTCTTTGAGGGTAAAAGTAACCATAGAATGTAGATGACATGTTCTCCCAAAAACTCAAGGTATTTGCGGGTTTTTGTAACAGCCACTCGAAAGCTCCCTTCTCAAGAGTGTAAGGAAACAATTTTTCCGTTGTCTCTTCATTAGTCAAATCCTATAACTACAAAGTAACAAATGCAATTTCAAATTCTTTAATATGTTTATAAGGATTTTTAGTTCCATCACCTCATAATGTGTTCTTTTTCAACATTTCAAGTAACCAAGGGTTTACCTCAAATATTTTGCCAAGTAGGTGAGTACCTATGGACATGAAGTTCTTTCCTCAAGCTGGTTCTGCTACTAGTTGCACACCAATCTCAAAATATTGTTCTTGAAGTACCAAGGTTGCCTGTAACCTACAAAAACCGTTGGGCACAAAATAATTCAAGACTCAAGACAAATCCCAAAAGCGCTCAACTCCTGGGAAATGACACCAGAAAAAGGTTGATATCCTGCATGTGCACATGATTTAGTTGTAGCCTTTTTGAAGTAAGAATATCGATCCCATAGGGAGCACAAGAATCAAAATTTTGGCTCTTGTAATGAATTATGTATTTGTACCTGTAAGTAATTATAGACTCTAGACAAAGTGAACGCAGAAATGAATTATGAACCGAGCTTTAAAGTACATGACATAGAAGTAATAAGAAAATGGTAACTTGAGTAACTAGTAGAACAACAAAGGAGTAAGGCATTCTCAACAAGTCTAGAATTTCCATTGGTATGTTTCTAATGCAACCTATCCATGGGCATAGTATGGTATGCATACTTGAGCCACTCTTAACGCTTATGCTACGCCGAGCCGGGTACAGAACATGTTCTACTTGAAGTAGACTTTGTGCCATGCACGGCACCACCATAGTTTCCCCCATAGTTTTACAGATATGGTAACTAAGGGATGACTCCATGGATGCGACCTTTCTAAGTGTTCTTCGTCATTATCCTATCAATTCCAAACTTTAGAGGTAAAGGCTTTTACTATCACCTTGAATTAACTTCACACCCTAACACTTTACATTGAAAGTTGTATAATTCATGGACATAAGGCAGTAATGTTGAGTGGGGACTCTTCACAAAATTAATGAATTTATTAAACTAAGCATTCAATAGAGGATCTCATATCCAAAATAAAGATTCAGATCCTATACATACCAAGGTTCATCCATGTCCCGAGAACTAGGGGTCTAGTCGCAAATGGGCACAACAAACATCATGATGGGGATGATAACAAACATGAGTGAATGATACAAGAAAGACACAAGGGAACCCACTAGGTTCATGATGATAAGAATTTGGATCATGATGAGGATGATAATGACAATGATAAGTGTGATGATGTTGTAGCCCCCTCGCTATTGGTGATGAACATCACCCTCTCCGCCTTGTCAATCCCCATATGGATGGTCTCCAAAGGCTAGGGTTTTCCGTTCTGGACGAGTTTCTAGTCTCTTTGCACTTTTGATCCTTGATCCGATTTCACGGGGTGGAAATAGTCGATCAGGCGGAGACACTGGAACTTCGTATGACCACGCATATGAGTAGTCGCACTCGTATGGAACACTATTGTTTTTGCTTTGTAGGCGTTGTGGCGGCTCATCCTTTGGCCTTCTTGATTGATTCTCTTATGGTAGGTGATTATCACATTAAAGATGTGCTTTCACTACAATTCCTTGGGATTCCTTCCATATAGTGCTAAATGGTCCAGAAAACGTTATCTTGGGGATATCAACAAAAGGAAGTGCATGGACGCAATAAAATCCCACAAAGCCTTCCATGTAGGCGTAGAATAGCTATAGAAATAATCACATAAATTGGACTCATCAGATAGTCTAACGAGGTATACAATTCTCAGTTTGTCGGTGAAAGCCATCCTTGTTATCTTGCTATCACTCCTCTCCCTCCCACGATCCTCCTCCATCCTCCATATCCCCTTTGGCTCCATCCTAAAGCGTTTTTGTCGAGCCATTTTGACGGCTTTGCAACACCCTCATAGAATCCGTCATGTCATTGTTAATTCCATTACAGCCCACCCTCACCACCCCACCCACTCGTGTAAGGTGTGGTGATAGTGTTCTACTATTGAGTAAACCACAACACTGAGCGTGGTCATAATCCTGGCATTACTGCCATCATCTTTCGATGCGGCACGGGCCATAGGGGTGAGCTTCTTTACGGTGTATGAGTCATATATCTTTTACAATCTTGTTCTAAGGAGTTCTCCATATTTATATGTTTTGGTTTTGCTATATTTCTATATCATAAATTTGATATAATCGAGTGCTATGTGTTAGGACTTTGCTATATTACTATGTTTGGATTATGCTATATTGCTACATCATAAATTTGATCTAATTTAGTGCTATGTGTTAGGAGTTTGCTATATTACTATTTTTAGATTTTAGGATACATCTTGTACCAACATCTACACAAAGTTTTGACGAAAATTGACTTAAAAAGTAAGACAATGCGAATATGCAAAGTAAAAAGGTAACGGAAGGACTATGTTTCATTCTTATCTTCTAGGTGTATGCATATTAATTCTACATCTCTATTAAGTTTGTAATGCCTATATATGTATGGTATTAAGTATAGCAAATGAGTATGTTGTTTATTTTTTGTGAACACTTCCTTGTTATTATTACCTTTTAGTGTAGTGTGGAAATCTTATTTGTAAGTGTTTTGTGAAGTCCACCAAAAATGTCACATCAACAACGTTGCTCTATCTTAGGTGCACTACACAAAAATAGGGGACATTATTAGAAAATAGGTGTTACGTTTGACCCTTTAGTCCCGGTTCGGCTTTGGCCCACGACTAATGTGACCATTTGTCCTGGTTCCAATGGCTAGGAGCAGTCAAGGGGCACGAGACCATTAGTCCTAGTTCATTTGGGAGACCTATAGTCCCAGTTTGTGATACAAACTAGCACTAAAGGGGTGGTGGCAGACTGGTGTCAGCTTGGGGCCCCCATGAGCCCTCTTAGTCTCGGTTTGTCTCACAAACTGGGACTATATGTAGACCTTTAGTCTAAAGATTTCCCTATATAAACCCTTCGTCCAGCCCGAGCCCATTTCTCTGTTTTCTCCATTCCCTTCTCTGTTCTTCCCTAGCTCGAGCTCATCCCTCCATTTTTGCCAAGATTTGTCAAGATTTGAGGCACCCCAATCCATCCAAGTGTCCATAAAGGTTAGCAACTTTGTCCTTCCATCACTTATTGCTAGATCAGCTCGTGCAATGCTTTACAAGTATAGTGATTTGTGGGTTTTAGTTTGGGTGTAATTTTGTGGTAGTGTTTTTGATTTATATGCAATTTGAGCTCAAATTAACTTCTTAGTTTGCATATGTGTAGGTGTGTTCTACTTAGTGTGCCTTCCCATCCCTGTCCTAACCACCGTCGATTACTTGCACCGTCCCGTCGCTGGCACCACCTTGGTGAGCCCCTTCTTATGTTCTTATCCTTTTTATTAAAAAATCGTATTTGTACGATTTAGATAGTTACTTGCAAAATTTTCTTACTTGTATGATTGTTGTTATATATAGTGCCATGGTTATGATATTCATGCGCGTCGGTCCTCATCCGGTTTATGATTCAGATGTGGTATATTCTCTTTTATAACTATTTGTTGCATTTCGTGTTAATGAAAATTATGCCCATCAGGTTGACATAGATATTTTCATCTAGGAGGTAGTTGAACCGGAAATGCTAACCGACCCTATTGTCGAGAAGTTAAATTTAGCTGAAAAAGAAAACGAGGATTTGACAGGAAAATTGAAAAGAGTTGAAGAAGAGAGGATGAAATTGGAGTTGTACATTGCCAATGTCGTCAATGATCACAAGATCAAGATGGATGGAATGTGCTTGAAGATTAGAAAGTTTAGAAAATATGTCATTAATAAAGAGGCTTGGTATCATTATGTTGTTGGATCAATTGTTACCTTAGTTGCGATTTTGAACGCATTTGTTGTTGCATTTAAATGTTTTAGCTAGATAGTTGTATGTTGTTTTATGAGAATAAATGTGTATGAACTTGTATTAATTTGGTCTTTCGGTGTTGTGTAATGAAGATGAACCGACAATGGATGTACGATGACCGACGCTCTCCCCAGTTCATTAATGGTGTGTGTAAGAATGATAAGGCTTACTCTATCTCAAAATACATTCACATCCACCTGTTTACGTTAGGTTTCATGTCTGGCTATAATTGTTGGACCAAGGACGGAGAAAGAGGGGTTGTAGTGGAAGAGAATGAAGAAGAAGAGGATGATGACAACTATCCTGGATGTCCTGAATATGATGGTACTACAATGGGGGAAGAGAATGAAGAAGAAGAAGCCGAGGCATCAGATGAGCCCGCTGATGATCTTGGTCAGGCCATTGCTGATGCAGAGAGAAACTGCAAAAGTGAAAAGGAGAAGTTGAAGTTGCAGCGCATGTTAGAGGATCACAAAAAAGGGTTGTACCCAAATTGCGAAGATGACAACACAAATCTCGGTACCACACTGGAATTTCTATAATTGAAGGAAGAGAATGGTGTATGTGACAAGGGATTTGAAAATTTGGTGAAAATAATGAAGAATAAGCTTCCAAAGGACAATGAATTGGCCGACAGTACATACGAAGCGAAGAAGGTTGTCCGCCCTCTAGGATTAGAGGTGCAGAAGATACATGCATGCCCTAATAACTACATCCTCTATCGCAGTGAGTAAGAGAATTTGAATGCATGCATTGTGATAAAAGATCGGTCGCGATGACCCTGGTGATGATGTTGAGGGCGGGCACCCTAGGAAGAGGATTCCTGTGAAGGTGATGTGGTATGTTCCTATAATACCACGGTTGAAACGTTTGTTCCAAAACAAAGAGCATGACAAGTTGTTGCGATGGCACAAAGAAGACCGTAAGAAAGACAGGAAATTGAGAGTCCCCACTGATGGGTCACAGTGGGGGAAAATCAAGAGAGTGGCTGGACTTTGCATGTGACCCAAGGAACTTATGGTTTCGTTTAAGTGCAGATGGCATTAATCCATTTTGGGAGCAGAGCAGCAAGCATAGCACATGGCCTATGACTCTATGTATCTATAACCTTCCTCCTTGGTTGTGCATGAAGCGGAAATTCATTATGATGTCAGTGCTCATCCAAGGCCCTAAGCAACCCGGCAATGACATTGATGTGTAACTAAGGCCATTAGTTGATGAACTTTTATAGTTGCGGAATAAAAAGGTATACGTGTGTGGGATGAGCACAAACAGCACGAATTTGACCTGTGAGCGTTGGTCTTTGTAACCATCAATGATTATCCTACTCTTAGTAACCTTTCAGGACAGACAAACAAGGGATACCATGCATGCACGCACTGGTTATATGAGACTCAAAGTATATATTTGGACAAATGCAAGAAGAATGTGTACCTAGGACATCGTCGATTTATTCCGACCAAGCATGCCTTAAGAAAGAAAGGCAAGCATTTCAAAGGTGAGGCAGATCACCAGAAGAAGACCATCCTCCGTACTGGTGACGACATACTTGATATGGTCAAGGATTTACAAGTAATATTCGGAAAGGGTCCTGGTAGACAATCTGTTCCGACTGACGCTGAGGGAGGCGCACCCATGTGGAAGAAGAAATCTATATTTTGGGAGCTAGAATATTGGACAGTCCTAGAGGTCCGCTCTGCAATCGACTGATGCACATGACGAAGAATCTTTGTGCGAACCTACTAGGCTTCCTAGGCGTGTATGGGAACACAAAAGATACATCGGAGGCACGGGAGGACCAACAACGTGTGCACGAAAACAATGGCATGCATCCAAAGCAGTATCAAGGTCCTGCCAGCTATGCTCTTACCAAAGCAGAGAAGGAAATATTTTTTGAACGCCTTCTCAGTATGAAGGTCCCGTCTAGATTCTCGTCGAATATAAAGGGAATAATAAATATGGCAGAGAAAAAATCCCAAAACCTAAAGTCTCATGACTGCCACGTGATCATGACACAATTGCTTCCAATTGCCTTGAGGGGGCTTCTACCAGAAAATGTTCGATTAGCCATTGTGAAGTTATGTTCATTCCTTAATGCAATTTCTCATAAGGTAATCGATCTGGAAATCCTACCAAGATTACACAATGATTTGGTCCAATGTCTTGTCAGTTTTGAGTTGGTGTTCCCACCATCCTTCTTCAATATTATGACGCACGTCCTAGTTCACCTAGTCAAAGGGATTGCCATTCTGGGTCATGTATATCTAAACAATATGTTTCCCTTTGGGAGGTTCATGGGAGTCTTAAAGAAATATTTTTTAACCATGCTAGGATAGAAGGAATCATATCCAAGGGCCATGAAACAGAGGAGGTTATTGAGTTTTGTGCTAACTTTATTCTTGACATTAAGCCGATCGGTGTTCCTCAATCGCGACATGAGGGGAGACTGCGTCGAAAAGGCATGCTTGGACCAAAATCAATAATATGTAGGGATGGGCATTCTTGGGCGCAAGCACACTACGCAGTTCTACAAAATTCTACCCTGGTGACCCCGTATATCGAGAAACACATGGATATTATATGCTCCAAGAACCAGGAGTAGTATGACCCTGGATTAAACATACACACGTTGAGGCTTTCGGTGGTTGGTTGTGAACACATCTCATGAATGACGACAATGCTGAAGATGACATGTACTTGTTGGCCAAGAGACCATATTCGACTATATTGAATTTCCAAGGGTACAAGATAAATGGGAATACATTTTACACGATCGCCCAAGATAAAAAGAGCACCAACCAAAATAGTGGTGTCCGCTTTGACGATGTGGCAAACACCAAGGAAAAGGACACATATTATGGTTACATAGAGGAGATATGGGAACTTGACTATGGAGGTGATTTGAAGGTCCCTTTGTTCTGGTGCAAATGGGTCAATCTGGCTGGAGGAGGGGTAATGGTAGACCCGCAGTACGAAATGACAACAATTGATCTCAACAATCTTGGGTACACACAGGAACCATTCGTCATAGCCCATGATGTGCCGCAAGTTTTCTATGTGAAGTACATGTCTACCCAACCAAGCAAAAGAAAAGATAAGAAACCGGATACATCATACGATGAGAAAAAGTGCCACATAGTTCTTTTTGGGAAAAGAAACATCGTGAGAGTGGAGGACAAGACAGACATGTCAAAAGATTATGAGAATTTTGATGAAATTCCTCCCATCGTAGTGAAGACTGACCCAAACATCATGTGAAATGATGAAGATTGTCCATGGTTACGGCGCAATAATCAAGGGACACACGCAAAGAAAAGTTGTATACCCCAAGATCCCACTCTGGGATGTGATTGGCTTCACCGTCATCACTTTTCTTCTCTAGTGAGTAGCCGAGATGGTCCAGTCTTGTAAATGAAGTGTATCTAGTTTTTGTTGTTACCCTCTCAACTTTTTAGCACATGCTATGCAGGTGAAATGATGATACCATGCCAAGTTTCAACTTTTCCAGAGTTCATTTGTAGTGCTTTTTAATTTCAGGGTCATTTTAGCTCAAAACAAATCACTAAATTGATGAAAAATGGCAAATGAAGTTAGAAAGGGTTGAAATTTGAGTGTGTGGCTTAGAATGGTGCATACACTACAGGAATCAGGCATTTTGCCGTCAACCATCCCGGACGGCAAAGGCATGCATCCCAGACGGCAAAGTCTTTGTCGTCCGCCAGCAGACGGCCAACCGTCCGGCTGAATAAGCCATGGTAAAGGGCGCTTTGTCGTCTGCAGGCGGATAGCAAAGACCTTTGAATCTTTGTCGTCCGCCAGCGGACGACACACGTGGCAACTTAGCTCCATTAAGGACATAACGGCATGCTTTGCCATCCGCTGGACGACGGCAAAGACCTTAGTTCTTTTTCGTCTGCCAGCGGACGGCAAAGAACCCACCTAGGCCAGCCCCAGGTTGCACAAGTAGCTGCCATGTGGCAGCTTTGCCGTCTGCTAGCTAACGACAAAGGCCTTTGTCGTCTGCCAGCAAACGCCAAAGTGGCTATATAGCCCCTGTTTTTTCTGTTTTTTCTTAAAATCATTCAATTTGACAGAATATCACATATATATCCAACATATCAACAATACAAGTTTTCAACAAGCATACCAATAATAACTCCTCATCATCATCATCATAACTCCTCCTCCTCCTCATCATCATCAACTCTAACACATTCTAGAACATAATAACACATTGTACCTAGGACCTACGTACTCCTATCTCGTAGGACCTACTCTACCCTCTCTTAGGTACAATATCATAAAACAAGATAGGCCCTGACTCTCCATTATGGAGAACGGAGATCATCGTGTCTCCCATTCTTAGCCTACGCACAATTTTGCTTCCAAGTAGCTCTCTACGATTGAGAATACATTTTTTTCCAATCTTTGATTGTCATGAGTCCATCGTATTTTGAAATCCGATATGGACAGGAGTGATGCGTAGGCTGACCTGGTCGTGGTGGCCCTAAGCTCATAACAACAATGCGACCTCTCGGAAACATCACATGAGCCACACAATCCTCTGGGATTTTCTGTTGAAAAACATAGTAATAACTTTGTAGTTAGCAATGTAGTTTAGCTTTAGAAGAATTTATGCAAAAGATGCACGGCTGTCGTAATAGTAGAATTAAAATCTTACCATGCAATCTCCATGGATGTTACCGTAGTTCACCACGTGCAATAGTGGCACTTATTGACCATAATGTGCAGGAGTTTGATAATAGCTATTGTAATTATCAAGATGACTAAGAAATGCGGTAAGATGATCTTTCTCCTTATAAGTTAATTCTGCTTCATCACTGTAGTAATAGGTTCTGTCTACCATCTTCTGTACATTTTTTGAACAATGAAAATAAGCTATCAATGCCAATAAGTTGTCAACTATTTTTAAATAAACAATATAAATTACTTACTAAATATGGTTGAGAAACTCACATGATGGTAGAATTGGAGGCGTCTGCACATCGACCCAGATGTCGATATTACCTTCAATTTCATCTTCCGAACGAATATCAAAGCTGATAAGCATATTAGGCTCAAATGCATAAGCCTTGCATAGTGCTTGCCAACTTTTGCATTCAAAATAGCAATAGGTGTCTGCATGGTACAATTTTACCGCAAAAGTAAAACCATGCTCGGTCCTCAAGTGAACTATCTTTACCTCCATATCTTTTTTAGTATTGAAACCAATCTTATCCAAGACAGCAATTCTTGCATGGCAGGGGATACGCTAGTAGAAGAGTAAAAAATTAAAATTAATTATAAGTTGAAGCAAAAGAGGCAGAAGTCATTCTTAATTACGAAAAAAGACTTGTCATTCCGACTTACTGTATCCACTTCGAAGGTCTCATCCAGCATGTTGCTGAAGCGCCTACCATCAACTAGGAAAGTCTAGTCACACAGGACGCGCTCGTCTTTGCAGTATTCGCACATACCGAATTCACTTTCATCGTCAGACATTTCCTATGTTCATAGTTGAAACATTTAAAATCGATCGAAGGAAACTACGAGAAAACTGATCAACACACAGATCACTATTACTCAATGTGCAACGGATTGACTTTAGGTCTGTCGAGTCTTTCCTTCCTAAACTCTCATCTCATGTATATGGTGGGCACTCCCTTTCATATTGCGATCGTCGGTGATGGTGGCTCCTCCATTCGTCCCCGAGTGCATTACACCAAAATGTCTAGCACACGGGAACGAAGGAGAAGCGACCCCCACGACAACAGTCGGGATTCTTCCTCTCTTTCATATATATATATATGGTGGACACTCTCCCTCACTGAAAGACACACAATGAGCCGAAACAGACCTAAAGTCAACCCGTTTCATATATCGAGCAATAACATAGAAAAATACCAGAATTACGGCACTCTTTGGATCCTAATGCGTGTGTGACTTTTGGTCCGTCGAGGCTTTCCTTAAGTAACTCTCATATCTCATGGTGTGTTGGTGCTCTCTCTCTCACACTGATATGGTGGTGTATATATGTTGTTGAGCACTCTCTCACAGTAATAGTTCGACTGCCGGTGATGGACCCCCCACCTCTTCTCTTCTTGAGCGATATATCGACGAGTATATCGCAAAGAAGAGAAGAAAGATGAGGCGCCCCCCACGACAATAGTCGGGATTCCTCCATCAAGAACACACATGAAAGTCACACAAGGAGCAACGACAGACTGAAAGTCACACACACATTATACAGATAAAATATCACAAATACATTAATATTTATAATGAACTCGAATATAATATCACTAATACATCATCCCAAATAATCTAGTTAATGCATCATCAAATATTAACTAATAAATCTCGAATATTATCATATAAGATCACTAATACAGATCGAATATCCTAGAATCCAAAGTGGAGGACGGTGAACTCGTTTCACTAGCGGTCTTTGAGTCGCCGGCGGTGGACACCCAAAGATAAGGAACCATCACGAGATCATAACTCAAGTGAGATCCCTGAAGGATCAGCCATGTATTGTCGAACCAGGCATCCAACGCTGCCATGTAGCAACGAACGTGCTTGTTCTCCTCCCTGACACGGCGACGTACCACCTCCGCGGGTGCCAGCTCCCTCCACACCGAAAGTGGCCCGCGTGACCACCACCATAGAAGGTCCAAGTCGACGACGAGACCTGGATTCCTCACCAACCTCCGAGCCCGGGAAGGTAGCACCTCCCAGTGCCAGTTCGGCGGAGCCTAGTCCTGGACATGGCGCCTATCAAGCAGGCTCTCGCGAACTACTCGACGATGAGGATGCGGGCTAGGCATCGTCGACAAATTCCTATGAGAATGTTTTCTTCTTGTTTAATCACTATTTTTTTATAAAACCCAAAAAAATTCATCATTAACATACTAATCTAACATAAACATTCATCATAAACATACTAATCTAACATAAACATTCATCATAAACATACTAATCTAACATAAACATTCATCATAAACATACTAATCTAACATAAACATTCATCATTAACATTCATCATAAAAAAATTATGTAATCTAACATACACATACTTCAACAAACCATATTCATCAGTTAATAGAGTTTGTCAGTTTCATTACGTCGATGCAACCTCCCCCTCTCTATCGCCTAACTACATTACTAAATTACTAACTAAACAAAACTATTAACTACAACTAACTAACTAAATTACTAACTAAACTAATTAACTACAACTAACTAACTAAATTACTAACTAAACTATTAAAAAATGAAAAAATAGAGAGGGGGGCTCACCGGAGTGGGGGAGGTGGAGGCCGGCATTGGTGGAGGTGGAGGAGGCCGACGCCGACGGTGGGGCGTGGGCGCGAGCGGCGAGGTGGTGGGCGAGGGTGCCGGGGAGGGAGAGAGGGGCGGGGTGGTGGGGCGGTGGGCGTGGGCGGCGGCCGGTGCTGCCGACGCGGTGATGGGGGTGGGGGCGCGAGCGGCAGCCGGCGATGGGCGTGGGCGGCAGGGGTGGGGGCGGTGGGGGTGGGGGCGCGGGCGGCGGCCTACGGTGGACGTGGGCGGCGGGGGTGGGGAGCGGTGGGGGTGGGGGCGATGGGGAGGAGAGAGGGAAAGAGAGAGAGAGAGAGAGGCGGGCCGGGAGGCGTTATCCATTAGTTAGCCCCCGCTAGCGGACGGCAAAGAGGGGGCCGTTAGGTCAAGTTGCGGGCTGGGTTTAGGGTGGGCCCCTTCCCTCTTTGTCGTCCGCTAGCAGATGGCCAAGAAGTGGCTGATGGCAAAGCCACCCTTTGCCGTCTGCCACGTATTTGCCGTCTGCTTTCTGCTAGCTGATGGAAAAGCCACTCTTTTCCGTCCGCTAGCAGACGGCAAAGAGGTGGCAGACGGCAAATCTTCTGATTCCAGTAGTGATATTGAATGCACAAAAAGTCTGGAGTTGAAAAAAGTTAGAAAAACGAAATGCCTTTGTAACAAATGAGTTTTCATCTGAAACCCTCATACTTCGAAGTAGATGGTCCAATTTGTACACCAAGTGCACCTAGTTTTGGTTGTAAGCCTCTCAACTTTTTAGCACTTGCTATGTGGGTGAAATGATTATACCATGCCAAGTTTCAACCTTTCCAGAGTTCTTTGTAGTGATTTTTAATTTCAGGGTCATTTAGCTCAAAACAAATCATTAAATGCATGAAAAATACCAAATAAAGTTACAAATGGTTGAAATTTGAGGATGTGGCTTAGAATGGTGCACATTGAATGCACACAAAGTCTAGAGTTGAAATAAGTTTAAAAAATGAAATGCCTTTGTAACAGATGAAGGTATGAAACTAAAAGAGTTAAACAGGATCTCGTTTTGATTGAAACACCTATTTAAAATATCCTAAAAATCCCAAATTGAATATACTCATAAAACATACTAATATTAAACAACAATAATATACTGTTAAAACAATCACTCAAAAATCTGTTTTTAAACTAAAGTTATTCACTAACTAGTGATTCACACAAATTTCAAAAGAATTCAAATTTAAGCTATTTAAATACTCTAACAATTATTCCAAATCTAAAAATAGAACTTTGGTGTTTAGAAAAACAAAACAAAAGGAAATAGACCTTTAGTCCTGGTTGGTGGCTCCAATCGGGACTAAAGGTCCCTTCCTGCGTGGGAGCCGAAAAAGGGATCTTTAGTCCTGGTTGGTGGCTCCAATCGGGACTAAAGAGTGACTGTAGGCCCGGTCGGAGTCCCTGTATATAAATTCACACTTAGACGTTTCCTTCCCCATTCTCCCCCCTCCCCCGACGCCGCCCTTGCCGCCAGGCTGCCCTGCTGCCTCCTCGTCCTCGTCAACATCGTCGCCGCCCCTGATGTCGGATATCGGCCGCGCCTCTTCCCTGAGCCCCGTCGTCACCGCCCATGTCTGCTCCCCGATCCATCGTCGCCGGTGAGCTCATGCCCCCTCCTCCGCGGCTATCGCGGCCGCGTGCACGAGCGCCACTGGCCTGCCCCGTTTTATATAGTTTTAGTTTTTTAGTTTTTTTGTTAGTTTTTTTGTTAGTTGTTTTAGTTTGTTTTATTAATTTTTTGTTTTCATTGTAAAAAAAATACTTGTTTTAGTTGTTGTGGAGTCCCGAGTCCCGAGTCGGCGAACCCCAAGGAGTCCCCGACGATCGCTGGGGAGGAGTCCCCGACGACCACTTAAGTAGAAATCATCTTTATTAAATGCAGCCAACTTTATTAAAGTTTATTAAATAGTAGGAATTTAAATAGTTGTAGAATTTTTTCTTGACGTTAACGATGCCCGGCCCGCATCCTCATTGTCGACTCGGCGCCGGCGACCACCTCCTTTAGAGGCAACAGCATGTTCGGGACTGGGCTCCGCTGGGCTGGCACTGGGAGGTGCTACCTTCCGGGGGCGCAGCTTGGTGAGGAATCAGGCTCCTGTCATCGACCCGGAGATTCTTTGGTGGCGGTCGCATGGACCACTATCGGTGTGGAGGGAGCCACCCCCCACGGAGGTGGTACGTCGTCGTGTTAGGGAGGAGGATGAGCACGTCCGACGCGACATGGCTATGTTGGACGCCAGGTTCTCCAATACCTGGCAAGTTATTCCGGGATCAAACCCGAGCCATGAACCTGTCATGGTTCCTTCTCTTTGGATGTCCACCGCCTGCGTCGCGGGACGTCAATTGGATCTGTATTAGTTATAGTATATAATAATATTCGAGATGTATTAGTGATAATATCCGGTGATGTATATAATATTCGAGATGTACGAGTGATACTATCTAATGATGTATTAGTGATATTATATAATCATATTGTTGCCTTGCCTTGTATTGATCTACATATCTTCGGTTCTGTTTATTGAATGCATTCTAATTGTTTTATATTTGTTCTGGATTAGTTAAGCTATGGACGGTAGAGACAGAGACCGTGATCAAGAGAATGCCATGTACGACCTGATGCGCTTTGGAATGAAGAGAATGAAGTAGATGATGGCTCACAATACCTTAAACCATCCAGTGAGGGAATTGAGGAAGAACAACCAAGAGATGAAGGCGATCCAGCTGACAATGATGATGGCGAAGAAATTATTGTCCATTTAAAACAGTCTAGTGAGGTATTAATTTGCCCTCTGGTGATCATCATATGTATTGATTGATTTGTATATATTAATGAATCTTTCTTATTTTAGCCCTCCAGATCGAGCAAATATTGTACAAGGGTTAAACGTGGCACGGCAAAAAAGTTGAAAGAAGGCGTAAAGTACAACATCGATCAAATCAGAACACATGGCGAACCGATTGCTCCTAAACAGAATGCATACAAATTTATACGTCAATGTGGAGTAATCGATAGGGACCAAATCTCGATCACCGTTCAAGAATGGAATCAGCTAAAAGATCTCGTAGTCTCTTTTGTCAGTGAAAGAGCAAAAAATCTGCTTTGGCAGGAGCACATGAAACATTTCACCCTACCAGAGGGTCTCATAGATGTCCAACAGGAGAAAGTCAAGAAGTGCGTTCTTAAGAAGATAGCCACACAATTATAGTCTTGGTAGAAAAGATTGTGGAACAATTATGTAAAAGACGGAAAGAAGACTCCAGAATTCAAAGGTGAATATCTAAAGTTACAAGATGAGTGGGACGGATTTGTGAAGTTCCTTCCGATCTAGCGCCGAACGGATGGCACCTCCGCGTTCAGCACACGTACAGCTCGATGATGATCTCCGCCTTCTTGATCCAGCAAGAGGGAGCGGAGAGGTAGATGAGTTCTCCGGCAGCACAATGGCATGGTGGCGGTGGTGGTGAAATAATCCTATAGGGCTTCGCCTAAGCACCGCAGAACTAATCTAGAGGAGAAACAGATCTAGAGGAAGAAGAGGGCAGCACGTGTTAATTAGGGTTAGCTTTCCCCTCTAAATACTCTAGTATATATAGGAGGGAGGGAGGGGAGGAGGAAGCCTCAAACCCTCAAGGTTTGGTCGAAATTGGAGGTGGAGGAGTCCTACTCCAATCCTATTAGGAGTAGGATTCCTCCTTTCCACTTGGAAACTCTTTCCACCTCTCCACCTTTGGGTTATTTCCCACCCCTAGCCACACGGGCCTTAGTGGGGGCTCCCACCAGGGGCTGGTTTGACTCCTCCCACAGCCCATGAGGTCCTTTGGGTCGAGAGACCCCTCCCGATGGTCCCCCGGCACCCTCCCGGCACTCCCGGTACACTACCAATGAGCCCGAAACTTTTCGGATGACAAAAATAGGACTTCGTATATATCAATCTTTACCTCTGGACCATTCCGGAGCTCCTCGTGACGTCCGGGACTCTGAACAACCTTCGGTCACCACAATACATAACTCTTTACTATCGAAATGTCACCGAACCTTAAGTGTGCAGACCCTGCGGGTTCGAGAACTAAGTAGACATGACCGAGACACCTCTACGATCAATAACCAATAGCAGGACCTGGATGCCGATATTGGTTCCTACATATTCTACGAAGATCTTTATTGGTTGAACCTCTATGTCAAGGATTCAGTTAATCTCGTATGTTGTTCGCTTTGTTCTTCGGTATGTTACTTGCCCGAGATTCGATCGTCGGTATCTCCATAACTAGTTCAATCTCGTTACCGTCAAGTCTATTTACTCGTTACGTAATACAAGATCCCGTGACTAACACTTTAGTCACATTGATTGCAAGGCTTGTTGTGATGTTGTATTATCGAGTGGGCCCTAAGATACCTCTCCATCACACGGAGTAACAAATCTCAGTCTTGATCCATGCCAACCCAACAGACACCCTCGGAGATACCTATAGAGAACCTTTATAGCCACCCAGTTACATTGCAACGTTTGATAC
This sequence comes from Hordeum marinum, assembly GCA_022496015.1. Lineage (NCBI taxonomy): Eukaryota > Viridiplantae > Streptophyta > Magnoliopsida > Poales > Poaceae > Hordeum > Hordeum marinum. Next base: position 461,617,811 of record CM039673.1, read on the forward strand.
ACACAAGGTACTCCTTTGGTGTCAGTGAGTTGCATGATCTCATGGTCATAGGAACAGAAACTTGACATGCAGAAAACTGTAGCAATAAACTTACATGATCATATGCTATGTTTGTAGTTTGGTTCTTGTCCATCACATCATTCTCCTAATGATGTGATCCCGTTATCAAATGACATCTCATGTCCATGTCTAGGAAACCATAGCCATCTTTGATCAATGAGCTAGTCTATTAGAGGCATACTAGGGACACGGTGTTGTCTATGTATCTACACATGTATCTGAGTTTTTGATCAATAAAATTATAGCATGGATAATAAACGATTATCATGAACAAGGAATATGGTAATAATCAATTTATTATTGCCTCTAGGGCATATTTCCAATAGTATCCCACTTACACTAGAGTCAATAATCTAGTTCACATCACCATGTGATTCGCATTGTTATGAATCTAACACCCAATGAGTTCTGGGGCTCGATCATGCTTTGCTTGTGAGAGAGGTCTTTTAGTCAACGGGTCTGCGACATTCAGATCCGTATGTACTTTGCAAATCTCTATGTCATACTGTAGACACTACTACCACACTCCACTTGGAGCTATTCCAAATGGCTGCTCCACTATACGTATCTGGATTGCTACTAAGAGTCATCCGGATTGGTATTAAATCTTGCATTGACATAACTCGTTACGACGAACTCTTTATCACCTCCATAATCAAGAAACATTTCCTTAGTCTTGTAGTTACTAAGGATAATCTTGACCGTTGTCCGGTGATCCACTCCTGGATCACTCTAGTACCCCTTGACGGACTCATGGCAAGGCACACACGGGTGCGGTACACGGCATGGCATACTATATAGATCCTATGGCTAAAGCATAGGGGACGACCTTTGTCCTTTCTCTTTCTTCTGCCTTGGTCGAGCTTTGAGTCTTACTCAACTTCACACCTTACAAATCAGGCAAGAACTCTTTCTCTGACTGGTCCATTTTGAACTCTTTCAAAATATTGTCAAGGTATGTACTCATTGAAAGTCTCATCAAGCACCTTGATCTATCTTTATAGATCTTTATGCTCAACAATTAGGTAGCTTTATCCAGGTCTTCCTTTGAAAAACTCTTTTCAAACAACCGTTTATGCTTTCCAGAAATTCTACATCATTTTCGATCAATAATATGTCAACCACATATGCTTATCAAAAATTCTATAGTGCTCCCACTCACTTTGTTGTAAATACAAGTTTCTCATAAACTTTGTATAGACTCAAAAAATTTGATCACCTCATCAAAGCATATATTCCAACTCTGAGATGCTTGCTCTAGTCCATAGAAGGATCACTGGAGCTTGCACACCTTTTAGCATCCTTAGGACTAACAAAACCTTCTGGTTTTATCTCATACAACCTTTCCTCAAGGAAGGAAACGATGTTTTGACATCCATCTACTGGATTTCATAATTGAAAAACATAGTAACTGCTAACATAATTCCAACAAAATGTTAGCATCGCTACGGGTGAGAAGGTCTCATCATAGTCAACTCCTTGAACTTGGTGGAAACTTCTTTGCGACAAGTCGAGCTTTACAAATAGTGACATTCACCATCGGCGTCTGTCTTCATCTTAAAGGTCCATTTGTACTCAATGACCTGTCGTTCAACGAACAAATCTACCAAAGTCCATACTTGGTTTTCATACATGGATCCTTTCTCGGATTTCATGGCTCCTAGACATTTGTCGGAATCCGGGCCCATCACTGCTTCTCCATAGCTCGTAGGTTCATCGTTGTCCAACAATATGACCTCCAAGATAGGGTTGTCGTACCACTCAGGAGCAGTACGCGTCCTTGTCGGCCTACGAGGTTTGATAGTAACTTGATCCGAAGCTTCATGATCATCATAATTTACTTCCTCTTCAACTGATGTAGGTTCCACATAAACATCTTTCTGTGTTGCGCTACTCTCTGGTTGAAACAAAGGTTCAACAACCTCGTCTAGTTCTATCTTCCTCCCACTCAATTCTTTCGAGAGAAACTCTTTCTCAAGAAAGGACCTGTTTTAGCAACAAACTGTTGGAAATATGCCCTAGAGGCAATAAATAAAGTGTTTATAATTTATTTCCTTGTTCATGATAATCGTTTATTATCCATGCTATAATTGTATTAATTGGAAACATGGATACATGTGTGGATACATAGACAAACACAATGTCCCTAGTATGCCTCTAGTGAACTAGCTCGTTGATCGAAAGATTGTTAAGCTTTCCTAGCCATGGACATGAGATGTCATTTGATAATGGGATCACATCATTAGGATAATGATGTGATGGACAAGACCCAAACTACAAACATAGCTTATGATCGTGTCAGATTATTGCTACTGTTTTTCTGCATGTCAAGTATATGTTCCTATGACCATGAGATCATGCAACTCACAGATATCGGAGGAGTGCCTTGTGTGTATCAAACGTCGCAACGTAAATGGGTGACTATAAAGGTGCTCTACAGGTGTCTCCGAGGGTGTCTGTTGAGTTGGCATGGATCAAGACTGGGATTTGTTACTCCGTGTGACGGAGAGGTATCTCAGGGCCCACTCGGTAATACAACATCACAATAAGCCTTGCAAGCAATTTGACTAAGTGTTAGTTGTGATATCTTGTATTATGGAACAAGTAAAGAGACTTGCCAGTAACGAGGTTAAACTAGGTATGGATACACTGACGATCGAATCTCGGGCAAGTAACATACCGAAGAACAAAGGGAACATCATACGGGATTAACTGAATCCTTGACATAGAGGTTCGACCGATAAAGATCTTCGTAGAATATGTAGGAACCAATATGGACATCCAGGTCCCACCATTGGTTATTGACCATAGAGGTGTCTCGATCATGTCTACATAGTTCTCGAACCCGCAGGGTCTGCACACTTAAGGTTTGGTGACGTTTCGGTAGTATAGAGTTATGTATGGTGGTGACCGAATTTTGTTCAGAGTCCCGGATGAGATCCCGGACGTCATGAGGAGCTTCGTAATGGTCCAGAGGTAAAGATTCATATATAGTAAGTCCTGTTTTGGTCACCGGAAAAGTTTCGGGCTCATCGGTAGTGTACCGGGAGTGCCGGTAGTGTACCGGGAGGCCATCGGGAGGGGTATTTCGACCCAAGAGGCTACATGGGGTGTAGGAGGGTGTAAACCAGCCCTTAGTGGGATGGTGGAACATCCACAAGAGGCCCATGCGGCTGGAGGAAAAAAAGGCCTAAGAGAAAAAGAAAAAAAAGGCAAAATAGGGTGAATCCTAGTCCTACTAGGATTGGAGGTGGACTCCACCTCTCCCTCTCTCCTTTGGCCAAAGCAAGGAGGCCTTGGCCCTTGTGCCAAGGCCTCTCCTCCTATCCTCTTATATATACTAGAGGTTTCAGGGTTTTGGAACTAGATTTTCAGACACGTGCTACCCGTTCCTCCAGTGCATAGTTTCTCCTCTAGATTGGTTTTCTGTTGTGCTTAGGCGAAGCCCTGCCGGAATTGCTCCACCACCATCGCCAGAGCACCGTCAGGCTGCCGAAGAACTCTTCTTCCTCTCCACTCCTTCTTGCTAGATCAAGACGGTGGAGATCATCATCAAGCTGTACATGTGTTGAACGCGGAGGTGTCGTCCGTTCGGTGCTAGATCGGAAGGATCGTGATCAAGTTTGTGGGACGGATCGTGATCAAGTTCATGGTATGGATCGTGATCGGATCGCGGGACGGATCGTGATTGGATCGCGGGACGGATCGTGATTGGATCACGAGGCACACGGCGATTTGGATCGCGAAGACATTCGACTACACCAACCATGTTTCTTAATGCTTCCCGCTTAGCGATCTACAAGGGTATGTAGATCCACTCTCCCTCTCGTAGATGCTCATCACGATGGATAGATCCGCGTGTGCATAGGAAAAATTTTGTTTCCCATGCAACGTTACCCAACACAAACACTTTATGCTTGGATCTGAGATAGAAGGTTTACCCAACTGTTCTTACGGTATTCTATGAAGATGCATTTGTCCGCTTTGGGTTCGAGCTCATTAGGTGAAAACCTTTTTCACATAAGCGTTGCAGCCCCAAACATTAAGAAATGACAGCTTAGGTTTCTATCGAACCATAATTCACATGGTGTCATCTCAACGGATTTAGATGATGTCCTATTTAAAGTGAATGTAGTTGTCTCTAATGCATAACCCCAAAACGATAGTGGCAAAATGATAAGAGACATCATAGTATGCACCATAACCAATATAGCATGACTATGACTTCCAGACACACCATCACACTATGGTGTTCCCGGTGGCATGAGTTGTGAAACAACTTCCACATTTTCTAAAGTTGTATGCCAAACTCATAACTCAGATATTCACCTGCACGATCATATCGTAGATATTTTTATCTTCTTGTCACGAGGATCTTAAACTTCACTCTGAATTTGTTTGAACTTTTCAAACATTTCGGACTTGTGTTTCATTAAGCAAATATACTCATATATACTCAAATCATCAGTGAAGGTAAGAAAAATAATGATACCCACTACATGCTACAACACTCATTGGATCGCATACATCAACATGTATTATTTCCAATAAGTTACTAGCCCGCTCCATCATACTGAAAACGGGGTCTGTACCCATCTTACCCAAGAGGCATGGTCCGCATGTCTCAACCGATTTGAAACCGAATGAGTCCAAAGATCCATCAATATGGAGTTTCTTCATGCGATTTATACCAATATGACATTTAGCGGTAGTGCCACAAGTATGTGGTACTATCATTAACTTTGTATCTTTTGGCATCTATGTTATGAACATGTGTATTACTACGATCAAGAGTCAACAAACCATTCTGACTGGGTGCATGACCATGGAAGGTATTATTCATGTAAACAGAATAACAATTATTCTCTAACTTAAATGAATAACCGTGTTCCAATAAACACGATCCAATCATGTTCATGCTTAACACAAACACCAAATAACATTTATTTAGGTTTGTCACTAATCTCGAAGGTAGAGAGAGCGTGTGATGTTGATCACATCAACCTTGGAAACATTTCCAACATACATCGTCACCTCACACTTAGCTAGTCTCCGTTTATTCCGTAGCTTTTATTTCGAGTTACTAACATTTAGCAACTGAACCGGTATCCTATACCCAGGTGCCACTAGGAGTACTAGCAAGGTACACATCAATAACACGTATATCAAAATATACTTCTGTCAATGTTGCCAACCTTCTTATCTACCAAGTATCTAGGGTTGTTCCGCTTCAGTGACTGCTCTCCTCATAATAGAAGCACTTAGTCTCGGTTTTGGTTTTAACTTTGGGTTGCTTCACTGGAGCAGCAACTGACTTGCCATCCATGAAGTTTCCCTCCTTTCCCCTGCCCTTCTCGAAACTAGTGGTTTTACTAACCATCAACCCTTGATGCTCCTTCTTGATATCTACCTTCGTAGCGTCAAATATCGCGAACAGCTCAGGGATCATTATTTCCATACCTGGCATCTTATAGTTCATCACGAAGCTCTAGTAGCTTAGTGACAGTGACTTGGAAAATTATGTCAATCAGTTTCTTATTAGGAAGATCAACTCCCACTCAATTCAAGCGATTTTAGCACCCATACAATATGAGCACATGCTCAACGATTGAGCTATTCTCCTTCATCTTGTAGGCAAAGAATCTTGTTGGAGATCTCATATCTCACAACACGGGCATGAGCCTGAGATCCCAATTTTAGCTCTTAGAACATCCCATATGTTCCATGACGTTCAAAATGTTTTTGGAGCCTCAATTCTAAGCCGTAAAGAATGACACACTAAACTATCAATTAGTCATCCGAACATGCCTATCAAATATTCACAACATCTACAGATCACGCTAGAGGGGGTGGCGCACCGAGCGGTGCATTAAGGACATAAGCCTTCTATGCAACAATGAGGACAATCCTCAAATCACGTACCCAGTCCGCAATATTGCCACCATCATCTTTCAACTCTATTTCTCTAGGAAAATATAAAAATTCAAGGGACCTACAGCGTGAGCTAGTAATCTACAACACAATTTGCAAAGACACTACTGACTATGTTCATGATAATGAGTTCAATTAATCATATTACTTAAGAACTCCCACTCAAATTGACATCCCTTCGGTCATTCGAGTGATACATGATCCAAATTCACCAACTCAAGTCCGATCATCACGTGAGTTGAGGTGGTTTCAATGGTGAACATCATCATGTTTATCATATCTACTATATGACTCATGTTCGACCTTTCGGTCTCTTGTGTTCCGAGGCCATGTCTGTACATGCTAGGCTCGTCAAGTTTAACCCGAGTGTTTTGCATGTGCAACACTGGCTTGCACCCGTTGTATGTGAACGTAGAGTCTATCAAACCTGATCATCACGTGGTGTCTCGACACGACAAACTTTCGCAATGGTGCACACTCGGAGAGAACACAATTGATCTTGAAATTTTAGTGAGGAATCACCTTATAATTCTATCGTCGTCCTAAGCAAAAAAGGTGCATAAAAGGATTAACATCACATGCAAATCATATGTGACATGATATGGCCATGAACTTGTTCTTTTGATCTCCATCTTTAAAGCACCGGCATGATCTCCATCTTCACCGGCATGACACCATGATATCCATCATCTTGATCTCCATCAACGTGTCACCATCGGGGTTGTCGCGCCCACCATGCTTCTACTACTATTGCTACCGCTTAGCGATAAAGTAAAGCATTACATAGTGCTTAATGATTGACATACAGGTCATACAATAATTAAAGAGAACCCTATGGCTCCTACCGGTTGCCGTACTCATCGACATGCAATTCCTGATATTCTATACAATACATGATCATCTCAAACATCACATATATCTCATCATGTAATTGGCCATATCATATCACAACATACCCTGCAAAAACAAGTTAGACGTCCTCTAATTGTTGTTGCAAGTGTTATGTGGCTGCTACGGGTATCTAGCAAGAACAATTCTCACCTACGCAAAATGACAACGGTGATACATAAATTGCTTTTCAACCTTCTCAAGGACCGCCTTTGTCAAATCCGATCCAACTAAAGTAGGAGAAACAGACACCCCGCCAGCCATCTTTGTACAATGAAGTTACACGTCAGTCGATGGGGCCGGTCTCTCGTAAGCGTACGAGTAAGGTTGGTCCGGGCCGCTTCATCCCACAATACCGCTGAACCAAAACACGACGAAGGGAGGAAGCAATCTAAGCATCAATGCCCACAAACTCTTTGTGTTCTACTCGAGATTTCATCTACACATAGACCTAGCTCATGATGCCACTGATGGGGAACGTTGCATGGGAAACAAAAAATTTCCTACGCACATGCAAGATCTATCCATGGTGATTAGCATCTATGAGACGGAGAGTGGATCTACATACCCTTGTAGATCGCTAAGCGGGAAGCGTTAAGAAACGCGGTTGATGTAGTCGAACGTCTTCGCGATCCAAATCGTCAAGCGTCCCGCGATCCCATCACGATCCTTCCATGATCCAATCACGATCCGTCCGGATATCTCATGACGATCCATCCTGCGATCCAATCACGAATTGTCTCGCAGTCTTGATCACGGTCCTTCCGATCTAGCGCCGAACGGACGGCACCTCTGCGTTCAGCACACGTACAGCTCGATGATGATCTCCGCCTTCTTGATACAGCAAGAGGGAGCGGAGAGGTAGATGAGTTCTCTGGTAGCACAACGGCGTGGTGGCGGTGGTGGTGAACTAATCCTGTAGGGCTTCGCCTAAGCACCGCAGAACTAATCTAGAGGAGAAACAGATCCAGAGGAAGAAGAGGGCAGCATGTGGCAATTAGGGTTAGCTTTCCCCTCTAAATCCTCTAGTCTATATAGGAGGGAGGTAGGGGAGGAGGCAGCCTCAAACCCTCAAGGTTTGGTCGAAATTGGAGGTGGAGGAGTCCTACTCCAATCCTATTAGGAGTAGGATTCCTCCTTTCCACTTGGAAACTCTTTCCACCTCTCCACCCTTTGGGTTTTTTCCCACCCCTAGCCGCATGGGACTTAGTGGGGGCTTAGTCCAGCCCACCAGGGGCTGGTTTGACTCCTCCCACAGCCCATGAGATCCTTTGGGTCGAGAGACCCCTCCCAATGGTCCCTCGGCACCCTCCCGACACTCCCGGTACATTACCGATGAGCCCGAAACTTTTCCGATGACCAAAACAGGACTTCCTATATATCAATCTTTACCTCAGGACCATTCCGGAGCTCCTTGTGATGTCTAGGATCTCATCCAGGACTCCGAACAACCTTCGGTCACCACCATACATAACTCTATACTACCGAAACGTCACCGGACCTTAAGTATGCAAACCCTACGGGTTCGAGAACTATGTAGACATGACTGAGACACCTCTACGGTCAATAACCAATAGCGGGACCTGGATGTTGCAAATATGCCCTAGAGGCAATAAATAAAGTGTTTATTATTTTATTTCCTTGTTCGTGATAATTGTTTATTATCCATGCTATAATTGTATTAATTGGAAACATGGACACATGTGTGGATACATAGACAAACACAATGTCCCTAGTGTGCCTCTAGTGAACTAGCTCGTTGATCGAAAGATGGCTAAGATTTCCTAGCCATGGACATGAGATGTCATTTGATAACGGGATCACATCATTAGGATAATGATATGATGGACAAGACCCAAACAACAAACGTAGCTTATGATCGTGTCAGTTTATTGCTACTGTTTTCTGCATGTCAAGTATATGTTCCTATGACCATGAGATCATGCAACTCACAGATATCGGAGGAGTACCTTGTGTGTATGAAATGTCGCAATATAACTCGGTGACTATAAAGGTGCTCTACAGGTGTCTCCGAGGGTGTCTGTTGAGTTGGCATGGATCAAGACTGGGATTTGTTACTCCGTGTGACGGAGAGCTACCTCAGGGCCAACTCGGTAATACAATATCACAATAAGCCTTGCAAGCAATGTGACTAAGTGTTAGTAGCGATATCTTGTATTACGGAACGAGTAAAGAGACTTGCCAGTAACGGGGTTGAACTAGGTATGGAGATACCGACGATCAAATCTCGGGCAAGTAACATACCGAAGAACAACGGGAACAACATACGGGATTAACTGAATCCTTGACACAGAGGTTCGACCGATAAAGATCTTCATAGAATATGTAGGAACCAATGTGGACATCCAGGTCCCGCCATTGGTTATTGACCGTAGAGGTGTCTCGGTCATGTCTACATAGTTCTCGAACCCGCAGGGTCTGCACACTTAAGGTTTGGTGACGTTTCGGTAGTATAGAGTTATGTATGATGGTCAAGTTTGTTCGGAGTCCCAGATAAGATCTCGGACGTCACGAGGAGCTCCAGAATGGTCCGAAGGTAAAGATTCTTATATAGGAAGTCATGTTTTGGTCGCCAGAAAAGTTTCAGGCTCATCGGTAGTGTACCGGGAGGCCTCCGGGAGGGGTATTTCGACCCAAGAGGCTTCATGGGCTTTGGGAGAGTGAATATCAGCCCTTAGTGGGTTGGTGGAAACTCCCACACAAGGCCCATGTGGCTGGAGGAAAAAACCCAATAGGAAAAGGTGGAAAAGGGCAAAAAGAAGCAATCCTAGTCCTACTAGGATTGGAGGAGGAATCATCCTCTCCTAGTAGGTTCGGCCGAACCAGCTAGCCTTGGAGGCCAAGGATGCCTCCTCTCCTCATATCCTCCTATATATGCTAGAGGGTTTTGGGGTTTTGCACTAGTTTTTACAGCCACGTGCTACCCGTTCCTCCAGTGCATAGTTTCTCCTCTAGATCGGATTTCTGCAGTGCTTAGGCGAAGCCCTGCCGGAATAGCTCCACCACCATCGCCGGAGCGCCATCATGCTACCGGAGAACTCTTCTTCCTCTCCACTCCTTCTTGCTGGATCAAGACGGTGGAGATGGTCATCAAGCTGTACGTGTGCTGAACGCGGAGGTGTCGTCCGTTCGGCGCTAGATCGGAAGGATCATGATCAAGTTCGTGGGACGGACATGATCAAGTTCGTGGGACGGATCGTGATTGGATCGCGGGAAGGATCGTGATTGGATCGCGGGATGCACGGTGATTTGGATCGCGAAGACGTTCGACTACGCCAACCGCGTTTCTTAATGCTTCCCGCTTAGCGATCTACAAGGGTACGTAGATCCACTCTCCCTCTCGTAGATGCTCATCACCATGGATAGATCTGCGTGTGCGTAGGAAAATTTTTGTTTCCCATGCAACGTTCCCCAACAGTGGCATCATGAGCTAGGTCTATGTGTAGATGAGATCTCGAGTAGAACACAAAAGGTTTGTGGGCGTTGATGCTTAGATTGCTTCCTCCCTTGGTCGGATTTTAGTTCAGCGGTGTTGTTAGATGAAGCGGCCCGGACCAACATTACTCGTACGCTTACGAGAGATCGGTTCCCTCGACGCAACTTGTTGCCTAGATGGCTTGCGGGTGGCAGTTTCTCTCGCTTTAGTTGGATCGGATTCGACAAAGGCGGTCGTTGAGAAGGTTGAAAAGCACATTATGTATCACCGTTGTGGTTTATGCGTAGGTGAGAATAGTTCTTGCTAGAAACCCGTAGCAGCCACGTAAAACATGCAACAACAATTAGAGGACGTCTAAAATGTTTTTGCAGGGTATGTTGTGATGTGATATGGCCAATTACATGATGTGATATATGTGATGTATGAGATGATCATGTGATGTATAGAATTTCACAACTTGCATGTCGATGAGTACGGCAACCGGCAGGAGCCATAGGGTTGTCTTTAATTATTGTATGACCTGCGTGTCAATCATTAAGCGCTATGTAATGCTTTACTTTATCGCTAAACGGTAGCAATAGTAGTAGAAGCATGTTGGGCGCGACAACCCCGATGCTGACACATTGATGGAGATCAAGATGATGGAGATCATGGTGTCTTGCCGGTGACGATGGAGATCATGCCGGTGCTTTCAACATGGAGATCTAAAGCACAAGTTCATGTCCATATCATGTCACTTATGAATTGCATGTGATGTTAATCCTTTTATGCACATTGTTTTGCTTAGTACGATGGTAGCATTATAAGGTGATCCCTCACTTAAATTTCAAGATAAATTGTGTTCTCCCCGAGTGTGCACCGTTGTGAAAGTTCGTCGTGTTGAGACACCACGTGATGATCGGGTGTGATAGACTCTACGTTCACATACAATGGGTGCAAGCCAGTGTTGCACGCGCAGAACACTCGGGTTAAACTTGACGAGACTAGCATGTACATACATGGCCTCGGAACACAAGAGACCGAAAGGTCGAACATGAGTCATATAGTAGATATGATCAACATAATGATGTTCACCATTGAAGCCACCTCAACTCACGTGATGATCAGACTTGAGTTGGTGGATTTGGATCATGTGACACTCAGATGGCCTGAGGGATGTCAATTTGAGTGGGAGCTTTAGTAATTTGATTAACTAAACTCATTATCTTGAACAATAGTCTAAGTAAACTTTGCATATTTATGGTGTAGATCAATGGCTCACGCAGTAGCACCCCTGAATTTTAATGCGTTCCTAGAGAAAGCTAAGTTGAAAGAGGATGGAAGTAACTTTGTTAACTGGGCCCATAATCTGAGGATTATCCTCACGGCTTCCTAGAAATCATATGTCCTTGATGCACCGCTTGGTGACCAACAAGAAGACATGACCTCCGAAGACGTTAAGAATGCTTGGGAGGCACGTACTAGAGATTACTCAATAGTTCAGTGTGCAATATTGTATGGCTTAGAACCGGGACTTCAAAGACGTTTTGAACGTCATGGAGCATATGAGATTTTCCAAGAGTTGGAGTTTATCTTTCAGAAGAACGCCCGGATCGAGAGGTATGAAACCTCCGATAAGTTCTATGCTTGCAAGATGGAGGAGAACAGGTCTATCAGTGAACATATACTCAGAATGTCTGGGTATTCAACTCGTCTAGCGAAGTTGGGAATTGCCCTTCCGCTAGAGGCGAACACTGACAGAGTTCTTCAATCACTGCCACCCAGTTACAAGAGCTTTGTGATGAACTATAACATGCACGGGATGAACAAGTCAGTCACCGAGCTGTTTGCGATGCTAAAAGTTGCTAAGTCTGAAATCTAGAAAGAACATCAAGTGTTGATGGTCAATAAAACCACTAGTTTCAAGAAAAATGCCAAAGTCAAGGGCAAGGGCAAGAAGGGTAAAACCAAGAAGGATGGCAAAGCAGCTGCTACTCCTATAAAGAAGCCCAAGCATGGACCCAAGCCAAAAACTGAGTGCTTTCATTGCAAGGGACTGGTCACTAGAAGCGGAACTACCCCAAGTACCTGGCTGACAAGAAGGCGGCCAACAACAAACAAGGTATATATGATATACATGTTATTGATGTGTACCTTACTAGCTCTCGTAGTAGTACCTGGGTATTTGATACCAGTTCGGTTGCTCACATTTGCAACTCAAAGCAGGAACTACGGAATAAACAAAGACTGGCAAAGGACGAAGTGACGATGCGCGTGGGAAATGGTTCCAAGGTTGATGTGATCGTCGTCAGCACGCTCTCTCTTTGATTACCATCGGGATTAGTGATGAACCTAAATAATTGTTGTTTAGTGCCTGCGTTAAGCATGAACATTATATCTGGATCTTGTTTATTGCGAGACGGTTACTCATTTAAATCAGAGAATAAAGGTTGTTCTATTTATATGAGTAATATCTTTTATGGTCATGCACCCAATCTGAGGGGTTTATTCATATTAAATCTTGATAGTGATGATACACATGTTCATAACATTGATGCCAAAAGATGTAGAGTTGATAATGATAGTACCACTTTCTTTTGGCACTGTCGTTTAGGTCATATTGGTGTAAAACGCATGAGGAAGCTGCATGATGATGGACTTTTTGAGTCACTTAATTTTGAATCACTTGACACATGTGAACCATGCCTCGTGGGCAAGATGACTAAAACGCCGTTCTCTGGAACAATGGAACGGGCAAGTGACTTATTGGAAATCATACATATTGATGTGTGCGGTCCAATGAATGTTACAGCGCGTGGTGGATATCGCTATTTTCTCACCTTCACCGATGACTTAAGTAGATATGGGTATATTTACTTGATGAAACACAAGTCTGAAACATTTGAAAAGTTCAAGCAATTTTAGAGTGAAGTTGAGAATCATCGTAACAAAGAAGATTAAGTTCCTGTGATCTGATCGAGGAGGTGAATATCTGAGTTATGAGTTTGGTAGTCACTTAAGACAGTGTGGAATTGTTTCACAGTTGACACCGCCCGGAACACCATAGCGTAATGGTGTGTTCGAAGGTCGTAATCGAACCTTATTAGATATGGTGCGTTCTATGATGTCTCTTGCTGATTTGCCACTATCGTTCTGGGGTTATGCATTAGAGACAACTGCATTCACTTTAAATAGGGCACCATCAAAATCCATTGAGACGACGCCATATGAACTATGGTTTGGCAAGAAGCCAAAGTTGTCGTTTCCTAAAGTTTGGGGATGTGATGCTTATGTCAAAAAGCTTCAGCCTGAAAAGCTAGAACCCAAAGCGGAGAAATGCGTCTTCATAGGATACCCGAAAGAGACAGTCGGGTATACCTTCTATCTCAGATCCGAAGGCAGAGTGTTTGTCGATAAGAACGGAACATTTCTTGAGAAAGAGTTTCTCTCGAAAGAATTGAGTGGGAGGAAAATAGAGCGTGATGACGTTATTGAACCTTTACTTCAACCAGAAAGTAGCGCAGCACAGAAAGATATTTCTGTGGAACCTACGACTATAGAAGAGGAAGTTAATGATGATGATCATGAAGCTTTGGATCAAGCTGCTACTGAACCTCGTAGGTCGACAAGGCCGCGTACTACCCCTGAGTGGTACGGCAACCCTGTCTTGGAGGTTATGTTGTTGGACAACAATGAACCTATGAGCTATGGAGGAGCAGTGATGGTCCCGGATTCCGACAAATGGTTAGAGGCCATGAAATCCGAGATGGGATCCATGTATGAAAACAAAGTATGGACTTTGGAAGTATTACCTGAAGGGAGAAAGGCCATTCAGAACAAATGGATCTTTAAGAATAAGACAGACACGGATGGTAATGTCACCATCTATAAAGCTCGACTTGTGGCACAGGGTTTTTCACAAGTTCTAGGAGTTGACTATGATGAGATTTTCTCACCCGTAGCGATGCTTAAGTCTGTCAGAATCATGTTAGCAATAGCTGCTTATTTCGACTATGAAATTTGGCAAATGGATGTCAAAACAGCGTTCCTCAATGGTTTCCTTGAGGAAGAGTTGTATATGATGCAACCCGAAGGTTTTGTCGATCCAGAGAATGCTGACAAAGTTTGCAAACTCCAGCGATCCATTTCTAGACTGGTGCAAGCATCTCGGAGTTGGAATAAGCGCTTTGATGAGGTGATCAAAGTGTTTGAGTTTATACAAGTTTACGAAGAAGCTTGTATTTACAAGAAAGTGAGTGGGAGCTCTATAGCGTTTCTAGTATTATATGTGGATGACATATTGCTGATTGGAAACAATATAGAAATGCTGGAAAGCATGAAGGAATATTTGAACAAGAGTTTTTCAATGAAGGACCTAGGAGAAGCTGCTTTCATATTAGGCATTAAGATCTATAGAGATAGATCGAGACGCTTAATAGCATTTTCACAGAGCACATACCTTGATAAAGTTTTGAAGAAGTTCAAGATGGAACAATCCAAGAAGGGGTTCTTGCCTATGTTACAAGGTGTGAAGTTGAGTAAGACTCAATGCCTAGTAACTACAAAAGATAGAGAAAAGATGAGGGTCATCCCCTATGCTTCAGCCATAGGCTCTATCATGTATGCAATGCTGTGCACAAGACCCGATGTCAGCCTTGCCATAAGTATGGTCGGAAGGTTTCAAAGTGATCCTGGAATGGAGCACTGGCAAGCGCTCAAGAATATCCTTAAGTACCTCAAAAGGACTAAGGAAATGTTTCTCATTTATGGAGGTGATGAAGAGCTTGTCGTAAAGGGTTACGTCGATGCAAGCTTTGACACTGATCCGGACAACTCTAAGTCACAAACCGGATACATATTTATTCTTAACGGGGGAGCGGTAAGCTGGTGCAGTTCCAAGCAAAGCGTGGTAGCTGATTCTATGTGCAAAGTGGAATACATCGCAGCCTCGGAGGCGGCGAAGGAAGGTGTCTGGATGAAGCAGTTCATGACAGATCTTGGAGTAGTGCCCAGTGCACTGAATCCAATGAACCTGCTCTATGACAACACTGGTGCCATTGCTCTGGCCAAGGAACCAAGGTTTCACAAGAGGACTAGACACATAAAGCGACGCTTCAACTCCATTCGCGATTACATCGTGGAGAAAGACATAAATATTTGCAAAGTGCACACGGGTCTGAATGTAGCAGACCCGTTGACTAAACCTCTTCCAAGGGCTAAACATGATCAACACCAGAACTGCATGGGTGTTCGATTCATTACAATGTAAATCACATAGTGATGTGAAACTAGATTATTGACTCTAGTGCAAGTGGGAGACTGTTGGAAATATGCCCTAGAGGCAATAAATAAAGTGTTTATTATTGTATTTCCTTGTTCATGATAATCATTTATTATCCATGCTATAATTGTATTAATTGGAAACATGGATACATGTGTGGATACATAGACAAACACAATGTCCCTAGTGTGCCTCTAGTGAACTAGCTCGTTGATCGAAAGATGGTTAAGGTTTCCTAGCCATGGACATGAGATGTCATTTGATAACGGGATCACATCATTAGGAGAATGATGTCATGGACAAGACCCAAACTACAAACGTAGCTTATGATCGTGTTAGTTTATTGCTACTTTCTACATGTCAAGTATATGTTCCTATGACCATGAGATCATGCAACTCACAGATATTCGGAGGAGTAACTTGTGTGTATCAAACGTCGCAACGTAACTAGGTGACTATAAAGGTGCTCTACACGTGTCTCCAAGGGTGTCTGTTGAGTTGGCATGGATCAAGACTGGGATTTGTTACTCCATGTGACGGAGAGGTATCTTAGGGCCCACTCGGTAATACAACATCACAATAAGCCTTGCAAGAAATGTGACTAAGTGTTAGTTACGGGATCTTGTATTACGGAATGAGTAAAGAGACTTGCTAGTAACGAGGTTGAACTAGGTATGGAGATACCGACGATCGAATCTCGGGCAAGTAACATACCGAAGAACAAAGGGAACATCATACGGGATTAACTGAATCCTTGACATAGAGGTTCGACCAATAAAGATCTTCGTAGAATATTGTGGAACCAATGTGGACATCCAGGTCCCACCATTGGTTATTGACCGTAGTGGTGTCTCGGTCATGTCTACATAGTTCTCGAACCCGCAAGGTCTGCACACTTAAGGTTTGCTGATGTTTCGGTAGTATAGAGTTATGTATGGTGGTGATCGAAGTTTGTTCGGAGTCCCGTATGAGATCCCAGACGTCACGAGGAGCTCCGGAATGGTCCGGAGGTAAAGATTCATATATAGGAATTCCCGTTTTGGTCGCTAGAAAAGTTTCAGGCTCATCGGTAGTGTACCGGGAGTGCCGGTAGTGTACCAGGAGGCCTCCGGGAGGGGTATTTCGACCCAAGAGGCTTCATGGGCTGTGGGAGAGTGAATATCAGCCCTTAGTGGGCTTGTGGAAACTCCCACACAAGGCCCATGTGTCTGGATGAAAAAACCCAATAGGAAAAGGTGGAAAAAAGGCAAAAAGGAGCAATCCTAGTCCTACTAGGATTGGAGGAGGAATCCTCCTCTCCTAGTAGGTTCGGCCGAACCAGCTAGCCTTGGAGGCCAAGGCTGCCTCCTCTCCTCCTCTCCTCCTATATATACTAGAGGGTTTTGGGTTTTTGCACTAGTTTTTACAGCCACGTGCTACCCGTTCCTCCAGTGCATAGTTTCTCCTCTAGATCAGATTTCTGCAGTGCCTAGGCGAAGCCCTGCCGGAATAGCTCCACCACCATCGCCGGAGCGCCGTCATGCTGCCGGAGAACTCTTCTTCCTCTCCACTCCTTCTTGCTGGATCAAGACGGTGGAGATCGTCATCAAGATGTACGTGTGCTGAACGCGGAGGTGTCATCCGTTCGACGCCAGATCGGAAGGATCGTGATCAAGTTCGTGGGACGAATCTTGATCAAGTTCGTGGGACGGATCGTGATTGGATCGCAGGACGGATCGTGATTGGATCGCGGGACGCACGGTGATTTGGATCGCGAAGATGTTCGACTACACCAACCACGTTTCTTAACGCTTCCCGCTTAGCGATCTACAAGGGTACGTAGATCCACTCTCCCTCTCGTAGATGCTCATCACCATGGATAGATCTGCGTGTGCATAGGAAATATTTTGTTTCCCATGTAACATTCCCCAACACTGGAAGCCCATATTGGTTCCTACATATTTTACAAAGATCTTTATTGGTTGAACCTCTATGTCAAGGATTCAGTTAATCCCGTATGTTGTTCCCTTTGTTCTTCGGTATGTTACTTGCCCAAGATTCGATCGTCGGTATCTCCATACCTAGTTCAATCTCATTACCGGAAAGACTCTTTACTCATTATGTAATACAAGATCCCATGGCTAACACTTTATTCACATTTCTTGCAAGGCTTGTTGTGATGTTGTATTACTGAGTGGGCCTTGAGATACCTCTCCGTCACACGGAGTAACAAATCCCAGTCTTGATCCATGCCAACCCAACAGACACCCTCAGAGATACCTTTAGAGCACCTTTATAGTCACCTAGTTATGTTGCGACGTTTGATACACACAAGGTACTCCTCCGGTGTCAGTGAGTTGCATGATCTCATGGTCATAGGAACACATACTTGACATGTAGAAAACTGTAGCAATAAACTTACACGATCATATGCTAGGTTTGTAGTTTGGGTCTTGTCCATCACATCATTCTCCTAATGATGTGATCCCGTTATCAAATGAAATCCCATGTCCATGACTAGGAAACCATAGCCATCTTTGATCAACGACCTAGTCTATTAGAGGCATACTAGGGACATGGTGTTGTCTATGTATCCACACATGTATCTGAGTTTCCGATTAATACAATTATAGCATGGATAATAAACGATTATCATGAACAAGGAAATATGATAATAACCAATTTATTATTACCTCTACGGCATATTTCCAACACCAGGAGCAAATCAACAAACTTAGCCAGCAAAGCACGTCTCGGCAGCAGGAGCAACCAGATCTATCATTGGATGGTATCATTTCATCATCTATGTTGAAAGCAGCGTGGGTTCCACGAGGGTCCCGATCGATGATGCATTGTTGGCTCGCTACCCCGTGGGTGATATCCTAGAATCGACACCATGTGAGCTACACATGAAAATCAAGAACATATCCATGAAGGTGGCGCACGGCTTTGCTTTACCGAATGCACCTGAAGCACTCCTCCACAACAATCCGATTCCACCTGGCTATGCTCACGCCGGGGTGGATGTAGTTTTGTCGGGGTGTGACTCACTAGATCTTGACTACCATGGAGGTCAAGGAGAGCAGACACTGGAAGAAGCCATGTGTGGTATCATTGTGTGGAAAAAGGAATGCATCGTGTTTCCAAACTCGGTGCCAAGGCCACCGACTCCTCCTCCAAGTCCATCGCATCTGCAGACTCCAACCCACCCCGAGAACGGAGCGCAGGGTGAGTCCGCCATATCGATCTCCGCCATGCCAGCCGAATCCATCCCACCCCAAGACGGAACCTAGCATGAGTACACGATATCGATATCCGCCGAGTCCAAAGCGGAGGAGAGCACCAAAGAAGAAACATGAGCCTCCTGCCAAAAATAAGTTAGCTTACGAGAAGACTGACGAGGAAACCGCTAAACAAATGGCTGTTGATTTGCAGGCCCATTTTGGACTGAAACCGCCCCCACCTCCGAAGGAGAAAGTACCTCAGAAAGTCATACAACACTTTCTGGATGCAGCTAAACCGACGGGCAAAACTATGAACGTTGTATTACCAAGTCCTATCAATCACAAAGAAGACAAAAGTCGAGCGGTAGTAGTAAATGCGGGAAAATTGTTCCCGGGATCGGAGAACAGGCAGTCCAACCGATCAGCCCGCTCAAGGTGAGTACCAATAACTTGGTAATAACCGACTCTCGTAGAGAGAATACTAGATTGCTCCGTATCACCGTTGAACAACTCCTAGAGATCGAGGAATTTCCACCGATGGATCCGAAGGAACTTGCATGGAAATATGCCCCAGGTACCCTCTGGTCAGTCCTGACGAGGAGAAGCTTCTACCAATGCAAATGCACAACTTGCGTGACTGGTACATGAGAGAAGTAGAGGTCGGGCTACAGAGCCTCATGGTGAAAGTCATTACATCCATGAAAAAGATTTGTGGATTTAAAATGAAGAATGTTTTTAGTTATTCAATCAAGCCGCACTCAACAAATCTATCGCGAGTTGCTACTGTCTGTAAGTGATTTGTTTCTGTAATTTAAGTCTCTAGCTCAGCTCGTTCATTGCCTGTAATTATACTCACTATATTATTTTATATGGTATCATGAAGAATGAAGATTTTTGAATTGAAAAGAGATGGAGTCTATGGCACTGGGTTCATTGACCCAAATAACGTTAAGGAAGAAGTGTTAAGAAGCCACCCTAGAGAAAAAGAGAAAATGCTTTTAAAGTTTTTGAAGGCCCTAAATACCAAACCAGAAATGCTTTTACCTTGGAACTTCCAGTGAGTGTTACTATCTCGTACTACAAATTTTATTTTTGCACACACACACACATATATATATATATGTATATATATAGGACGGGGCTATTCCGTTACTAGTAATAGAATATTATTTTGCTACCCCCGGCCATATATAGGGAGCGACGCGCCCAACAGGTACGAGGCTGGACTCTACTGCCACCCGACCCACCTCCTACCGCCGGAGGCAGTCGTCGTGCCATCCCAGCTCGCCGGCCGTGCGCGCCGCACCATCCCACTGGCCTCGCGCGCCGCCCTTGCTAGACGATCAGTTTGGCAAGATGGAAAGCGTCAGTACGAGGCTGGGCTTTGCTGCGACCCGCCACACCCTGACCCGCCTCCTTCCATCGGAGGCAGTCGTCGCGCCACCCCATCCCGATGGCCCCGCGCGACGCCCCAGCTCGACGATCAGTTCGACGAGACGGAAAAGCGTCAGTACAACTGCTCCAAATCATCAGTTCGGGAATACTAACAGAATAATATAATTTGCTCAACTCTAACAAATGGTTGAAAATTTCTAACAAAAATAGTACAAAAAACAGATTAAAGTACATTCAATGAAAAACGCTCAGTACAAACGCACACATTTATACGAGTACTTTGTTTTCGAACGGGAAAACAGCAAGATGGGTCTCACCGTATTCAAAATTACTGTTAAACGGTTGCAAATTTGAGAAAACGTTAAACATGACTAAGTTTTGCATTTTTGATAGCTTTCTATTGGTATATTATTTGCCTTATTTCGATAATTTTTTCAAAAAAAATCACGCGTGAAACCAAATTTCACCGAATTCGAATTCGAATTTAAACCCTAAATAATTAGAAAAAACTTTGAAAACACAAAAGTTGTTTATTTTCTATAGCTATCCAACGCCATGTCATTTGCGTCAATACGACAGCCGTTTGCAAAAAATCGCGAAAATACGTTTCGCCTGGAATTTCACCATTTTCCAAATTACTTTTAAATCATACATAATTTGAAAAATCAATCTGCATATGGAAGATGCGTATTTTTACCGGCTTTCCAACGCCATCTCATTTGCTCAATTCTGACAAACCGTTTGAAAATTAACCCCAAAATACGTTTTGCGTTTTCGGTTTTCAAAAAAACGTTTTTTTAACTGCTCTTAAACCATGATGATTTTACAAAAACAAATTATATGACTGTAATTTAGATGTCAAGGGTTTCCAACGATATATTACACGCTTCGTTCCAACGATTTTTTCTTGCAATGTTTGATTATTATGTTTTTGAACTAAACAAGATGATCAGCTCGGCGTAATGAAAGCATCAGTCCATCCGCTCGAAAAATCGTCAGTCCAATCTGTAAACTACGTCAGTTCAAGAGAGGTAACATAATTCTGTTACGCGAAACAGAATAGCCCAGATGTCCAGGCTCCTTGCGTGTTTGGGGCACCCACGTGTCCAGGCTCCTTGCTTCTTTACCTTCGGATTGCTTTAGGACATGTGCAGGTATAGACACTAACGGTTATACCCATTAACATTCTTAATTTGCAAAGTTATTGTAGTGTGCTAATTAATTCCATAATTATGTGTTAATTAGCAATGACTTGCTCTGATTTGGATGGAGACATTAATTAGGATGCATGCACCGAATACTTCTTAGAAAACAAGACGCTGCCAAAATTTAGCCCACCATGTAGTACGTGTGCAAATATATTTCCATAATAGAAAAAAATTGTAGTAATTAATGCATAAAAGGATATGATTTAAAGTGTCCTATTTTTCCTGTACATATTAAAAGTACTCCTAACGTGCACTTTTAAACAGATCTAGGTATAAGCGTAGTGGATATTGCGTATTTGTATGAACATATAATACCATCTGTTGAGATATTTAGTTTACGTACATGTATCCACTTATTAAAACCTAGTGATATTTATGGACATATACAAATAAATTTCACATCGAGGTATGTATGTATATATGTATCTCAAACCTAGAATAAATCATAGGTATATACGTACCCAAGTACGGGTATGTATATGGTGGATATTGCCAGTTTGTTGGGTATATACTCCAGAAAATGGATATTGCCACTTCTAAATTAAATTTCACATAGTTGGGTATATACTCGAGAAAATGGGTATTAGGCCCTGAGTATAATAAGTACTTCATCCGTTTCTAAATATAAGACCTTTTAGAAATTTCATTATAAGACTACATACGGAGCAAAATGATGAATAAATACTTTAAAATATGTCTATATACATTCGTATGTAGTCTATAGTGTAATCTTTAAAAAGTTTTATATTTAGAAACAAAAGGAGTACATTTCTAGTTATGCCACACTGTCTAATTAAAAAACCGTAATTTTAATACCATGGACACGTCTATTGTAATAACTAGTGTTGCAGTCTAATAGCACGTACATTTTATCTATCACGGACATGGGTTTTGCATGCGTGGTAAGTCCCACCAAATGGAACATTCAAGTAAATTTGGAAACAAACTATAAATGTTTGATCTCACCACATATATGGACGGTCTTGCATGCAAATGTACAAGGAAAGCAATCATGCTGGTTATAACAAAATATATAACCGGTCGGACCGCACCTAGGTGCCCCATTTATTTTACCTAAATGTAGTTGATGAGTTATGCATGCCTGCTTATACAAATCGCGTGCGCAGTTTTCACTGGATCCTGCTGATCATTACAGTTGATGATGGAACTATTGAAGTACTCGACTCGCTAAGTAAAGACGCTGAACAATACATAAGCTTGTATTCCTTGCTCGAAAGGTAATTTCAATCATTGAGCACTATGTCGGCTTCTTTACTAGTTCATTTCCTGATATCAAGTAATTAATAACTTATTTTTTTTGCCGGACAGGGTTTGGAAACGTTTCATCAAGGATGTCACCGGTGAATGGAAACCAGAGCTGAAATGGCGAAAGCCCAGGGTAATTAACTAGTACTAGCTACATCGGCGCATCTACTTAATTCTAGTTTTAATACCATTATCATGTTTCATTATTATCTGATTGGATTCTATTGACATAAAGTGCATGGGGCACGCACAAGGGACTAATTTATGTGCATATTACGTTTGTGAGAACATTCGCTATATGACCGAAAGGAGCAAAACTACAAAAGGTCTTTGGGTACGTAAACACCATTTGTATTTTTTTTATCATGATCTCTAATACATATACACACAACTAACATGCATATTCATATTGATCTCCTTTTTATATGTAGATGACGCAGATGTGGGATCAGCTCCTACCAAAGGACCGCATACGGGCAATTCAAGATGAAATTGCGGGATTTTTGCTTGTGTAGGTCATATCTCCCGGCGGAGAATACCATTTCACCTAATGGCTGCATATAATGATCTGCAAATTGTAGGAGAAATTGTATATACCAAATTGTGTATATATATATGTGTGTGTGTGTGTGTGTGTGTGTGTGTGTGGTCGTACGAGAAATTCTATGATATATGATTGCTTCTATGAGAATCTGTTATATATGCATAACGTGTGAGTATGTAGTAGCATAAAATATGTTTAAAATGAAAAAGAATTAAATGGAAAACACAAAATGAAAATGAAAAATAAACAATAAAACCAAAATACCTGATACGTCCATTTTGCATCATGCTTTTATATTGATATTTATTGCATTATGGGCTAGCATTACACATTATGGTACAATCCTTATGCCTTTTCTCTCTTATTTTACAAGGTTTACATGAAGAGGGAGAATGCCGGCAGTTGAAATTCTAGACTAGGAAAGGAGCAAATCTGAGATGCCTATTTTGCACAACTCCAAAAGTCATCAAACTTTACGGAGAATTCTTTTGGAATATATAAAAAATACCGGGCGAAACAAATACCAGAGGGGGCCACCAGGAAGTGACAAGCCTGCCAGGTGCGGCCACCCCTGGCCGCACCTAGCAGGCTTGTGGCCCACCTAGCTAGCCCCCGACGCCATCTTCTCCTATATGTTGGGTTTTGACCTGGAAAAAATTAAGAGAGAGCTTTCAGTACGAAGCGCCGCCATCTCGAGGCGGAACTTATATAAAACCAATCTAGAGCTCCGACAGGACTGTTCTGCTGGGGAAACTTCCCTTACGGAGGGTGAAATCGAAGCCATTGTCATCATCAACGATCCTCTCATCGAGAGGGGGTCAATCTCCATCAACATCTTCACCAGCACCATCTCATCTCTAAACCCTAGTTCATCTCTTGTATCCGATCTTTGTCTCAAACCTTAGATTGGTACTTGTGGGTTGCTAGTAGTGTTGATTACTCCTTGTAGTTGATGCTAGTTAGTTTACTTGGTGGAAGATCATATGTTCAGATCCTTTATGATAATTAATACTCCTCATGAACATGAACATGTTTTTTGAGTAGTTACGTTTGTTCCTTAGGACATGGGATAAGTCTTGTTATAAGTAATCATGTGAATTTGGTATTCGTTCGATATTTTGATGAGATGTATGTTGTCTCTCCTCTAGTGGTGTTATGTGAACGTCGACTACATAACACTTCAAAATTATTTGGGCCTAGGGGAAGGCATTGGGAAGTAATAAGTAGATGATGGGTTGCTAGAGTGACGGAAGCTTAAACCCTAGTTTATGTGTTGCTTCGTAAGGGGCTGATTTGGATCCATATGTTTCATGCTATGGTTAGGTTTACCTTAATTCTTCTTTGGTAGTTGCGGATGCTTGCGATAGGGATTAATCATAGGTGGGAGGTTTGTCCAAGTAAGGGAAGAACCCAAGAACCGGTCCACCCACATATCAAATTATCAATGTAACGAACGCGAATCAAATGAGCATGATGAAAACTAGCTTGACAGAAATTCCCATGTGTCCTCGGGAGCGCTTTGCTTTATATAAGAGTTTGTCCAGGCATGTCCTTTGCTACAAAAAGGATTGGGCTACCTTGCCGCACCTTTGCTACACTTGTTACTTGTTACTTGTTACAAATTATCTTATCACAAAACTACCTGTTATCAATAATTTCAGTGCTTGCAAAGAATACCTTACTGGAAACCGCTTGTCATTTCCTTATGGTCCTCGTTGGGTTCGCCACTCTTACTTATCGAAAGGACTACGATAGATCCCCTATACTTGTGGGTCATCAAGACTCTTTTCTGGCGCCGTTGCCGTGGAGTGAAGCGCCTTTGGTAAGTGGAATCTGGTAAGGAAAAAAATTATATAGTGTGCTGAAATTTACTGTTACTTGTTACTATGGAAAGTAATCCTTTGAGGGGCTTGTTTGGGGTATCTTCACCTCGACCGGAAACATGAAGAGTTGTCCCTCAACCTACTGAACCTATTGAAAAAATATATTATGAAATTCCTTTGGGTATGATAGAGAAACTCCTGGCTAATCCTTATGCAGGAGATGGAACACTACATCCCGATTTACATCTAATCTATGTGGATGAAGTTTGTGGATTATTTAAGCTTGCAGGTCTACCAGAGGATCACATTAAGAAGAAGGTCTTTCCTTTATCTTTGAAGGAGAAGGCATCGACATGGTATAGGCTATGGGATGATATTGGATCATGGAGCTACAACCGATTGAAAATGGAATTTCATCAAAAGTTCTACCCAATGCATCTAGTTCATCGTGATCTGAATTTTATTTATAACTTTTGGACTCGTGAAGGAGAAAGAATCACTCAAGCTTGGGGCAGGCTTAAGATAATGTTATATTCATGCCCCAATCATGAGCTCTCGAGAGAAATTATTATTCAGAATTTTTATGCTCGGCTTTCTCGTAATGACCAATTCATGCTCGATACTTCTTATGTTGGTTCCTATATGAAGAAAGATATTGACTTCAAATGGGATTTATTGGAAAGAATTAAACCCAACTCTGAAGATTGGGAACTCGACAAAGGTAATGAGTTAGGTATGAACCTTAAGTTTGATTGTGTTAAATCCTTCGTAGACACCGATACTTTCCGCGAATTTAGCACTAAATATGGACTTGACTCTGAGATAGTAGCTTCTTTTTGTGAATCTTTTGCTGCTCATGTTGATCTCCCTAAGGAGAAGTGGTTTAAATATCATCCTCCCATTGAAGTTAAAGTAGTTGAACCTATTAAAGTTGAAGAGAAAACTATTTCTTATAATGTTGATCATGTTATTCCCACTGCTTACATTGAAAGACCACCTTTCCCTGTTAGAATAAAGGAACATGCTAAAGCTTCAACTGTGGTTCGTAAGAGCTGTGTTAGAACACCTACACCCCCTAAGCAAATTAAAGTTGAACCTAGTATTGCTATGGTTAAGGATCTCTTGGTTGATAATATTTATGGGCATGTTATTCAATTTTGTGATGAAGCCGCTAGAATTGCTAAACCAGATGCTAAAGATAAACATAGACCCATTGTTGGCACGCCTGTTGTTTCTGTTAAAATAGGAGATCATTATTATCATGACTTATGTGATATGGGTGCTAGTGTGAGTGCAATTCACTTTGCTTATATAAAGAGATTATGAATGATAATGCGCCAGCTGAGTTAGAGGAAATTGATGTTACAATTAAGCTTGCTAACAGAGACACTATATCACCAGTTGGGATTATTAGAGATGTTGAAGTCTTGTGTGGGAAAAAAATATCCTACTAATTTTCTTGTTCTTGTCTCCCCACCAGATGATTTTTGTCCCATTATATTTGGTAGACCCTTCTTCAATACTGTTAATGCCAGGATAGGTTGTGAGAAGGAAACAATTACCGTAAGTTTTGGGGATATGTATCATGAGTTTAATTTGTCTAAATTTCGTAGACAACCCCATGATAAAGAATTGTCTAGTAAGGATGAATTTATTGGTCTTGCTTCCATTGTTGTTCCTCCTACTGATCCTTTAGAGCAATATTTGCTAGACCATGAAAATGACATGCATATGAATGAAAGGAATGAAATAGATAAGATTTTCTTTGATCACCGCCCTATTATAAAACACAACTTGCCCATTGAAATACTTGGGGTTCCTCCTCCACCCAAGGGTGATCCCATGTTTGAGCTTAAACAATTACCAAATACTCTGAAATATGCTTATCTTGATGAAAAGAAGATATATCCTGGTATTATTAGTGCTAACCTTTCAGAGCATGAAGAACAAAGATTATTGAAAACTTTGAGGAAGCACCGTGCTACTATTGGATGTACTCTTGATGATCTTAAGGGCATTAGTCCCACTCTATGTCAGCACAAAATTGAAAATGGAGCCTGATGCTAAACAAGTCGTTGATCACCAACGACGGTTGAATCCTAAAATTAAGGAAGTGGTAAGAAATGAAATATTAAAGCTTCTGGAGGTAGGTATCATTTACCATATTGCTAATAGTAGATGGGTTAGTCCCGTTCATCGTGTCCCTAAGTAATGAGGTATTACCGTAGTTCCTAATGATAAAAATGAATTGATCCTGTAGAGAATTGTTACAGGATATAGAATGGTAATTGATTTTAGGAAATTGAATAAAGCTACTAGGAAAGATCATTACCCTCTACCTTTTATTGATAAAATGCTATAAATATTATCCAAACACACACATTTCTTCTTTCTAGATGGTTATTCTGGTTTCTCTCAAATACTTGTGTCAAAAGAGGACTAAGAGAAGACCACCTTTACCTGCCCTTTCGGTACCTTTGCTTATAGACATATGCCTTTTGGTTTATGCAATGCACCTACTACCTTTCAAAGATGTATGACTGCTATATTCTCTGATTTTTGTGAAAGGATTGTTGAGGTTTTCATGGATGACTTTTCTGTTTACGGAACTTCTTTTGATGATTGTTTGAGAAACCTTGATCGAGTTTTGCAGAGATGTGAAGAAACTAGTCTTGTCTTGAATTGGGAGAAGTTCCACTTTAAGGTGACTGAAGGCATTGTCTTGGGACACAAAATTTCCGAAAGAGGTATTGAAGTTGACAAGGCTAAAGTTGATGTTATTGAAAAATGTCGTGTCCTACGGATATGAGAGGCATAAGAAGTTTCCTTGATCATGCTGGTTTCTATAGGAAGTTTACTAAAGACTACTCTAAGATTTATGGGTGGCTCACTAATCTCTTGCAAAAAGATGTTCCATTCGTTTTTGATGATGATTGTGTAGAAGCATTCGAAATTCTTAAGAATGCTTTGATTTTTGCACCTGTTGTTCAACCACCTGATTGTAACCTGCCCTTTGAAATTATGTGTGATGCTAGTAATTATGCCATTGGTGCTATCCTAGGACAAATAACTGATACGAAATTAAATGTTACTCATTATGCTAGCAAAACTCTAGATAGTGCTCAAAGAAACTATGCTACCACTAAAAAAGAATTTTTAGCAGTTGTGTTCGCTTGTGATAAGTTTAGACCTTATATTGTTGATTCTAAAGTAACTGTTCACACTCATCATGCTGCTATTAAATATCTAATGGAAAAGAAGGTTGCTAAACCTAGAATTATCACATGGGTTCTTCTGCTACAAGAATTTGACTTGCATATTGTTGATAGAAAGGGTGCTGATAACCCCGTAGCAGATAACTTGTCTAGGTTAAAAATGTTCTTGATGACCCACTACCTATTGATGATAGCTTGCCTGATGAACAATTAGGTGTCTTAAATACTTCGCGTAATGCTCCTTGGTATGTTGATTATGCTAATTACATTGTCGCTAAATTTATACCACCTAGTTTCACGTACCAACAAAAGATAAAGTTCTTCTATGACTTAAGACATTACTTCTGGGATGACCCACACCTTTATGAAGAAGGAGTAGATGGTGTTATTATACGTTGTGTACCTGAGCATGAACAGGAACAGATCCTACGAAAGTGTCATTTCGAGGCCTACGGAGGACACTACGCTGGAGATAGAACTGCACATAATGTATTACAATATGGTTTTTATTGGCTTACTCTCTTCAAGGATGCTCGTAAGTTTGTCTTGTCATGTGATGAATGTCAAAGAATTGGCAATATTAGTAGACGTCAGGAAATGCCTATGAATTACTCTCTTGTTATTGAACCATTTGATGTTTGGGGTTTTGATTATATGGGGCCTTTTCCAACGTCCAATGGGTATACTCATATTTTAGTTGCTGTTGATTATGTTACTAAGTGGGTAGAAGCTATTCCAACTAGTAGTGATGATCATAACACCTCTATTAAGATGCTTAAATAAGTTATTTTCCCTAGATTTGGAGTCCCCAGATATTTAATGACTGATGGTGGTTCACATTTTATTCATGGTGCTTTCCGTAAATTGCTTGCTAAGTATGATGTTAACCATAGAATTGCATCCCCTTATCATCCTCGGTCTAGTGGTCAAGTAGAATTAAGCAATAGAGAAATTAAATTGATCTTGCAAAAGACGGTTAATAGATCTAAGAAGAATTGGTCTAAGAAACTTGACGATGCATTATGGGCTTATAGAACAACTTACAAGAATCCTATGGGTATGTCTCCGTATAAAATGGTTTATGGTAAATCATGTCACTTACCTCTAGAGCTAGAGCACAAAGCTTATTGGGCAATCAAAGAGCTCAACTATGATTTCAAACTTGCTGGTGAGAAGAGGTTATTTGACATTAGCTCACTTGATGAATGGAGAACCCAGGCCTATGAGAATGCCAAGTTGTTTAAAGAAAAAGTTAAGAGATGGCATGATAAAAGGATACGAAAGCATGAATTTAATGTAGGTGACCATGTCTTGCTATACAATTCTCGTTTAAGATTTTTTGCAGGAAAGCTTCTCTCCAAATTAGAAGGGCCTTATATCATCGAGGAGGTATATCATTATAGTGCCATCAAGATCAACAACGCTGAATGCACAAATCCAAAGGTGGTAAACGGGCAAAGAATCAAACATTATATTTCAGGTACTCCCATTAATGTTGAGACCAATGTTCTCAATACCATAACTCCGGAAGAGCATATTAGGGAGACCTACCGGAACGTTTCAGACCTTGAAAAGGAATAGGTACGTAGTACGATAAGTAAACCGACTCCAAAAATTTCCCAATAGCAATTTTACTCAGTTTTGGATTATTTCAAAATTTAGGAAAATGAAAAGTAGTCCGAAGGACGCACGGGGAGGCGACAAGCCTGCTAGGCGCGACCACCCCCCCCCCCTAGCCACACCTAGGAGGCTTGTCACCACCCCGTGTGCCCTCCGGACTCCGTTTTCTTGTGGTACACCCCTTCGGGTCGGCAAAAATTCATTATATAATCTCCCGAAGGTTTTGACTTTTGTATGACGACAATACCTCTTGTTTTCGTTTTGAGCTATTTCTGCGGCAAATTAGAGCAAGATGTCATCCAATGAATCTACCGGGGAGAGTCGTGTTTCTCACCCGGCAGAGGAGCCCGAGGCATACATTGAAGCTAGCCAATTTGGCGAACCACGAAGGAGGATATGGAGGCTGACTTAAAAAGGGTGGATGCCATGGAGGAAGACCACGAAGTTAACTCTCAGCCACAACCTAGAGCCATGTTGGAGGAACTTCTGAGCGCAGCAATCCCAAATTCGGTCATTCCTCCCAATGTTAAATTCCTTACTTATGAAAACTTGAAAAAGAGTGTTATCTTTTCACTCACAGCAATGAAACATCCCTGGGTGAAGGGATCTCTAACTGTCAATGGAAAACTGCACAAGGAAGTAATGGATCTCAGGCAGCAAAATAATAAGCTTGAAGAGGAGAATCGCGTTCTAAAAGATATCATCGCCAAGAACATCGCACCATCACTTTCGAAGAAGGACACCTGAGCACATGGGTATGGGCACTCCCCTTGGCTTGTGCCAAGCTTGGGGGAGGCGCCCCTGTATCGTATCACCATCTCACATTTCTTCCTTTTTGTTTTTCTTGTTTTTCTTGTTAGATCCTTTTTTATTTTGTTTTGATCTAGTAAAATAAAAGTTTTAGTATGATCTACCTTTTAGTTTTTGCTTTTGCTCCCCTTATGTAAGCAAGTCCAAGAGTTATATAATAAAAATTAGTTTTGATGAGAGGGCTTTGCTAGATTACTGTGCTCTTGAGAGTAATAAATAAATAATAATAGAATAAAAGCAAAGAGTATGCATAAGGATCTTATGGGGAGTGATGACTTCACATATAAAAAGTATGTCGATTGAAATTTGTTGGGAGTTAACAAACATAGTAATTGGTCATTGGTGCAATTGGAAAGGAAGTGATAAAGAAAGAGAGATTCACATATAAATACATTATCTTGGACATCTTTTATGATTGTGGCCACTCATTAAAATATTACATGCCAAGAAGTTGATGTTGGACAAGGAAGACAACATAATGGATTATGTTTGCTTGCCTCTGGAAAGAAGTTATATGGTTTTAGATCCTTCAACATGTAGTGCTTGCTTCCACCTCATATTAGCCAAAACTTCTGCACCAAGTAGAGATACTACTTGTGCCTCCAAACACCTCAACCCAGTTTTGCCATGAGAGTTCACCATACCTACCTATGGATTGAATAAGATCCTTCAAGTAAGTTTTCATTGGTGCAAAAGGCAATAAAAATTGCTCCTAAATATGTGTGATTTTTATTGTAAGGGAAATAAGCATTGTACGAACTTGTGATAGTAAAGAAATAAAAGTGACTGACTGCATAATAAAGGTTGCTATCACAAAGGGCAATACAACGCGATGTTCTTATGCATCGAAAAACAAAAAGCGCATGACAACCTCTGCTTCCCTCTGCGAAGGGCCTATCTGTTACTTCTACTTTTTTAAAGTACTTACCTTTATGCAAGAGTCATGGTGATCCTCACTGCTTCCTATATTTCGCCTCTCTCTTGGCAAGCATTATGTGTTGGGGAATGATCTAGACGCATATATCCACTCGGATGTGGGTGATCATGAGTTATTATTGTTGACATCACCCTTGAGGTCAATAGTTGGGAGGCAAAACTATAAGCCCCTATCTTTCTTTGTGTCTGATTGAAGCTTTGATCTTGTGGGTACCGCGTGAGTGTTAGCAATTGTGAAAGACTAGAAGATGATTGAGTAGGTGGATTTGCTTTACAAGCTCTTATATTGACTCTTTCCGATGTTATGATAAATTGCCAATTGCTTCAATGACTAAGATCATGGTTTGTTGGTTGTCAATAGAGTTCTTGGTTCATACTTTATCTTGTGAATGAATTGTTACTCTAGCATAAGAGATCTTACACAATAAGTATTGTTCTTCTAAATATGTTCATGATGCCCTCATGTTCGTATTTTATTTTATTGACAGCTCTATCTCTAAACATGTGGACATATTTATCGATCTCGGCTTTCTCTTGAGGACAAGCGAGGTCTAAGCTTGGGGGAGTTGATATGTCTATTTTGCATCATGCTTTTATATTGATTTATTGCATTATGGGCTGTCATTACACGTTATCGTACAATCCTTATGCCTTTTCTCTCTTATTTTAAAAGGTTTACATGAAGAGGGAGAATGCCAGCAGTTGGAATTTTGGATTGGGAAAGGAGAAAATCTGAGATGCCTATTCTGTACAACTCCAAAAGTGCTGAAAATTTACGAAGAATTATTTTGGAATATATAAAAAATACTGGGCAAAACAAATACCAGAGGGGGGCCACCAGGAGGTGACAAGCCTGCCAGGCGTGGCCACCCCCCTTGTCGTGCCTAGCAGGCTTGTGGCCCACCTGGCTGGCCCCCGACGCCCATCTTCTTCTATATGTTGGGTTTTGACCTGAAAAAAATCAAGAGAGAGCTTTCGAGATGAACCGTCGTCATCTCGAGGCGAAACTTGGACAGAACAAAACTAGAGCTCCGGCAGGGCTGTTCTGCCGGGGAAACTTCCCACCTAGAGGGGGAAATCGAAGCCATAGTCATCACCAACGATCCTCTCATCGAGAGGGGGTAAATCTCCATCAACATCTTCACCATCACCATCTCATCTCAAACCCTAGTTCATCTCTTGTATACGATCTTTGTCTCAAACCTCAGATTGGTACTTGTGGGTTGCTAGTATTGTTGATTACTCCTTGTAGTTGATGCTAGTTGGTTTACTTGGTGGAAGATCATATCTTCAGATCCGTTATAATAATTAATATTCCTCTGATTATGAACCTGAACATGTTTTTGTTGGAAATATGCCCCAGAGGCAATAAATAAAGTGTTTATTATCATATTTCCTTGTTCATGATAGTCATTTATTATCCATGCTATAATTGTATTGATTGGAAACACAATACATGTGTGGGTAAATAGACAAACACTTTGTCCCTAGCATGCCTCTAGTGAACTAGCTCGTTGATCAAAGATGGTCAAGGTTTCCTAGCCATTGGCATATGATGTCATTTGATAACAGGATCAGATCATTAGGAGAATGATGTGATGGAGAAGACCCAAACTACAAACGTAGCATATGATCGTGTCAGTTTATTGCTACTATTTTCTGCATGTCAAGTATATGTTCCTATGACCATGAGATCATGTAACTCACGGACACCAGAGGAGTGCCTTGTGTGTATCAAACGTCACAACGTAACTGGGTGACTACAAAGGTGCTCTACAGGTATCTCCGAGGGTGTATGTTGAGTTGGCATGGATCAAGACTGGGATTTGTTACTCCGTGTGACGGAGAGGTATCTCAGGGCCCACTTGGTAATACAACATCACAATAAGTCTTGCAAGCAATTTGACTAAGTGTTAGTCACGAGATCTTGTATTATGGAACAAGTAAAGAGACTTGCCAGTAACAAGGTTGAACTAGGTATGGAGATACCGACGATCGAATCTCGGGCAAGTAACATACCGAAAAACAAAGGGAACGTCATACGGGATTAACTAAATCCTTGACACAGAGGTTTGACCAATAAAGATATTTGTAGAATATGTAGGAACCAATATGGGCATCTAGGTCCCACTATTGGTTATTGACCATAGAGGTGTCTCGGTCATGTCTACATAGTTCTCGAACCCGCAGGGTCTGCACACTTAAGGTTTGGTGACGTTTCAGTAGTATAGAGTTATGTATGGTGGTGACCGAAGGTTTTTCAGAGTCCCGTATGATATCCTGGATGTCATGAAGAGCTCCGAAATGGTCCGGAGGTAAAGATTCATATATAGGAAGTCCTGTTTTGGTCGCTGGAAAATTTTCGGGCTAATCGGTAGTGTACCGGGAGTGCCGGTAGTGTACCGGGAGTCCACCGGGAGGGGTATTTCGACCCAAGAGGCTTCATGGGCTGTGGGAGAGTGAATACCAGCCCTTAGTGGGCTGGTGTAAGTCCTACACAAGGCCCATGTAGCTAGGGAAGAAAATCCCAAAGGGAAAAGGTGGAAAAGGCAAAAAGAGGAGGAATCCCAGTCCTACAAGGATTGGAGGAGGAGTCCTCCTCTCCTCCCCACTTCGGCCGAACCAAGGAGGCTTGGCCCTTGCTCCAAGTCCTATCCTCCCTCCCTCTTATATATACTGGAGGTTTTAGGGGTTTTGCACCAGAATTTCAGCCACGTGCTACTCGTTCCTCCAGTGCATAGTTTCTCCTCTAGATCGGATTTCTGCAATGCTTAGGCGAAGCCCTGCCGGAATAGCTCCACCACCATCGCCGGAGCACCGTCATGCTGCCGG
Organism: Hordeum marinum; assembly: GCA_022496015.1. Taxonomy (NCBI): domain Eukaryota; kingdom Viridiplantae; phylum Streptophyta; class Magnoliopsida; order Poales; family Poaceae; genus Hordeum; species Hordeum marinum. Next base: position 461,652,259 of record CM039673.1, read on the forward strand.
AGAACTCTTCTTCCTCTCTACTCCCTCTTGCAGGATCAAGAAGGCAGAGATCGCCATCAAGCTGTACGTGTGCTGAACGCGGATGTGCCGTCCGTTCGGTGCTTGATCGGGACGGGTCGTGATTGGATCGTGGGACGCTCGGCGATTTGGATCGCGAAGACGTTCGACTACACCAACCCCGTTTCTTAACGCTTCCCGCTTAGCGATCTACAAGGGCATGTAGATCCACTCTCCCTCTCGTAGATGCTCATCACCATGGATAGGTCTTGCGTGAACGTAGGAAATTTTTTGTTTCCCATGCAACGTTCCCCAACAGTGGCATCATGAGCTAGGTCTATGTGTAGATGACATCTCGAGTAGAACACAAAGAGTTTGTGGGCATTTATGCTTAGATTTCTTCCTCCCTTGGTCATGTTTTGGTTCAGTGGTATTATGAGATGAAGCGGCCCGGACCAACATTACTCGTACGCTTACGAGAGATCGGTTCCCTCAACCGCAACTTGTTGCATAGATGGCTTGCGGGTGCCAGTTTTTCTCACTTTAGTTGGATCGGATTCGACAAAGGCGGTCCTTGAGAAGGCTGAAAAGCAACTAGTGTATCACCATTGTGGTTGTTGCGTAGATGAGAATTGTTCTTGCTAGATACCCGTAGCAGCCACGTAAAACATGCAACAACAATTAGAGGACGTCTAACTTGTTTTTGCAGGGGATGTTGTGATGTGATATGGCCAATTACATGATGTGATATATGTGATGTATGAGATGATCATGTGATGTATAGATTATCACGACTTCCATGTCGATGAGTACGGCAACCGACAGGAGCCATAGGGTTGTCTTTAATTATTGTATGACCTGCATGTCAATCATTAAGCGCTAAGTAATGCTTTACTTTATCGCTAAACGGTAGAAATAGTAGTAGAAGCATGTTGGGCGCGACAACCCCGATGGCGACACGTTGATGGAGATCAAGATGATGGAGATCATGGTGTCGTGTCGGTGACGATGGAGATCAGGCCGGTGCTTTCTAGATGGAGATCAAAAGCACAAGTTCAGGGCCATATCATGTCACTTATGATTTGCATGTGATGTTAATCCTTTTATGCACCTTGTTTTTCTTGGGATGACGGTAGCATTATAAGGTGATCCCTCAGTTAAATTTGAAGATGAATTGTGTTCTCCCCGAGTGTGCACCATTGCGAAAGTTTGTCGTGTCGAGACACCACGTGATGATCGTGTGTGATAGACTCTACGTTCACATACAACGGGTGCAAGCCAGTGTTGCACGTGCAGAACACTTGGGTTAAAATTGACGAGCATAGCATGTAAAGACATGGCCTCAGAACACGAGAGACCGAAAGGTCGAACATGAGTCATATAGTAGATATGATCAACATAATGATGTTCACCATTGAAACCACCTCAACTCACGTGATGATCGGACTTGAGTTGGTGAATTTGGATCATGTGACACTCAGATGACCTGAGGGATGTCAATTTTTAGTGGGAGCTTTAGTAATTTGATTAACTAAACTCATTATCTTGAACAATAGTCTAAGTAACCTTTGCATATTTATGTTGTAGATCAATGGCTCGCGTAGTAGCACCCCTGAATTTTAATGCGTTCCTAGAGAAAGCTAAGTTGAAAGATGATGGAAGTAACTTTGTTGACTGGGCCCATAATCTGAGGATTATCCTCATGGCTTCCTAGAAATCATATGTCCTTGATGCACCGCTTGGTGTCCAACCAAAAGACATGACCTCCGAAGACATTAAGAACGCTTGGGACGCACTTTCTGGAGATTACTCAATAGTTCAGTGTGCAATATTGTATGGCTTAGAACCGGGACTTCAAAGACGTTTTGAACGTCATGGAGCATATGAGATGTTCCAGGAGTTGAAGTTTATCTTTCAGAAGAATGCCCGAATCGAGAGGTATGAGACCTCCGAAAGTTCTATGCTTGCGAGATGGAGGAGAATGGGTCTATCTGTGAACACATACTCAGAATGTTTGGGTATTCGACTCGTCTAGCGGAGTTGGGAATTGCCCTTCCGCCAGAGGCGATCACCGACAGAGTTCTTCAATCACTGCCACCTAGTTACAAGAGCTTTGTGATGAACTATAACATGCACAGGATGGACAAGTCAGTCGTCGAGCTGTTTGCGATGCTAAAAGTCGCTGACAACAAGGCGGCCAACGACAAACAAGGTATATATGATATACATGTTATTGATGTGTACCTTACTAGCTCTCGTTGTAGTGCCTGGTATTTGATACCGGTTCGGTTGCTCACATTTGCAACTCAAAACAGGAATTACCGAATAGACGAAGGCTGGCAAAGGATGAAGTGACGATGCACGTGGGAAATGGTTCCAAGGTTGATGTGATCGCCGTCGGCACGCTCTCTCTTCGATTACCATCGGGATTAGTGATGAACCTGAATAATTGTTATTTAGTGCATGCGCTAAGCATGAACATTATATCTGGATCTTGTTTATTGCGAGGCGGTTACTCATTTAAATCAGAGAATAAAGGTTGTTCTATTTATATGAGTAATATCTTTTACGGTCATGCACCCAATGTGAGGGGTTTATTCATATTGAATCTTGATAATGATGACACACATGTTAATAACATTGATGCCAAAAGATGTAGAGTTGATAATGATAGTACCACTTTCTTGTGGCACTGCCGTTTAGGTCATATTGGTGTAAACACATGAGGAAGCTCCATCCTGACGGACTTTTGGAGTCACTTGATTTTGAATCACTTGACACATGTGAACCATGCCTCATGGGCAAGATTACGAAAACACCGTTCTCTGGAACAATGGAACGGGCGAGTGACTTATTGGAAATCATACATACTGATGTGTGCGGTCCAATGAATGTTACAGCGCGTGGTGGATATCGTTATTTTCTCACCTTCACCGACGACTTAAGTAGATATGAGTATATTTACTTAATGAAACACAAGTCTGAAACGTTTGAAAAGTTCAAGCAATTTTAGAGTGAAGTTGAGAATCATCGTAAAAAGAAGATTAAATTCCTGCGATCTGATCGAGGAGGTGAATATCTGAGTTATGAGTTTGGCAGTCACTTAAGACAGTGTGGAATTGTTTCACAGTTGACACCGCGTGGAACACCACAGCGTAATGGTGTGTCCGGACGTCGTAATCGAACCTTATTAGATATGGTGCATTCTATGATGACTCTTGCTGATTTGCCACTATCGTTTTGGGGTTATGCATTAGAGACAGTTGCATTCACTTTAAGTAGGGCACCATTGGAATCCGTTGAGACGACGCCATATGAACTATGGTTTGGCAAGAGGCCAAAATTGTCGTTTCTTAAAGTTTGGGGATGTGATGCTTATGTCAAAAAGCTTCAGCCTAAAAAGCTGGAACCCAAAGTGGAGAAATGCGTCTTCATAGGATACCCGAAGGAGACAGTCGGGTATACCTTCTATCTCAGATCCGAAGGCAAAGTGTTTGTCGCTAAGAACGGAACATTTCTTGAGAAAGAGTTTCTCTCGAAAGAATTGAGTGGGAGGAAAATAGAGCTTGATGAGGTTATTGAACCTTTACTTCAACTAGAAAGTAGGGCAGCGTAGAAAGATGTTTCTATGGAACCTACGATAGTAGAAGAGGAAGTTAATGATGATGATCATGAAGCTTCAGATCAAGCTACTATTAAACCTCCTAGGTCGACAAGGGCGCGTACTACTCCTGAGTGGTACGACAACCCTGTCTTGGAGGTCATGTTGTTGGACAACAATGAACCTACGAGCTATGGAGGAGCAGTGATGGGCCCGGATTCAGAGAAATGGTTAGAGGCCATGAAATCCGAGATGGGATCCATGTATGAAAACAAAGTATGGACTTTGGAAGTTTTACCTAAAGGGCGAAAGGCCATTCAGAACAAATGGATCTTTAAGAAGAAGACAGACGTGGACGGTAATGTCACTGTCTATAAAGCTCGACTTGTGGCAAAGGGTTTTTCACTAGTTCAAGGAGTTGACTACGATGAGACATTCTCACCCGTAGCGATGCTTAAGTCTGTCAGAATCATGTTGGCAATAGCTGCTTATTTCGATTACAAAATTTGGCAGATGGATGTCAAAACGGCGTTCCTCAATGGTTTCCTTGAGAAAGAGTTGTATATGATGCAACCAGAAGGTTTTGTCGATCCAGAGAATGCTGACAAAGTTTGCAAACTCCATCGATCCATTTATGGGCTGGTGCAAGCATCTCGGAGTTGGAATAAGCGCTTTGATGAGGTGATCAAAGCGTTTGAGTTTATACAAGTTTATGGAGAAGCTTGTATTTACAAGAAAGTGAGTGGGAGCTCTATAGCATTTCTAATATTATATGTGGATGGCATATTGCTGATTGGAAACAATATAGAAATGCTGGAAAGCGTGAAGGAATATTTGAACAAGAGTTTTTCAATGAAGGACCTAGGAGAAGCTGCTTTCATATTAAGCATTAAGATCTATAGAGATAGATCGAGACGCTTAATAGCACTTTCACAGAGCACATACCTTGATAAAGTTTTGAAGAAGTTCAAAATGGATCAGTCCAAGAAGGGGTTCTTGCCTGTGTTACAAGGTGTGAAGTTGAGTAAGACTCAATGCCCAGTGACTGCAGAAGATAGAGAAAAGATGAGTGTCACCCCCTATGCTTCAGCCATAGGCTCTATCATGTATGCAATGCTGTGCACAAGACCTGATGTCAGCCTTGCCATAAGTATGGCCGGAAGGTTTAAAGTGATCCTGGAATGGAACACTGGGCAGCGGTCAAGAATATCCTTAAGTACCTGAAAAGGACTAAGGAAATGTTTCTCGTTTATGGAGGTGATTAAGAGCTCGTCGTAAAGGGTTACGTCGATGCAAGCTTTGACACTGATCCGGATGACTCTAAGTCACAAACCGGATACGTATTTATTCTCAATGGGGAAGCGGTAAGCTGGTGCAGTTCCAAGCAAAGCGTGGTAGCCGATTCTACATGCGAAGCGGAGTACATCGTAGCCTCGGAGGCGACGAAGGAAGGTGTCTGGATGAAGCAGTTCATGACAGATCTTGGAGTAGTGCCCAGTGCACTAAATCCAATGAACCTGTTCTGTGACAACACTGGTGCCATTGCTCTGGCCAAGGAACCAAGGTTTCACAAGAGGACCAGACACATAAAGCGATGCTTCAACTCCATCCGCGATTACATCGAGGAGAAGGACATAAATATTTGCAAAGTGCACATGGATCTGAATGTTGTAGACCCGTTGACTAAACCTCTTCCAAGGGCTAAACATGATCAACACCAGAAGTGCACGGGTCATTGATTCATTACAATGTAAATCACATAGTGATGTGAACTAGATTATTGACTCTAGTGCAAGTGGGAGACTGTTGGAAATATGCCCTAGAGGCAATAAATAAAGTGTTTATTATTACATTTCCTTGTTCATGATAATCGTTTATTATCCATGATATAATTGTATTGATTGGAAACACATTATATGTGTGGGTAAATAGACAAACACTTTGTCCCTAGTATGCCTCTAGTGAAATAGCTCGTTGATCAAAGATGGTCAAGGTTTCCTAGCCATTGGCATGTGATGTCATTTGATAACGGGATCACATCATTAGGAGAATGATGTGATGGAGAAGACCCAAACTACAAACGTAGCATATGACCGTGTCAGTTTATTGCTACTGTTTTCTGCATGTCAAGTATATGTTCCTATGACCATGAGATCATGTAACTCATGGACACCGGAGGAGTGCCTTGTGTGTATCAAATGTCGCAACATAACTGGGTGACTATAAAGGTGCTCTACAGGTATCTCTGAGGGTGCCTGTTGAGTTGGCATGGATCAAGACTGGGATTTGTTACTCCGTGTGACGGAGAGGTATCTCAGGGCCCACTCGGTAATACAACATCACAATAAGTCTTGCAAGCATTGTGACTAAGTGTTAGTCACAGGATCTTGTATTACGGAATGAGTAAAGAGACTTGCCGGTAACGAGGTTCGACGATGAATCTCGAGCAAGTAACATACCGAAGAACAAAGGGAACGTAATACGGGATTAACTGAATCCTTGACATAGAGGTTCGACCGATAAAGATCTTGGTAGAATATGTAGGAACCAATATGGGCATCCAGGTCCCGCTATTGGTTATTGACCGTAGAGGTGTCTCGGTCATGTCTACATAGTTCTCGAACCCGCAGGGTCTGCACACTTAAGGTTTGGTGACGTTTTGGTAGTATAGAGTTATGTATGGTGGTGACCTAAGGTTGTTCGGAGTTCTGGATGAGATCCCGGACATCACAAGGAGCTCCGGAATGGTCCGGAGGTAAAGATTCATATATACGAAGTCCTGTTTTGGTCGCAGGAAAAGTTTCGGGCTAATCGGTAGTGTACCGGGATTGCCGGTAGTGTACTTGGAGACCACCGGGAGGGGTATTTCGACCCAAGAGGCTTCATGGGCTGTGGGAGAGTGAATACCAGCCCTTAGTGGGCTGGTGTAAGTCCCACACAAGGCCCATGCGGCTAGGGAAGAAAAGCCCAAAGGGAACAGGTGGAAAAAGGCAAAAAAAAGGAGGAATCCTAGTCCTACTAGGATTGGAGGAGGAGTCCTCCTCTCCTCCCCACTTTGGTCGAACCAAGGAGGCTTGGCCCTTGAACCAAGGCCTCTCCTCCCTCCCTCTTATATATACTGGAGGTTTTTGGGTTTTTGCACCAGAATTTTCAGCCATGTGCTACCCGTTCCTCCAGTGCATAGTTTCTCCTCTAGATCGGATTTCTGTAGTGCTTAGGCAAAGCCCTGCCGGAATAGCTCCACCACCATCTCCGGAGCGCCGTCATGTTGCCAGAGAACTCTTCTTCCTCTCCGCTCCCTCTTGCTGGATCAAGAAGGCGGAGATCGTCATCAAGCTGTACGTGTGCTGAACGCGGAGGTGCCATCCGTTCGGTGCTTGATCGGGACGGATCATGATTGGATCGCGGGACGCTCGGCGATTTGGATCGCGAAGACGTTCGACTACACCAACCACGTTTCTTAATTCTTCCCGCTTAGCGATCTACAAGGATACATAGATCCACTCTCCCTCTCGTAGATGCTCATCACCATGGATAGGTCTTGCGTGAACATAGGAATTTTTTGTTTCCCATGCAACGTTCCCCAACAATTTTGTGAGTAGTTACGTTTGTTCTTGGGGACATGTGATAAGTCTTGTTATAAGTAATCATGTGAATTTGGTATTCGTTCGATATTTTGATGAGATGTATGTTGTCTCTCCTCTAGTGGTGTTATGTGAACGTCGACTACATAACAGTTCACCATTATTTGGGACTGGGAAGGCATTGCGAAGTAATAAGTAGATGATGGGTTGCTAGAGTGATAGAAGCTTAAACCCTAGTTTATGTGTTGCTTCGTAAGGGGCTGATTTGGATCCATATGTTTCATGCTATGGTTACGTTTACCTTAATTCTTCTTTCGTAGTTGCGGATGCTTGCGATAGGGGTTAATCATAAGTGAGAGGTTTGTCCAAGTAAGGGCAGCACCCAAACACCGGTCCACCCACATATCAAATTATCAAAGTAACGAAAGAGAATCGAATGAGCATGATGAAAACTAGCTTGACAGAAATTCGCATGTGTCCTCGGGAGAGTTTTGCTTTATATAAGAGTTTGTTCAAGGCTATCCTTTGTTACAAAAAGGATTGTGCTACCTTGCTACACTTGTTACTTGTTATTTGTTACAAATTATCTTATCACAAAACTACCTGTTATCGATAATTTCAGTGCTTGTAGAGAATACCTTGCTGGAAACCGCTTGTCATTTACTTCTGCTCCTCGTTGGGTTTGACACTCTTACTTATCGAAAGAACTACGATAGATCCCCTATACTTGTGTGTCATCAATACCTAAACCCTAAAACCCCCAAATCTTTAGTCCTGATTGGTGTCACCAACCGGGACTAAAGGTCCACATCCCATGGCGCACGGTGCCGACCACATGACAGGGATTTAGTCCTGGGTCATGGACAACTGGGACTAAAGGTCGGGGGTCTTTAGTCTCTATACATTTTTTCCGGTTGGGCAACCGGAACTAAAGGCCCTTCCCAACCGGGACTAATGCCGTGTTTTCTACTAGTGGGAGTACAATTTGAGCTAGCAAGCTCAAAGTAGAGAAATTAAGTGTCTTTTGCATTGAGTTGAAGGATTCATTGGAATGTGAAATATGCAGTGCCAGGTTTGTTTAGGCCGCAATACTTCTCGCTTGACAATGTTACTGATTCTTCCACGTCAAGAGTCTTCTCGCCATTAGCACTTCAACAAGTTGCCCCTAGAATTTTGGACATATGACAATTTATGTATGAAATCTAATGCAATTATGGTGGATATGATTATGTATTGTGCATGATAACTTTGTGCAACAATGCATCATTAGCTGCATTGTTACTAGATTGCTAGCAGTGCAGACCCATTTTTCCTAACCTAGAAAGCCTGGCCGGACGTAGCTTTTTGGTTGGTCGTTAATAACCTTTCAGGCTGCTTCAAAATCATCACCGATGGCTCTGTCGGTTAGTGATTTCATGTCATCATTTACCAGACAATTGGCCAGCGACTGATGACCCAGTCATCATGGACCAGGAACCACAGACGGGTCTGAGACGCGTCAGTGATGACTAATTTTAATTTGGTCGGTCAATGCTGAATGGACATGTGGCAATAAAGTCAAGGTTAAGGTCATCCCAAACCAAATTGTATGTTCACCTCACCATATTATTGGTTCATGAAAATATCGTAGATGATTAGAGGGTTTGGCCTATGTAGAAACGTTGTGGGCGCCCTATAACAATAAGGATATCGAACTAACACGTGCACAACAGTCAAATAGGAATTGTCCAATTTTTTTTATCTAAATGAAAAGAAATCGAGCAACCAACAGGTTGATAGGTGTTAGTATGCCTCGCTTACTGCGAGATTGTGGCTAGCCTCACCCGTGCGCACCCTTATATGAACCAGTGATGTGTCAGTCCAGTCTCAAAGTGTGTTCGTCATCCTCACATCATGATGACATTACATATTATTTTTATTTTTTATTTTTATTTTAAATGAATATATATAAATCAAAATTTACGTTAAAAAATAAAACATTGAATTTTAAAAATTTCCACTGGTATAAAAAATCGATAGCACAATTAAAACAAATGTTTGAAAGCTTTACGAAATTGTTCATGCCAGTGACAAAATGTTTCCGTGTTTCAGGAAAATGCATGTAACTTTTTTTAATGTGTATATATTGTTAAAATGTGCTTTGAGTAGTATAATATTTTACTATAAAAAAGTAGGTCACATTTCAAATAGTGTTCCCACATTTCAAACTATGTTTGTGACATATTGAAATGTTAATAAATGTTTGAAAAATGTCTGTGTAGTTTTGAAAAAAATGTTCGTTACCATAAAAAGATGGTCAAAAATGTTGAGTAAGCATTCATTTTTTTTTCAAAACCTGCATTAAAATAAAAATGTACAATGTATAATTTCTAAAAATTCAATGTGTATATAAAAAGATGTTTCATGTTTACATAATGAAAGCTTCAATTTGTTTTGAAAATTATTAAAACGACGGATTTCAATAATGATACTGCAGTATAAAACAAAATTAGCGCAACTAATATTGTTGATAGCGTTCAAAGGAATGTTCGTGACATTACATTTTTTTCCTGTGTTTGAAAATATGGTGTGTGATTTTTTTTAAAAGTCTATACAATGTAAAAAGTGTTTGAGAAATATAAAATATGTGCCGTAACATTAAAAAATGTATGTGATGTTTTAAAGAAATATTTTTGCGTTTCCAAATATTGTTTGTCACATTTATAGAAATGTTTATACAATGTATAAAAATGCTCACGTAGTTTTGAAAAAATGTTTTTGTGCATAAAAACATGTTCAATGTGTATTTTGTAAAATTATTGACCATGCATTTGAAAAAGTTCTCAAACATGTATTACAAGAAATGTAAATCGTGTATTTGTACAATGTTCAATGTGTATCCAAAAAGTGTTTCACATGTATGGTAAGAGTGTATATTGCATGCTGAAATAAAGAAGGTATGTGTTGAACAATAAGAAAGCGATGAAAGTTGATAAATAAACCAAGGAAAATGAAGAAAACCAATAAAAAACAAAAAACCAAAAAATCAAGAAATAAAATGAAAACCAAAGAAAACTAGTGCAAAACAATGATATCCATGAAGGAAACAAAGAAATGATGAAAATTGAGAAAGGAAAACAATGAAATAAAGAAAAGCGAAAAAACTGGCCAAACTAAGAAAGGAAAAATAAATAAAGAAACAATGAAACCAGGAAAAGAATGAAGAAAATCATTGAAAAGACAAAGAAAAAAACAAGACCCCTAAAAAATAAAAAAATATACAAAGAACAAATGAGTCACAGCTACCGATAGAACGTTAATAGCGTCAAAATAACTAGATACGTTTTTTTCCTTGTAAATGTCATGCTCACCTCACAAGTGGTGCACCACATGTGGGCCATTTGTCGTAACTTGAGAGTTTCTATTTTATCATGGATTCTTTTATTCGGAACATCTTATCTCTTGAACCGTGCAATCAAATTTCAAACCGCTTTCATTGTTGGATTTCTCACGTCAAGATCTTTGAAATTAGGTTACATATTAATAGGTTCTATGACCTTTTCACATGAAGGTGGTTTCATGAGAACCGCGAGAAAATATTTTCATATTTATTGCAAGAAGCAAGATCTAAAAGCACGGTATTTTCTCTTTGAGAAGCACAACTATGCTTCTCGCGGAAGCAAATCAATGCATTCATAACACACAAATATATGTTTTCTATGAAAGCATATTTTTTTATTCTTTCTTAAAACATCATGATTTTTTTCTTTCTAAGAAGCACTAAGAAAATATGTGCTTCTCGTGGAAGCATTATCTTGTTTTCCGTTTCCAAGCAGCACAACTATGGTTCTCGTGAAAGCACGAAAAAATTCTGCACAAAAAAATCATGCCCCCACCCCACCCCCCTTTCCGAGAAGCATAGTCGCGAAGAAAATATATGCCTCCGCGAGAAGCAAATCTGTGTTTCTCGTGGAAGCACAAAGAAAATACGTAAACAAAATCAATGTTTTTTCTTTCAAGAATTATAGTTGTGCTTCTTGCAAAAAAAATTGTGCCTTCATGAGAAAACAAATCTGTATTTCTCGAGAAAGCACAAAAAAATCCCCAAAGAAAAGTTATGTTTTTTCTCGCGGAAGCAAATTTGTGCCTCCACGAGAAGCAAAAAGCACAATGTTTTCTCGTGCTAAAAAGATCATGAATTTTTATTCTTCAACACTTACAAAAAACCCAGAAGAAAACGAAAAGCCATACAAAAAACATCTAAAACTCGAGAACGCATATAGAAAATTTTAAATAAGAAATTCGGAAGGAGCACCCATCACACGATGCGTGTTGGCGGCTGGCCGTGTCACTTGACGTGTCCGTTGTAGGTCCCCGTAGGGTAACCTCTAATTAGTTGCTCTGGAGATATATCTTCCGCGGCGGGTTTATGGACCTGATTGGTCTATGTTTATTGGGCTCTGTTGAGCCCAGCCCGTGATATGAAAAGAAAGGGCTCTAAAGTAATTACTCCAGCCCAAGAGTCAGTATCGCTAAAAAAAAGCCCAAACATCAGTACGTGAGCGCGAGCTCCCCTCTGCCGTCTCCAAACTCTCCACCACCCAAACCAAATCCTCGCCAATGGCGCCACTACTCTTCCCAACCCACACGGCCGCGCAAACCTTCGCGCCGAGCCCGCGCGGCAACCGCCGCCTCGCTCCCGCCGCGCCCCACGCCGTCAGCTTCCTCCGCGCCCTCTTCCCGACCCGCCCGCCGCCGGCCAAGGCCGAGCTTCTCCGCCTCATCGCCGACCAGGGCCGCGGCCTCGAAACCCAATCCGACCCCTCCCGCCTCGCGGACATCGTCTCCTGCATAGACGCCCTCGCTGCCTCCGCCCCAGGCGCCGACACCGTATCGGACGCCGCCAAGCTCTCCGGCACCTGGCGCCTGCTCTGGACGACCGAGCAGGAGCAGCTCTTCATCGTGCGCAATGCCCCCACCTTCCGCACCGCCGCCGGCGACGTGCTCCAGGTCATCGACGTTCCAGGTGGGAGCCTCAACAACGTCATCACCTTCCCGCCCTCTGGCGCGTTCGTCGTTAACGGCAGCATCGAGATCCAACCGCCCCAGCGAGTAAATTTTCGGTATGACATCTTAGTTTTCTCTCTTTGTTTATATATATCAACTGCATTTCTAATATCATCAACTTCTGCTGAATTTAAGGCGTGAATGGTGCTATGTCGACGTTTTGTTGTGCAGGTTTACGCGTGCTATGCTGAAGGGGGGCAATTGGGAGGTTCCCTTTCCGCCATTTGGGAAAGGATGGTGAGTGCACAAGAGTTTGTTTACTTCACATTATTAGCTTGACAAAATCACATACAAAAATGAAAAACAGATGTAAGCATAGAAACTTGGTGATTCGGTTTAATCACACTCTTCAGATCAGAAGATTTAAATTGTGTTTCACTGAAAGAAATTGTGAGAAAATAATAATAATGAAGAATTGATGACACCCTTTATGAATCTGGCTCCCCAATCCCTGATCATTTTCCCAATCTCCTCTTATTTATACGTAAGGACCTAACTGAATCTGGAATTCAGAAATTGCGTTACCCAACCTTCCAAGAAAGTTCACAAGAGGTTGGTGTGAGGATGAGATAAACATGTTAGACTTGGAAGTTATTCATTAGGCACGAAGACATAGAATCTCTATGAAATTTCAATCCACTCTGATTCTTGCTCATACAAATTTTTCCGTAAGAATAGGAGGGGAAGAATCTTGGCATGGAAGGCTGAATGCTTTATTGGGAAAATGATTAGCGGTCTCACATGGTATTGTCATATTGTTGGACAAATCAACTAACTTGAGAAATGGAGATTGGCTAGACATTACTGGATTTGTTTGGCCCGAATCCAAGTCTGCTACATTGCCTATATTTATATATCCATGCAATTTTACAAATATAACTCGATTTATTCATCTAAATGAGACGGGTATCTGAGTAAGATATGGGAGGATTCAAGATAATAATTTCAGACTAGAAGCTAGAAGTGTAAGATAAACGGTCATCATGCCCTTCTTACCTTGTCTACATATATATTGTTACTTTGTTAGGACATAGGACATGAGAGAAAAGCTTAATCAAGGTTAACTTGGTTCTCTTCAGTCAGTGAGCTAGAAAATGTCAAGTTTCATGTGGTCCCTTGGGTCCTTTTATTTATTTGAGCACCAGGTATTCTCAATACACATGTTAAATTGCTAATGAAGACCAAAAGGCTAAATACTTGTGTAATTTTAAACTGGCCTTGATCCTTCCTTCTACATATTACTGTTGTGATGTCAAACAGAATATCTGCTAAGCTGGAAAAGTGAAATTTCTTCGTTGGATCTCCAACATTTATTAGAATTTATCAGATCTCTTTCGCTTTCCTGCAATGACATTTTCCATTATCTTCATTTTCAGGTTTGATACTGTCTATTTGGACGATGAAATCCGTGTAGCGAAGGACATAAGGGGGGACTATTTAGTTGTTGAGCGTGCTCCATATTCTTGGAACGGGTAGTTGCTAAATTTTTGGTGGGTGCCAAGTCTTTATCATTTAATAGGCCCTTCCTTTTACTATACTTCCAAGGACATAAGGGAGTACAATAGGTATGTATATGTTTGAAAATAGAGCTTTAGTTTCTTATGGTCGAAATCAAGATGTAATTCTTATATAGCTTCAGCACTTTAAATATATTCTCCCCCCATCCCAAAATAAGTGTCATGGGTTTAGTTCAAATTGGAACTAAAATCACGACGCTTATTTTGAGACGGAGGGAGTATATGATTAGAATGTGTTATTATAATTGGACCCACTAATATAAGCAGTGCAGATCCTCCCCTTTTATGAGAATTTTTTCCCCAGCATTTCAGAGTGAATGTGGATTTAACCATGTTACCAATATGAACGGTATCATGCTATGTAAGGTTTTCCTTTTGATAAAATAGCTATGGCGTATTGCTAAAGATGGTTGGATAAACTTCAACCACAAATATATACAAAGGTTAAAGATGGTTGGATAAACTTCAACCACAAATATATACAAAGGTCTAGTGGTCGGGGTTTGGAAAATGCATGGTAAGTTCAATTCATTTCGTACATGCAATATTCTTCTTGGAAAAAATTGGTTAAGACTTTAAGATCAGTAATATTGTGCAAATTCATGTCTTACTATATAAAAGAATAACAGCAGGCTCCAAGCATATGCTGGTTATGTTTATCAGGTTGTAAAATGCCTCAATTGCAGTATGACATGCTTCAGGAACTGTCGACTTGTTAAGCTTGGTATATAACTAGAAGGGTTGGGTGCGTTTTGCTGCGTTGTTGAATTTGTTGGGATTCTCATTTTTTTTACTCATTCTATTTCAAAATATATGGTGTATTACTTTTTGAAAAGTCAAACCTCTTCAAATCAGATCAAATTAGTAGAGAAATATATCAAAATTGTAGGCCGATTGTTGTTGACTGATTTGAAAAGTCGTTGGCCCGATCAAAAGTGTAAACCAAATCTAAAATTAAATACCTCAATCGAATGAAAGAACTTTAAAATTAGGAAACATAGAGACTTAAAATAAATTAATACTACTAGGGAAAAGCCTAGCAGTAGCATTGGTTTTGGGTATAGCAGTAGAAAGCGCTACTGGTAGTTACTCGCAGGTTAGTTCAGCCCCGGGACAGTAGTACGTGCTGTCTATCAAGCGTTGGACATGTTTGTTTGAATGGAAATAAGTTGTCAATAGAAATTAGTTGTAAATTATTTTTAAATAAACAATATAAATTACTTAATAAATATGGTTGAGAAACTCACATAATGGTAGAACTGAAGGCGTCTGCACATTGACCCAGATGTCAATATTACCTTTAATTTTATCTTCCGGACGAATATCAAAAGTGATAAGCATATTAGGCTCAAATGCATAAGCCTTGCATAGTGCTCTCCAATTTTTGCATTCAAAATAGGAATAGGTGTCCGCATTGTACAATTTTACGGCAAAAGTATAACCATGCTCGGTCCTTAAGTGAACTCTCTTTACCTCCATACTTTCCTAAGCACTGAAACCAATTTTATCCAAGACAGAAATTCTTGCATGGCAGGGGATACGCTAGTAGAATAATAAAAAATTAAAATTATAAGTTGAAGCAAAAGAAGCAGAAGGCATGCTTAATTATGAAAAAAGACTTATCGTTGTGACTTACTGTATCCACTTTGAAGGTCTTATCCAGCATGATGCTGAAGCGCCTACCACCAAATAGGTGAGGATTGTCACACAGGCCACGCTTGTCTTCGCAGTATTCACACATAACGAATTCCTTTTCGTCATCAGACATTTCCTATGTTCATAGTTGAAACATTTTAAATCAATCAAAAAAAACTACCAGGAAACTTTAGGTCTGCCGAGTCTTCCTTCCTAAACACTTATCTCACGTATATGGTGGACACTCCCTCACCGATTTTTTGACCATCGATGATGGTCGCTACTCCTCCTTTCCTTAGTGCATAACAAATATCTAGCACAAGGAGAAGAAGGAGAAGCGACCCTCATGACAACTGTCGGCATTCTTCTTCTCTCATATATGGTGGACACTCCCTCACCGATTTTTCGACCGTCCATGCTGGTCGCTACTAGTTCTATTAACCACTTCCTAAATAAACTATTTCTATCAAACACTTACTAAAAAACAGTAAAAAAAACTAAATTATCTCTTGCGTCCGTACATCGTCGAATATTATCACTAATACATCTTGAATAGTATCATACATATAACATCACTAATACAGTTAGAACCGTAGCGAACGACGGGTATCGGCGCGGGCGGTATACACCCAAAGAGAAGGAACCATCGCAGGATCATAGCTCGGGTGAGATCCCTGAAGAACCTGTCAGGTATTGGAGAACCTGGCGTCCAACACGACCATATAGCGTCGGACGTGCTCGTTCTCCTTAACACGGTGACTTATCATCTCCGTGGGGGCCGGCTCCCTCTGCACCGACAGTGGCCCACGCGACCGCCACCAAACAACCTCTGGGTCGACGACGGGCTGCCTCCTCACCAAGCTATGCGCCCCAGAAGGTAGCACCTCCCAGTACCAGCCCGACGGAACCTAGTCCCGGAAATGGCCCCTATAAGCAAGCAGGCCTCCTCCGCCGAGTTGGCGACGAGGATGCGGGCCAGGCATCGTCGACGTCGGGAACAAATGCTTAATTATGAAAACAAAATCAATAAACACTTAGCAGACCTAAAGTCAACCCGTTCCATATATCGAGCAATGACATAGAAAAAATGCTCTATGTTTTGCTGGAATATCATTGAATTCCCGTTGTGGCAAATCACAAGCACTCGATATGTCCTACATTGTAGCACAAGTCATGCTAAAATTCGTGGAAAAAATTTGGCATGACCTTTGCTTAAAACAAGACATTTTGAGCGCCTAAAATTCACCGAAACGGAAATGAATCAACATTCCGGTGAAACATAGGCCACTCAGATGATTTGCATATAACAGCAAGAAAAATATAGAACTTGAAGAAAACGCAATAAGTCCTTTTCCTTCACAATATTTGAAACTAAATGCCGCTTACCTAAATTTATGTACTAATATGAAACGTAGCTAAATTTCCGTCCTAATTTAAAAACATAGTTAATTTCATACTAATTAATTAGGGGTATACTGCCTAATCTATCCTAGGGTTCATACTATTTCATCCTAATCTGTCCTAGAGAGACAAAGAGAGGAGGGACAGAGGACTTACAAGGGGCTAGGGGAGACGTCGGCGGCGAGGTGGAGCTCGGGGGGGATGTCGGCGGCGATGTGGAGCTCAGGGGAGATGTCGGCGACGAGGTGGATCTCAAGGGAGACGGAGGGCGCGCAGGTGGCGACGGACGGGTGCGGGTGGAGGAGCGGGCGACGACGGAGGGAGGCGACGAACGACGGCGTGGGCAGGCGACGGAGGGCGACATCAGCGTCGGAGGAGAGGGATTGATCGAATGGGGGAATGGATGGAGGAAAGAAGTGGAGGAGGAAGCCTGAGGAGGGCTTATGTCAAGATAGCAGTAGCGCGTTTTACAAAAGAATGCTACTGCTACCTGACATAGCTATAGCGCGCTCCTGGGGGAGGTGCTACTGCTAAGTGGGGCTTGCCATGTGGCCAGGTTCAAACTTAGTCGTAGCGCCCTACCCAAAAACAACGCTACTACTAAGTAGTTAGCAGTAGAGCCGTTTCTTGACGCGCGCTACATCTATGTAGCAGTAGCACCTCTTTTCATCCAGTGCTACTAATAAGGTTATGTGTATAATGTTTTCCCTAGTAGTGTAATGGAAGAGCCCCTTGAGAAATTGTTGACCCGGTCAAAATCGGATGATCTAATTCTAAATTGAAGCCTCAATTATTTGTGAAGATTTTAAAATTAGAAAGCATAGTGTATTGTATACAAAAAATGAAAGTGATTGTTGACCCGGTCAAAATTGGGTGACCAAATTCCAATTGGAGACCTCAATGATTGTGAGGCCTCCAATCCTAGAAGGATTAGTGCTATTTTTTTAGTATAATTGTGCATGTCTGTTTCAGGTTTGGTAGAACTGGGTAAAGTATAGCTTGAGGAAGAAGTTTGTGCATTTATTGCCTGCCCTCATTTGAGTCAGGTCAACGAATACCTCCATTCACAATACATAAGTGATATGGGCAGGCTTTTCAGCCTGCCCTCATTTGAGTCAGGTCATTAAATACCTCCATTTACAAATGTGTTGCCTTCGTGTGGCCTCTTCAACGGTGTTCGTGGCTTCACGACGAGCGATATGGGTGTATCTCCTCGTGTTCATCGATATAAAATAATTTTTCAGTCCAATACAATGATGCATAAGTGATTCTATGGTAACCACAAAGTCAAACTCCTATAAAAACAACAACTAATCCAAACCAAATTTAAAATTTGGATCAAAACTAAGCATACCCTAATCATGCCAATGGTAAGCACATATAGCACGGATTCACCAGAAAATAAGTTAGGGGTCGGAAGAGAAACACACCGTAAAACGATCATGTGGAAGGATTCAAGTTGAAAATGAGTGAGTAGAGAAAGCCGGTAGAATTTTGTTAGGTTTTGGAGATGTTTGGGAGAAAGAAGTAGAAGAAAGAAAAGAATTGGGGGTGATTACCTCTATGTCCGCCGATATGGCGTCGCTAGCATGCGGTGCGAGCGCTGGTAAGAGCGCTTGCACTCGTATCATTAAAGATGTTGTCGTGCGTTATGGTAGGCCACTGTAATCCTCACCTACCTGGTACAAGAGCTTTCGCTCGTAGGAGACGTCATCTTGATCTTTTGGAGTTTCTGCTTCTCTGGTCGTAGACACGGTATGAGCGTTGGTACGATCGCTTCCGGTCATACCTGACGCCGTCTTTGCCTTTGGATGTGTTGGTTGTTGCCATCTAGGGGCAGTACGACTGCGGCGCACGTACCCCACCACATCGAACTTTCTATTTGCTTCTGTTGGCTCTTCATGCTGTTGGTACTACCGCACGTACGACCATGGTCGTACCGGATGCCGACTTTGCTTTTATTTCTTTTGAATCTCTTTTTCTTTGAGAATTCCTGCGAGATTGCCTCCAACATAGCAACATAACATATATTTATTGGCCTTATTAGCACATATTTTTATCATCTTTTCCTCTGCAATATAAAAACTTCATCACTCTTTTTATTGAAATCTAAACAAAAAACTAACTCTCATCTACCTTATTTGTGTGGGTTGTCTCTCACTAAGCGCTTTGTTTTTGTCTGGATAGCTCGACCGTAGTGACGATTACTTGAGTACCAAAATGTCAATCCCATAGCTTCTGTCATTAACTATTGGGAAACGTTGCATGGGAAACAAAATTTTCCTATGCTTCACCAAGATCAATCTAGGAGATGAGCATCTATGAGAGGAAAGATTGTATCCACATATCCTTGTAGATCGCTAAGCGGAATCGTTAAAGAACGCGGTTTATGTAGTCTTATGTCTCCGCGATCCAAATCGCTAGCCGTCCCACGAACTCCCGATCAAGTGCCGAACGGACGGCACCTCCGCGTTCAGCACACGCGCAGCTCGATGATGATCTCCGTCTTCTTGATCCAGCAAGAGGGAGCAGAGATGTAGATGGGTTCGCCGGCAGCACAACGGCGTGGCGGCGATGGTGGTGGAGCTGATCCGGCAGACCTTCGCTAAGCGTCGCCGAATCAATCTAGAGGAGAGGCTATCGGATAGGGAGGAAGGGTTGCGTCGTGGCTTAGGGTGTGGCTGCCCTCCTCCCTCTCACATATATATAGGGGGAGGGGTGGTGCGCCCAACCCCTAGGGTTTCCCCCTTGGGGCGACGGCCAAGGGTGGAGGCGCCCTAGGGTGGCTTGCCACCCAAGTAAGGTGGCACCAACCCTAGGGTTGGCCCTCCCACCAACCCTCAAGCCGCATGGGCCTTTGTGAGAGGGGCGGCCAGCCTACCAGGGGATGGTGTGCCCTCTCTCACAGCCCATGTAGCCCTTTGGGGCTGGTGGCCCCTTCCGGTGGACCCTCGGGACCCTTCCGGCACCCCCGGTACGTTACCCGTGATGCCCGAACCTTTCCCGGTAACCAACACGAAACATCCTATATATGAATCCTCACCTCCGGACCATTCCGGAGCTCCTCGCCATGTCCGGAATCTCATCCGGAACTCTGAACAACCTTCGGTCACCAACACACATAACTCATCTATACCGAAATGTCACCGAACCTTAAGTGTGCAGACCCTGCGGGTTCGAGAACTATGTAGACATGACCGAGACACCTCTACGGTCAATAACCAATAGCGGGACCAAGATGCCCATATTGATTCCTACATATTCTACGAAGATCTTTATCGGTCGAACCTCTATGTCAAGGATTCAGTTAATCCCGTATGATGTTTCCTTTGTCCTTCGGTATGTTACTTGCCCGAGGTTCGATCGTCGGTATCTCTATACCTAGTTCAACCTCGTTACCGGAGAGTCTCTTTACTAGTTCCATAACACAAGATCTCGTGGCTAACAGTTAGTCACATTGCTTGCAAGGCTTATTGTGATGTTGTATTACCGAGTGGGCCCTGAGATACCTCTCCGTCACACAGAGTAAGAAATCCCAGTGTTGATCCATGCCAACCCAGCAGACACCCTCGGAGATACCTGTAGAGCACCTTTATAGTCATCCAGTTACATTGCGACGTTTGATACACACAAGGCACTCCTCCAGTGTTAGTGAGTTGCATGATCTCATGGTCATAGGAACATATACTTGACATGCAGAAAATTGTAGCAATAAAGTGACACGATCATATGCTACGTTTATATTTGGGTCTTGTCCATCACATCATGCTCCTAATGATGTGATTCCGTTATCAGCTGACATCTCATGTAAATGGCTAGGAAACCTTGACCATCTTTGATCAACGAGCTAGTTTACTAGAGGCACACTAGGGACAAAGTGTTGCCTATATATCCACACATGCAATGTGTTTCCAGTCAATGCAATTATAGAATGGACAATAAACAATTACCATGAACAAGGAAATATAATAATAAACTGTTTATTTATTGCCTCTAGGGCATATTTCCAATAGTCTCCCACTTGCACTAGAGTCAATAATCTAGTTCACATCACTATGTGATTTACATTGTAATGAATCAAACACCCATGCAGTTCAGGTGTTGATCCTGTTTAGCCCTTGGAAGAGGTTTAGTCAACGGGTTCGCAACATTCAGATCCGTGTGCACTTTGCAAATATTTATGTCCTCCTCCTTGACGTAATCGTGGATGGAATTGAAGCGTCGCTTTATGTGTCTGGTCCTCTTGTGAAACCTTGGTTCCTTGGCCAGAGCAATGGCACCAGTGTTGTCACAGAACAGAGCCATTGGATTCAGTGCACTGGGTACTACTCCAAGATCTATCATGAACTGCTTCATCCGAGGCTACGATGTACTCTGCTTTGCATGTAGAATCGGCTACCACGCTTTTCTTGGAACTGCGCTAGCTTACCGCTCCCCCGTTAAGAATAAATACATTTCCGGTTTGCGACTTAGAGTCATCCGGATCAGTGTCAAAGCTTGCATCGACGTAACCCTTTACGACGAGCCCTTGATCACCTCCATAAATGAGAAACATTTCCTTAGTCCTTTTCAAGTACTTAAGGATACTCTTGACCGCCGTCCAGTGCTCCATTCCAGGATCACTCTGAAACCTTCCGGCCATACTTATGGCAAGGCTGACATCGGGTCTTGTGCACAGCAACACATACATGATAGAGCCTATGGCTGAAGCATAGGGGACGACACTCATCTTTTCTCTATCTTCTACAATTACTGGGCATTGGGTCTTACTCAACTTCACACCTCGTAACACAGGTAAGAACCCCTTCTTAGAATGATCCATTTTGAACTTCTTCAAAACTTTATCAAGGTATGTGCTTTGTGAAAGTGCTATCAAGCATCTCGATCTATCTGTATAGATCTTAATGCCTAATATGAAAGCAGCTTCTCCGAGGTCCTTCATTGAAAAACTCTTGTTCAAATATTCCTTCACGCTTTCTAGCATTTTTATATTGTTTCCAATCAGCAATATGTCATCGACATATAATATTAGAAACGCTACAGTGCTCCCACTCACTTTCTTGTAAAAACAAGCTTCTTCGTAAACATGTATAAACCCAAATGCTTTGATCACCTCATCAAAACGCTTATTTCAACTCCGAGACGCTTGCACCAGTCCACAAATGGATCGCTGGAGTTTGCAAACTTTGTCAGCATTTTCTGGATCGACAAAACCTTCCGGTTGCATCATATACAACTCTTCCTCAAGGAAACCATTAAGGAATGCTGTTTTGACATCCATCTGCCAAATTTCATAGTCGAAATATGTAGCTATTGCTAACATGATTGTGACGGACTTAAGCATCGCTACCGGTGAGAAGGTCTCATCGTAGTCAACTCCATGAACTTGTGAAAAACCCTTTGCCACAAGTCGAGCTTTATAGACAGTGACATTACCATCCGCCTCCGTCTTCTTCTTAAAGATCCATTTGTTCTGAATGGCCTTTTGCCCTTCAGGTAATACTTCCAAAGTCCATAGTTTGTTTTCATACATGGATCCCATCTCGGATTTCATGGCCTCTAACCATTTCTCGGAATCCGGGCCCATCATCGCTCCTTCATAGCTCGTAGGTTCATCGTTGTCTAACAACATGACCTCCAAGACAGGGTTGTTGTACCACTCAGGAGCAGTACGCGCCCTTGTCGACCTATGAGGTTCAATAGTAACTTGATCTGAAGTTTGATGATCATCATCGTTAATTTCCTCTTCAAACGTCATTGGCTCCACAGAAACATCTTTTTGTGCTGCGGTACTCTCTAGTTGAACCAGATGTTCAACAACCTTATCAAGCTCTATCTTCCTCCCACTCAATTCTTTCGAGAGAAACTCTTTCTCCAAAAATGTTCCGTTTTTTGTGACAAACACTTTGCCTTCGGATATGAGATAGAAGGTATACCCAACTGTCTCTTTTGGGTATCCTATGAAGACACATTTCTCCGCTTTGGGTTCCAGCTTTTCTGGCTGAAGCTTTTTGACGTAAGCATCACATCCCCAAACTTTAAGAAATGACAATTCTGGCTTCTTGCCAAACCACAGTTCATATGGCGTCATCTCAACGGATTTCGATGGTGCCCTATTTAAAGTGAATGCAACTGTCTCTAATGAATAACCCCAAAATGATAGTTGCAAATCGGCAAGAGACATCATAGAACGCACCATATCCAATAAGGTTTGATTACGACGTTCAGACACACCATTACGCTGTGGTATTCCAGGCGATGTCAATTGTGAAATAATTCCACACCGTCTGAAGTGACTGCCAAACTCATAACTAAGATATTCACCTCCTCGATTAGATCAAAGGAATTTAATCTTCTCGTTTTGACGATTCTCAACTTCACTCTGAAACTGCTTAAACTTTTCAAACGTTTCAGACTTGTGTTTCATTAAGTAAATATACCCATATCTACATAAGTCATCAGCGAAGGTGAGAAAATAATGATATCCACCACGCGCCTCAATGTTCATTGGACCGCACACATCAGTATGTACGATTTCCAACAAATCACTCGCCCGTTCCATTTTTCCATAGAACGGCGTTTTTGTCATCTTGCCCATGAGGCATGGTTCACATGTGTCAAGTGATTCAAAATCAAGTGACTCCAAAAGTCCATCAGCATGGAGCTTCCTCGTGCGTTTTACACCAATATGACTCAAACGGCAGTGCCACATGAAAGTGGTACTGTCATTATCAACTCTACATCTTTTGGCATCAATGTTATGAACATGTGTATCATCACTATCAAGATTCAACATGAATAAACCCCTCACATTGGGTGCATGACCATAAAATATATTACTCATATAAATAGATCAACTATTATTCCCTGATTTAAATGAGTAACCATCTCGCAATAAACAAGATCCAGATATAATGTTCATGCTCAATGCAGGCACTAAATTCAAGTTCATCACTAATCCGATGGTAATTGAAGAGAGAGTGTGCTGACGGTGATCACATCGACCTTGGAATCATTTCCCACGCGCATCATCACTTCATCCTTAGCTAGCCTCCATCTATTTTGTAGGTCCTGCTTTGAGTTGCAAATGTGAGCAACCAAACCGGTATAAAATACCCACGCACTACAACGAGAGCTAGTAAGGTACACATCAATAACATGTATATCATATATACCTTGTTTGTTGTTGGTCGCCTTCTTGGCAGCCAGATACTTGGGGCAGTTCCGCTTCCAGTGACCAGTTCCCTTGCAATGAAAGCACTCAGTTTATGGCTTGGGTCCAGCCTTGGGTTTCTTCACGGGAGGAGCAACTGCTTTGCCACCCTTCTTGGAGTTACCCTTCTTGCCCTTGCCATGCTTCTTGAAACTAGTGGTTTTATTGACCATCAACACTTGATGTTCTTTCTGGATTTCAGACTAAGCAACTTTTAGCATCGCAAACAGCTCGATGACTGACTTGGCCATCCCGTGCATGTTATAGTTCATCACAAAGCTCTTGTAGCTAGGTGGCAATGATTGAAGAACTCTATCAGTGATCGCCTCCGGTGGAAGGGGCATCCCTAACTCCGCCAGATAGGTGGAATACCTAGACATTCTGAGTATATGTTCACTGATAGACCCGTTCTACTCCAGCTTGCAAGCATAGAACTTATCGGAGGTCTCATACCTCTCGATCCGGGCATTATTCTTAAAGATAAACTCCAACTCTTGGAACATCTCATATGCTCCATGACATTCAAAACATCTTTCAAGTCCCGGTTCTAAGCCATACAACATTGCACATTGAACTATCAAGTAATCTCCAGAACGTGCCTCCCAAGCGTTCTTAACGTCTTCGGACGACACGGGAGTGGGTGGGTCACCAAGCGGTGCATCAAGGACATAAGCCTTCTAGGAAGCCATGAGGATAATCCTAAGATTACGGGCCCAGTCCACAAAGTTACTTCCATCATCTTTCAACTTAGCTTTCTCTAGGAACAAATTAAAATTCAGGGGTGCTACTGCGCGAGCCATTGATCTACAACATAAATTAGCAAAGGTTACTAAGACTATTGTTCAAGATAATGAGTTTAGTTAATCAAATTACTAAAGCTCCCACTCAAATTGACATCCCTCAGGTCATTTGAGTGATACATGATCCATATTCACGAACTCAAGTCCGATCATCATGTGAGTTAAGGTGGTTTCAATGGTGAACATTATCATGTTGATCATATCTACTATATGACTCATTCTTGACCTTTCGGTCTCTTATATTCCGAGGCCATGTATGTACATACTAGGCTCATCAAGTTTAACCCGAGTGTTCCGCATGTGCAACACTAGCTTGAACCTGTTGTATGCGAACATAGAGTCTATCACACCCGATCATCACGTGGTGTCTCGACACGATGAAATTTCGCAACGGTGCACACTCGGGGAGAACACAATTCATCTTGAAATTTAAGTGAGGGATCACCTTATAATGCTACCGTCGTTCTAAGCAAAACAAGGTGCATAAAAGGATTAACATCACATGCAAATCATAAGTGACATGATATGGCCATGAACTTGTGCTTTTGATCTCCATCTCCAAAGCACCGACATGATCTCCATCGTCACCGGCATAACACCATTATCTCCATCATTGTGTCTCCATTGGGGTTGTCGCGCCCACCATGCTCATACTACTATTGCTACCGCTTAGCGATAAAGTAAATCATTACATAGCGCTTATAGATTGACACGCAGGTCATACAATAATCAAAGACAACCCTATGGTTCCTGCCGGTTGTCGTACTCATTGACATGCAAGTCGTGATATTCTATACAAAACATGATCATCTCATACATTACATATATCTCATCATGTAATTGGCCTTATCACATCACAACATACCCTGCAAAAACAAGTTAGACGTCCTCTAATTGTTATTGCATGTTTTACGTGGGTGCTATGGGTATCTAGCAAGAACGATTCTTACCTACGCAAAACCACAACGGTGATATGAAGATTGCTTTTCAACCTTCTACAAGGACTGCCTTAATCAAATCCGATCCAACTAAAGTGGGAGAGACAGACACCCGCCAGCCATCTTTATGCAACAAAGTCACATGTCAGTCGATGGAACATGGTCTCTCGTAAGTGTACGAGTAAAGTCGGTCCAAGAAGCTTCATCCCACAATACCACTGAACCAAGAAAAGACTAAGGGAGGAAGCAATCTGAATATCAATGCCCACAAACTCCTTTGTGTTCTACTCAAAATCTCATCTACGCATAGACCTAGCTCATGATGCCACTGTTGGGGAACGTTGCATGGGAAAAAATTCCTACGCTTCACCAAGATCAATCTAGGAGATGAGCATGTATGAGAGGAGAGATTGGATCCCCATACCCTGGTAGATCGCTAAGCGGAAGCGTTAAAGAACGCGGTTGATGTAGTCGTAAGTCTCCGCGATCCAAATCGCAAGCCGTCCCACGAACTCCCGATCAAGTGCCGAACGGATGGCACCACCGCATTCAGCACACGTGCATCTCGATGATGATCTCCGCCTTCTTGATCCATCAATAGGGATCAGAGAGGTAGATGGGTTCTCCGGTAGCACGACGACATGTCGGCGATGGTGGTGGAGCTGATCCGATAGAGCTTCGCTAAGCGTCGTCGAATCAATCTAGAGGAGAGGCTATCGGAGAGGGAGGAAGGGCTGCGCCTTGGCTTAGGGTGCGGCTACACTCCTACCTC
This sequence comes from Hordeum marinum, assembly GCA_022496015.1. Classification (NCBI taxonomy): domain Eukaryota; kingdom Viridiplantae; phylum Streptophyta; class Magnoliopsida; order Poales; family Poaceae; genus Hordeum; species Hordeum marinum. The sequence goes on from CM039673.1 coordinate 461,678,763, forward strand.
TCACATATATATAGGGGGAGGGGTGGTGCACCCAACCCCTAGGGTTTCATCCTTGGGGCGGCGGCCAAGGGTGGAGGTGCCCTAGGGTGGCTTGCCACCCAAGTAAGGTGGCGCCAACCCTAGGGTTGGCCCTCCCACCAACCCCCAGCATCATGGGCCTTTGTGGGAGGGTCATCCAGGCCACCATGGGATAGTGTGACCTCTCTCACAGCCCATGTAGCCCTTTGGGGCTGGTGGCCCCTTCCGGTGGACCCCCGGGACCCTCCCAGCACCCTCGGTACGTTATCGGTGACGCCCGAACTTTTCCCGGTAACCAAAATGGAACGTCCTATATATGAATCTTCACCTCGAAACCATTACGGATCTCCTCGTCATGTCCAGGATCTCATACGGGACTCTAAACAACCTTCAGTCACCAACACACATAACTCATCTATACCGAAACGTCACCGAACCTTAAGTGTGCAGACCCTATGGGTTTGAGAACTACGTAGATATGACCGAGACACCTCTACGGTCAATAATCAATAGCAGGACCTGGACGCTCATCTTGATTCCTACATATTGTACGAAGATCTTTATCGGTTGAACCTCTATGTGAAGGATTTAGTTAATCCCGTATGGTGTTCCCTTTGTCCTTTGGTATGTTACTTGCCCGAGGTTCGATCGTCGGTATCTCTATACCTAGTTCAACCTCATTACCGGCAAGTCTCTTTACTCATTTCGTAATACTCCTATGTCTAACAGTTAGTCACATTGCTTGCAAGGCTTATTGTGATGTTGTATTACCAAGTGGGCCCTGAGATACCTCTCCGTCACATGGAGCAACAAATCCTAGTGTTGATCCATGCCAACCGAGCAGACACCCTCGGAGATACCTGTACAACACCTTTATAGTCACCCAGTTATGTTGTGACATTTGATACACACAAGGCACTCCTCCAGTGTCAGTGAGTTGCATGATCTCATGGTCATAGGAACATATACTTGACATGCATAAAACTGTAGGAATAAACTGACATGATCATATGCTACATTTATAGTTTGGGTCTTGTCCATCACATCATTCTCCTAATGATGTCATCCCGTTATCAAATGAAATTTCATGTCAATGGCTAGGAAACCTTGACCATATTTTATCAACAATCTAGTTTACTAGAGGCACACTAGGGACAAAGTGTTGTCTATATATCCACACATGCAATGTGTTTCCAGTCAATGCAATTATAGCATGGACAACAAACGATTATAATGAACAAGGAAATATAATAATAAACAATTTATTTATTGCCTCTAAGGCATATTTCCAACATTAACGACGATAAATTCTCCGGTTTAGTCTTTTTGACAAAAGTATCATTTGATGGAAGATCAGATCTCACATTTCGTTCCAAAAATCAATAGTGCTTTTATAGTTCTAAGGAATGGCCCATCGAGAAGAGTAGGTCTAATGGGATTTTTAGGCATATCAACTATAACAAGATCAATCATAACAACGCAATCGTTATTTTGAATGATCTCACCATGCTTAATACCTATTACTTGTGTAATGATAGAATTGGTCATATTCAAATTTATTTCATTATTAACAAAAGGATCAAGATCAAGACTATCATATATGGACTTAAGTATAGTGGAAACACTAGCACCAAGATCACACAAAGCATTCAACTTATTCAAATCAATCTCATTTTCAATAGTAGGTTCAAATATATCCTCTTGTTTAGAGGGTAGATTACCATATAGCTTCTTTCATTCATCATCCAACTCACGTAACTTAATTGATACTTTATCAACAAAACGATTATACACTTTGTCATTTGATACTTCAGGTAGTGGGTGCTTCATCGTATATGTACAAATGGGGGTTTGGACTATGGGATTTTACAAAATCTAGGTCAAAGGCATCATTACTAGTGATTGGATTTAAAACCCACATGTGTGGAGTAGATGAGTGTTAGAAAGTGCCCAACTGTTGGGGAACGTTGCATGGGAAACAAAAAAATCCTACGCACACGAAAGATCTATCCATGGAGATGTATAGCTAAGAGAGGGGCAGTGTATCTACATACCCTTCTAGATCACTAATCGTAAGCATTTAGAAACACAGTTGATGTAGTCGTATGTCTTCATGATCCAATCTCGATCCGTTCTGATCTAGGTCCGAACGGACGACACCTCCGCGTTCAGCACACGTGCGGCTCAATTATGTCTCCGCCTCCTCGATCTAGCGAGCAAGGGTAGAGTAGTAGATGAGTTCTCCGACATCACGAAGGCATGGTGGAAGTGGTGGTGGTGCTATCCTGGCAGGGCTATGCCGAGCACTATCGAAACCGCGAACGGAGGAGAAAATGATCTAGGAAGAGAGAGGGTTTCCAAGGGCTTGGTGTGTCCTCTTGAGGTGCCCCTTGCCTCTATATATCAGTGGAGGGGCATGGGGAATAGCCCTTCCAAACCCTAGGGCGCAGCCAAGGGGGAGGATTTGGACTCCTAGTCCAATTCCCTCTCTTTCCATACACAGGTGGACTTTCCTCCTCTCCCAAGCCACATAGGCCTTGAGGGACTTGTGTGCCTGGCCCAATAAAGCCAGGGCGTCTCCCCTCAGCCCATGCAAACCCCTGGTACGTGGTGGAACCCTGTGTGGACTTCCGTACTTGTCCAGAAGTTCCCAGAACCATCTAGAAGCTTCCCGATACAATACCGAAAAAACCTAAAACTTTTCCGATAGCCAAAATATGACTTCCCATATATAAATCTTTACCTCCGGACCATTCCGGAGCTCCTCGTGATGTTCGGTATCTCATCTGGGACTCTAAAAAACATTTGGTCACCAACATACATAACCCAATAATACTATATCATTACTGAACATTAAGCGTGCGGACCCTACGGGTTCGAGAATCATGTGGACATGACCGAGACACCTCTATGGTCAATAACCAATAGAGGAACCTGGATGCCCATATTGGTTCCCACATATTCTACAAAGATCTTTATCAGTCGAACCATGATGCCAAGGATTCCATCAATCTCGTATGCAATTCCCTTTGTCCAGTGGTATCTTACTTGCCCTAGATTCGATCGTCGGTATCTCCATACCTAGTTTAATCTTGTTACCGGCAAGTCTCGTTACTCGTTCCATAATACAAGATCCCATAACTAACTCCTTAGTCACATTGCTTGCAAGTTCTTGTGTTGTTGTATTACCGAGAGAGTCAGAGATTCCTCTCCGTCATATGGAGTGATAAATCCCAGTATCGGTCCATGCCAACCCAACAAACACCCTCGGAGATACCTATAGAGAACCTTTATGATCACCCAGTTACGAAGTGACGTTTGATGCACACAAGGAATTCCTCCGTTGTTAGGGAGTTGCATGATCTCATGGTCTTTGGAACAGATACTTGACATGAAGAAAGCAACTTCAACAAACTAAGTGATACGATCATATGCTATGCTTACAGTTGGGTCTTGTCCATCACATCATTATCCTAATGACATTCTCCTGTTATCAAATGACAACCCACGTCTATGGTTAGGAAACCTTAACAATCTTTGATCAAGGAGCTAGTACAGTAGAGGCTCACTAGGGACATTGTGTCTTCTATATATCCATGCATGTATTTTAGTTCCCGGTCAATACAATTCTAGCATGGATAATAAACGATTATCATGAACAAGGAAATATGATAGTAACCACTTTATTATTGCCTCCAGGGCATATTTCCAACAGTCTCCCACTTCCACTAGAGTCAATAATATAGTTCACATCGCCATGTGATTCACACCCAATGAGTCTTGGGGCCTAATCATGTTTTGCTTGTTAGAGGGGTTTTACTCAACGAGTCTGCAAGATTTAGATCCGTGTGCACTTTGCAAATATATATGTCATATTGTAGATGCTACTACCGCGCTCCACTTGGAGCTATTCCAAATGACTGCTCCACTATACGTATCCGGTTTTCTACTCAGAATCATCTAGATTGGTGTCAAAGCTTGCATTGACGTAACCATTTACATCGAACTCTTTATCACCTCCATTGCCGAGAAACATTTCCTTAGTCCTCTTTAGGTATAGAAGGATAATTTTGACTGCTGTCTAGTGATCCACTCCTGGATCACTCTTGTACCCCCTTGCCAAACTCATGGCAAGGCACACATCACATGCGGTACAAATGATGGCATACAGTATAGAGCCTATGGCTGAGGCATAGGGGACGACCTTCGTCCTTTCTCTTTCTTCTGTCGTGGTCGAGCTTTGAGTCTAACTCAACTTCACACCTTACAATACATGCAAGAACTCATTCTTTGTCTGCTCCATTTTGAGCTCCATCAAAATCTTGTCAAGGTGTGTACTGTGTGAAAGTCTTATCAAGTGTCTTGATCTATCTCTATATATTTTGATTCTCAATATGCAAGCAGCTTTACCTAGGTGTTCCTTTGAACAACTCCTTTTAAATGACCCGTTATGCTTTCAAGAAATTCTAGATCATTTCCAATAAACAATATGTGATACACATATACTTATCAAAAATGCTATAGTGCTCCCACACACTTTCTTGTAAATACAAGTTTCTTCATAAACTTTGTACAAACCCAAAAGCTTGGATCACCTCATCAAAGAATGCATTTCAACTCCGAGATGCTCGCACGAGTCCATAGAGGGATCACTGGACCTCGGATACCTTTTAGCATCCTTAGGATCAACAAAACCTTCCGGTTGTATCATATACAACCATTTCCTTAAGGAAACCGTTAAGGAAACACTGTTTTGACATCCATTTGCCAGATTTATTAATCAAAAAATGCAGCAACTGCTAACATAATCCCAATAGACTTTAGCATCGCTACGGGCGAGAAAGTCACATCGTAGTCAACTCCTTGAACTTGTCGGAAACCTCTTTGCCACAAGTCGAGCATTATAAATATTGACATTACTATCATCGTTTGTGTTCTTCTTAAAGATCCATTTGTACTTAACGGCTTGCGGGTCATCGTGCAAGTCTACCAAAGTCCATACTTGGTTTTCATACATGGATCCTACCTCGGATTTTATGGCCTCTAGCCATTTGTGAGAATCCAGACCCCACCATCGCTTCTTCATAGTTCATAGGCTCATCGTTGTCTAACAGCTTGATTTTCAAGACAGGATTACCGCACCACTCTGGGTAGTACGTGTCCTTGTCGACATACGAGACTCAGTAGTAGCTTGATCCGAAGTTTCATGATCATCATAATTAGCTTCGTCTTCAATTGGTGTACGCATCACAGGAACACTTTTCTGTGTTGCGCTACTTTCCAATTCAAGTGAAAGATTGATAGCCTTATCAAGTTCTACCTTCCTCCCACTCACTTCTTTCGGGAGAACCTCCTTCTCTGGAAAGGATCCATTCTTGGGAACAAAGACCTTGCCTTCGGGTTTGTGATAGAAGGTATACCCATTTGTTGCTCTAGGGTATCTTATGAAGATGCACTTTTCCGCTTTGGGTTCGAGCTTATCAAACATAAGTGTTGTATCCCCAAACTCTAAGAAATGATAGCTTAGGTTTCCTGCCAAACCATAATTCATACGGTGTCATCTCAACAGATTTAGATGGTGCCCTATTTAAAGTGAATGTTAGTGTCTCTAATGCATAACCCCAAAACGATAGTGACAGATCAATAAGATACATCATAGATCACACCATATCTAATACAATACGATTGCGACGCTCGGACACACCATTACGCTGTGGTATTGCAAGTGGCGTGAGCTGTTAAATAATTCTAGATTGTCTTAAATGCATGCCAAACTCATAACTCAGATATTCTCCCCCACGATCATATCGTAGACATTTTATCTTCTTGTCATAATGATCTTCAAATTCACTTAAAATTCCTTGAACTTTTCAAAATTGCAGACTTGTGTTTCATCAAGTACATATACCCGTATGTACCCAAATCGTATGTGAAAGTAAGGTAATAATGATATTCACTGCGTGCTTTCATACGTCTCCAACGTATCTATAATTTATGAAGTATTCATGCCATGTTTACAATAATTCTATATGATTTTGGTATGATTTTATTAGAACTAACCCATACTGATGCTGTTTTCAGCAGAACTACTGTGGTGTTGTTTTTGTGCAAAAATAAAAGTTCTCGGAATGAGCTGAAAATTTACGGGGAATATTTTTGGAAAATATAAAAAATACTGGAGCAAAGAGTCAGCGGAGAGGAAGGCCGAGGAAGCCACAAGCCACAGGGGCATGCCCACCCCCCTAGGGCACACCCCATGGCTTGTGACTTCCTGGTGGACCCCCTGGATTTGTTTCCGCTGCCACAAACTCTTATAAATACAGAAACCCCTGAAAAGAAACCTAGATCGGGAGTTCCTCCGCCGCAAGCCTCCAGAGCCACGAAAAACCAATCGGGAGCCCGTTTTGGCACCCTGCCGGAGGGGGAAACCATCACCGGAGGCCATCTTCATCATCCTGTCGCTCTCCATGACGAGGAGGGAGTAGTTCCCCCTCAGGGCTGAGGGTGTGTACCAGTAGCTATGTCTTTGATCTCTCTCTCTCTCTCTCTCTCTCTCTCGTGTTCTTGGGATGACACGATCTTGATGTACCGCAAGCTTTATTGATATAGATGAATCTTATGGAGTCTTCCCCTCTCTATCTTGTTGTGATGAATTGAGTTTTCCCTTTGAAGTTTTCTTATCGGATTGAGTCTTTAAGGATTTGAGAACACTTGATGTATGTCTTGCGATGGGATATCCGTGGTGACAATGGGATGTTCTATTGATCCACTTGATGTATGTTTTGGTGATCAACTTGCGGGTTCCGTGACCTTGGGAATCTATGCATAAGGGTTGGCACACATTTTTTCCTTGACTTTCCGGTAGAAACTTTGGGGCACTCTTTGAAGTTCTTTTTGTTGGATTGAACACGATGAATCTGAAATTATGTGATGCATATCGTATAATCAAGCCCATGGGTACTTGTGGTGACATTGGAGTATCTAGGTGACATTAGGGTTTTGGTTGATGTGTATCTTAAGGCGTTATTTTAGTACGAACTGTAGGGCTGTTTGTGACACTTATAGGGATAACTCATAAGATTGATAGGAATAGATAACTTTGAGGTGGTTTCGTACCCTACAATAATTTCTTCATTATTTCTCTACTATTTGTGACTTTAGAGTGAACTCTTTGCCGCATGAGAGGTATTTACATATGATTCAACTATGCCAACATTGTTGAGAGAAATTGCACTAGCGAAAGTATGGACCCTAGGCCTTGTTTCCAAGCATTTATACAACGTTTTGCTTGTTGTTTACTATTTTTTACCTTGCTATTTTTATATTTTCAGATTACAAAAACCTATATCTACCATCAATATTACACTTGTATCACCATGTCTTCGCTGAAGTAGTGCACCTATACAATTTACCATTGTATTGGGTGTGTTGGGGACACAAGGGACTCTTTGTTATTTGGTTATAGGGTTGTTTGAGAGAGACCATCTTCATCCTACACCTCCCATGGATTGATAAACCTTAGGTCATCCACTTGAGGGAAAATTGCCGCTGTCCTACAAAACTCTGCGCCTGGAGGCCCAACACGAGTCTACAAAAAGAAGGTTGTGTAGTAGACATCAAGCTCTTTTCTGGTGCCGTTGCCAGGGAGGTGAGTGCTTGAAGGTATATCTTTAGATCTTGCAATTAAATCTTTTAGTTTCTTGTTTTTCACTAGTTTAGTCTATAAAAGAAAACTACAAAAAAATGGAATTGAGGTTGCCTCATATGTTTCATCTTTTTAATGTCTTTTGTGAAAATGATGGAAATGAAAATTGTGCTCAAGTGTTATAAGAAGATGTCATTAAAATGTTTGGCACTAAATCTTTGAGTGATGAGCATGATTGCAATGTTGTTAGTACGAATTCTTTGAATATCCATAGTACTAATGATGATTTCACTAGTCATGATTAAAATATTTCTTATAAGCATGTCAATTTTTTTGGAGTGCATAGAGATTGTCAACACATGCCTAAAAGGGAAGATAGATTTTGTAAGAGTAATAAGTATTTAGAAACTAAATGGTTGCAATAGAGGCTATATGTTTGTGCTGAAAGTCTTAATATTTCTCGCTGTCCTTATGAACTTTGCAATGAAAGTGGTCATTTTAATTTCCAATGTGAATCATTTCATGATCGAATTGTGTCCAAAAATTGTGATAACCTCATTACCCTTGAGCATCATAATGAACTTAGTCTATTCTTGGGGTATGAAGAAATGAAACATGAAACTAAGGATGTTCCAGCTTGGGTTCTCATGAAAATGATTGATTTTGATCTAAATGAAATCTATATGTATTGCGTGGTAAATTGCATTGATAATACTTATATTGCTAATTAATTAAATACAAGAAAAAAATAGAAGAGGAATAGAATACTAATGAAGGGGAAGAGGTTTCCCAATATCCTCCTATTTTTTCTTATGATAAATCATGTAACGAGGAGAAGCTTTTTATTCAACCAACATCTTCAAAAAGAAGTTTGGAGGAATTAAATAAAGCCACACATAATGTGGTGAAGAAGAAGAAAAGAAGGAAAAGCAAATGTAAAGATGTATCTCTCCTAAATAATGTTGCTCCCACTATTGATAGGCCTCATGAGAATGAATCAAAAATAGTTGTGGAAAATGATACACTTGAGGATGATTTTGTTATGCCTATTGCTTGTTGTGATAATTATGTTTGGGAAGATAATGATACTTCTTATAATCTTGAAAATATTTATGGTACCAACTTGGAGGATGATGATAATAATTGATATACTATTGGTGCTATTCATACCATTAATGATGAGAGTGATAATGTTTATGATATACAAAGCCACAAGCTTGGGGATGCTATGTTTGATGAAAATGACATGTTTGAGAATTTATTTGCTGCAATTAGTGTTTGTCCCAAGCTTGGGGATTCTATGCTTAATGAAGATGATCTTTTTATTCCCCCTACTTTGAATCATCAAATTTGTTATAATGATTGCATGCCTCCTACTTATGATGATTATTGTGATGATATTTATGCAATGAAAAAGAGTGATGATTACTATTCTGGTACTTGTCATAATTATTAATATCCTTTTACTAAATATTACTCTTTTAGTGTGGAACCAATTTATAGTATTGAAGTCTTTTATGATACTCCCACTATTAGTCATGAGTAGAAATTTGCTTATGTGGAGAGTAGTAAAATTTCTATGCTTGTAGATCATGCAAAGAATGCTTTATGTGATGGTTATATTGTGGAATTCCTTCATGATTCTACTGAAAATTATTATGAGAGAGGAATATATGCTTGTAGGAATCGCAATAATATCAAGTTTCCTCTCTATGTGTTCAAAGTTTTGATGTTATGCTTGTTTTGCCTTCCTATGCTAGATGAGTCTTGCTCCCATAAATTGTTTGCTCAAAAATCCCTATGAATAGGAAGTGGGTTAGACTTACATGTGCTTTTCATGAGATTCATGATGCTCTTTTTCATGTTTCGACTATTATTCCTATACGAGCATCATTAAAATCATCATGCCTAGCTAAAAGGCATTAAAGAAAAGCGCTTGTTGGGAGACAACCCAACACTTTTACTTTTTGTTTTTATGTGATAACATGATTAATATACTTTAGTAATCATGTTTTGTGTCTTTTGTTTCAATAAAGTGCCTAGTAAAGCCTTTCGGATAGTGTGGATACTTGCTTGTTTGATTCTATGCAAAAACAGAAACTTTTGTGTCCAATATATGAATTATCTGATTTTACTGGAGAGTCAAAAAAATGCTAATCGATGTATGTTTTGGTGATCAACTTGTGGGTTCCGTGACCTTGGGAATGTATGCATAAGGGTTGGCACACGTTTTTGTTTTGACTTTCCGGTAGAAACTTTGGGGCACTCTTTGAAGTTCTTTGTGTTTGATTGAACATGTTGAATCTCAAATTATGTGATGCATATCGTATAATCAAGCCCATGGGTACTTGTGGTGACATTGGAGTATCTAGGTGACATTAGGGTTTTGGTTGATGTGTATCTTAAGGTGTTATTTTAGTACGAACTCTAGGGCTGTTTGTGACACTTATAGGGATAGCTCATAGGATTGATTGGAATAGATAACTTTGAGGTGGTTTCATACCCTACAATAATTTCTTCGTTAGTTCTCTGCTATTTGTGACTTTAGAGTGAACTCTTTGTCGCATGAGAGGTGTTTACATATGATTCAACTATGCCAATATTCTTGAGAGAAATTGCCCTAGTGAAAGTATGGACCCTAGGCCTTGTTTCCAAGCATTTATACAATGTTTTGCTTGTTGTTTACTATTTTTTACCTTGCTGTTTTTATATTTTCAGATTACAAAACCTATATCTACAATCCATATTACACTTGTATCACCATCTCTTCGCTGAACTAGTGCAACTATATAATTTACCATTTTATTGTGTGTTTTGGGGACACAAGAGACTCTTTGTTATTTGGTTGCAGGGTTGTTTGAGAGAGACCTTCTTCATCCTACACCTCCCACGGATTGATAAACCTTAGGTCATCCACTTGAGGGAAAATTGTCGTTGTCCTACAAAACTCTGCGCTTGGAGGCCCAACACGAGTCTACAAGAAGAAGGTTGTGTAGTAGACATCAAGCTCTTTTCTGGCGCCGTTGCCGGGGAGGTGAGTGCTTGAAGGTATATCTTTAGATCTTGCAATTAAATCTTTTAGTTTCTTGTTTTTAACTAGTTTAGTCTATAAAAGAAAACTACAAAAAATGAAAATGAGGTTGCCTCATATGTTCCATATTTTTAACATCTTTCGTGAAAATGATGGAAAGGAAAATTGTGCTCAAGTGTTAGAAGAAGAAGAAGTTATTAAAATGTTTGGCACTAAATATTTGAGTGATGAGCATGATTGCAATATTGTTAGTATGAATTCCTTGAATATCCATAGTACTAATGATGATTGCACTAGTCATGATTAAAATATTTCTTATAAGCATGTCAATATTATGAACATGTGCATCACTATGTCCTTAGCGGAAGTGCCACAAGTATGTGGTACTATCATTATTAACTTTTCATCTTTTGGCATCAATATTATGAACATGTGTATCGCTACGATCGAGATTCAATAAACCATTCACATTGGGTGCATGACCATAGAAGGTATTATTCATGCAAACAGAACAACCGTTATTCTCTGAGTTAAATGAAGAACCACATTGCAATAAACACGATCCAATCATGTTCCTGCTCAACGCAGACACCAAATAACATTTATTTAGGTTTAACACTAATCTCGAAGGTAGAAGGAGCGTGCGATAGTGATCACATCAACCTTGGAAACAGTTCCAACACACATCGTCACCTCGCCCTTAGCTAGTCTTCGTTTATTCCGCAACTTTTGTTTTGAGTTACCAATATTAGCAACTGAACCAGTATCTAATACCTAGGCACTACTATGAGTACTAGAAAGGTACACATCAATAACACGTATATCAAATATACTTTTGTCAATGTTGCCAGCCTTCTTATCTACCAAGTAATTGGGGTAGTTTTGCTACCAGTGACTGTTCCCCTCACAATAGAAGCACTTAGTCTCGGGTTTGGGTTCAACCTTGGGTTTATTCATTGGAGTGGCAATTGGTTGCCATTCTTGAAGTTTACTTTCTTACCCTTGCCCTTCTTGAAACTATTGGTCTTGTTAACCACCAACACTTGTTGCTCCTTCTTGATTTCTATCTCCTTGGCCTTAAGCACCGCGGATAGCTCAAGGATCATCATCTCCATCCCTTGCATGTTATAGTTCATCACAAAGCTCTCGTAGCTTGGTGACAATGACTGGAGAACTCTGTCAATCACTATCTTATCTAGAAGATTAACTCCCACTTGATTCAAGCGATTATAGCACCCAGACATTCTGAGAACATGGCCACTGACTAAGCTATTCTCCTCCATCTTGTAGGAAAATAAATTGTCAGAGGTCTCATACCTATCAACACAGGCATGAGCTTGACATACCAATTTCAGCTCTTGGAACATCTCATATGCTCCATGGCGTTCAAAACATCTTTAGATCCTCGATTCTAAGCCATAAAGCATGGCACACAAAACTACCGAGTATTCATCAGAACGTGTTTGCTAGATGTTTATCACATCCACAGACTATGCTAGAGGGTTCGGTACACAAAGCAGTGCATCGAGGACATAAACCTTCTATGTAGCAGTGAGGACAATCCTCAAATTATGGACCCAGTCTGCACAATTGCTTACACTATCTTTAAACATAGACTTTCTCTAGGAACGTATCAAAATGTAGGGGATCTACAATGCGAGCCATTGATCAACGACATAATTTGCAAAGAAAACTTTAGACTATGTCCATGATAATGAGTTTAGTTAATCATATTACTAATGAACTCCCACTCAAATCAACATCATGCTATAGGGTTTGCCACAAAGCTTGTCTAAGTGTGCCATGATCCAAATCCACCAACCCATGTCCAACCATCACGTGAGATGATTTGGTTTCAATGGTGAACATCTCCATGTTGATCATATCTACTATATGAATCATGTTCGTGTTCGGGAACGTTACATGGGAAACAAATTTTTTCCTACGCACACGCAAGATCTATACATGGTGATGAGCATCTACGAGAGGGAGAGTGGATCTACATACCCTTGTAGATCGCTAAGCGGGAAGCGTTAAGAAACGCGGTTGGTGTAGTCGAACATCTTCGCGATCCAAATCGCCGAGCATCCCGCGATCTCATCACGATCCGTCCCGTGAACTCATCACGATCCGTCCTGCGAACTCATCACGATCCGTTTCATGATCTTGATCATGATCCGTCCCGCGAACTCATCACGATCCGTCCTGCGAACTCGTCACGAACCGTCTCGCGATCTTGATCACGGTCCTTCCGATCTAGCGCCGAACGGATAGCACCTCCGCGTTCAGCACACATGCAGCTTGATGACGATCTCCACCGTCTTGATCTAGCAAGAGGAAGTGGAGAGGAAGAAGAGTTCACCGGCAGCGTGACGGCGCTCCGGCGATGGAGGTGGAGCAATTCCAGCAGGGCTTCGCCTAAGCACTGCAGAAAACCGATCTAGAGGAGAAACTATGCACTAGAGGAACGGGTAGCACGTGGCTGAAAATTCTGTGCCAAACCCTAAAATCCTCTAGTATATATAGGAGGAGAGGAGGAGGAGTCTTGGCTGCCAAAAAACCAGCCCTTGGGTCGACCAAAGTGGGGAGGAGAGGAGGACTCCTCCTCCAATCCTAGTAGGACTAGGATTCCTCCTTTTTTTGGCCTTTTCCACCTTTTTCCCTTTGGGCTTTTTCTCCCAGACGCATGGGCCTTGTGTGGGACTTCCACCAGCCCACAAAAGGCTGGTATTTACTCTCCCACAGCCCATGAAGCCTCTTGGGTCGAAATACCCCTCCCGGTGGTCTCCCGGTACACTACCGGCACTCCCGGTACATTACCGATTAGCCCGAAACTTTTTCGGCGACCAAAATGAGACTTCCTATATATGAATCTTTACCTCTGAACCATTCTGGAGCTCCTCATGACGTCCAGGATCTCTTCCGGGACTCCGAACAAACTTCAGTCACCACCATACATAACTCTATACTACCGAAACGTCACCAAACCTTAAGTGTGCAGACCCTGCGGGTTCGAGAACTATGTAGACATGACCGAGACACCTCTACGGTAAATAACCAATGGCAGGACCTGGATGTCCACATTGGTTCCTACATATTCTACGAAGATCTTTATCGGTCGAACCTCTATGTCAAGGATTCAGTTAATCCCGTATAATGTTCCCTTTGTTCTTCGGTATGTTACTTGCCCGAGATTCGATCGTCGGTATCTCCATACCTAGTTCAACCTCGTTACCGGCAAGTCTCTTTACTCGTTCCGTAATACAAGATCCCGCAACTAACAATTAGTCACATTGCTTGCCAGGCTCATTGTGATGTTGTATTACCGAGTGGGCCCCGAGATACCTCTCCATCACACGGAGTAACAAATCCCAGTCTTGATCCATGCTAACTCAACAGACACCCTCGGAGATACCTGTATTGCACCTTTATAGTCACCCAGTTACGTTGCGACGTTTGATACACACAAGGCACTCCTCCGATGTCCGTGAGTTGCATGATCTCATGGTCATAGGAACATATACTTGACATGCAGAAAACAGTAGCAATAAACTGACACGATCGTATGCTACGTTTGTAGTTTGGGTCTTGTCGATCACATCATTCTCCTAATGATGTGATCTCGTTATCAAATGACATCTCATGTCCATGGCTAGGAAACCTTAACCGTCTTTGATCAACGAGCTAGTCCATTAGAGGCATACTAGGGACATGGTTTTGTCTATGTATCCACACATGCATCTAAGTCTTCGATCAATACAATTTATAGCATGGATAATAAACGATTATCATGAAGAAGGAAATATGATAATAACTAATTTATTATTGCCTCTAGGGCATAATTCCAACAGTCTCCCACTTGCACTAGAGTCAATAATCTAGTTCACATCACCATGTGATTCGCATTGTTATGAATCTAACACCCAATGAGTTCTGGGGCTCGATCATGCTTTGCATGTGAGAGAGGTCTTATAGTCAACGGGTCCGCGACATTCAGATCCGTGTGTACTTTGCAAATTTCTATGTCAAACCGTAAACACTACTACCACACTCCACTGGGTACTATTCCAAATGGCCGCTTCGCTATACGTATCCAGATTGCTACTACGAGTCATCCGGATTGGTGTTAAAGCTTGCATCGACGTAACTCTTTACGATGAACTCTTTATCACCTCCATAATCGAGAAACATCTCCTTAGTCTTTTAGTTACTAAGGACAATCTTGACCGCTGTCCAGTGCTCCATTCTAGGATCACTTTGAAACCTTCTGGCCATACTTATGGCAAGGCTGACATCGGGTCTTGTGCACAACATTGCATACATGATAGAGCCTATGGCTAAAGCATAGGTGATGACACTCATCTTTTCTCTATCTTCTATAGTCACTGGGCATTGAGTCTTACTCAATTTTATACCTTACAAATCAGGCGAAAACTCTTTCTCTGAATGATCCATTTTGAACTCTTTCAAAATCTTGTCAAGGTATGTACTCATTGAAAGTCTCATCAAGTATCTTGATCTATCTATATAGATCTTGATACTCAACAATTAGGTAGCTTTATACAGGTCTTCCTTTGAAAAACTCTTTTCAAACAACCATTTATGCTTTCTAGAAATTCTACAACATTTCCGATCAACAGTATGTCAACCACATATGCTTACCAGAAACTCCATAGTGCTCCCAGTCACTTTATTGTAAATACAAGTTTCTCATAAACTTTGTATAGACTCAAAACTTTGATCACCTCATCAAAGTGTATATTCCAACTCCGACATGCTTGCTTTAGTTCATAGAAGAATCACTGAAGTTCACACACCTTTTAGCATCCTTAGGACTGACAAAACCTTCTGGTTGCATCTCATACAACCTTTCCTTAAGGAAGGAAACGATGTTTTGGCATCCATCTGCCAGATTTCATAATTGAAAAATGCAGCAACTGCTAACATAATTCCAACAGACTTTAGCATCGCTACGAGTGAGAAAGTCTCATTGTAGTCAACTCCTTGAACTTGTCGAAAACTACTTTGCAACAAGTCGAGCTTTACAAATGGTAACATTTACCATCAGCGTCTGTCTTCATTTTAAAAATCCATTTGTAATTTACGACCTACCGTCCAACGAGCAAGTCCACCAAAGTCTATACTTGGTTTTCATACATGGATCCTTTCTCGGATTTCATGGCCTCTAACCATTTGTTGGTTTCCGGGCCCATCATCGCTTCTCCATAGTTTGTAGGCTCATTGTTGTCCAACAACATGACCTCCAAGACAGGGTTGTCGTACCGCTCAGTAGTAGTATACATCCTTGTCGCCCTACGAGGTTTGATAGTAACTTGATCCGAAGGTTCATGATCATCATCATTAACTTCCTCTTCAACTAACGTAGGCTTCACATAAACAACTTCCTGCGCTACGCTACTCTCTAATTGAAGTAAAGGTTCAATAACCTCATCAAGCTCTAATTTTCTCGTAGGTCGATAGTAACTTGATCCGAAGCTTTCATGATCATCATCATTAACTTCCTCTTCAACTGACATAGGCTTCACAAAAACATCTTTCTGTGCTGCGCTACTTTCTGGTTGAAGCAGAGGTTTCAACAACCTCATCAAGTTCTATCCTCCTCCGACTCAACTCTTTCAAGAGAAACCCTTTCTTGAGAAAGGACCCAGTTTTAGCAACAAACATTTTATGCTTGGATCTGAGATAGAAGGTTCACCCAACTATTCATAGGGTATTCTATGAAGATGCATTTGTCCGCTTTGGGTTCGAGCTCATTAGGTGAAAACTTTTTCCACACAAGCGTCACAGCCCCAAACATTAAGAAATGTCATCTTAGGTTTCTATCAAACCATAGTTCACACGGTGTCATCTCAACGGCTTTAGATGGTGCCCTATTTAAAGTGAATGTAGTTGTCTCTAATGCACAACCCCAAAATTATAGTAGCAAAATGATAAGAGACATCATAACATGCACCATATCCAGTAGAGCATGACTATGACGTTCAGACATACCATCACACTATGGTGTTCCAGGTGGTGTGTGTTGTGAAACAACTTTCACATTGTCTAAAGTTGTATGCCAAACTCGTAACTCAGATATTCACCTCCACGATCATATCGCAGATACTTTTATCTTCTTGTCATGATGATCTTAAACTTCACTCTGAATTTGCTTGAACTTTTCAAACGATTCAGACATGTGTTTCATTAATTAAATATACACTATATCTACTTAAATCATAAGTGTAGGTAAGAAAATAACGATATCCACTGCATGCTACAAGACTCACTGGATTGCATACATCAACATGTATCATTTCCAATGAATCACTTGCCCGCTCCATCCAACGGGTTTTTTAAGTCATCTTGCCCAAGAGGCATGGTTCACATGTCTCAACCGATTCGAAATCGAATGAGTCCAAAGATCCATCAGCATGGAGTTTCTTCATGCGCTTTATTCCAATATGACATTTAGCGGCAGTGCCACAAGGATGTGGTACTATCATTATTAACTTTGTATCTTTTGACATCAATGTTATGAACATGTGTATTACTACGATCAAGATTTCAACAAACCATTCTCACTGGGTGCATGACCATTGAAGGTATTATTCAGGTAAACAGAATAACCATTATTCTCTAACTTAAATGAATAACCGTATTGCAATAAACATGATCTAATCATGTTCATGCTCAACGCAAAACACCAAATAATATTTATTTAGGTTCGTCACTAATCCTGAAGGTAGAAAGAGCGTGCGATGTTGATCTCATCAACCTTGGAAACATTTCCAACACACATCGTCACCTCACCCTAAGCTTAGTGCTCCGTTTATTCCGTAGCTTTTATTTCGAGTTACTAACATTTAGCAACCGAACCGATATCCAATACCCAGGTGCTACTTGGAGTACTAGCAAGGTACACATAAATAACACATATATCAAATATACTTCTGTCGACGTTGCCAGCCTTCTTATCTACCAAGTATTTAGGGTTGTTCCGCTTCAGTGACCTTTCTCCTCATAATTGAAGCACATAGTCTTGGGTTTGGGTTCAACTTTGGGTTGCTTCACTGGAGCAGCAACTGACTTGCCATCCATGAAGTTTCCCTCCTTGCCCTTGCCCTTCTCGAAACTAGTGGTTATACTAACCATCAACACTTGATGCTCCTTCTTGATTTCTACCTTTGCGGTGTCAAACATCGCGAACAGCCTAGGGATCATTAATTCTATTCCTGGCATTCAATAGTTCATCACCAAGTTCTAGTAGCTTAGTGAAAGTGACTTGGAGAACTATATCAATCACTATCTTATCTGGAAGATGAACTCCCACTCGATTCAAGCGATTGTAGCACCCAGACAATCTGAGCACATGCTCAACGATTGAGCTATTCTCGTTCATCTTGCAGGCAAAGAATCTTGTTGGAGATCTCATATCTCGCAACACGGGCATGAGCCTGTGATCCTAATTTCAGCTCTTAGAACATCTCATATGTTCCGTGACGTTCAAAATGTTTCGAAGCCTCAATTCTAAGACGTAATGCATGACGCACTAAACTATCAAGTAGTCATCATCACGTACCTGTCAGATATTCACAACATCTACATACGACGCTAGAGGGGTTGGCGCACCAAGCGGTGCATTAAGGACATAAGCCTTCTATGCAGCAACAAGGACAATCCTCAGATCACGGATCCAATCCGCAATATTGCTACCATCATATTTCAACTCTATTTCTCTAGGAACATATAAAAATTCAAGGGAGCTACGACGCGAGCAAGTAATCTACAACATAATTTGCAAAGACACTACTGACTATGTTCATGATAATGAGTTCAATTAATCATATTACTTAAGAACTCCCACTGAAATTGACATCCCTCCGGTCATTCGAGTGATACATGATCCAAATTCACCAACTCAAGTCCGATCATCACGTGAGTTGAGGTGGTTACAATGGTGAACATCATTATGTTGATCATATCTACTATATGACTCATGTTCGACCTTTCGATCTCTTGTGTTCCGAGGCCATGTCTGTACATGCTAGGCTCGTCAAGTTTAACCCGAGTGTTCCGCATGTGCAACACTAGCTTGCACCCGTTGTATGTGAACGTAGAGTCTATCACACCCGATCATCATGTGGTGTCTCAACACGACGAACTTTCGCAACGGTGCACACTCGGGGAGAACACAATTCATCTTGAAATTTAAGTGAGGGATCACCTTAGAATGCTACCGTCGTCCTAAGAAAAACAAGGTGCATAAAATGATTAACATCACATGCAAATCACAAGTGACATGATATGGCCATGAACTTGTGCTTTTGATCTCCATCTTGAAAGCACCGGCATGATCTCCATCGTCACCGGCAAGACACCATGATATCCATCATCTTGATCTCCATCAACGTGTCACCATCGGGGTTGTCACGCCCTGCATGCTTCTACTACTATTGCTACTGTTTAGCGAGAAATTAAAGCATTACATAGCGCTTAATGATTGACACGCAGGTCATACAATAATTAAAGACAACCCTATGGCTCCTGCCGGTTGCCGTACTCATCGACATGCAAGTCGTGATAATCTATACATCACATGATCATCTCATACATCACATATATCACATCATGTAATTGGCCATATCACATCACAACATACCGTGCAAAAACAAGTTAGACGTCCTCTAATTGTTGTTGCATGTTTTACGTGGCTGCTACGGGTTTCTAGCAAGAACAATTCTCACCTACGCATAAACCACAACGGTGATACATAATTTGCTTTTCAACCTTCTCAAGGACCGCCTTTGTCGAATCTGATCCAACTAAAGTGAGAGAAACTGGCACCCGCAAGCCATCTATCCAACAAGTTGCAGTCTAGGGAACCGGTCTCTCGTAAGCGTACGAGTAATGTTGGTCCGGGCTGCTTCATCTCACAATACCGCTGAACCAAAATCTGACCAAGGGAGGAAGCAATCTAAGCATCAACGCCCAGAAACTCTTTGTGTTCTACTCGAGATCTCATCTACACATAGACCTAGCTCATGATGCCACTGTTGGGGAACGTTGCATGGGAAACAAAATTTTTCCTACGCACACGCAAGATCTATCCATGGAGATGAGCATCTACGAGAGGGATAGTGGATCTACATACCCTTATAGGTTGCTAAGCGGGAAGCATTAAGAAACGCGGTTTGTGTAGTCGAACGTCTTCGCGATCCAAATCGCCGAGCGTCCCACGCTCTCATCACGATCCGTCCCGTGAACTCATCACGATCCGTCCCGCGAACTCATCACGATCCGTTTCATGATCTTGATCACGATCCGTCCCGCAAACTCATCACGATCCGTCCCGCGAACTCGTCACGAACCGTCTCGTGATCTTGATCACAGTCCTTCCGATCTAGCGCCGAACGGACGACACCTCCGCGTTCAGCACACGTGTAGCTTGATGACGATCTCCACCGTATTGATCCAGCAAGAGGAAGTGGAGAGGAAGAAGAGTTCACCAGCAGCGTGATGGCGCTCCGGCGATGGTGGTGGAGCAATTCCGGCAGGGCTTCGCCTAAGCACTGCAGAAAACCGATCTAGAGGAGAAACTATGCACTAGAGGAACGGGTAGCACGTGGCTGAAAATTCTGTGCCCAAACCCTAAAATCCTCTAGTATATATAGGAGGAGAGGAGGAGGAGTCTTGGCTGCCAAAAAACCAGCCCTTGGGTCGACCAAAGTGGGGAGGAGAGGAGGACTCCTCCTCCAATCCTAGTAGGACTAGGATTCCTCCTTTTTTTGGCCTTTTTCCACCTTTTTCCCTTTGGGCTTTTTCTCCCAGCCACATGGGCCTTGTGTGGGACTTCCACCAGCCCAAAAAAGGCTGGTATTTACTCTCCCACAGCCCATGAAGCCTCTTGGGTCGAAATACCCCTCCCGGTGGTCTCCCGGTACAATACCGGCACTCCCGGTACATTACCAATTAGCCCAAAACATTTCCGGCGACCAAAATGGGACTTCCTATATATGAATCTTTACCTCCGGACCATTTCGGAGCTCCTCGTGATGTCCGGGATCTCATCCAGGACTCCAAACAAACTTTGGTCACCACCATACATAACTCTATACTACCGAAACGTCACCAAACCTTAAGTGTGCAGACCCTGCGGGTTCGAGAACTATGTAGACATGACCGAGACACCTCTACGGTAAATAACCAATGGCAGGACCTGGATGTCCACATTGGTTCCTACATATTCTATGAAGATCTTTATCGGTCGAACCTCTATGTCAAGGATTCATTTAATCCCGTATGATGTTCCCTTTGTTCTTCGGTATGTTACTTGCCCGAGATTCGATCGTCGGTATCTCCATACCTAGTTCAACCTTGTTACTGGAAAGTCTCTTTACTCGTTCCGTAATACAAGATCCCGCAACTAAAAATTAGTCACATGGCTTGCAAGGCTCATTGTGATGTTGTATTACCGAGTGGGCATCGAGATACCTCTCCGTCACACGGAGTAACAAATCCAAGTCTTGATCCATGCCAACTCAACAGACACCCTCGGAGATACCTGTAGAGCACCTTTATAGTCACCCAGTTACGTTGCAAAGTTTGATACACACAAGGCACTCCTCCGATGTCCGTGAGTTGCATGATCTCATGGTCATAGGAACATATACTTGACATGCAGAAAACAGTAGCAATAAACTGACACGGTCATATGCTACGTTTGTAGTTTGGGTCTTGTCCATCACATCATTCTCCTAATGATGTGATCCCGTTATCAAATGACATCTCATGTCCATGGCTAGGAAACCTTAACCGTCTTTGATCAACGAGCTAGTCCATTAGAGGCATACTAGGGGCATGGTTTTGTCTATGTATCCACACATGCATCTAAGTCTCCGATCAATACAATTTATAGCATGGATAATAAACGATTATCATGAAAAAGGAAATATTATAATAACTAATTTATTATTGCCTCTAGGGCATATTTCCAATAGTTCGAACTTTCGGTCTCCTGTGTTAAGAGGCCATGTATGTACATGCTAGGCTTGTCAAACTTAACCCAAGTATTCCGCATATGCAAAACTGGCTTACACCCGTTGTATGCGAACGAAGATTCTATCACACCCGATCATTATGAGGTGCTTCGAAACGAAGAACTTTTGCAACGGTGCATACTTGGGGAGAACAGAATTTTATCTTGAAATTAGTGAGGGGTCATGTTATAATGCTGCCGTCGTCCTAAGCAAAATAAGATGCATAAAAGGGTAAACATCACACGCAAATCATATAAGTGACATGATATGGCCATCATTATCTTATGCTTTTGATCTCCATCTCGAAAGCACCAACATGATCTCCGTCGTCACCAACATGAAACCATGATCTCCATCATCATGTCATCATGTGGTTGTCGCGCCAAGTATTGCTTCTACAACTATTACTAACTCATAGCGATAAAGTAAAGCAAAATGGCAAAAAAATCAAATTAAATACAACCCTATGGATCCTATTGGTTTCCGTACTCATCGACATGCAAGTCGTGATAACTATTACAAAAAATCATCATCTCATACATCACATATATCAAATCATGTCTTGGCCATATCACATCACAATCCTGCAAAAACAAGTTAGATGTCCTCTACTTTGTTGTAGCAAGTTTTACGTGGCTGTTATGGGCAACTAGTAAGAACCGTTCTTACCTACGCAAGCCACAACAATGATATTCAAGTTGCCTTTTAGCCTTCTACAAAGACGGCCTCTATCGAATCCGATTCAACTAAAGTGATTGAGATAAACATCCACCAGCCACCTTTATGCAAACAAGTTGCATGTCAACGGTGGAACCGATCTCTTATGCGAGGACAAGTAAGGTTGGTATGAGCCGCTTCATCCCAGAAAACTGCCGAATAAAAATAAGACTAAGGAGGTAAGCAATCTAAACATCAACGCCCACAAATACTTTGTGTTCTACTTGTGCATATCATCTACGCATAGACCTAGCCCATGATGGCATTGTTGGAGAACGTTGCATGGGAAACAAAAAAAATTCCTACGCACACACAAGATCTATCCATGGAGATGTATAGCTATGAGAGGGGGATTATATCTACATACCCTTGTAGATCGCTAAGTGGGAGAGAGAGGGGCAGCAAGGGCTTGGTGTGTCCTCTTGGGGCGCTCCCTCCCCTCTATATATACGAACATGGGCATGGGTAACATCCCCTCCAAACCCTAGGCCGCAACCAAGGGGGAGGAGTTGGACTCCTAGCCCAACTCCCTCTATTTCCATACACAGGAGGACTTTCCTCCTCTCCCAAGCCACATGGGCCTTGAGGGACTTGTGAGCCTGGCCTAATAAGGCCAGGGCGCCTTCCCTCAGCCCATGGAATCCCCTCATATGTGTTGGAAGACTTTGTGGACTTCCGTACTTGTCCAGAAGTTTCCGGAACCTTCTAGAAGCTTCTGGGTACAATACCAGAAAAACTCGAATGTTTTCCGGTAGCCAAAATATGACTTCCCATATACAAATATTTACCTCCGAACCAGTTCGTAGCTCCTTGTGACGTCTGGGGTCTTATTCGGGACTCCAACAACATTCGATCACCAACATACATAACCCAATAATACTATATCGTCACCGAACGCTAAGCGTGTGGACCCTATGGGTTCGAGAATCATGTGGACATGACCAAGACACCTCTCCGGTCAATAACCAATAGCGGGACCGAGATGCCCATATTGGTTCCCACATATTACACAAAGATCTTTATCGATCGAGCCACGATACCAAGGATTCAATCAATCCCGTATGCAGTTCCTTTTGTCCAGCGATTTGTTACTTTCCCCAAGATTCGATCGTCAGTATCTCCAAACCTACTTTAATCTCGTTACGGACAAGTCTCTTTACTCGTTCCATAATAGATGATCCCTTGGCATATTTCTAACACCAACAAAAATGTTGTTTTTGACAACACTCTTTAGTAACGTCTTATTTTCACATATATTTGTGGTCCTTCCCTTTTCCATGAGGGATCGAGCAAAGGTGGATAAGACTATGTGTGTCTTTGTGTCGAGCGGAGGTGATAACAATGCCACCGGAGATGGGTACTCCAACTTTTTTTAGAAGCTGGCAAATTTATTTAAAGGGAATTTTTTGTTTTTGCCACTCTAACTTTTGCCAGTCTTCCTTATGCCATTTTAGATTTTTGACATTTCACTTTTGCCACTCTTGGCTTTTGCCAATTATCAGAATTTCCATTCTGTGGCATAAACAAAAAAATAGAGTGTAAATTGTGATAAATTTTCCAAGATAAGAGTGGCAAAAGTGAAACATTTTTTTTGCTTTTGCCACGGAATAGCAATTGTGATAATTGTCAAAAGCTAAAGTGGCGAAAGTGAAATATCCAAATCTGGAGTGGCATAAGGAAAATTGGAAAAATCGAGAGTGGCAATTTTTTTCCCTTATTTAAAACTCCAAAATGCCAGGTACATAAATGAAATCAGGGGTGGCATTCAACTAGGTGGAGATCGTAGAGTGGGCTAGTTTGCAGGTGACCATCCTGGTTGTACTCACGGATCGTCCGGACACCGTGTCTTGGCCTCTTGCACCATAGGGTTTGTTCTTTGTTGGATCGGTGCATCATATCCTGCATAGGCATACGTTCTTGCATTGACCAACCCTCTTTGGAAAGAGCACTTAGCCTTGAATATCAAAAAACTCGTGTGCCAATTTCTTTGGGATTGCCTCCCATCTAGGATAGAGACACATCCCTCGGAACCGGTTGTGTCCTTTGTATGGTGTTCTGAAAACGGAGACCCACATACTCTTCACTTGCACGACGGCTAGAATTATTTGGACCTTCGTCCGTGAGGCCCTCGTGCCGGACTAGGAGGCCCCGAATCTGGTCGGGTTCCTTCAGACTTGTGCCAACCAGTCTGGAAGGAGCCGACACCTCTTTTGGATGGTGTTTGTGGTACTAGCATGAACTTTGTGGATAACGTGCAATAAGATGGTGATTGAGCATGTCTTTCTTAGGAGGTCATCTGACACAATCTTCAAATTGCATGCATTTTTGCTGCACAAGCACCCGCTATCTATACAAATCGATTGTGATCGGCTGGGTTGTATGATCGAGGTGATGCATGATGCCGCTCGTCTTATTGCCTCGCCGCAGGCACCCTGAGGCTTCAGGCACTTGGTCATCTTTTCCCCAATTTCTTTTATGTTTTTCTTGGGCATGTTTGTGTTGTTGTGATTTTTCCCTTGCGGCCTATTCTATTTTACTACACTTGAACTGATTTTGTGGACGTGATGTTTACTTTATCTATAAAGCGGGCGAAATCCTATTTCGAGAAGAGGACAAGATTATGTGTGGCTTTGTGTGGAGCAAAGATGATATCAGGACCACCAGAGAGGGGTACCCCAACCTTTATTTAGAACTTCCACTTCATTTAAAACTCCAAAATTCCAGGTACATGCATGAAATCAGAGGTGGCCTTTAACCAAACATGTCTACCATGGCCTAAAGACAATGATGCCTTAGCTAATCTATGAGCTTCGACATTTGACTCCCTTCCTTCATGAATGATGTCCGCCGCCTCAGAAGTCCTTTGTCTCAACTGAATATCTCGTATAATCATGGAAGAGGGTACGCTATAGCACACCTTCTGGGATATGTTTTGCCCCCTCAAGTTCCTTAGGGGGCTTTGCATTGCAATCCCATATCAGTTTGGGCCACATGACCCGATTGGCCAGCACTATCTTAGGACACCCTAGACTCGAGACCGTTATGCACATCTACAAAGATTTCCCATTCCCATCGACGGTCTGATAGTTGGGGTTATCTTAGGTGGACGACCACCTTCCTCTCGGTTTAGGTGACCATGTACGCCTTGATTGATGCATGATGAGATCGGGTATGGTTCTGAAGGACATCGCTAACAATCGAAAGAGATGCAACAGATTCCTTATCTATATTATGTTGAATGCCTTGATCGAAACTTATCACCATTGTTAAACGTGTATATAAGGTGTATCTATAAACCATATAGGAACATGACTTTTTTGCGTGTGTGTTTTTGTAATCAGGGCAGGTTGTTGAGATGTGATCCAGATCATATCTATCTATATATCTATCTTGGAGATCAATCGTCCACGATCGACCCGTCCTGTAAACTTCCGACTGCCTTTATTAACAGACACGCGTCCCTGCTAATAACATACGCTTCTGACTCTCTTTTCTCGCATGGTATACAAATCTAGTCTCTTCCAACACATCTAGGTTCTGTCCTCCTCCTCCCCCCTCGTCGCCATGGCCACCCCCTCCCTCGCATCACTTGGCCACACCATTGATACTTGTGATCTGCATTGGGTTTTTCCTGATGAGGAACGGGTTATCGCAACACAGTGTGGGTACGTATTTCCCTCAGTTATGAAACCAAGGTTTATCGAACCAATAGGAATACCAATCCTCAACTGTGTTCAGCGGTTGCACACAAAAGAGCAAACAACTTGCACCCAATGCCGGCAAGAGGGTTGTCAATCCCCTTGATCTCGTTATTTGCAAGCAAGTGAGCTGTGCACATAATTGTAAATTGCAAAATAAAATAAAAGGTAAATAAGAACAACAAGATAATAATAACTCTTTTAAATATATAAGTTAATATACTCGGGGGTCGTAGTGTTCTCTAGTGGCATCTCGAATAGAAATAGCATATGGTGGGTAAACAAATTACTGTTGGGCAATTGGTAGAAAAGCGAATAGTTATGTGATTTTCACGGCAATGATCATGTGTATATAGGCATCACGTCCATAAGCAAATAGGCCGACTCATGCCTGCACCTATTACTATTACTCCACTCATCGATCGCTATCTAGTATGCATCTAGAGTATTAAGTAAACATAGTAATGCTTGGAGAATGATGACATGATGTAGACAAAGTAAACTCAATCAATATGAATTAACCCCATCATTTTATCCTTAGTACAAGTAACAGAAAGACGCATCTTGTCCCCTACTTTGTCACAGGGATATAGAAACTCGTCAGGTTGAACCTACCACAACGCGCCACTCCCACCGAAGAAATAGCAATCAAGTTGGCCAAACTATCTCAATAGACCAGAGAGCATTACGAAGCTATAATAATCATGCACATAAGAACCATGTTAGAATTCAGAGAAGACTCAAATATTTATCATGAATAATCTGAACATAAACCCACAATTCATCGGATCCCAACAAACGCACCATACAAAGGGATTACGTTGGATAGATCAAGGCAAAGATGCGATGATCATTGTATTGAAGATCAAGAGAGAGACAGAGAGACAGATAGAGAGAGAGATTGCCATCTAGGTACTACCTACAGACCAGTAGGTCTATGGTGAACTACTCACGCATCATCATGAGGGTAGCAAGGTTGATGAAGAGGCTCTCCTTGATCGATCCCCCCTTCGACAGGGTGCCGAAACGGAGCTCTAGATGGGATCCCATCGGAATAGAGACTTGCGGAGGCGTAAAAAGTGTTTTTTGGACCTCTTTTAGGGTTTTTTAATATTAGAGAATTTATAGGGCAGAGAGGGACGTTGGGAGAGCCACGAGGGGCCACCACATATCAAGGTGCCCCCAGGGTAGACCCTGATTTGTGGTGGAGCCCACGTGCGGCTCCCAGCCTCCTTCTAAAGCTTCCAAGTATTCTTTTGGTCCCAAGAAAATCATCAAAAAGTTTTGTGGCAATTGGACTTCGTTTGGTATAGTAAACCTGAAAAGTAAAAAACATCCAGAAAACAACAACTGGCATTGGGCACTGGGTCAATAGGTTAGTGCTCAAAAATATTATAAATTGGTAAACAAATGCCCCCAAATTATCCTAGATTGAAAATATATCAGCATGGAACAATCCAACATTATAGATGCATTGGAGACGTATCAAGCATCCCCAAGCTTAATACCTACTCGTCCTCGAGTAGGTAAATGATAAAAACAGAATTTTTGATTTGACATGCTACCCATTATGTAATCTTTTGTATGTATCCTCATTGACAAATGATAAATTAACAAACATTAATAACAATATTTGTAAGTATAAGAAACAAAATCTTTGATTTTTTAAAGTATACGATCCTAAAAGAATGTTTACCCCCATTCATCTTATTTATTATATTAGCAAGGCATGACTTCGTCTTCACCACATCAATACAAATGTTAAGCACCACAGTGTCCAAGTCATGCAATTGGATCGTATTTTTTCAGTATGCATTGACTT
Organism: Hordeum marinum; assembly: GCA_022496015.1. Taxonomy (NCBI): domain Eukaryota; kingdom Viridiplantae; phylum Streptophyta; class Magnoliopsida; order Poales; family Poaceae; genus Hordeum; species Hordeum marinum. Next base: position 461,706,733 of record CM039673.1, read on the forward strand.
TTTATTCTTCAGACAATACATGAGTGTGTGCCATTGGACATAGCATGTAGGTGGAATAGAATACGATGGTAGATATCAAAGGGGTAAAAAGTGGAGAAGATAGTCTCGCATCAACTAGGCGTACCAACGGGCTATGGAGATGCCCATCGATAGACGTCAATGCAAGGAGTAGGGATTGCCATGCAAATGATGCACTGGAGCTAAAAGTATATGAAAGCTCAACTGAAGCTAAGTGGGCTGTGCATCCAACTTGCTTGCTGATGAAGACCTGGGCATTTGAGGAAGCTCGACATCGAAATATACAAGTGATACGTCTCCATCACATCTATAATTTTTAATTGTTTCATGCCAATATTATACAACTTTCACATACTTTTGGCAACAATTTATATGATTTATTGAACTAACCTATCGATCTGGTGCCTAGTGCCAGTTCCTGTTTTTTGTGTGTGTTTTGTTTCACAAAAATTCCATATCAAACAAAGTCCAAACGCGATAAAATTTACGGAGATTGTTTTGGAATATTTGTGAATTTTGATAAGTGGAATCAATGCAAATGGAGGCCCACAGAGGGCACGGGCCACCAGTGCGCAGGCGTGGGCCCAAATGTGCCCTGGTTGATGGTACCCACCTTGTAGGTCGGTTGGAGATCTCCTTTTGCTGCAATAAAGCTAATATTTGTATAAAAATCCCCTCAAAATTTCAGCCCGATCGGAGTTACGTATCTCTGGGAATATAAGAAACGGTTTTTGGCCAGAAAACACGAACGCGAAACAGAAGAGAATAGAGAGGGAGATCAAATCTCGGAGGGGCTTCTGCCCCTCGCCACCATGGAGGCCATGGACCAGAGGGGTAACTCTTCTCCCATCTAGGGGAGGCCAAGGAAGAAGAAGGAGGGGGGCTCTCTCCCCCTCTCTCGGTGGCACAGGAACACCATCGGGGCAATCATCGCGACGATGATCTATATGAACAATCTTGCCACCGTCAACACCAACTCTCTCTCCCTCTCTATGCAGCGGTGTAACACCTCTCTTCCCCACTGTAATCTCTACTTAAATATGGTGCTCAACTCCATATATTATTTCCCAATAATATTTGGCTATCATATGATGTGTGAGTAGATCTCTTTTGTCCTATGGGTTAATGGTGGTATGATATTATGGATGTGATTTGTATGTTGATATGGTGCCATCCTATGGTGCCCTCTGTGTCGTGCAACCATGAGGGGTCCTTGCTATAGGGTGTTGCAATATGTTCATGATTTGCCTATGGTGGGTGGCGTGAGTGACAGAAGCACAGACCCGAGTAGGTGGGTTGTTATGTATGGGAGTAAAGAGGACTTGATACTTAATGCTATGGTTGGGTTTTACCTTAATGATATTTAGTAGTTCCACATGCTTTCTAGAGTTCGAATCGTAAGTGCATATGATCCAAGTAGAGAAAGTATGTTAGCTCATGCCTCTCCCTCATTGCATATAACAAGTATCTATCATATCATATTCAATTGCCTATGGACAATCTTTCTCTTGTGTTACACAAAAAGCTTGCTACAAAACAATTTACTTTTATTGTTCTTTTTTAAAATAGCAGCTAACTTTTATTTCCACGTTCTTTATTATCTTGCAATATACTTCTAGTTTTATTCCCGCAAAGTAGTTTCATACTTGTTCTAGGTAAATAAAATGTTAAGTGTGCGTAGAGTTGTATCGATGGTCGATAGAACTTGAGGGAATATTTGTTCTACATTTATATCCTCATTTGGATTTGCCACTCTTACTTATCAAAAAAGGCTACAAATGATCCCCTACACTCGTGGGTTATCAAGACTTTTTTCTAGCGGCGTTGCCGCGGAGCAATAGCGTGGAGTGAATATTCTCGTGTGTGTTTGTTTTCTTTATCACTAAGTAATTTTTATTTTATATTATTAGTTGTTTTATATCTTTAGTTATGGGTATGGATCACGAAACACCAAAACAATTTAGTGGTACTTGCTACTCATGGAAATGGCGAATCTCCTAAAATCCTTGATGCTAGTTATGTGAAACGCGTTAATTACTCCTTTGATAATCCTGATAAAACCTCAATGAACTTTATAATGGGAGACACATTGGATCAACATGATTACTTTAGGGATTATCACTTATATCAAAAGGGGAAACATTTATGGGATCAAATTAGAATATTCAAATGGTTTGCTTGGGATCCATGCTTGAGATGTGATTTTACTTGTTGCTCTAAGATAAAGGCGCCACACCTTCCCTTTCAATGTTCATTTAATGATAATGAAACCTTAGCCTCTTATGCTAATGGTATATACGATTACTATGATGTGGAACGAACAGAAGAATTTTTTTGCTTTTAAAGGTGCTTCTAAAATAGCTTCTTTGCTTGAAAAGTATGATGATGATGCTCATTATGAATCTGCAATGTTTGCCATACTTAAATATTGGTATGATAATTATGAATGCAACGCTGATATTATTGAATTTATTGAAAGAATGACTGCTGCCTTGGAGGAGACTAATATTTTGCAGGAATCTATGGAAGAGGAAGTTGCTGAAATTGTGAGCTCATTAGATGAAAAATATGAGGAGGAGAGCGAAGAACATAAGGATGAAGAGCGGACAAGCTACCCATGCCCACCGTCTAATGAGAGTGACTCTTCAGTCATACATTATTTAATCTCCCTTCAGACATACCGAAGGATGAATGCTATGATGATTGCCATGATCCCTTGGATTTGTTTGAAATATCCCTTTTTGATGAACTTGATGCTTGCTATGCTTGTGGCCATGATGCCAATATGAATTATGCTTATGGAGCTGAACTTGCTATAGTTACATATGTTAAGCATGAAATTGTTTCTATTGCACCCACACATGATAGTCCTCTTATGTTTTTGAATTCTCCCAACTATACTATATCAAAGAAGTTTGCTCTTGTTAAGGATTATATTGATGGGTTGCGTTTTATCACTACACATGATAATTTTGATGAATATAATATGCATGTGCTTGTTGCTCCTACTTTAAATTATTATGAGAGAGGAACCAAATCTTCACCTCTCTATGTTTCCAGTATGATAAAATTGCAAGAAAATACTTATGCTATGTATTGGCCTTTACTTGGTGTGAATGAATTGTTCTTGTATGACATGCCAATGCATAGGAAATGAGTTAGACTTTGTTGTCACATGATATATATCACCTTGTGCTCACTACTTAATTACAAATCATTGTTAATAATAATTGGCTTTGATATACCTTGGAATCCGGGTGGATCCATTACTTGAGCACTTTATGCCAAGCTTAATGGCTTTAAAGAAACCGCTGCCAGGGAGATAACCCAAAATTTTCGAGAGTCATTTTATTCTGTGTGCTTTTATAAAGTTTAAAGACAAAAAAAATATAGAGGGTAACCTAAAACTTCACAAAAGGAAAGGTGAAAGTGAGAAGAGATGATGAGCATTGTTGAAGTGGGGGACGTCCTTGAACTTTTGTTCATGCCCATCGAAACTTTGTGAGTCTTGAATCATGGAAACTTTTCCAATAAAAATAATTATCCCCTTGTACACATCCATCGTATTATAACATTATTGTGCCAATATTTTCCTTTAGGATGATTAGATTGCTTGTTGGTATGTGCGGTGTAAAAACAGAAACTTCGACTATAGTGCGTGAATTTAATTTTTTACTGGAACGTCAAAAGTTTCTGAATTTTTACAAAGTATTGCTATAAAAATGTTTAAGTCTATCTAATGTTTCAGAATTTTTGGAATTACAGAAGTATGGTCAAAGTTCAGATTACTATAGACTGTCCTGTTTAAGACAAATTCTGTTTTTGATGCATTGTTTTGCTTGTTTTGATGAAACCGTCGATTTTATCGGTGGTATAAGCCATAGAAAAGTTATAATACAGCATTTATAATGCAAATATAAAATATGAATGAGTTTGCAATAGTACTTAAAGTTGGAATTTTCTTTGTTATACTAACGGATCTCACCGATCTTTTGTTAAGTTTTGTGTGAATGAAGTGTTCAAAGACCGAGGAGGTCTTGATATGAGGAGAAGGAGGAGAGGAAAGAGTTCAAGCTTGGGGATGCCCAAGGCACCCCAAGTAAATATCCAAGGAGACTCAAGCGTCTAAGCTTGGGGATGCGCCGGAAGGCATCCCATCTTTCTTCAACCAGTATCGGTATGTTTTTCAGATTTGTTTCATTCATGTGATATGTGAAAATCTTGGAGCGTATTTTGCGTTTAGTTTTAATTTTTATGCACCATGGTGGTATGAGATAGTCCATGGCTGATTTATAGAATTCTCATTGCACTTCACTTATATCTTTTGAGTATGGCTTTATAGAATGCTTCATGTGCTTCACTTATATCATTTGAAGTTTGGATTGCCTGTTTCTCTTCATATAGAAAACTTTTATTCGTAGAATGCTATTTTGCTTCACTTATATTTATTAGAGCGTGGTATTTTGTAGAAAGAATTAAAATCTCTTGCTTCACTTAGATCTATGTAGAGAGTGAATAGGAATTGGTCATTCACATGGTTAGTTATAAAATCCTACATAAAACTTAGGGATCACTAACTATGAGATGTTTGATTCCTTGCAATACTTTTGCGACAAAGAGATGATAATATGTGGGAGGTACTAGTGTGTGATTGTATTTAGTAAGGTATTGGTGTTAAGGTTTGTAATTCCTGAAGCATGCACATGTAGTCTCCTGTTATGCTAGGAAGTTGGAGCACAATTTATAATTGATTGTCTATCTTCATGTGAAGGTCGGGGGCACACGATGGTTAACTCCTTCCAACCTCCCCCCTAGGCGCATCCGTAGTAATAATTTGCCTCGAGGGCTAATTAATTTTTGCAATAAGTATATGAGTTCTTTATGACTAATGTGAGTCCATGGATTATACGCACTCTTACCTTTCCGCTATTTGCTAGCCTCTATGGTACCGTGCATCGCCCTTTCTCACCTCAAGAGTCGGTGCAAATTTTGTCGGTGCATCCAACCCCCATGATATGATATGCTTTATAACGCATAGGCCTTATTATATCTTCCTCAAAATAGCCACCATACCTACCTATTATGTCATTTTCATATCCATTCCGAGATATATTGCCATGCAACTTCCACCGCTTCTATTTTGATGACTTGAGCATTCATTGTTATATTGCTTTACATGATTGTAAGATATCTAGCATGATGTTTCCATGGCTTGTCCGTTTTTTGATATCTTTGCTAAGCTAGATCATTGCATTCATATAGAGTCATATTTTGTTCTAGGTATCGACTTGTAATCTTGAGTTATAAGTAAATAGAAGTGTGATGATCATCATTATTCATTATTAGAGCATGTCCCAGTGAGGAAAGGGTGATGGAAACTATGATTCCCCCACAAGTCAGGATGAGGCTCCGGATAAAGAAAACAAAGAAAAAGGAAAAAATTTAGAGACAAAGAGAGAAGGAGCATGCTAATTCCACACTTGTGCTTCAAAGTAGCACCATGTTTTTCATGTAGAGAGTCTCCTATGTTGTCACTTTCATATACTAGTAGGAATTTTTCATTATAGATTTAGATGCGCACCCACTTAGTTTTCATATTGAGATTTCACACTTATAGCTCTTAGTGCATCCGTTGCATGGAAATCCCTACTCCTCACATTGATATCAATTGATGGGCATCTCCATACCCCGTTGGTTAGCCGCATCAATATGAGACTTTGTTACCTTTTTGTCTTCTATATATTTACTCCTATCATCATACTCTACTCCTTACATATTGATATATCCATGGCTTGAGCTCATGTATTGCGTGAGAGTTGAAAATGTTGAAGCGCGTTAAAAAGTATGAAACAATTTCTTGCCTGACATCGGGGTAGTACATGATTTATACTTTGTGTTAAGAAGACAGAGCATGACAAGGCTATATGATTTTGTAGGGATAGCGTTCTTTATCCTTAATATTTTGAAAGACATGATTATTTGTTGGGATGCCTAAATATTAAATTCTTCATGTTAAAACTTTACTATTGCTTTGAATCACCCGTGTCTTAATATTCATGCCATGATTAAATATATGATCAAGATTATGCTAGGTAGCATTCCACATAAAAAATACCTTTTTTATAATTTACCTACTCGAGGACAAGAAGGAATTAAGCTTGGGGATGCTGATACGTCTCCATTCTATCTATAATTTTTTATTGTTTCATGCCAATATTATACAATTTTCACATAGTTTTGGCAACAATTTAGATGATTTATTGGCCTAACCTATTGATCTAGTGCCAAGTGTGAGTTCCTGTTTTTTGTGTGCTTTTTGTTTCACAAAAATTCCATATCAAACGAACTCCAAACGCGCTAAAAATTTACGGAGATTTTTTTTTGGAATATTTGTGAATTTTGAGAAGTGGAATCAATGCAAATGAAGGCCCACAATGGGCACGGTCCACCGAGGCGTAGGTCGGTTGGATCCCTCCTTTGGCCACAAGAAAGCTAATTATTGGATAAAAATCCCCTCAAAATTTCATCTCAATCGGAGTTACAAATCTCTAGAAATATAAGAAACGGTTTTCGGCCAGAAAACAAGAACGTGAAACAGAAGAAAACAGAGAGGGATATCCAATCTCGGAGAGGATCCTGCCCCTCCGCCGCCGTGGAGGCCATGGACTAGAGGGGTAACTCTCCACCAATCTAAGGGTGTGGCCAACAAAGAATAAGAAGGAGGTGGGTTCTCTCCCCTCTATCCTGATGATGGCGGAATGCCGCCAGGGCAATCATCGTGATAGCGATCTACCTCAACATTCTTGCCGCCGTCAGCATCAACTCTCTCCTCCTCTATGCAGCGGTGTAACACCTATCTTCCTCGCTGTAATCTCTACTTAAAAATGGTGCTCAACTCCATATATTATTTCCCAATGATATTTGGCTATCCTATCATGTTTGAGTAGATCTCTTTTGTCCTATGGGTTAATTGTGGTCTAACGTTATGGATGTGAGTTGTATGTTGATATGGTGTTGTCCTATGGTTCCCTCCATGTTGCACAACTATGAGGGATACCCGTTGTAGGGTGTTGCAATATGTTCATGATTTGCCTATGGTGGGTGGCGTGAGTGAGAGAAGCACCAACCCGAGTAGGTGGGTTGTTGCGTATGGGAGTAAAGTGTTGGGGAGCATTCCATGGGAAACAAAAAAATTCCTACGCACACGCAAGATCTATCCATGGTGATGAGCATCTACAAGTGGGAGAGTGGATCTACATACCCTTGTAGATCGCTAAGCGGGAAGCATTAAGAAATGCGATTGATGTAGTCGAATGTCTTCGCGATCCAAATCGTCGAGAGTCCCGCGATCCAATCACGATCTAGCGCCGAACGGACAACACCTCCATGTTCGGTACACGTACAACTCGGTGAGGATCTATGCCTTCTTGATCTAGAACGAAGGAGCGGAGAGGTAGATCAGTTCTCCGGCAGCACCATGATGTGGCGGCGATGGTGGTGGAACTATTCTGGCAGGGATTTGCCTAAGCACCGCCGAAAACTAGTAGGAAAGATCTATCGGGGAGAGAGGGCTGCATCGTGGCTTAGGGTTTTCTGGTGTAGCTACCCTCTCCCCCCTCCGGTATATATAGGAGGAATCGGAGGAAGTCCAGTGCCCTAGGGTATCCCCTAGACTTTAGCAGAAGTGGGGAGGTGGAGGAGTCCTACTCCAATCCTACCAGGAGTAGGATTCCTACCCCACCTGGAAACCCTTTCCACCTCTTAGGTTTTCCCACCCCTAGCCGCATGTGCCTTAGTGGGGGGGGCTCGGCCAGCCCACCAGGGGCTGGTTTGCCTCCTCCCACAACACATGAGGCCCTTTGGGGCGAGAGGCCCCTCCCGATGGTCCCCTGGTACCCTCCCGGCACTCCCTGTACACTACCGAAGTACACGAAACTTTTCCGTTGACCAAAACGGGACTTCCTATATATCAATATTTACCTCCGGACCATTCAAAAGCTCCTCGTGACATCCGGGATCTCATCTGGGACTTTGAAAAACCTTCTTATACCACCATACATAACTCTATACTACCGAAACGTCACCGAACGTTAAGTGTGCAGACCCCGCGGGTTCGAGAACTATGTAGACATGACCGACACACCTCTAAGATAAATGACCCATAGCGGGACCTGGATGCCCATATTGGTTCTTACATATTATACGAAGATCTTTATCGGTTGAACCTCTATGTCAAGGATTCAGTTAATCCCATATGACGTTCCCTTTGTTCTTCGGTATGTTACTTGCCTGAGATTCGATCGTTCGGTATCTCTACCTAGTTGAATATCGTTATTGGCAAGTCTCTTCACTCATTACATAATACAAGATCCCGTGGCTAACACTTTAGTCACATTGCTTGCAAGGCTTGTTGTATTACCGAGTGGGCCTTGAGATACCTCTCCGTCACATGGAGTAACAAATCCCAGTCTTGATCCATGCCCACTCAACAGACACCCTCGGAGATACCTGTAGAGCATCTTTATAGTCACCCAGTTATGTTGCAACTTTTGATACACACAAGGTACTCCTCCGGTGTCAGTGAGTTGCATGATGTCATGGTCATAGGAACACATACTTGACATGCTGAAACTATAGCTATAAACTGACACGATCATATGCTATGTTTATAGTTTGGGTCTTGTCCATCACATTGTTCTCCCAATGATGTGATCCCGTTATCAAATGACATCTTATGTCTATGGCTAGGAAACCTTGACCATCTTTGATTCACGAGCTAGTCTACTAGAGGCATACTAGGGACACAGTGTTGTCTATGTATCCACACATGCAATGTGTTTCCAATCAAGACAATTATATCATGGATAATAAATGATTATCATGAACAAGCAAACTTAATAATAATCATTTATTATTGCTTCTAGGCCATATTTCCAACAGTCTCCCACTTGCACTAGAGTCAATAATCTAGCTCACATCACTATGAGATTTACATTGTAATGAATCTAACACCCATACAATTCTGGTGTTGATCATGTTTACCCCTTAGAAGAGGTTTAGTCAACAGGTCTGCGACATTCAGATCCGTGTGCACTTTGAAAATATTTATTTCCTCCTCCTTGATGTAATTGCGGATGGAATTGAAGCGTCACTTCATGTGTTTGGTCCTCTGGTGAAACCTTGGTTCATTGGCTAGAGCAATGGCACCAGTGTTTTCACAGAACAATCATTGGATTCAGTGCACTGGGCACTACTCTATTATCTGTCATGAACTCCTTCATCCAGACACCTTCCTTGGCCACCTCCGTGGCTGCGATGTACTCTGCTTCGCATGTAGAATCGAATACCATGCCTGCTTGGAACTGTGCCAGCTTACCGCTCCCCATTCAGACTAAGTACGTATCTTGTTTACGACTTAGAGTCATCCGGATCACTGTCAAAGCTTGCATCAACATAACCCTTTACGACGAGCTCTTGATAACCTCCATAAATGAGAAACATGTCCTTAGTCCTTCTTATGTACTTAAGGATATTCTTGACCGCCGTCCAGTGCTCTATTGCTGGATCACTTTGAAACCTTCCGGCCACACTTATGGCAAGGATGACATCGGGTCTTGTGCACAGCATTGCATACATCATAGAGCCTATGGCTGAAGCATAGGGGATGACACTCATCTTTTCTCTATCTTCAAACCTTGCAATACAGGCAAGAATCCCTTCTTGGACTGATCCATTTTGAACTTCTTCAAAACTTTGTCAAGGTATGCGCTTTGTGAAAGTCCTATTAAGCATCTCGATCTATATCTATAGATGTTAATGCCTAATATGAAAGCAACTTCTCCTAGGTCCTTCATTGAAAAACTCTGGTTCAAATATTCCTTCATGCTATCCAGCATTTCTATATTGTTTCTAATAAGCAATATGTCATCCACATATAACACTAGAAACGTTATAGAGCTCCCACTCAGTTTGTTGTAAACACAAGCTTCTCCGTAAACTTGTATAAACCCAAACGCTTTGATGACCTCATCAAATCGAAAGTTCCAACTCCGAGATACCTGCACTAGTCCATAAATGGATCGCTAGAGTTTGCAAACTTTGTTGGCATTCTCTGGATGGACAAAACCTTCTGGTTCTATCATATACAACTCGTCCGTAAGGAAACCGTTAAGAAACACAGTTTTAACATGCATCTGCCAAATTTCATAGTCGAAAAATGCAGCTATTGCTAACATGATTCTGACAGACTTAAGCATCGCCAAGGTGAGAAAGTCTCATCATAGTCAACTCCTAGAACTTGTGAAAAACCCTTTGCCATAAGTCGAGCTTTATAGATGGTGACATTACCGTCCGTGTCCGTCTTCCTAAAGATCCATTTGTTCTGAATGGCCTTATGCCCTTCAGGTAATACTTCCAAAGTCCATACTTTGTTTTCATACATGGATCCCATCTCGGATTTCATGGCCTCTAACCATTTCTCGGAATCCGGGCCCGTCGCCGCTTCTCCATAGCTTGTAGGTTCATCGTTGTCCAACAACATGACCTCTAATATAGGGTTGCCGTACCACTCAGGAGAAGTACACGCCCTTGTCGACCTACGAGGTTTGATAGCAACTTGATCTGAAGCTTCATGATCATCATCATTAGGTTCCTCTTCAACTGATGTAGGCTTCACAGAAACATCTTTCTACGCTGTGCTACTCTCTGGTTGAAGTAAAGGTTCAATAATCTCATCAAGTTCTATTTTCCTCCCACTCAATTCTCTCAAGAGAAACTCTTTCTCAAGAAATGTTCCGTTCTTAGCGACAAATACTTTGCCTTCGGATCTGAGATAGAAGGTATACCCAAGTGTATCTTTTGGGTATCCTATGAAGACGCATCTCTCCGCTTTGGGTTCCAGCTTTTCAGGCTGAAGCTTTTTGACATAAGCATCACATCCCCAAACTTGAAGAAATGACAACTTTGGCTTATTGCCGAACCATAGTTCATATGGCGTCGTCTCAACAGATTTTGATGGTGCCCTATTTAAAGTGAATGCAGCTGTCTCTAATGCATAACCCCAAAATGATAGTGGCAAATCGACAAGAGACATCATAGAACGAACCATATCTAATAAGGTTCGATTACTATGTTCGGACACACAATTAGTCTATGGTGTTCTAGGAAGTGTCAATTGTGAAACAATTCCACACTTTCTTAAGTGACTGCCAAACTCATAACTCAGATATTCTCCTCCTCGATCAGGTCATAGGAATTTAATCTTCTTGTTATGATAATTCTCAACTTCACTCTGAAATTTCTTGAACTTTTCAAACATTTCAGACCTGTGCTTCATCAAGTAAATATACCCATATCTACATAAGTCATTTGTGAAGGTGTGAAAATAACGTTATCCACCGCGTGCCTCAATGCTCATTGGATCACACACATTAGTATGTATGATTTCCAAAAAGTCACTTGCCCGTTCCATTGTTCCATAGAATGGGGTTTTAGTCATCTTGCCCATGAGGCATGGTTCGCACGTGTCAAGTGATTCAAAATCAAGTGACTCCAAAAGTCCATCAGCTTGGAACTTCTTCATGCGTTTTACACCAATATGACCTAAACGGCAGTGCCACAAGAAAGTGGTACTATCATTATCAACTCTACATCTTTTGGCATCAATGTTATGAACATGTGTATCATCACTATCGAGATTCAATAGGAATAAACCCCTCACGTTGGGTGCATGAAAATAAAAGATATTCCTCATATAAATAGAGCAACAATTATTCACTGATTTAAATGAGTACTTGTCTCGCGATAAAAAAGATCCAGATATAATGTTCATGCTTAACGCAGGCACTAAATGACAATTATTCAGGTTCGTGACTAATCCCGATGGCAGTCGAAGAGCGAGTGTGCCGACGGCGATCACATCAACCTTGGGACCATTTCCACGTGCATCGTCACTTCGTCATTTCATCCTTAGCTAGCCTCTGTCTATTCTGTAGGTCCTACTTTGAGTTGCAAATGTGAGCAACCGAACCAGTATCAAATACCCATACACTACAACGAGAGCTGGTAAGGTACACATCAATAACATGTATATCATATATACGTTGTTTGTTGTTGGCCGCCTTCTTGTCGGCCAAATACTTGGGGTAGTTCCGCTTCCAGTGACCAGTTCCCTTGCAATGAAAGCACTTCATTTCTGGCTTGGGTCCAGCCTTGGGTTTCTTCATGGGAGGGGCAACTGCTTTGCCACTCTTCTTGGAGTTACCCTTCTTTCCCTTGCCATTCTTCTTGAAACTAGTGGTTTTATTGACCATCAACACTTGATGCTCTTTCTAGATGTCAGACTCAATGATTTTCAGCATCGTAAACAGCTTAGCGACTGACTTGTTCATCCCGTGCATGTTATAGTTCATTATGAAGCTCTTGTAGTGAGGCGGCAATGATTGAAGAACTCTGTCAGTGATCGCCTCCGGTGGAAGGGGCATCCCTAACTTAGCCAGACAGGTTGAATACCCAAACATTCTGAGTATATGTTCCCTGACAAACCCATTCTCCTCCATCTTGCAAGCATATAACTTATCGGAGGTCTCATACCTATCGATCCGGGCATTCTTCTCAAAGATAAACTTCAACTCTTGGAACATCTCATATGCTCCATGACATTCACAACGTCTTTGAAGTCCCGGTTCAAAGCCATACAACATTGCACATTGAACTATTGAGTAATCTCCAGATCATGCCTCCCAAACGTTCTTAACGTCTTCGGACGACACAGGAGCGGGTAGATCACCAAGCGGTGCATCAAGGACATAAGCCTTCTAGGAAGCCGTAAGGATAATCTTCACATTACGGGCCCAGTCCACAAAGTTACTTCCATCATCTTTCAACCTGGCTTTCTCTAGGAACACATTAAAATTCAGGGGAACTACTACGCGAGCCATTGAGCTACAACATAAATATGCAAAGGTTACTAAGACTATTGTTCAAGATAATGAGTTTAGTTAATCAAATTACTTAAAAACTCCCACTCTAATTGACATCCCTCCGATCACCTGAGTGATACATGATCCAAATTCACCAACTCAAGTCCGATCATCACGTGAGTTGAGGTGGTTTCAATGGTGAACATCATCATGTTGATCATATCTACTATATGACTCATGTTCGACCTTTTGGTCTCTTGTGTTCTGAGGACATGTCTATACATGCTAGTCTCGTCAAGTTTAACCCGAGTGTTCTGCACATGCAACACTGGTTTGCACCCGTTTTATGTGAATGTAGAGTCTATCACGTGGTGTCTTGACACGACGAACTTTCGCAATGGTGCACACTCGGGGAGAACACAATTTATCTTGAAATTTAAGTGAGGGATCAACTTATAATGCTAGCGTCATCCTAAGCAAAACAAGGTGCATAAACAGATTAACATCACATGCAAATCATAAGTGACATGATATGGCCATGAACTTGGGCTTTTGATCTCCATCTCCAAAGCATCATCATGATGTCCATCGTCACTGGCACAACACCATGATCTCCATCAACGTGTCACCATGAGGTTGTCGTGCCAATTGTTGCTTCTACGACTATTGCTAACTCATAGTGATATAGTAAAGCAAAAAACATCAAAAATAATTAAAGACAACCCTATGGCTTCTGCCGGTTGCCATACTCATTGTCATGCAAGTCGTGATATTCTATACAAAACATGATCATCTCATACATCAAATATATCTCGTCATGTAATTGGTCATATCATACAAAACATACCCTCCAAAAACAAGTTAGACGTCCTCTAATTGTTGTTGCATGTTTTACATGGCTGCTACGTGTATCTAGAAAGAACAATTCTCACCTACGCAAAAACCACAACGGTGATACACAAATTGCTATTCAACCTTCTCAAGGACCGCCTTTGTCAAATCCGATCAAACTAGAATAGGAGAGATAGACACCCGCCAGCCATCTTTATGCAACAAAGTCACATGTCAGTCGATGGAACCAGTCTCTCGTAAGCGTACGAGTACGGTTGGTCCAGGACGCTTCATCCCACAATACTGCTGAATCAAAAAATGACCAAGGGAGGAAGCAATCTTACCATCAATGCCCACAAACTCCTTTGTGTTCTATTCGTGATCTCATCTACAGATAGACCTAGCTCATGATGCCACTGTTGGGGAACATTGCATGGGAAACAAAAAAATTCAACGCACACGCAAGATCTATCCATGGTGATGAGAATCTACGAGAGGGAGAGTGGATCTACATACCCTTGTAGATTGCTAAGCGAGAAGCGTTAAGAAACACTGTTGATGTAACGCCTTCGCGATCCAAATCGCCGAGCGTCCCGCGATCCAATCACGATCTAGCGCCAAACGAACGACACCTCCGCGTTCAGCACACATACAGCTCGATGACGATCTCCGCCTACTTGATCCAGCAAGTGGGAGCGGAGAGGTAGATGAGTTCTCCGGCAGCACCACAGTGCGACTGCGATGGTGGTGGAACTATTCTGGCATGGCGTCGCCTAAGCACTACCAAAAACTAGTAGGAACGATCTATCGAGGAGAGAGGGCTGCACCGTGGCTTAGGGTTTTCGGGTGCGGCTGCCCTCTCTCCCCTCCAGTATATATAGGAGGAAGTGGAGGGAGGCCAGCGTCCTAGGGTTTCCCCTAGGCTTCAGCCGAAGTGGGGAGGTGGAGGAGTCCTACTCCAATCCTACTAGGAGTAGGATTCCTCGCCCACTTGGAAACCCTTTCCACCTCTTGGGTTTTCCCACCCCTAGCCACATGTGCCTAGTGTGTGTGGGGGGGTCTCAGCCAGCCCACCAGGGGATGGTTTGCCTCCTCCCACAGCCCATGAGGACCTTTGGGGCGAGAGGTCCCTCCTGATGGTCCCTCGGTACCCTCCCGACACTCCCGGTACACTACCGAAGTACCCCAAAACTTTTCTGTTGACCAAAATGAGACTTCCTATATATCAATATTTACCACCGGGCCATTCCAAAGCTCCTCATGATGTCCGAGATCTCATCCGGTACTTTGAAAAACCTTCGGTCACCACCATACATAACTCTATACTACTGAAACGTCACCGAACGTTAAGTGTGCAGACCCTGCGAGTTTGAGAACTATGTAGACATGACCGAGACACCTCTATGGTCAATAACCAATAGTGGGACCTGGATGCCCATATTAGTTCCTACATATTCTACGAAGATCTGTATCGGTTGAACCTCTATGTCAAGGATTTAGTTAATCCCGTATGATGTTCCCTTTGTTCTTTGGTATGTTACTTGCCCGAGATTCGATCGTCGGTATCTCTATACCTAGTTCAATCTCGTAATTTGCAAGTCTCTTTACTCGTTCCGTAATACAAGATCCTGTGGCTAACACTTTAGTCACATTGCTTGTAAGGCTTGTTGTGATATTGTAATACCCAGTGAGCCCTAAGATACCTCTCCGTCACACGGAGTAACAAATCCCAATCTTGATCCATGCCCACTCAATTGACACCCTCGGAGATACCAGTAGAGCATCTTTATAGTTACCCAGTTACGTTGCGACATTTGATACACACAAGGTACTCCTCCAGTGTTAGTGAGTTGCATTATCTCATGGTCATAGGAACAGATACTTGACATGTAGAAAAACTATAGCAATAAACTGACACGATCATATGCTATGTTTATAGTTTGGGCTTGCCATCACATCATTCTCCCAATTGTGTGATCCCGTTATCAAATGACATCTTATGTCTATGGCTAGGAAACCTTGACCATCTTTGATCAACGAGCTAGTCTACTAGAGGCATACTAGGGACACAATGTTGTCTATGTATTCACACATGCAATGTGTTTCCAATCAATACAATTATGGTATGGATAATAAATGATTATAATGAACAAGGAAATATAATAATAACCATTTATTATTGCCTCTAGGGCATATTTCCAACATAAAGAGGACTTGATACTTAATGTTATGGTTGGGTTTTACCTTAATGACGTTTAGTAGTTGCGGATGCTTGCTAGAGTTCCAATCATAAGTGCATATGATCCAAGTAGAGAAAGTATGTTAGCTCATGCCTCTCCCTCATTGCATATAACAAGTATCTACCATATCATATTCAATGCCTATGGACAATATTTCTCTTGCATTACAAAAAAAGCTTGCTACAAAACATTTTACTTTTATTGTTCTTTTATTAAAACAACACCTAACTTTTATTTCCACGTTCTTTATTATCTTAGAAAGTACTTCTAGTTGTATTCCCGCAAAGTAGTTTCATACTTGTTCTAGGTAAAGCAAACGTTAAGTGTGCATAGAGTTGTATTGGTGGTCAATAGAACTTGAGGGAATAATTTTTCTACCTTTGGCTCCTCGTTGGGATTCAACACCCTTACTTATCTAAAAAGGCTACAAAAGATCCCCTACACTCGTGGGTTATAAATAAGCCAAATTTATAATCAAAAGGTAACTCTCACTAGCATATGAGAGTGACAAAACAGGAGACTCTCTATATGAAGAACGTGGTGCCACTTTGAGGCACAAGTGTGGTAAAGGATATCAAAGTCCCTTCTCTCCTTTTGTCTCATTTATTTTC
Source organism: Hordeum marinum (assembly GCA_022496015.1). Taxonomy (NCBI): domain Eukaryota; kingdom Viridiplantae; phylum Streptophyta; class Magnoliopsida; order Poales; family Poaceae; genus Hordeum; species Hordeum marinum. The sequence goes on from CM039673.1 coordinate 461,723,353, forward strand.
CTTTTTTCATGGTGGGAATTTCTATTTTCAATTTTTGCTCCAATTTTGTTTGTGGTGGGCTCATTTGGCCTCCCCCATTTTTCATTTTTCGTCCGGAGTCTCATCCCAACTTGTGGCCGAATCATAGTTCCCATATCCTTTCCTCACTAGGACAATGCTCTAATAAGGATGATCATCACACTTTTATTTACTTACAAATCAATTGAAAAACAGATAGGACGATATGAATCTGTAAGAATGCCTTTGGCAATGTACCAGGATGTGCAAGATCTAGCATGACATGTATCAAAAATATGATGAACGATGGTTTTGCCACAAATACTATGTCAGTTCTATATGATCATGCAAAGCAATATGATGATGAACAAACTAGTCATGTGAACTTAGGATGGAATTTGCATGGCAATATATCTCAGAATAGCTATGGAAATGCCATGATAGGTAGGTATGGTGGCTATTTTGAGGAAGATATAACGAGGCTTATGTGCAACAGAGCGTATCATGTCACATAGTTTGGATGCACCAGCAAAAGTTGCATCGATCCTTGAGGTGAGTATGGGCTATGCATGGTGCCAAAGAGGCTAGCAAATATGAGAAGGTGAAAATGCTTATGTCCGTGGTATCACATTAGTCATAAATAACTCATATACATATTGCAAATATTTATTAGTTTGATCATAAATCAAAATAGTACTCGCATGCCTCGAGGGGGAGGTTGGGAGGAGTTAACCATCGTGCGCCCCCGACTCGAAACAACAATAGGATTTCAACGAGGAATAAAAATGCTCAACCATCATCACCATACCTCTTTATTTTTTAGATGAACAACAAGTTAACACCTCTTAATATCGACACTTCTACGAATCAATAATTATGGACTCACACCTTTTTATATTACCACATTAATGTCATTAACCCGAATTTCTCTACATGTGCTACATGATGATTTTGATTATCACTCATTGAATACCTATTATTTTTGGACTACTCTTATGACCCGTGCAAATTACCATCACTATTAATTAACTCTCAAACAAATATAAGGGAATGTAACGCCCAAGATGCGCGCCTATCCTTATTTAGGCACGGGGGCCTCGACAGGGATAGAGGCGCATCTCGTCGTTTCGCAAGTGTAGTAAACATTGCATACATGTATGAAGAGATGAGTATATGAGTTGGCTTACACTCTCCACAAGCTAAATTACAGGTTCACACAATTATTCAAACATCATACAGAAGACTGGGTCCATCTACGGACGAAATGAAACGAAGAAAAGAAGCAATGAAAAGCTGCCTTGCTATCCCAAAGATCACGACCATGGCCTGTGTACTCATCGGGGTACGTGACATACATCCTGCCACGTTCTTCATCATACTCCCACTAGAGCTGGGTCACATCATCTGGCATAGACTCATCAACATCTGCACCTGTATTGTTGTAATCTGTGAGCCATAGGGGATTCAACAATCAGGTACCGAAAATATGTAAGCTGAAGGGTTTGGAAGGGGTAAGTGTTGAGTTTGCAACAAACACTAAGTATTTACTTGGTGGCTATCTTACGAGAACATGAATGTAAATATGATGGCCTATGAAAGACGATCGAGAAGTACCATGATCACTAATTTAACCTGAACACCTACTTACGTCAAACATAACCCCACCGTGTTCTCTCTCGGTTTATGTTCATGAGCAGAGACGATCACCGTTACGCACACAGTTGGTGTGTTTTATTTGAGTTTACTTAGAGTTGACTATAATCAGGTGTTAAACAAAATATCCAAGTTGCCACATAATCGTGGGCACGACTTTCTGAAAAGATTGAGTGCTCCAACTAATCCATAACAAATTGACAACACGCTGCGGGAATAGCCTCGACCATGGATCTCGTGATCATCCTAGGCAATTCCAAAGGAAATCTGACACCTCGAGATAGCGCTAAGAAGATCAGAGTCCCTCACGCAAGACATTCGAGAAAGGTAAAACAAGTCCGCCAAGACCGCCCGGTAGGCCAGATCCCAATAGGAGCTGCACGTATCTCTATCTCAGGGTACTACCAGATGAGCTAGACGCCGGGTTGGCTGAAACCCCGGGGGACCAGGGGGCGCCGAACATCGCTCAGATTGTACCAACACTCATGAGGAGCACTGGCCCGGGTTGTTGATTAATTTTCCATGGGGTAGCTAAGCCCTATGCATTTTTATTAAGTTGTTAAGCAATTAGTACCAATGTTGGGTCTTGCCAGACAAGCTTTAATCTCAAACTAATAATCAAGGGGGTCCCTAGAAGAACCCCGAGCATGTTAGGAGCGCAAAATATGGAAACATAACACCGGTAACAAGTAACTATGGCAGTAAAAGTGGAACAAAACAAAGAGCAAAAGGCCAAGCCTTCCACCTCACCAATATATATATGTGCATTAAATTAAATAGCAGTAAATATTGTGATATCTACAGATATCCATGTTATCACATGGAAACAACCTGCACCTGCATCTAAGAACGCTATAAGAGGGGCTGAGCAGCGATAACTTAGCCAAACAAGGTTTGCTAGGTAGTGGAGGGGTTAGAGGCTATCATGGCAATGTAGGAGGCTGGACATTATAGAGGTTGGTAACGCAAGTGTAACGATAAGAGCGAGACATCTAGCCAAGAAAAAATAGTGTTAGGATCCGGGTACGATCATCTTGCGTGTTGGTTCTTCAAAGGGACAAAGAGCCGGGTCCTTGTAGTACTCTCCTGGATCCTTGTACTCAGGTTCAACACTCGCGTCTACCCAAAAAGAAACAACAACAATAAACAAACAACCAAGGTGCAATTCACAAACAAGATGTTGCATGATTCATTAGAAGTATTTAACATGGCAATTCTAAGCTAGTCATGTTTCTTATGCAATAGTTAAGTTATTTACAATTCTGGACAGAACATCATGTTAAGTTGTTTGAACATGCATGATCATGGCAAATATGGATGCTTCATGCAAAAATGATGCAAATGCATATGTAGAATATAGGAAACGGAGTAACAAAATCTCACGCTACGCTCACTACAAGGTACGAAGACAAAATGCAAGACAAGGAAGGCCATGGGCTATTCATTGGCATTCCAAGGTAGCCACTAGTTAGGAAATGAAAAACCAATCACAATAGGGACAACGATCAATCAAAATAATGGAGCATAGCTCCCACAAATCACAAAACAACACCACACACATTCTGCCCCAAATAACAACATAGCAACTTCCAAATCAATTATCTAGAGCTACATGATGTTTCCAACCTGAAACAAAGCATGTACAGAAACTACATAACATGCTTATCAAATTATCCAACTACACAAAATTGAAAGGAAGCATAGATCACTAAGGATGAAGCTCACAAGATGGCATAATGAACCATATTCTAGGGACTTTGTGAAAATCATAGTTTTCTGGAATCTGAGTTAAGCTGATAGCAAATTGACAGCAAAATAATAATAATGCTAGACACCACCTCATGGCATGAAAATTAACAATATGGTAGAGGACAATATCTACTACAAAACATTAGCACTGAGCTTGAGCTAAAACACAAGAGAACACTTGGTAGCATCCACTCAACATGGCATAAAAATAATAACAGATTCTGAGACTTAGGAATATTTAGCATGTTGAAAACAGCAACATTTTATTAGCTACTTTGGAGAAATAATCCCACTTATATGAAAGTTTGTAATGTCAAAAGATAATACTATGGCATAATACTCACAAAACCCTACCACTTTCATGTTGACACAATTATCATAGCATGCATGGATTTATTCTTACAAAAATGACAAAATGACATATAGGAACAAAATGACATTTTGCTAAACTTTCTCAAAGCTAAAACAAATCACACCAATGGATTCCTGGGATTTTTCTACCCCAAATCCATATATCACACTCATATCTTTGCGAAAAACACACACAACCTAGCTCGAAAGAAAAGGCACAAAACCTATACTACTTATAAGTCAAAACTTTCCTATTTGGGCCACTGCCAAAAATGCCTATGTCCAGATCCGGACAGTTCCAGAAATGGAATTTATCTCCAAAAACACAAATAAAACAGTAAAACAATTAAACAAATAAATAAAACAGGAGGCGGTCCCACTGGTCAGTTTCACCAGGGCCCCTTGTGAGTATGGTAGGTGGGGCCAGGGCCCACTTGCCATACACACCATAACACACACAGGGCCACACCAAACCACACACACAAAGGCACACGCAGATCCACCTGACCACATGGGATCCACCCACACACGCACACACGCGGGCACGCATGCACACGGAATCCGGCCACAACCACACCAGATCTAGCGGACACACCAACACACATGCGCCACCAAAATAAGAAGGAAAGGGCCGGGGGAGTATTCGAACCCGTGACCTCTCATTCAATTCCCCTGGAGCGCACCACTGCGCTACGAAACGACAGATGGCTGAAGGAGGAGCAACATGCGACATAAATAGAGAAAAAAGAGGAGCTTCCTTCTACTCGAGGCAGAGGAGAGGGGCTCGTTGCTAGCGGCATCTACGGCGACCACCGGCCCAACGGATCACCGATGGGAGCTGTGGGGACTACGGGGGCTCCACCCCTATGGCTAGAACGAACTATGCGCAGCGGCAGAGGGGCGCTCGAGCTCAAGCTGTTGCTCGGCTCGGGGCACACATACGAGGCGATGCAAGGGCGAGGCAAGGCGCGGGTGGCACTACGGATGAACTGCTGCATGCGCAGGGCACACACGCGACAAACCCAATGGGGGGCTCGCTCTGACACGCAATTGCATCTACAAGCTCCAAACTTCCAGAGCACTGGGAGCGCGAGCTCGGCACGACTACGACGACAACTACGATGGCCTAGGGAGGGCGGGGAAGGAACGGATCGGGTGCGGGGTACCTCTCCTACCTTAGACACGAAGACGGGGCCAAGGATGCAACAGACTGACGATGACGTGGTGAGGAACTCCAGCAAGCTCCTGATCCGAAACGAAGAGGAAGAATACAACGACGTACTAGGCCTTGGAGCTCCCCTGGTCGACGAGGAAGAAGAGGAACGACGAGGCTTCGTCTCCGAGCGGCAGAGGGGCCGAGAGGGGTTGTTGGCGTCTAGCTCAAGCTCGAGCTCGTGCTCGTTTAGTTCATGGTGGCAGGCGACGGCAATGGCGAGGTCCACGCTTACCTGCGCTGGTGGCGGCAGAGGAAGGGGAAATGGGGAGAGGGATCTCTAGGGTTGTGTGATGGTAGTTTTATAGGGGGGATCGGGGCCTAACGCCATCTCGACGTCCATGCCATGGCGGGCGCTGCCTCTCTCACACTTCTCTAATGCCGATGGAAAGAAGGGGACGACGAGCAGGTAGCCATCGGGCGCTCTGCTAGTCTGCAGAACGGAGGGGAAGGTGGGCCGCGAGGGGGGATGAGGCCCATCGCCCCTGGAATCTCTCTCTCCCAAAACATGGCTGATTCCTGTTTTAAAAACAATTCAAAACCAACCAAAAACCCCACAGAGAAAGAAAAGGATTTAAAAAACAAAAAAAATCTTGGCTCTAAAATAACGCAACCCATTTAATAAAAATTAACTAGCCAATTTTAGCCAAAGCAAAATTAATTACTTTTATTAAAATATACTGCTGTTTATTAAGAGACATTAATGACCAACGTAGCAACAAATGAAAGAGCTCATTTACCCCACTCTAAACAATTTACTTAAGCAACATAATATTTTTAAAAGATTTATTAGGCAAGTTAAAACTCATGTCATAAAACAATTGAGAGCAAAAGGTTTTTTTTCCATCATGTCGAAATGGGAAAGGGGGTTTCACTCCATATGAACACACCTCACTCCCATGGTAGCTCTAAACACACGTAACACACTAACCACACCACAATCACATCACCACACCCTTGTGCACACAAAACAACATGATGAGGAATGCTTATGATGCCATGATGCAAGAATGACATGAAGCAAAATTATATCTAGGACAACACATGGTGCAAACATGGAAGGTCCACATGACATACATGACAAAAATGGCAAGGGGTGCACTTGGGCTGTTACAACTCTCCCACACTACAACAGGATCTCGATGTAGGAGATATGCCCTAGAGGCAGTAATAATAGTTATTTTGTATCTCCAAATTTTGTAATGAATGTTTATGTTCCATGCTATAACTGCAATGATTCCCGAGTCTACAAATTAAACGAGGCTTGGAGGGAAACTCATGTGCACGTGTGGTATAATAAACGGTGAATTGTATTCCTAGTCTTGCCTCTAAGACTGGCTCAAGTGTTGCATGATGGTCCTGTTTTCCTGATCATGGGCATGGCTATGCCGGCAATTTTGAGGACGCGATGTTGGTAGAACACTCGTGTTGAATCGATCCGAATTGATGTTATGCTATGAGATACATTCGTCACAACTTAATGGTTAATAACACAGAGATGGTTAACGTTTGCATAATTCCTTAGACCATGAGAGTATCGAGTTTCTTCATGCTTGCTTCATGAAATTTGGGGTTTGTTAAACGTCATCCGTAAATGGGTGGCTATTACGGCGGCTTACGGGTTCATGGAAAAGTATGTCAAGTAACTTGATAGCTCAAGATTGGGATTTTCTCCTCCGACGATGGAGAGATATCTCTAGGCCCTCTCGGTGTTACGGTATCCATCATCGTCTGGCCAGACACTTTGTGATTTGATCACGGGGATGCCGGAACACGGGAACGAGAAAAGAGAACAATACCGACAACGAGGTAATTGGCATAGTGGACAAGTTATTGATCCACGAGGATGCCTACATGTCTCACCTCGGGTAATTGTAAACATATCGTGAAGCAACAGGAATAGCTCACGGCAACTAGAGGTTCACTCGAATATTCATTCGTGTGGGTATAGGGGTCAATATGGGTGTCCACGGCTCTGATGTTGATCATTGATCGGAAGGGGTTTTGGGTCATGTCTATGCTTCACCGAACCTATAGGGTCACACGCTTAAGGGTCATCTATCTGTTGTATACTAGACAGGGAGTCTGAGAGAAAATCACCGAAAAGTTTCGGACACCGGAAAAGTTTCGGACAGCGGAAAAGTTCCGCAGACAGGTCACCGGAACAGTTTCGGTGAAACTGAAAAGTTGTTTCAGGGGATACCAAAAAGTCAAATTGGTTTCGGCACATGCTTGATAATTCTTGAAGGGTGCCAGAATCGTTCTGGAAACTTTCTGGAATTTTCCGGAATGAAAACCGGAAATGTTCCAGAGCTGCCGGAACCACTTCAGATGCTTTTCGCAGATGAAAATCACTATTCTGGAATTGTTCTGGATCGCATTAAAAATTATTTTAGTGGGGTACTAGAATTGTTCTAAGCCCACATAAATATTTTCAGTTCGAGCGGACGCTGAAAAATGTCGCCGTGAATAGTGAAAGTGCTTTTTGGACTACTTTATGGAAAGCCACCTTTTGGGGCTTTGCTCCAAAAGATCTTGGGGATGACATGGATGGATTGGAGCCATTTTTGGGGCCCCACATGAGGGTGTGGCCGGCCACATGGTGGACTCCTTCATGGAGTCCCTCTTGTTCCTTGGTTTCACTTTTATGCCCTTGTGGAAGGACTTCATTCATGTGCATTTTGGGTTTTATTGTAAAACCACCCTACCCCTTGGTTTTCCTATAAATAGGAGGTGAGTGGGCTGCCATTTCTTCATCCTTGTGCTCTCATACACATGCTTTGCTTTGCAAGCTCTCTCTCTCCCTCCCACGAAAAGAGTCTTTCGTAGAGCCGAAAGGCTGTCTGGGTTCCGGCAGGAACTAGTTCTGGACGGTGAAGCCCTGCCGGATAGATGACACCGTATGTGTACAACCCTGTAGAGAGGTCGTAGTTTCGATCTTTTTCCCGAGGGGCTGTTCGTGTGTCCTCCCGTAGGGCTGTCCGAGTCTTCGTTCGAGTTTCGAGGGTCGTCCCGAAGGGCTGTCCGTGACATCGTCTGGGGGACTGTCCGACCGCCTCCCGAAGGGCTGTCCGACAAGGGAGTACATCCTCGCGGTTTGTAGGTTGTAAAATCCTAGCTTCGGGGATCTGCACTAACGAGCTCCATCGACTCTTCTTCCGCTGCACTTCGAGTCGGTACGGATCAGATCAAACCTCGTATGCAGTCTCCATAGTGGTCCTGGGCGTGCTCGCTATGCCAGAATTTTTTGTTTTCTGTCACGTTCCCCAACAGTGGCATCAAGAGCCAGGCTATGAGTAGATGCATGTTATGATCTGGAATACATGAGATGTATGGGTATTGCATAGTATAATTTTGTAGTAGATGAGATCTATTTCTGAAAATTATTTGTGCGGGTAGTAGATGAAATCTGTTACCCGATGTTCCTGTTGCTTCCCGTGAATTTGCGTAGTCCATATCTTGACGGAAAGGTGGAATCTTACAAAGTTCTGGGAATCCGCAATCCTTTCATGCTGCTCCTGAGTATGCTGATTGACAGATCAACGAAGTGCTAACAGTTCTTTGGGTTCCACCATAGTCAAAAGAAAGATGGATGTTTCGCAGACGAAAGGGCAATGCTGATATGATCTGCACGGGGGTCACGCGTATGACGAAGTTTAGTATGGGGCTCAAGATTTTATCATCTCGTGTTTCATACACCCTGGAAAGTTAATCTAGCAACTTGAATTATCATACTTGATGATAAACATTGGTAGCTGCGGTTTGAGTCAAAACCTTAGAAGCCACATAAAATAAAATTTTGTATAAACCGATTAGAGGCATCTAACTTGGTTTTGCAGGATGGTTTGCATGTGATGTGGTATAGCAATGCTCATACTCAATTTGATTGTGTATGAGATGACTATATGATGTAATTAACATGACCTGCATGTCATGATTCGGCATGATGGCTAGAGCCGTATGATTGCACTTTAATGACTTGCGTGTCAACCTTAGGTAATGCACTTATTTTATTAGCTATAAAGATAGCAATATTATCTGGTGCATCGACAAGGTGGTGGCAATCTTCGCAGAGGTGAACACCGACGCGAATGCCGAAGACGAAGAAATACTTGACTTCTCCGTCAGAAGGGGCTATACCATATCATGCTATTATGAATTGCCTGAGATGTTTATCCCTCTTGATGCACCCTTCTTAATTGTGCGGTAGTCGCTTTTTATTAGGGTGATCTCTCACTTAGAATATCAAGTAGTTAGTGTTCTCCCAAGTGTAGCACCGTCACAGCACCTATCTCTTCGGGGTATCACATGGTTACAGGTACGAACGATTAGAGAAGTGTGAGGCGGGTGAGTTGAGACCTTGCAGCAAGATCACTTGGTTGTCTTGACGTTCAGGCATGAAAGTCATGAGCTCGGAACACATGCATCGAAAGATGAACAAGAGTCACATAGAGATGTGATTGGAAAGTTGGCCTACCAATTGAAATTCTCGTCACTTGAGATGGTTACATCCTTGACGCTGAATTGAAAGTTGGGTCTTGCATCACTCACAATCAATTATGAGAGATATTGATTTGAGTGGGAGTGCACCTTGGAATAAAATTATTTATTCACTAGTGCCAATAATCATTATGAACAAAGTCTAAATGAACTTGTGTTTTCCGTTGTAGATTAAATGGCTCGCAACACCGCATTTAACTTAGGCCCTATGTTAGAGAAAGAGAAGTTAGCTGCGAATGGAAACAACTATGCGGACTGGGTCCATACCCTGAGGATTGTCCTCCGGGGTGCTAAGAAAGTGTATGTGCTTGACGGACCTCTTCCCCCTAAACCGACGGCAACAGCCGCGGCAGACATACAAAATGTCTGGGCCACTAAGGATGATGATTACAACTTAGTGCAGTGCCTCATGCTATCTTGCATGAGTTCAGAGCTTCAAAAACGTTTTGAATTCCATAACTCCTTTGATATGATCAAGGATCTAGATGCTCTTTACAAGTTTAATGCACGGTCTGAACGTTTTGACATCATGAAAATGATGGCGGAGACCAAGATGGCTGAGGGCAGTTCAGTTGGCGAGCACGTAGTCAATATGATTGGCTACGCTGAAAGGCTTAAAATCCTGGAATTCCCACTTCTAGAAGAGCATGTTATGGACTTGTTGCTAGGTTCACTCCCCCCGTCTTATGGCGGTTTTATCATGAACTACAACATGAATGGGATGGACAAAACAGCAAATGAGGTGCTTGCCATGCTGAAAACTGCTGAAGGAGGACTGCAGAAAAATCGCAAGCAAGTGTTGCTTGTGAATAAAACTGCGAGTTTCAAAAAGAAAGGCAAGCCAAAGAAGGGCAAGGGTGCCGGTAAGACCGGCTTCCAACACAAATCTAAGGGCGGAGCCAAGAATGAAACTGAGTGCTTCTACTGCAAGGGCACAGGACACTCGAAGAGAAACTGCAAGAAGTATCTGGAAGATAAGAAGTCCGGGAAAACCGGAAAAGGTATAATTGTTATACAAGTTAATGTTATTAACGTTTTGCTTGCTAGAGAAAATTCTAAGTCTTGGGTATTTGATACCGGATCGGTTGCTCACATTTTCAACTCGATACAGGGGCTTCAGAAGGTGCGCAAGCTGGCAAAGAATGAAGTCGTGATGCGTGTCGGGAACGGCGCTGGGATCGCCGCTCAAGCCGTCGGCATTATGCCTCTATGTCTCCCTTCAGGATTTATTTTGGAACTTAGTAACTGTTATTTTGTTCCGTTATTGTGTAGAAACATTATCTCTGTATCATGTTTAGTACACGATGGGTACTCCTACAAGTCTCAGAACAATGGTTGTTCACTTTATTGTAAGGATATGTTTTATGGATTTGCACCCATTGTTGGGGGCCTTTTCATACTAAATCTTGATTTTGGAAATGATGTCTTTAACGTGAATGCTAAACGCCTTAAGAAGGCTGATACCACCACCACTTACTTGTGGCACTGTCGGCTTGGCCACATCGGAAAGAAACGCATGCAAAGACTCCATAAAGATGGAGTTTTACCGTCCCTTGATTTTGAATCATTTGACACACGTGAAGCTTGCTTGATGGGAAAAATGACCAAGACACCGTTCATGGGTCATCCTGAACGGGCGGGTGAATTATTGGAAATAATACATAGTGATGTATGTGGTCCAATGAACACGGCCGCACGGGGTGGGTATTTTTACTTCGTGACTTTTACTGATGATTTAAGTCGGTATGGCTATATCTACTTGATGAAGCATAAATCAGAAACCTTTGAAAAGTTCAAAGATTTTCAGAATGAGGTAGAAAATCATCGTGACAAAAAGATTAAGTTTATGCGGTCTGATCGCGGAGGCGAATATCTTAGTCATGAGTTTGGCCAACATCTGAGTGACCGTGGAATCGTTTCACAACTTACGCCTCCCGGAACTCCACAGCGAAACAGAGTGTCGGAACGACGTAACCGAACCCTGTTAGACATGGTAAGGTCGATGATGTGTCTTACAGATCTACCGATATCTTTTTGGGGTCACGCATTACTCACTGCCGCTTATACATTAAATAGAGCGCCGTCTAAGTCTGTTGAGATGACACCACATGAGATGTGGTGTGGGAAGATACCTAGTGTGTCGCATCTCAAGGTTTGGGGTTGTGAGGCATACGCAAAACGTTTACAGCCAACCAAACTAGAACCTAGATCAGACAAATGTTACTTTGTAGGTTATCCAAATAACACCATTGGATATTCCTTCTACCACCAGTCCGAAGGCAAAATGTTTGTCGCAAAGGTTGCACACTTTCTCGAGAAAGAATTTCTCGCTAAAGAATTGACTGGGAGGATAGTATAACTTAATGAGATTAGTGAATCTTTGGCAACCGTTGATATGGCTAAGGAACCGGAAGTAATTCCGCAAAAATTATCCCTACAACCGAGCCGGAAGTTGTCGCATGTGATGCGGAAATTTCAGACAATGTTGTTACTGAACCGCGCAGATTAGGTAGGGCTATCCAGCCACCTGAGTGGTTTCATAACGAAATCCTCATTCTTGAAGACGATGAACCTGCGCACTACAAGGAAGCGATGGCGGGGCCTAGCTCAAGGGAATGGCACAAGGCCATGAGATCCGAAATGGAATCCATGTATGAAAACCAAGTTTGGAACTTGGAAGAACTTCCAGATGGCGTAAAACCCATTGGTTGTAAATGGATTTTCAAAAGAAAGACGGACGCGGATGGTAACATTACTATCCACAAAGCTAGACTTGTCGCGAAAGGGTTCACGCAAGTTCCAGGAGTGGACTACGACGAGACTTTCTCGCCCGTAGCTGTGCTTAGGTCTGTTCGGATATTACTAGCAATTGCTGCTTATTTCGATTATGAAATTTGGCAGATAAATGTAAAAATGGCTTTCCTAAATGGAAACCTTGAACAGGATGTATACATGATACAACCATAAGGTTTTGTCGATCCTAAGAATGCTAGAAAGGTATGTAAGCTTCAGAAAGCCATTTATGGTCTGAAGCAAGCATCAAGGAGTTGGAACATTCGTTTTGATGAAGTGGTCAAAGAGTTTGGCTTCATCAGAAACGATGAAGAATCTTGTGTTTACAAGAAGTTTAGTGGGAGCGCAAAAACATTTCTAATCTTGTATGTGGATGATATATTGTTGATTGGAAATGATGTGAATTTTCTTAGCGAAATAAAAGACTCATTGAAAAGGAGTTTTTCAATGAAAGACTTAGGTGAAGCGGCATATGTATTGGGCATCAGGATCTATAGAGATAGATCAAGACGCCTAATAGCGCTTAGCCAAAGCACGTACATTGACAAGGTGTTGAAAAGGTTCAACATGGAGAACTCCAAGAAAGGCCTACTCCCCATGTCACCTGGCACAGTGCTTTGCAAGAATCAGAGTCCTCGGACCCTCGATGAGCGAGTACAAATGAATGATATTCCATATGCTTCGGCAGTTGGTTCTATTATGTATGCCATGCTATGTACAAGACCGGGTGTTTCCTATGCGCTAAGTGTTAGCAGCCGGTACCAAGGTGATCCAGGATTGGAACACTGGGCCGCAGTCAAGGGTATTCTTAAGTACCTCAGAAGGACCAAGGATTTACTCCTTGTGTACGGAGGTGACGAAGAGCTCATTGTACGTTGTTACACTGATGTAGGCTTCATGACTGACCCAGATGACTTCAAATCTCAATCTGGCTATGTTTTCATATTGAACGGCTGCGCAGTTGATTGGAAAAGTTCCAAACAAAATACTTTGGCAGATTCTACGATGGAGGCGGAATATGTTGCTACTTCTAAAGCCTCCAAGCAAGCTGTCGGTATCAAGCAATTTCTTGAAGACCTTGGTGTGGTTCCAAGTGCTCTGGACCCGGTGGAGATCTATTGTGATAATAGTGGCGCCGTGGCTCAGGAAAGGGAGCCATGTTCGCACCATAAGACAATGCATATTCAACGCAAATATAAACTCATTCGACATCATGTCGAAGAAGGTTTAGTGAAAGTACGCAAAGTTCACACGGATCTGAATGTGTCAGACCCGACGACAAAGCCTCTACCACGAGCAAAGCATGAGAAACACCGGATAGCCATTGGTGTTAGGGAAGCCATGTCACTGGATTATGACTCTAGTGCAAGTGGGAGTCTGTAGGAGATATGCCCTAGAGGCAGTAATAACAGTTATTTTGTATCTCCAAAGTTTGTAATGAATGTTTATGTTCCATGCTATAAATGCAATGATTCTCGAGTCTACAAATTAAACGAGGCTTGGAGGGAAACTCATGTGCACGTGTGGTATAATAAATGGTGAATTGTATTCCTAGTCTTGCCTCTAAGACTGGCTCAAGTGTTGCATGATGGTCCTGTTTTCCTGATCATGGGCATGGCTATGCCGGCAATTTTGAGGACGCGATGTTGGTAGAACACTCGTGTTGAATCGATCCGAATTGATGTTATGCTATGAGATACATTCGTCACAACTTAATGGTTAATAACACAGAGATGGTTAACGTTTGCATAATTCCTTAGACCATGAGAGTATCGAGTTTCTTCATGCTTGCTTCATGAACTTTGGGGTTTGTTAAACGTCATCCGTAAATGGGTGGCTATTACGGCGGCTTACGGGTTCATGGAAAAGTATGTCAAGTAACTTGATAGCTCAAGATTGGGATTTTCTCCTCCGAGGATGGAGAGATATCTCTAGGCCCTCTCAGTGTTACGGTATCCATCATCGTCTGGCCAGACACTTTGTGATTTGATCACGGGGATGCGGGAACACGGGAACGAGAAAAGAGAACAATACCGGCAACGAGGTAACTGGCATAGTGGACAAGTTATTGATCCACGAGGATGCCTACATGTCTCACCTCGGGTAATTGTAAACATATCGTGAAGCAACAGGAATAGCTCACGGCAACTAGAGGTTCACTCGAATATTCATTCGTGTGGGTATAGGGGTCAATATGGGTGTCCACGGCTCTGATCTTGATCATTGATCGGAAGGGGTTCCGGGTCATGTCTATGCTTCACCGAACCTATAGGGTCACACGCTTAAGGGTCATCTATCTGTTGAATACTAGACAGGGAGTCTGAGAGAAAATCACCGAAAAGTTTCGGACACCGGAAAAGTTTCGGACAGCGGAAAAGTTCCGCAGACAGGTCATCGGAACAGTTTCGGTGAAACTGAAAAGTTGTTTCAGGGGATACCAAAAAGTCAAATTGGTTTCAGCACATGCTTGATAATTCTTGAAGGGTGCCAGAATCATTCTGGAAACTTTCTGGAATTTTCCGGAATGAAAACCGAAAATGTTCCAGAGCTGCCGGAACCACTTCAGATGCTTTTCGCAGATGAAAATCACTATTCTGGAATTGTTCCGGATCGCATTAAAAATTATTTTAGTGGGGTACTAGAATTGTTCTAATCCCACATAAATATTTTCAGTTCGAGCGGACGCTGAAAAATGTCGCCGTGAATAGTGAAAGTGCTTTTTGGACTACTTTATGGAAAGCCACCTTTTGGGGCTTTGCTCCAAAAGATCTTGGGGATGACATGGATGGATTGGAGCCATTTTTGGGGCCCCACATGAGGGTGTGGCCGGCCACATGGTGGACTCCTTCATGGAGTCCCTCTTGTTCCTTGGTTTCACTTTTATGCCCTTGTGGAAGGACTTCATTCATGTGCATTTTGGGTTTTATTGTAAAACCTCCCTACCCCTTGGTTTTCCTATAAATAGGAGGTGAGTGGGCTGCCATTTCTTCATCCTTGTGCTCTCAGACACATGCTTTGCTTTGCAAGCTCTCTCTCTCCCTCCCACGAAAAGAGTCTTTCGTAGAGCCGAAAGGCTGTCTGGGTTCCGGCAGGAACTAGTTCTGGACGGTGAAGCCCTGCCGGATAGATGACACCGTATGTGTGCAACCCCGTAGAGAGGTCGTAGTTTCGATCTTTTGCCCGAGGGGCTGTTCATGTGTCCTCCCGTAGGGCTGTCCGAGTCTTCGTTCGAGTTTCGAGGGTCCTCCCGAAGGGCTGTCCGCGACATCGTCCGGGGGACTGTCCGACCGCCTCCCGAAGGGCTGTCCGACGAGGGAGTACATCCTCGCGGTTGGGAGGTTGTAAAATCCTAGCTGCGGGGATCTGCACCAACGATCTCCACTGACTCTTCTTCCGCTGCGCTTCGAGTCGGTACGGATCAGATCAAACCTTGTATGCAGTCTCCATAGTGGTCCTGGGCATGCTTGCTATACCGGAAATTTTTGTTTTCTGTCGCGTTCCCCAACACTCGACATAAGATCTAAGAACGAAAGAACTCTAGAAATTTGGAACGGAGAAGATCCTCATGTTCCCAAGTAGCTTGTTTGTCGGAATGATGAGACCACTTCACTTTGAGAAACTTGATTGACTTGTTGCGAGTCTTATGCTCAGTTTCTTCGAGAATAGCAACTGGATGCTCACGATAAGATAGGTCTTCTTGGAGGTCAATTGTACGCTCGGGAGTCTTGAAGCACCATCGGAGCTGAGAGACATGGAAGACATCATGCACATTTGTGAAATTTGGAGGAAGCTCGAGTTGATAGGAAAGGTCACCTCTCTTGCCCACAACTCTAAAATGGCCCACAAAGCAAGGAGCTAGCTTCCCGTTGATTCCAAACCGGTGAGTGCCCTTCATGGGAGAAACTCTAAGATAGTCAAAGTCATCAATTTGAAAGGAGACATCCGGATGTTTGTTACCATAATAACTCTTCTAGCAGGATTGAGCTGCTTTGTGGTTCTCACGAATGACGAAGCACATCTCTTTTGCTTTAGTGATCATGTCATTGCCCAGAATTTGATGCTCACCTGTTTCAAACCAATTGAGCGGGGTATGACACTTCCTACCGTAGAGAATCTCGAAAGGGGCCTTGCCTGAACTAGCCTGAACGCTATTGTTGTATGAAAATTCAATGTATGGAAGGTAGTCTTCCCATTTCATGCTGAAAGAAATCACATAGGATCTGAGCATGTCTTTGAGGATTTGATTGACTCTCTCAACTTGGCCACTTGTCTAAGGATGGAATGCGGTGCTGAAATGGATCTTGGTACCCACAGCAGTCTGGAAGGAGTCCCAAAACATGGAAGTGAAGAGGCTTCCATGATCTGAGGAAATGAGCTGAGGAATACCGTGCAAAGAAACTATCCTTGATGTATACAGCTCTGCCAGTTGAGCTGCCGAGATAGACTCTTTGACCGGAAGGAAATGGGCAACTTTGGTCAACTTGTCGATAACCAAAAAGATGGCATCGTTTCCCTTCTTGTACTTAGGAAAACCAGTGACGAAATCCATCTCCACATGATCGAATTTCCACTTTGTAATAGGCAAAGGCTGAAGGAGACCTGCTGGACGTTGATGTTTCGCCTTCACTCTGTGACAAACATCACACTCGTTCATGAACTGAGCAATTTCATGTTTCATGCGAGTCCGTCGAAAGGTTTGCTTGAGGTCCTGATACATCTTGGAACTGCCTGGATGAATGGATAGGAGAGAATTGTGTGCTTCGTCCATGATAACCTTCCTGAGGTCACCTTTTGGAACCACCAGATAGTCCTCAAAGAACAAGGTATCTTTGTCATCAACACGAAAGCACTTATACTTCGGAATGCCCTTGGCCACACGTTTCTTCACTTTCTTCACCGTAGCATCAAGAAGTTGAGCTTGGTGAAGGCCTCACAAAGCTCGGGTTGAAGAGGCTTCAGGATAAGACTGTTGCAGTATGCCTTTCGGCTGAGCGTGTCTGCAATGACATTTGCTTTTCCACGTGCATACTCAATGCTTGGATTGAAGTCATATATCGTTTCCACCCAACGAGACTGCCGAAGATTGAGATTGGGTTGGGTGAAAATATACTTCAAGCTCTTGTGATCGGTGTACACCTCAACTGGTCTACCCAACAAAAAATGCCTCCAAGGCATCAGAGCATGGACAGCTGCTACCAGCTCAAGATCATGAGTGGGGTAGTTCTTCTCTCTAGGCTTCAGTTGTCGCGAGGTACAAGAAACAATCTTCTTATCTTGCATGAGAGCACCACCAAGACCTTGGAGGGAAGCATCACAGAAAACTTGGAAAGGCTTTGATTGCTCGGGAGGGACAAGAACTGGAGCTGAAATCAGTTTCTGCTTGAGTATATTGAACGCCACATCACACTCAGGAGACCAAGCATACTTGACATTCTTCTAGAGGAGATTGGACAGAGTCTTAGCAATTTGAGAGAAGTTCTCCATGAATCTTCTTGAGTAACTTGCAAGCCCGAGCAAGCTACAAAGCTGCTTGTCATTTTGAGGAGTCTCCCACTTCAAGGTTGCCTCAACTTTCTCAGGGTGCACTTTAATGCCCTCGTTAGAGATCACATGCCCAAGGTACACCACTTTGTTGAGCCAAAACTCACACTTGGAAAACTTAGCATAGAACCGATGTTCTTTTAGTTTGTCAAGCACAAGCCAGAGATGCTCTGCATGATCTTCTTCACTCTCTGAGAACACGAGAATATCATCCAAATACACCAAGACAAACTCATTCTTCAAAGGAGAGAATATGAAGTTCATCATCCTGGAGAAGGTTGGAGGAGCATTGGTGAAACCAAAGGACATGACGGTGTACTCATAAGAGCCAAAACTCATCCTGAATGCAGTCTTTGGAATGTCTTCTTCACGGATGTGAATCTGATGATAGCCCATGCGAAGATCAAGCTTTGAGAAAACCTTGGCACCTTTCATTTGTTCAAACAACTCATTGATGTTGGGAAGTGGGTACTTGTTTCTGATTGTCTTTTTATTCAATGGACGTTAATCGACACAAAGTCGGTCCGTGCCATCCTTCTTCTTGACAAACAAAACACCACAACCCCATGCAGAAGAACTTGGTCTTATCGGACCCAGACGTTCTTGTTCATCCAGATGCTTCTTCAACTCTTTCATCTCTTCGGGGCCAAGCTTATAGGGACGCTTGCAAACCATTTCAGTTCCAGGTTCGAGATCAATCACAAACTCAACTGGCTGGTGTGAAGGCATTCCTGGCAATTCTTCGAGAATGACATCTTCATACTCGTAGACACCGGAATCTAAGAAATGGCTGTGGTTTCACCCTTCTCATTAAGAGCAAAGAGACAAATTGTGTCATGGCGAGCTGCGAAAATGATCACGTCTTCTGAAGGATGAGTCAATTTGAATTCTTTGGCTTGACAATCAACATGCACCTTGTTCATAGCTAGAAAATCCATGCCAAGAATGAGATCAATATCGGAATTACCGAGAACAATTGGAGAGGCCAGAAAATAATAATTTCCCATCTTGATAGATACATCCGGGGCTTTCGTGCTTGCATGCATGAATTTTCCCAGAGAGACAACTGACAAAGGCCTAGGTAACTCTATCACATGAAAATTATGCTTTGATGTGAATGGTCTTGACAAGAATGAATGAGATGGACTAGTGTCAAACAAAACTTTCGCAGGAATAGAGTTGACTAAGAGATTACCCATAATTACTTCATGAGACAGCTCTACTTCAGCTGCATTCACCATGTTCACTCTTGCTGACTTGGGATTATGCTTCACCATAGCATTGCCTAGAGGTTTGACTCGAGGAGGAGGCGGAAGACACCGCTGGTTGCACTTGTTTGAGTAGTGACCCTTCTCACCACCCTTGTGACAAGTAACCTCTGAGAGCGGACGAAAGTTGCCTGGAGGAGGAACATTAGCTGACTTGGGTACCTGGGGCCTCTGCTGATAACCTGGGTTGGGTGGGTGGGAAGAACCAAGACCACCGAACTGTCTTTGCTGCTGAGGGGGACGAAACGGAGGAGGAGGAGGAACCCAATACTTCTGCTGCTTAGTGACCATCTGAGAGCTAGAAGAAGAAGAGTAGGATTCCCTGGAATGCTTCCTTGAGTTCTCCAACTTGAGCTGAGTTGCCTCAACCTTTAAAGCCATGTTGTAGAACTGATCAAACTCGCGAGGCTCTTGGAGGACCAGACCCGGCAGAAGCTCATCCTTGAGATCACCTCTGAACTGATAAATCATGGACTTGTCGTCAGGAACATCTTGTTTAGCATAGCGGGCTAGATTCTGGAACTCGACGTTGTACTGATAGACAGACTTGTTTCCCTGCTTCAGGTGCCTGAACTTCTCACGCATCTCCTCGACAAAGCTCGTCGGAATGTAATGGGCCCTGAAGTCACGAACAAAATCATCGCAGCTGACAACACGATCACCCCTGGAGTCCTTGTATTGCTGCCACGAATCTACTACCTAACCCATGAGCTGAAACGACGTGAACCTGACATAGTCCTCTAGTCTGACATTGCTGCACTTGAAGTGCTTACTCATGTCGCGGAGCCAATCATCTGCATCAAAAGGCTGCTCACAACAGGTGAAAGACTTGGGCTGGTTGGCAAGGAACTGGTTGATTGTCGCGAACTAAGGCTGATTCTGGAAATTCCCTTGATAACCTTGCTGACCTGGATCTCCCTCTTGCAACATTCTGAGCAACATATCAGTATTTGCATTGGTTTCGGCCATCATAGCTTGCCAAGCTTCTGGAGGAGGGGGCGGTGGTGGGGGTGGTGGAGGATTAGACTGCTCCTCACCACGACCCAAATTCCCGTGAGTTGGTGGAGCCATCTTGGAGATGGACAAGAACATCAGCACATCATTTACAAAGATGATTGCAATAAGCTCAAACAATTGACTTGAAAGAAATTGAACAAAATAACATTAATAGCCTTCCTACTAAAAAATTAGTAAGAATGCCTTCTTCAGGTTTGCGATAACATCATGAGTTTTTAGAAGCCACTTGAATATACACAACCAAGTATTGAGATAAGATATGCTCAGTACAAATGTATAGACCTCATACATCTGAAGAAAGATGATCCTAGGTAAGTACTTGAATTCCCACCTAAGAACTTCCGAACTCTTTGGTTACGCAATTGGGTGTTGGGGATACAGGGAGGCAAAATATCTCACACAACTAACAAGCCCTACACTCCAACTGTATCCACCCATAGACACATCACTAGAGGCTTCAGAACTCCATCTATCTCGGATCCTCGAAAGCACAATGATACCAAACATGGCAGTACCCCGGACGCCTCCCCAGTACTGGGTGATTCCGACCTTATCTCGCCACGATAAATATTGAAGCAATTCTGAACATCCTCCGACCTGAGATACTAAGGAAACTGAATGATAATAATGTGCCAAGAATCCCTTGGAGCTCAACTCCCTGGAAGAAATCAAGTCAGACAATAGGCACCAAGAGAGAACTCCGTCGCATCGGCATCATATAGTTTCCAAAATACCTGGTTGATCCTAAAAAAAATTGAGCGAGAAGAGGAGTAGAATACAAATTCCTAAGTCGAATACCTCACCAGAGTATAGAAGAGGAGTAAAAGAAACATACTCTCCGATATAACTAGATTCAAAATAGTTTTTAATAGACTCGACTCGGCCAAGTTCGATCAAGCAAAGGGCTCCTATGGTTGTATGGCTCTGAATACCAACTTGTAATGCCCAAGATGCGTGCCTATCCTTATTTAGGAACGGAGGCCTCGACAGAGATAGAGGCGCATCTCATCGTTTCACAAGTGTAGTAAACATTGCATACATGTATGAAGAGATGAGTATATGAGTTGTCTTACACTCGCCACAAGCTAAATTACAAGTTCAACCAATTATTCAAGCATCATATAGAAGACAGGGTCCGTCTACGGACAAAATCAAATGAAGAAAAGAAGCAATGAAAAGCTGCCTTACTATTCCAAAGATCACGACCATGGCCTCTCTACTCATCGGGGTACGTGTCGTGGATTTGTCACGGAAGATGTCTGGGTGAACGGACTTAGGTTCGAGGCGGTCGCAAGTGTGTGGCAGCTTGAGAGGGGTTGGTTGGAATCGAGAGACGCGAGTTTACCTAGGTTTAGGCCCTCCAATGGAGGTAAAAGTCTACGTCCTTCTTGTCTTGTATTGATGCTGATGGTGACGATCTCGGTTACACGGGTGTTGTCTAGCTTCTAAAACTTGTAGCTTGTCTATTGAGGTGTCCTAAACTTGTCTCTCTTGGGGCGCCTTACCCCTCCTTATATAAGTGGAGAGGGTAGGCTTGCATGTAGAGTCCAACTCCGAGTAGGACTAGGACTAGTCTTTCATGTATCCTAATCTGGGTCTTGTTTCCATTGTGAAGGAATCCTTTGTGCTAGCCTGGCTTAGTAGGGATGATAGACTACTCACATTAATAAGGAATTCCTTCTTTTCCGGGAGCCCATTCCAACAGAATTCCCAGGTTAAGCGTGCTTGGCTTGGAGTAGTTCTAGGATGGGTGACCGACCAGGAAGTTGGTCCCGGGTGCGCATGAGTGAGGACAAAGTGCGCAGAAAAAACTGGTATTGATCTGTGAGACCAGTCTAGATCCCGCATCCCGCCAGGAGTAATGATTACCGGTGGGTGTCTCCGGGGCATTACAAGTTGGTATCAGAGCCGACCCTCGCGGTTACATGGATGTTTGCCGACAGGTGCGCAGTCATATAGTTCATGAAGTTTGTGACCCGTCGTGGCACACGGAATGACACATGTATCAGACTGGAAGCACAGACGTTTGTGCCAAGAGGGAACGTTCCTGTGACCCGACGAGGATGTCGGTTCCTCTCAGTGGTGGTGTATGTGATAGCCTGTCTTATTAGGGATGATAGACTCCTCATATTAATAAGGAATTCCTTCTTTTCCGGGAGCCCATTCGAACAGAACTCCCAGGTTAAGCGTGCTTGGCTTGGAGTAGTTCTAGGATGGGTGACCGACCAGGAAGTTGGTCCCGAGTACGTATGAGTGAGGACAAAGTTCACACAAAAGACTACTATTGATCTATGAGGCCAGTCTAGATCCTGCCAGGAGTAACGACTACCGGCGGGTGTGTCCGGGGCGTTACATCCTTTCTCTCCTTGGGCCTTCTCTTGTGAGCCACATGACGCCGGCTTACTCATTGGGCCTTAGGCCTTGTCGCTCGTCTGACCCGCCCGCCGGGTCACCAGGTCTTGATCGGGTCTTTAGTGAGTCGCCAAGTCCTGGCCGGGCCATACTTCCGGCCGGGTCATACCGCGGGATATATCCCCGACATTAGCCCCCCAAGTTAGCTTGAATTTATTCATGGCAACCTCCTGAAATAGGAATAGTAAATATGTTAAGTGGACGGCTTGGTCCTTTGGCCGACTTATGAAGTGGCTCCTCAGAAATCCGGGTCTTTTCTTCATATGAATGAGTCATTTTGAAAATCGTCTTGCTTGTCAGTGTCCTTTAAAAAATATTGGGAATAGAATACCCATATGCCATTGAGTCAGCTTCCAATACTTTGGCTTAATGAAAATCTTGAAAATTAGAAATCCTCATGGCGTAGATCCAGACTTCCATTGTTGTGAAGCAGGGCAGCTTATATAAACTCTGGCGGGTTATGATATGTTGATAACGCCGGGTCATGAATGTTGGTGAT
The DNA here is from genome assembly GCA_022496015.1 of Hordeum marinum. NCBI lineage: Eukaryota > Viridiplantae > Streptophyta > Magnoliopsida > Poales > Poaceae > Hordeum > Hordeum marinum. Next base: position 461,746,346 of record CM039673.1, read on the forward strand.
GCCGGGTCTAACAACTGAACTCAATAATTAACATCTTGAAAATTCTCCTCAATGTTTTTGATACATCCATATTACCTGTAGCCCTAAGCTCCGAGATTATCCATGATGACTTGGTGCTTTGCAATAATATATTGGACTTTGTAGCCCCCAAGTGTCGGGTTGTCCTACCTGCAGCAACCTGGGACCTTATGAAACTTCAGCAGGTGTATCCCCCAAGGGCCGGCTCATCCGAATTGAATGCGCTGGGTCTTCAATTTAAACCTCTTAATCTATTAAACAGCTGAATACTATAGCCCCCAAGTGTCGGGTCGCATGCCTACAATGACTTGGGACTTTGAAAATTTTGACCTGAGCGGTGTAGCCCGCAAGTGTCGGGTCAGTAAGAATTACTGGGCTGGGACTTAGAAAAATATAGAAAGGCCAGCCCATCTCCTTGAAACAACAGGATCTATTAACCATGTAATGATTTGAAAACCAGCTTGCATTAGCCCCCAAGTGCCGTGCTGCGTGCTTGCAGCGACATGGTACTTGCATATTTGATATAAACTAGACGTGAATAATGCAGCCCCCAAGGGCTAGGCCACATGCCTACGGGGACTTGCAAACTTTAGCAATTTTGATCTGAATAGTGTAGCCCCCAAGTGCCAGGTCACACGCCTGCGGCGACTTAGGACTGTGTGATAATAAACCATCATAATGCACCTTAGAAGTTCTCTTGAAGAGATATTGATTTGATTTGAAAAGTCCTTGATCGTGGCTGTAATATAACCCAGAATGAATATCCTAGAATAATTCTTTTGTCTTGACATGAAATCCGTGCTCACGGTTCTGGTGCAATCCGGCAAATATATATTTGATAAATCCATGGGTGTTGTAGATTACTACAGAGCATGATTGAAGAAATCCGAGAACCGGTCAACTAGATGACACGACATCATATCTGACAGGGCGGCTCTTCAAGAATAATCAACTTTCCAATATGGCTTGATAAAATCCCAATCACTTAATACTAGCTATGATAAACCATGATGAAGATCCAACCATTTTGGCTATCAAAGACCTATTTGTTCCTACAGAAATTATTTCATCATACTTAACGGTGGCTCATCTTAAGAGACAAGACTTACAAAAACCAAACAAGACAGAGTATATTCAGCATTGTTGTAGAGCGTCTTGAAAAACCATAACCCGGAGATCTTAATATAGCCTTACTTCATTTTTCACAATCTTGCTCTGACGCGGTTGGCAAACCGGCATGATATGTAAGTATGATGCAATGCATGATGTAATGTATGATGCCATGTATGATGCAATGTATGATGCAATGTATAATGTTCTTTCTTTTCTTCCTTTTTTGTTTTTCAAAAACTCATATGATGGTTATTCCTGGCTGGACTCGATGCTTGAACTCATACCACTGCAGGGTCTCTAATGAGAGTGACCGTCAACTCCTTTGAGCGGCTCGTGGTCTCTAGATGAGATTAACTGATAGGAGCGCAACGAACCATAAAGAGACACATCCACCTGTTCTTATGGGTGGATTACTGCTTGAACTCATAACAATACTCGGTTTCTAGGCAAGATTGAAGAGCGCAACGAACCAGAAAGGGACACAGACATTGGTTCTTGTGGGTGGACTCGCTGCTTGAACTCATAACAATACTCGATTTCCAGGCTAGATTGAAGAGCGCAACGAACCAGAAGAGACGCAGTAGGGCATGAGCACCCTTAGGGACCATAAGCTACCTCTCACGTGACACAAACCTGTCGTTTGAACCTTAAACAGTGCAAGGTCTTTAAAAGAGTAACTATGTAAGCTGACCCTCACGTGACAAGAGCTGCCGATGTAACCTTGACCAGTACAGGGTCTCTAGCGAGAGTGACTGCCAAATATGTTTGAACAGCTCAGGGTCTCTAATCGAGATTAACTGGTAAAAGTTCGACGCGTCACATAGCGGAGCAGCAGTAGCATACAGGAGGTTTAACTCAAACTTGTGATGGCTGAAGAGCCAATCAAGCTGGTGTGTAAGCTAAACCCGGTGGGTTGGAAGCCCCCAAATGACTTTGATGACGGAGTCAACTTTTGGGTATACAACCTGCCTTATGGTGGCTGAAGAGCCGATCAAAAGGGTGTGTAAGATGAACCCTGGGGTGTTAGAAGCCCCCAAGGGATCTTGTTGACGGAGTCAACTTTTGGGTATACAACCCACCTTACGGTGGCTGAAAAGCTTGATCAAGAGGGTTGAAGCTTAACCCGATGGGTTGAAATCCCACAAACGACTTTGTCGATGATATCAACTTGTGCACCATCTTGTAAGTCACCATCTTGTAAGCCACCATCTTGTATGAAGAAACGACAGAAGCCTCCAAGTGACTTTATGATGATCCAACAAATCTGGGCACCCATGTTAGAATGGTGTATCTCAGAGGTTTGTCCTCTTGGGGAACTTTTTAATTCTTCCGCCAATAATGTGGTAACCCCCAGGATTGGGTTAACTTTCCTTGCAATGACCTAGGGTTCTTGTTGAGAAAGTGATCAAATGCGTCGAGCTATGTCTGTAGCCCCCGAGTCTTAAGTTGACTCGAAGAGGCGGCTTGAGAATCTCCACTGAAGGGTGATGTTGATATTTGGTGGGTTATAGATGATCCCATATGCATTGGTTTGATAATACGGTCAATGGTTCGTCCCGGCTAGTTGTTAAAGTTAACCAAACTATAGTGGTGGCGACTTGTGCGCTTGTCCGTTGGGCGGCTCGTATCGACGAGCACGGCACTAATATGTTGATGTAGATCAAACTATGGGTGGCATCTTGCGTGCTTCCATTAGGCGGCTCATATAGGCGAGCCTAGCATTATTATACCAATGTAGATTGGACCACAGGGCGGCGATTCATAACCGTCCGTTGAGTGGCTTGTACTGGTATATGCAACTACTGTCGTGTTGATGTAGACGTAGAAACTAGCCGCGAGATTGTAAGCCAGTGCTGTTGTGGAAGACGCCATTGCGTTGTAAACCGGCACGGATGGCGAGAGACAGCCACAACGTTGTAAGCCGGTGCGGTCGCGAGAGACGACAACAGTGTTGTAAGAGGGCACGGTCGCGAGAGACGGCCACGGCGTTGTAAGCCGTCACGGTCGCGAGAGACGTCCATAGCATTGTAAGCTGATGCGTATGGCGAGTCGCCCGCGACATTGTTTGAAAACCATAACGTGAATGTGGCGGGTTGTCGCATCTATTGGGCGGCTCATATCGCCGGGTTAGCGCGCGTGGTACCGGCGCATTGATGTAGACCGGGCCGCGGGGGAGGCGACTTGCACTCATCCATTCACCGGGTAATGTGGCACGGACGAACGCTGGTGCGTTATACTACCAACGCGTGCTCCGTATAAACCACATTTGTAGTAAATATTGTCCTGCACATAAAAATATACAGACCAAAGTAATTGTTCTTTGATAAAAACAATATGTGCTAACAAAATAAATTTTAGATGGATATCACCAGAATTGTTCGGATGACCGATAATCCGTAAGTAACTTCCTTAGATAAACTTTTAATACAATCGCTGAAGTCTATTAGATCTTTATACGCCCGCAAAAGAAATTTGTGCTTTATCCCCTCAAGGAGTCTGGCAGACGCTGCCACACCCTCCCTTTGCAGCACCTGATCTGTTTGACTTTTCTTTCTCAATTTTTGTCCGTATACACCCAGGAGGGTTAAATTGATTTTCCTTTCTTCCTTGAAATTTGAACCTTGCTTGCGACGATGCATGACAATAGCAGCAAAATCGATCGCGTTGCGTAGGCGGCGCAATGACACAACCCTAATTCTCTCGTCTCCATATATTATCTAGTTGTTTCGTGCCGGCTCTTCTTCCTTTGATGAATCGCGAGCTCCTCGATCCATGAAGAGATCCCTCCAAGAACTCGACACCACCGTGCTCTGCCTCACGGTGGGCGCCAACTATCGTGGATTTTTCACGACAGATGTTCAGGTGACCAGACTTAGGTTCGGGGCGGTCGCAACTATGTGGAGGCTTGAGAGGGGTTGGTCAGAATCGAGAGAAGCGAGTTTACCAAGGTTCGATCCCACCAATGGAGGTAAAGGCCTACGTCCTTCTTGTCTTGTATTGATGATAATGATGACGATCTCGGTTACACGGGTGTTGTCTAGCCTCTAAAACTTATAGCTTGTCTATTGAGGTGTCCTAAACTTGTCTCTCTTGGGGCACCTTACCCCTCCTTATATAAGTGGAGAGGGTAGGCTTACATGTAGAGTCCAACTCCTAGTAGGACTAGGACTAGTCTTTCATGAATCCTAATCCGGGTCTTGTTTCCATTGTGAAGGAATCCTTTCTCTCCTTGGGCCTTCTCTTATGAGCCGCCTGGCATCGGCTTACTCGTCGGGCCTTGGGCCTTGTCGCTTGTCTAACCCACCTGCCAGGTCACTAGTAAATGGCCAAGTCTCGATTGGGTCTTCAGTGAGTCGCCAAGTCCTGGCCGGGCCATACTTTCGGCCGGGTCATACCGCGGGGTATATCCCCGACAGTACGTGACATACATACTGCCACGTTCTTCATCATACTCCCACTGGAGCTGGGTCACATCATCTACCACAGACTCATCAACACCTGCAGCTGTATTGTTGTAATCTATGAGCCACAGGGGACTCAACAATCTTGTAATCCGGGTACCGAAACTATGTAAGCTTATGGGTTTGGAAGGGGTAAGTGTGGAGTTTGCAGCAAACACTAAGCATTTATTTGGTGGCTATCTTACGAGAACATGAATGTAAATATGATGGCCTACAAAAGACGATCGAGAAGTACCATGATCACTAAGTGATCCAGAACACCTACGTATGTCAAACATAACCCCACCGTGTTCTCTCTCGGTTCATGTTCACGAGCAGAGACGATCATGGTTACGCACATAGTTGGTGTGTTTTATTAGAGTTAACATCAAGTTTACTATAACCGGGAGTTAAATAAAATATTCAAGTTGCCACATAACCACGGGCACGACATTCCGAAAGATTGAACCCTGCAGGGGTGCTCCAACTAATCCATCACAAATTAACCACATGCCGTGGGAACAACCTCGACCACGGATCTCGTTATCATCCTAGGCAATTCCAAAGGAAATATGACACCTTGAGATAGTCCGAAGAAGATCAGAGTTCGTCATGAAAGACATTCGAGAAAGGTAAAACAAGTCTGGCAAGACTGCCCGGCGGGACAGATCCCAATAGGAGCCACGCATATCTCTGGCCTAGGGCACTACCAGATGAGCTAGACATCGGGTTGGCTGAAACCCCGGGTAACTAGGGGGCGCCAGATGTCGCTTGGTTTGGACCAACACTCATGAGGAGCACTGGCCCGGGTTGTTGATTAATTATCCGCGGGGTAGCTAAGCCCTATGCATTTTTATTAACTTGTTAAGCAATTAGTACCAATTTTGGGTCTTGCTAGACAAGCTTTAATATCAAATGAATTATCAAGGGGGTCCCCATAACAATCCTGAGCATGTTAGGAGCACAAAATATGGAAACATAACACCGGTAACAAGTAACTATGGCGGTAAAAGTGGAACAACACATCGAGCAAAAGGCCAAGCCTTCCACCTCACGAAGATATATATGTGCATTAAATAAAATAGGAGTAAATATTGTAATATCTCCAGTTATCACATGGAAACAACCTGCACCTGCATCTAAGAATGCTATAAGAGGGGCTAAGGAGCGGTAACTTAGCCAAACAAGGTTTGCTACGTAGTGGAGGGGTTAGAGGCTATCATGGCAATGTACGAGGCTGGACATTCAAGTGGTAGGTAACGCAAGTGTAATGATAAGAGCGAGACATCTAGCCAAGAAAAAATAGTGTCGGGATCCGGGTACGATCATGTTGCCTGTTGGTTCTTTAGAGGGACAAAGAGTTGGGTCCTCATAGTAGTACTCTCCTGGATCCTCATACTCAGGTTCAACACTCGCGTCTACCCAAAGAGAAAAAGCAACAATAAACAAACATCCAATGTGCAATGCACAGACAATATGGTGCATGATTCATTAGAAGTATTTAACATGGCAATCCTAAGCTAGTCTTGTTTCTCGTGCAATAGTTAAGTTATTTACAATTCTGGACAGAACCTCAGGTTAAGTTGTTTGAACATGCATGATCACGGCAAATATTGATGCTTCATGAAAAAAATGATGCAAATGCATGTGTAGAACATAGGAAACGGAGTAACGGATCTCGCGTTATGCTCACGGCAAGGTACGAAGACAAAATACAAGACAAGGAAGGCCATGGGCTATTCATTGGCATTCTAAGGTATCCACTAGTTAGGAAATGAAAAACCAATCACACTAGAACCAAAGATCAAGCAAAATAATGGAGCATAGCTCCCACAAGTCACAAGAAACCACCACACACATTTTGCCCCAAACAACAACATAGCAACTTCCACAGCAATTATCTAGAGTTACAGGATGTTTCCAACGTCAAACAAAGCATGTACAAAAACTACATAACATGCATATCAAATCATCCAACTACACAAAATTTAAAGGAAGCATAGATCACTAAGCATGAAGCTCACAAGATGGCATAATGAACCAGATTCTAGGGACTTAGTGAAAATCACAGCTTTCTGGAATTTGAGTAAAGCTGATAGCACATTGACAGCAGAAAAATAATGATGCTAGAGACCACCTCATTGCATGAAAATTAACAGGATGGTAGAGGAAAATATCTACTACAAAACACTAGAACTGAGCTTGAGCTAAACCACAACAGAACACTTGGTAGCATCCGCTCAACATGGCATAAAAATAATAACAGATTCTCAGACTTAGGAATATTTAGCATGTTGAAAACTACAACATTTTATTAGCTACTTTGGAGCAAGAAATCCACTTATATGCAAGTTTGTTGACGTGGTTATTACCCCTGGGTAGGCCAAAGCAACGAGGTTCTCCTCCCCACCTCGAAGAAAAAGCATACGACCGGCTAGCCCCGGCCGGCTGGCGCGCATCCGGCAGGTGCGATTGCCGGCTGGCTCGGGGACGGCTGGTCTAGGCATCAGCTCGGCCCCTGGCCGGCTGGGCGTGCCCGGATGCCCTCGGGCCGCCTCCTTCATTAACCCGGGGCGGAAAAGCAACATCCCGTCCCTCTGCGCGCGGGTACGGTGACACAACATGACCACCACGACGGGCGCCATGGTAGCCATAGTGTCCGCTGACGCGCGGGGGCGCATGGCTACAGTTCAGCCATCCAGGCCGCTGACCTTGGCGATCGCGACCGGCCGGGAAACAGTGCCAGCACGCTCCTGCCCACTCGATTACCTGCCTTGGCGTGGCTACATTGCAGTCGGCCGTACCGAAGACTTTGGCCGGCTGGCGCTAGACGATGCCACCCGGGCGACACGTGCCACGACAGGTGGGAGGGGGCCAATCGCGGAGCCGGCCGGCGGGCCCGAGTAGGCAATGGGACCGCACAGCTGGTGGACCCTACAGGAGACGAGACGGCTTGAGGGCGGGGCCCCCAGGTCTGCCGAAGAGGCTGCCAACCGGGTCCCCTCACCTATGTACCTCGGGAATATTGTAAGTCGGGGGGGTGGCCTATAAAACCCCCCGAGCCCCCCATGTAACGGGGATGACGAGTCTCACGCACACACCTACGGGATACTTCCCACACAGTCTCACACTTCATCGCTGAGGAAGGCGAGTCGGCTGCTCGCTCTTCCTCCTCTAGACACAGCTCCAGGAGCAACCTTATAAACATACCCATCCATCAAACTAGACCTAGCAGGACTAGGGGTATTACCTCCCACGGAGGGCTCTGAACCTGGGTACATCGTGTTTCACCTCCGCTTGTACCTAATCCCGCTCCCGAAGCCCATCGGCGTCCTCTGGACCGAACCACCTACGATAAGCCTACGCATAGCATTTTCCGTGAGAAAACGCCAACAGTTGGTGCCCACCGTGGGCCATACGCGGCGCCGGCCAGATTCATGCTCTGGGCAGGACCCCTTGCCATTCCCCGTCGTCGCGCACGTCCAGGCAAGACCATGGGTTTGTGGGGCTTGCTCCGGCACGCCCTGCGGGCAGCTCTATCAACATCACGCTCGACATCGACGGGCTCACCGAGCGCTTCAGCAGGCTCAGCCTTGCCAAAGCTCCGGCAATCGACGAGTACCCTAGCCAGGTGCTCGTCTACGCCGGTCCGCCCAGGGCTATGGGCGCACTCGTTGCGACCCAGTGTAGCGGCTCCCACGATCACATTGGAGCAATGGCCATCATCTCCTCCACCTCTTCCGGACATGCGCGGGCCAAGGCTGACGCCGCCATGGCCTGCATCGGCACCTCCGAGCCGAGGTGCGGCCCTCCGAGGCTTGAGCACCCCTATTGCCCTGACGGCAAACCCCGAAGCCTCCACGGCTGAGCTCGAGACGGCTCGCCGTCTCCTGTTTGAGGACGCCAGTGCCCTCGTGGCCACGCGGCGTCACATGGAGGCCGCTCAACGGCAATACGCTTGCGCCTACGGTCTCACGCCGGCGGGCACTGAGCCCAGCCGGCGTGGGGCTGTGCGCGACCGCGGTCGCGTGGTCGCCGAAATCTTGGGCGGCAACATGCCCGTCTATGATAGCCCCGCAGCCAACCTGCTGGCTGCCAAGGTAGCCTACGACGATTAGGCTACCTTGGCGGGCGAAGAATGTGCCGCCCGCGAGCGTCACATCAAGGACCTCATCGACGCTACCGACACGCAGAAACATCTGCTCGCGGCAGGCGGTGCCGCCTCCGAAGTCCCTCGACCTGAGCACGAGGGCACAGGGACTACTGGCCATCAGCCGACTCAGCACTCCTGCTCCCCTCGAGTTTCCAGACGCTGTGTCGGGGCAAGCAACCCCTGGCCCTCTCAGCTACCGGGGAACGAGGTGCTGACTATGAACAGCCGGCGCACCAACGACCCGCCTCATAGTGGCCGCCACCATGAAGTGCTGGCAGCCGGCAGCCGGCGCAGCCGCAGGCATACTCCACCCCCGCGGCGCGAGTCGAAACGGTCGGTTCCGCTTGTCATCCGCCCCGAGCTCTCGGCTCGGCTCGGGCCACGTGTCCCCCACAGCGAGAATGATGGTCGCCTCCGCATCGACCGACTCGCGTAGTTGGCCCTCCTCAAGGAGGACGTCTCGATTGGCCCGACATGCTTCAGCCCTCGGATCCGCAATGAGCCGTTCCCAACCGGCTTCCTGCTCCCCTGAGACACCCCGAAGTACAATGGGGCCGTCAAGCCTGAAGACTGGCTGATCGACTACACCATCGCGGTCGGCATCGCCAGGGGCAACAAACGCGTAGCCATTCACTATGCTCCCCTCATGTTGATCGGCTCGACCCACACCTGGCTCAATAGCCTGGCTACCGGCAGCATTAACACTTGGATGGACTTCCAGGATGCCTTCATCCACAACTTCACCGGCACCTACAAGCGGCCTGGTCACCCCCATAAACTGGCCATGTGCGTTCAGGGGCCGGACGAGACCCTCCACGGCTACCTCACCCGGTGGACCGAGCTCTGCAACTCGTGCATGGGGTGCATGAGGTGCAGGACATACATTACTTCATCGAAGGCTATCGTGACGGCACCCCCCTCACGCACAAGCTTTTGTGCTCCGAGTCGGCTATGCTCGCCGAGCTCATGACCAAGGCGGACAAGTACGCCACGACTGATTCCACCATTCGGGTCAAGACGACCCCACCCGCTAAGGCAACATCAACACCAAAGAAGTCCCGATCGGCTGCCGACAAACGGCAGCCACAAAATAACAAGCGCAAGAACGACCAGCCGGACTCCCGCTACAGGAGCCGGCAGGTCGCCACCATCGAGAAGCAGGAGCCGGTTGCCTTGTTTTCCAGCCACTGCGCTAGGCTTCTTGGCAGCCGAAGCTCACCTTCGAGCAGATGCTTGACCTCCCCTGCAAGAAGCACTCTGGAGCCAAGACCTCCACACACAGGCTCTGACAGTGCAGCTTCTCACAGCGATTGGCCCGGGGGGATGGCCTCCCGGCTCCTCCCGCACCGCCTGCCTGTGTGCCGGCCCCGGCCCCAGTTGCTGCCCCGGCGCCGGCTCCGGCTCCGGCCCAAAACACGGGCGTCTACACGACCAGTTCTCCAACCAAGACGGTTGCTACAGCGTCTTCACCAGTGAAGAGACGAGCAAACACACTCAACACCGGCTCCATCGTGAGATGAATGCCACCATGCCGGCAACTCCCGAGTTCATGCACTGATCGGAGAAGCCGGTCACCTGGAGCCGGGCAGATCACCCCGCCCTGATGCCGAGTCCCGGCAGCTATGCCCTGGTCCTTGACCCCACCATCGCTACCGAGAAGCGCACCTGCCGCTTCTCATGGGTGCTGATAGATGGTGGCAACAACATCAACATCCTTTACCTCGACACGATGCACAAGCTGTGGCTGAAGATAGAAGATCTGCAGGCGAGCCGGAGGGTTTTCCGTGACATCATGCCTGGAAAGTCATGCTCCCCTGTTGGCAAGATCATGCTTGACGTCCTCTTCGGCAGCCCCGACCACTTCCGCCGTGAGCCGGTGCTGTTCGGGGTAGTGGACCTCGCAAGTCCCTACCAACGACGTTGGGCCAACCGGCCCTCGTCAAGTTCATGGCGGCCCCCCATTACTCCTACCTCAAGCTCAAGATGCCGGGCCCCAAGGGAATCATCACCATCACAGGTGACTACAAGATGTCGCTCGAGTGCGCTTGATATGACAACCGGCTGGACGAGGCCCTGGAGATAGCCAAGGACAAGTGGTAGCTCGATCGGCTCATGGCCCTTGCTGCCAGCCAGCCGGCCGTGCCGACTCCGCCCTCGCAGTCCATCAGAGAGGCCTCCTTCCAGTTGTCCAAGGATACCAAGCAAATCCCGCTCGACCAGGCCAACCGTGCTCAGTGCGTATCCATCGGCTCCCGCCTCGACATCAAATAGGAAGGCGAGCTCGTCGACTTCCTATGTCAGAATCGTGACATCTTTGCATGGTCCCCCAAGGACATGTCGGGTGTTCTGAGGAAGTTAGCCGAGCACAAACTACACGACCGGCCGAATGTCAAGCCAGTAAAGCAACCCCTACGCCGTTTCTCTAAGGAGAAGCGACATACTATAGGAGAAGAGATCGCCCGGCTGCTCGCAGCCAACATCATCATGGAAGTTTTCCACCCGGCTGGCTGGCCAATCTAGTCGTGGTGCTGAAGAAGAACAAGACCTGGTGCATGTGCATCGACTACACTAGCCTGAACAAGGCATGCCCCAAGGACCCATTTTCCCTACCGCGGATCGATCAAGTCATAAACTCCACGGCCGGCTGCAACTTGTTGTCTTTCCTAGACGCCTACTCCGGCTACCACCAGATCAAGCTGGATCCGGAGGACCGGCTCAAGACCTCCTTCATCACGCCCTTTGGGGCCTACTGCTATATCACCATGTCCTTCGTCCCGAAGAACGCAGGCGCCACCTTCTAGTGGTGCATACAGAAGTGCCTCCTGCCTTAGATAGGCAGGAACGTCCACGTCTACATTGACGACATCGTCGTCAAAACCAAGAAACACTTCAGCCTCCTTGACGATCTCCGGGAGACCTTCGTGAACCTGCGTAGATACAAGATCAAGCTCAACCCAAAGAAGTGTGTCTTCGGCATCCCAGCGGCCAGCTCCTGGGTTTCTTCGTGTCCGCCCGCGGCATCGAAGCTAACCCCAAGAAGATTAGTGAAATCGAGCGCATGCCCAAGCCGGCCCGGCTTCGTGGCGTCCGGAAGTTCGCCGAATGCCTCGCCTCGCTCAGTCGGTTCATCAGCCGGCTGTGGGAGAAAGCCTTGCCCCTCTATGGGCTCCTTCGCAAGACGGCTCTAGTCGAGCCGGGTCACACCAAGAAGCCGGGCATGTTTGATTAGCCTAACGAGGTGGACGAGGCCTTCCGTGGCCTCAAGAAGGCTCTCACCCACGCACCCATCTTGGTCACGCCGGCTGAGAAGGAACCCTTGCTCGCCTACATCGCAGCGACCACCCGCATCATCAGCGTCATCTTGGTGGTCGAGCGGCCGGAGGAGGGCAAATCCCTGCTGGTCCAGTGTCCCGTCTACTACCTCAGCGAGGTCCTCTCCACGTCCAAGCAGGACTACCCACAGTACTTGAAGATGTGCCATGGCATATACTTTGCTGCCAAGAAGGTCAAGATGTACTTCTAGGAGCACACCATCAACGTTGTGAGCACGACCCCACTCAGCGAGATCATGAGAGGCCGGGACTCCACTGGCCGGATCGCCAAATGGGTCATCGCCCTCACCGACCACGAGATTCGGTACGAGCCTGATACCACCATCAAGTTGCAGGCATTGGCCGAGTTCCTCGTTGACTGGGCAGAGAACGAGTTCGTGCCGCCTCCCCTAGACTCCACGCATCGGCGTAGGCATTTCGACGGCTCAAAAATGAGGACCGGCCTGCGTGCTGGCATAGTCCACTCCTCCCTGAAAAGTGACCAGCTCAAGTACGCCCTCCAGATCCACTTCGCCACCTCCAACAATGTGGCTGAGTACGAGGCCATCGTCCAGGGCCTCCAGCTGACCAAGGAGATTGGCATCAGGCACACCCTATGCTTCGGCGACTCCGACCTCATGGTATAGCAGGTCTCTGGCGAATGGCATACCAGGGACGCCAACATGGCCAGCTACCGCTTCCTCGTACAACAACTCACCGGCTCCTTCGAGGGCTGTGAGTTCCACCATGTCCCATGGGCGGACAACGAGGCGGCCAACGTGCTGGCAAAGATCGGCTCCACCCGGCAGGCCATCCTAGCCGACGTCTCCCTTAAGCGGCTACTCAAGCCATCAATCAAGCCTTCCCTAGAATCGGAATCCATCTTTGTGTCGGCAGACGCTGCCGGCCCATCGGCGGCTCCGGCTGCCCCCTCGACATCTTTGCCACCGGCTCCATCGACCTCGGCTGCCTTGCCGGCACCAGTTGAGACAGATACATCTAGAGCAGCCAACTTAGACACCGCAACCATTATGATGGCGATAGAGGTCGTCCCCGACCCGGGGGTTGGCGAGCCGGTCCCGGGGACTGATCATCCAGACTCAGGGGCTCCCGGGCCGGCCCCCGTATCAGCTCCCTCATGGGCCCAGCCCATCTTGGCTTTCCTTCTGTGCGGCAAGCTCCCCCCAGACGAAGCCATGGCAAGGCAAATTCAGCACCGGGCCTCGGCCTACAACATCATCAACAACAAGCTCGTCCATCACAGCACCACCAACGTCTTCCAGCGGTGCGTCGAGCCGGAAAAGGGTCTGGAGATCCTCCTCTACATCCACCAGGGCGAGTGCGGGCCTCACGCCACCTCCAGGACCCTGGTGGCCAAGGCTTTCCGCCATGGTTTCTACTGGCCCACCGCCTTGGAGGTGGCCAAGAAATTGGTCGACGAGTGCGAGGGCTGCCAGCGCTTTAGCACGCAAAGTCACCTACCGGCGTCGGACCTCCAGACCATCCCCCTTTCGTGAACCTTCACCGTCTGGGGGTTGGACATTGTAGGTCCCTTCAAGACCGCACGAGGCGGCGACACATCTACTGGTGGCTGTCGATAAATTCACGAAGTGGATCGAGGGTCGGCCAATCAAGAAGCTGGACGGCCCCATGATCGTCCGGTTCATCGATGACATCATGGTTCGCTACGTCGTCCCCCACAACATCATCACCGATAATGGCATGAACTTCGCCAAGGGCGCTCTCGCGCGTTTCTACTCCAAGCAGGGCATCCGGCTCGACCTGGCCTCCGTTGCTCATCCACAGTCAAACAACCAGGTCACGAGGGCAAACGGCCTAATCCTGTCTAGCATCAAGCCCCGACTCGTAACGCCGCTGGTGAGGTCAGTCGGCTGCTGGGTCGACGAGCTGCCAGCTGTCATTTGGAGCCTTAGGACCACCCCCAACCGATCAACCGGCTACACACCCTTCTTCCTTGTGTACGGGTCCGAGGAGATCATCCCCACCGATATCGAGTTCGACTCGCCTTGGGTCGCCGTGTACACCGAGAAGGACGCAAGGGAGGCAAGAGAAGACAGTGTCAACCTACTCGAAGAATCCCGCGAGATGGCCTTGAGCCGGATGGCAATCTACCAGCAGAAGCTCCGGCACTACCACAACAAGTGGATCCGACCGCTCTCCTTCCGCGAAGGGGACCTGGTGCTCAGGCGGATCAAGTGGACAGCTGGACAACACAAGTTTTCCTCCCCATGGGAGGGCCCGTTCATCGTCAGCAAGGCATTACACAACAATGCGTACTACCTAATAGACGCTAGGAAGCCGCAGAAGCGCAAAAGAGACGCCTCCGGCGAGGAGACCGAGCACCCATGGAACGCGGCGCTCCTCAGTCTGTTTTACTGCTGAAAAGACCAGTGTATGTATGTATCCATCCCCTTTTGGTCTTATGAATGCAATGGGTGCCCCAGGCCGGCTCTTGGGGCACGCCCTTTTTGTTTCCCTCAAAGGTCTCCTCACTCACAGGCTCCCCGACCCGGCTCCCAGGCCCGGGGGCTCTCCGGCTGGTCCTAGGTCGCCTCCCCAAAAATCGACCAAGTAGTGTGAGCTGAGCAAGTCCTCCCATCCCTCCCATATACAGACCGGCTCCTGGCTGTCCGGCTGACGGGGCCTCGGGGCGGAAAAACATAGCACACACGAAAGTTCAATCGCAAAGGGCTTGTCAGTTAGGTCCAACCAGACCACCGCCTCGCCTCTGCCCCCCAACTTACCCAAAAAAGCTCTCGCAGTTCCTAAGTTCAGAACCAGCTCCCTCGAGGCGGACGCCCCGACCCAGCTACAGACCGGCTCCCGGCTGTCGGGCTGGTGGGGCCGAAACTAAAGGGTAAAAGGGACCGAACAGACGGAACCAAAGGGGCAAAAAAGGGGTAAGGACGAGCGGGAATGCATGATAGGCAAACACACCAAACATTTAGAATACGAATTTTAAGTTAAAGAGGCCCATGGGCATTACGGTTCATTACATTACACTCCCAGTAGGTGGACTTAAGCCTAACATGTAGGAAAGTTAACAAAGGAACAAAGATAAGATGCCCGGGGGCTCAGGCCACCGGCGCATCGCCAGCTGGTGTGTCTCTAGTCGGCACATCGCTAGGCGGCTTGACTCCCATCCCAAAGGTGGTTGCGGCATTTGGGTCGGCTTCCGTGGCCTTCGAAGCGGCCTCCGCGGTCCTAGCCGTCTTGCCGCTGGAGTCGGTACTCTCATCGGCAACCTCCTCATCCTCTCGATCTTGGGGGATGCCGAAGGAGACTTCAGCCGCCGGCTCGCCATCCTTGCCAAGGGCCCGAAGGAGCTCATCCGGGTCGACGTATGACGCGAGCTCGTTGGCCTGACAAACAAGGACCAGCTCACGGGCTGCTCGTTCCTCGGCCGGCTCGTACCGCATATTGGCCAGCCGGTCCAAGTCCACATCGCGGTACCATGAAGTGACGAACCAGAGCGCCATCTGTGCGCCAGCTCGAGCCGTTGATGCCTTCTAGACCTCGAGCCGGGCCACGGCATGCTCCAGCCACAAGACCATGCGGTTCTCCGGGGCCCCTCCACATCCTGGACCAAGGCGGTCATGATCTCCTTGCCGGCCGTCTTCAGCCTCTCCACGGTCTGGTCGAGGTGGATCAGCCGGTTTTCTATGGCGAGCCCAAGCTCCGCCGTACTCCACACAACATCCTCCTTGATGGAGCGCCCGCGCGCCCGGAGATACTCCCGGTGCTCCTCAATGACGCGCTCAGCGCGGCGCTGGGTTTTTGGGAAGTGCCCTAAAGAAGGACAGGAAGGCAAATCAAAAACAAGAATTGGCAAGAAAAAAGGCAACCGACTGAATAAAGAAAATTGGACACTCACGCTCGATGGAGTTGTCCGTCTCAATGGCAAAATGGAGCGAGAAGTCCCGCTCCGACGCCAGCACCGCCCCCGCCTCGACAAGAGCCTCCTTGCGCTCCTCGAGCGTCCTCTCGAGGAGGGTCACCTCGTTTTGGAGGGAAGCGGTGCGTTGGGCGGCTTCGGCCGCCTCCTTGACGACTTTCTCCTTAGCCGCCACCTCCCACGCCACGTCGGCCATCAGACGATCTTGGGCTGCCTGCCCATCCGCCAGCCGGGCACTGAGCCGGTCCCTCTCCTGAGTGATCACCTGGACGCTGCGCGTGAGCTAGTCCCGCTCGGAGACCACCGCGGCCTTCTCTGATCGGAGGGTGGCCATGTCTTAACACCTGATTTTGGCACAATGCAAAATGAAATAAAGATGGACTCAAATGAAAAGGTTTTTTCTACAAGAAAGTTCATATTGCCGAGTGAAACAACCTTGATGTTTAGGCCATCACCATTCGGCATCATTCCAAGGGCCAAATCACACTTGGATTGTCATATAAATGTTCTGAGTGCTTTTTGGTCTATCATGCCTCAAAGACAACCTCGAATGAAGGAATGTTCTACATGTATTGTCTTTGTTTCGTCGAGCTAATTGGTTTCGATATATAAATCATCTCAATCTGAGGTCGTATGCAAAAGTTAGAGCAACCAGAGTGCAGCTCTATCACAACGCAAAATATGACGCAGTAGATCAGACACATGTCTGATGGGTCGCGCGAGTCATTGGCCCCTCAAGACGTCCTCAGATGGAAAAACTTACAACATGAAAAAGTTTCGCATCATTGAGGCGATTGATTTTGATATATAAATCTTATCAATCCAAGGTCGTATGCGACTTGGAGAGGCAGAACAAAATCAGCCTGGACTTCACTCGGGATTTTCGAGTGAAAGTTTGCCGACCGAGGGAAACGTTTGCCGTCTGGTCGAGTGAAAAGTTTTCCATCCGGCCAAGTGAAATTGCCGTCCGAGTGAAAATCGCCATCCGAGTGAAAAGTATCGGTCGAGTGAAAATATTGGCCGAGTGCAATTGTCGTCCGAGTGAAAGTCACCGTCCGAGTGAAAAATACCGGTCGAGTGAAAGTTTCGGTCGAGTGAAAGTTGAAAATGTCCTCGGATGGAAAAATGTTCAACATGAAAGTTTTTCATAACATTGAAATGGTCAACTTTTCTTTAAGGTTATTATCATCTAAGATAGTATACGGCCTGCAGAGACGCTACAACACTCGGACAGTCCAGTCTACTATGTGACCGAGTCCGATTCAAAGTTAAAGATGACCTTGTGGAGTATTCAAGATTGCTTTAGTCGGGAAAGTGATCAACATATGGATTGTTGGCCTCGTCGAGGCCCGCAAAATTGATGTTTGGACCGTCTCCATCGGAGGTCATATGCAGATTCCACGGCCCACGCAAGAAGCAAGACAGAAGATTCGGCCAGATTTGGGCTGAATCCGAGTGGAACTAGAACTAGGACTCTAAGACATGAATTGATATATTTTTCTTGTAAGGAAAGCCTAGATGAATCCTTTGCTTGTACGAGAAGTTCAGCTGTCTCTTATATATGTTGGGGGTGATGGCCGATTGAACAACACACAATCGAAGAAATCAATCTATACTACTTTATTATCTACGCTCTTCGTTTCTCTTCTCGTTCTTCGCTGTTCTTCGTTTGAGAGCTGCGAATCCCGAGGCTCTCGGGGCGAGCAAATCGACCTAGGGCAGACCATAGCCGCCGCACTCCCTGACAGGGTCCCTCCCGAGCGTGCGGGGTTTCGGGTCTGCAAAAGCGACCGCCGACTGTCTTGCGTATCGCGCTGCCGGACGGACCTCCTTCGACGTGAGCTGCGGTGCATCACCCCCAGCGTGAAGGGTACATGGTGACGTGTTCGTGTTTCAACAGGCTTTTTGGCGACTCCACTGGGGACTAAAGATCGATCATCCTCATCAACCATCATGTCTGATCTTCCCAAGCCATCTGAGATAGATGCCGATAACATCATTAAGCCCAAGCTTGATGAACTATCGGCTGATCATTGCCAAGCTTATGAGGAGTACAAGAAGGAATGTGAAGAGAAGGAGTTGCAGGAATTCCTTGGAAACTTTAAGAAAGATCACCAAGGCAATATTAGTCCTATTGGAGAAATCAAGTTCCCTCCTCTTCAAGCCGAGCAGGTTAAACCTCCTATAAGTACTACCTTTTCTCCCGAGCAGTGGGCTGAGATTGAGAGTCGTATGGCTGATGGTAATAATTTGGTCTATCAAACTTTTATAGAAAATACCAATGCGTAGAAAATTATGCCTCAATCGTCTAGTGTTAATATTGGTGTGGCTGCTAGTGTAGAAAACCGTAATGTGTCTTTACCTCTTTCATCGGGACCTCCCATGCTGATGAATTACTATCCTACCCACACTAATCAGATTGCGGCTGCACCTACTAATTCATCATGAGCATGCCAAGTTCGATACCTATACCGAACCAAAATGTACCTATAGGTGCAAGCACTCGGCCACAACTGAACTATGGTTCGGCTTATGTGCCACAGTTCCTGCCTACTGCTAGTAATTCTACTCCTCCCATCCCACAATAGCAAGCTTCACCGTCTACTGTGGATGATACTTTAGCTAGTTTTAGAGAGGAGATGGCTAAGATGTTTAGAGAGAATTTTGGAGTTGAGTTACCTCGGAATCGGATTTACCAAAAACCATACCCCGAGTACTTTGACGCTATCTAGTGCCCTCCGGGATATAAAATTCCAGATTTTGTTAAGTTCAATGGAGAAGGGACAAAAACCACATGGGAACATGTTAGTCAATACATAGCACAACTGGGTGAAGCAGGCTTGCTGAATTAATTGAAAGTGCGCTTGTTTCCTTTATCATTAACTGGTATTGCATTTTCATGGTTTTCTTCTTTACCACATGGTTCTATCCGTGTGTGGTCGCAGCTGGAACAGAAATATCATGATCACTTTTATAGCGGCGACAACGAACTTAGATTATCACATCTTACATTGGTTAAGTAGAAAAATGATGAATCGGTCTCCGATTACGTCAAGAGATTTAGAGATACAAAGAACCGATGCTATAGTTTGGTGATAACTGAGAGGGACTTGGCTGACCTTGTGCTCAGTGATTTGAAAACTCACATTAGGGAAAAGCTAGAAGTCTATGAGTTCTTAAGTGTCAACCATGTCTTACAAAAAGCTTTGGCTCAGGAGAGCCGGAGCAAAGATCTCAAGGAGGTGCATAGATATAAAATTGATCGTCCTAAGATGAATATGGTTTTGTATGGTAGTGATCACTCGGACAATGAAGGTGATATGTATGCTGCTGAATTTGTTTGTCCGTCTAAGGCCAAACCGTTTACTTGCAATGATCTGAAACCGATTCATAAGAATCGTGATGAGGAGATAAAGTTTACTTTTAACATTGCTAAGTGTGACAAAATATTTGATGCTTTGCTGCAAGCTAAGATCATTATGATATGTCACAATTTACCATCGATTGAAGAGTTGAAACGGAGTGCTTATTGCAAATATCATAATTATTTTTCCCATGCTACTAATGATCGCAATGTTTTCCGACGATAGATACAATCGACCATTAATGATGGACGATTGAACTTTTCTGAGATGCAAGTTGATAAGCAGCCCTTCCCAATGAACACTCTGGATTTGGAGGGAAAAAATTTGCTCATTCGGCCAGAGGTAACCGAATCTGCTATGAAAACTAATGTCATTATTGGTGAGCCTAGGAAAAGCAAGGAGGACAGCAAGGTCTTGGGAAGGCAGGTTGTGTTTGACAAGCAACCCAATTGCAGGGAAGTAATTAAGATCACCATCAAGAGTCCTACACTCGAGGGGCAACCACAAGTGCAACAAGACACTCGTGTTAAATTTGTTAAACCCAAGAGTCCAGAAGTTGGCAAGTAGAAGAGGATTGAAGCCAAGTTTCATCATAACCGAATCAAGCCAACTTTTGATACGCTGCTGTCCAAATATGTAAACCAGTTGACTAGTTCTAGCTTTAATCGGTCATTGTACCTGAAGCGACCAAGGTCACCATCAGCTAATATGTTCAGTTGGCATGCAAAACCGACTGGATCAAGGGTGCTGTTGCTACAAGAACAATGGCAACCTGTTTGGGATCGACTTGGATGCTCGTATGAAAGCCGACTGAACATGGGTGTCCATTACTCAGTTGGTTAAAATATGCCTCCGAGTGTAAGAATGCACTCGGGCGGAAGTTATCTGAATGAAAGAATACGGTCGAGTGGATTTCGTCTGAGTAAAAGGGTGTGCCCAAGTGAAAACTTCGTAGGCCAGAAAAGTCGACAAGAGTGGTGCGTTAAGTTGTCAAGTGTTGCAGCAGTGGAGTCAGTGAAAGGCAAGGAAAATATCAATGCTCACTCACTCATCTTGGGAAGTGAAACATTTACCATGCAACAGCCGACTGTGCATAGCAACCCAACTGAGCCGATACTCGTTATCACGCCAAAGCACTCGACCAATGATCATGAAGCGAGTACCAATGAAATGAAGCCAGTTGATCCTAAATACACTCGGCCAAAGTGGTGTCCTCCAGGGTTAACAAAGACACAAAAGAGGAAATTACAAAGGTTGAGGAATCAAGAGATGGCAGAACAGGAGGCTGAGACGCAAAGGGACGAGTTGTTCAATGTCACTCGGCCCATGATACCAGCGAAGCAAGTGTGGAAGCCTAAACCAATGCAAGACATAATGGCTTCTACATCTGTCACAGCAGTAATTGCACCATCAAAAGAGGACAATGTAGCTATGACATCGTCTCAGTCGCCTATTACTTCTCCCTCACTCGGACATAATTCAAATATAGTGGATGCACACAAAGAGGAAGATAATCTGTTGGACTATGAGTCTACATCGGTTCATGAAGGTATGGATATCAATATGGTGTATTACTTACCCGCTGAATTCTGTGCTGTAGATGAAGAAGGGGAAGTGGCTCAGCTGGAATTTGGCCCCAGAAATACAATATTCGAGAAGCCAAAGGAACCAGTGACGCACTTGAAAACGTTATACCTCAGAGGTCATATCAATGGATCACCACTCACTCAGATGCTTGTTAATGTTGGTGCTATGGTGAATCTCATGCCCTATTCGCTCTTCAAGAAATTGGGTTTGCCCGATGATAAATTAATCAAGACCAATATGGTGCTTAATGGGTTTGAAGGCAAAGAGACACCTGAAGTCAAAGGTGTGATGTATATGGAGCTTACAGTCGGGAGCAAAACTTTGGCTACTGCATTCTTTGTCGCTGAGGTGCAAGGTAACTACAATGTCATACTAGGCCATGATAGGGTTCATGCAAACCAGTGCGTGCCATCTACCATGCACCAGTTTTTGATCTAGTGGGTTGATGATGAGGTGGAAGTCATTCATGCGGATAACTCGGCTTGTGTTGCTTTGGCCGATGCATCGGTGGATTGGCAACATCCCAATGCTACTTGCCTGATGGGACGTGACTCGTCAGAGTTTGATTTCCTTAGCGCAACTAAGAAGGGCTTTGTGCCCGTCTCTTTAAAGCCAATTAGTGGCAATCGGCTCCAAGGAGATTCTAATTCCAAGTGGTTGCAGAAACGTCTTGCAAAATATCGGTCTAGTGAGAATGATGTGTATAAATCTGTAGAGGAGTTGGATGGCATGGATAAATTAGGATAGGGCTTTTAGTCGTCAGATCCATTAGAAGAAATAGATGTAGGGGATGGTTCAGTTCCCAGGTCGATGTTTGTAAACAAAAACTTAAGAGCCGACCATAAGGATAGGTTGATCGAGTTGTTGAAAGAATATGTTTGCTGCTTTGCATGGGAATATCATGAGATGTCAGGTTTAAGACGAGAGCTAGTGGAGCATCGTTGCCTATAAAGCCGGTTTTACACCTTACAAACAATCGACCAGAAAATTTAATCCAAAACATATGACTGGATCAAGGGGGAGGTCGATCGGTTGCTCAAATCTAATTTCATTCGGCCTTGCAGGTATGCCCAGTGGATCTCTAACATCGTGCGGGTGGAGAAGGAAGGATCTAGCAAGTTAAGGGTGTGCATTGATTTCAGAGATTTGAATAGAGCTACACCCAAAGATGAGTACCCCATGCCAATAGCCGACATGCTTCTGAATGATGCTTCTGGACATAAGGTTATTAGCTTGCCTGATGGTAATGCAGGTTATAATCAAATTTCTATGGCCGAAGAGGACATGTCCAAGATAGCCTTTCGTTGCCCTGGTTTCCTTGGTTTATTCGAGTGGACAGTGATGACCTTCGGGTTAAAAAATGCTGGTGCCACATACCAAAGGGCTATGAATTTAACTTTCCATGATTTACTCGGTATTATACTTGAAGTCTATATTGATGATATTGTTGTCAAATCGGATGCTTTTAAGTCTCATTTGGACGATTTGCGTTTAGCTTTTGAAAGAATGAAAAAATATGGACTGAAGATGAATCCTTTGAAGTGTGCATTCAGCGTGTCGGCTGGAAAGTTTTTCAGTTTCATTATTCATGAGAATGGCGTAGAAATCGATCCCAAAAAGATAGAAGCCATACAAAAATTAGAGGATCCAACATGCAAGAGAGATATACAAAAATTCCTTGGCAAGGTCAATTATTTGAGAACGTTCATAGCTAATTTGTCAGGGAAGGTTGATGCATTCACTCCTATCCATCGGTTAAAGAATTATGCTGATTTTACTCGGGGGCAAACCAACAAGAGGCATTCGACATGGTCAAGACTTATTTGAGCACTCCTCCGGTGATGAAAGCACCCAAACATAAAGAACCCTTTAGGCTTTACATTGCGGCAGAGGAAGGTGTTATTGGTGCTATATTGACTCAAGAAACCGAAGGAAGAGAACATACTATTACATATTTGAGTCGACGCTTATTGGATGCCGAGACAAGGTATACATTTATTGAAAAGTTATGCCTCTGTTTATATTAAGCTTTCACAAAACTAAGACATTACCTTGTGCTGAGTGCCTGCATAGTAGCTTGTCAAACCGATGTCATTAAATACATGTTGCATAGGCCAATTGTTAGTGGTAGGATTGGCAAGTGGGCTTATGCTTTAATTGAGTATGATTTGGCTGATGAATCTCTAAAATCCATGAAAGGCCAAATTGTTGCTAATTTTATTGTTGAGCATCGGATTAATGACAAGCATGATGTTGACATAAATCTTGTATCGTTAGTGCCATGGAGGTTATATTTTGATGGTTTAGTTTGTAGCAATGGCCAAGGTGTTGGTATTGTTTATATATCTCCTCATGGTGCTATTTTTGAAACCTCATGCCGACTGGAATACTTTTGCCCAAATAATCAAGCCAAATATGAAGCATTGTTATTCAGTTTACAGATGTTGCTCGCTATAGGTGCTACGTATGTCGAGGCTTTTTGTGATTCGTTATTAGTAGTGCAGCAAGTGTCCAAAATATTTTAATGTTTAGACGAATCACTTAATGTTTATCTTGATAAGTGTCTAGATGTGATTTCTACTTTGGATTATTTTAGCATTGCTCATATATCTAGACATGACAATTGGAGAGCAAATGAGTTAGCACAACAAGCATCCGGCTATCATATTGATCATGGCATGTTTCATATTTCTCAGAAGCCGATGTCTTGTCTTGGTAATATGGGAGAGGCTGAATTAGAGCCCATTGATTCGGCCAATAACAATAAATCTAGTACAGGTGAAAATCATGACTGGAGGAAGCCCATTATTGATTACTTGTGCAATCCGAGTGAAAGGGTGGACACGGTTGTTTGGCGTATGGCTTTCAAATATACAATGAGAGATGATGGTCTTTATCGCCGAACGATTGAAGATGTTCTTTTGAAGTGTTTGGACGAAGACCAAGCAAGAGTTTCTATGGGAGAGGTACATGAAGGCATTTGTGGTACTCATCAGTCGACACCCAAGATGAAATGGCTCTTACGACGTCTGGTTATTATTGGCCTACTATGATCAATGATTGCTTTATTATAAAGGGTGTGATGCTTGTCAAAAATTTGGTGATATTCAATTGGCTCTTGCTTCTATTTTACACCCTATCATCAAGCCGTGGACTTTTAGGGTATGGGGTTTAGACTTCATTGGACAAATTCATCCTTCTTCTTCAAAGGGGCATCGGTTCGTGTTGGTGGCAACCGATTATTTCACTAAATGGTCTGAAGGAGTACCTCTCAAGAACATGACACATACAGAGGTAATGCAATTCATAACCAAACACATTATTCATAGATTCGGCACCCCTCAGACGTTAACTACATATCAAGGTTCACCTTTCATGTCACATCAAGTTAGAGAATTTTCCGAATCATATAGCATAAAGTTGCTCAATTCATCCCCGTATTATGCCCAAGCTAATGGACAAGCAGAGTCCAGCAACAAAATATTGATTAAGCACATCGAGAAGAAAATTGAGGATAATCCAAGAAAATGGCATGAGTTGTTGTCTGAGGCTTTTTGGGAACATAGAATCTCAAGGCATGGTGCTACAAAGGTAACTCCATATGAGCTAGTATACGGTCAAGAGGCTGTTTTACCTCTGGAGGTAAATTTGAGTGCTTTGAGAATAGCCAAACAAAATGATTTATCAGTAGTGGACTTTTATGATTTGATGATGGACAATATTGATGAGGTTGCTGATAAGGGTTTGGCTGCATTAAAAGCTATAGAGAAGGACAAATTGAGGGTAGCAAAAGCTTACAATAAAAAGGTCAAGTTGAAGAATTTTCAAGTTGGCGATCTTGTGTGGAAAGTAATTCTGCCGATTGGTTCTAGAGATAGAAAATTCGGGAAGTGGTCTCCAAACAGGGAAGGTCCTTTCAGGATTGCAAGAATATTTCATGGAAATTCATCTTTAGTAAAATCCATACAAGGAGTATTATTACCTCGAGCTCTCAATGGCAGATATCTGAAAAAGTACCACCCGAGTGTGTGGCAAGAAGCCTAATTAGGCAATGGCTGATATATGATTATCGCCCTTAGCATAAAAATGTCCGATACATAATTACCGCCCTGAGAAATATAGATGGCCTATGGAGTGTTGACATCGTCCTTAGAACAAACATAGTGCAAATTATTTTTCGGCATGCTAGCTTTCCCAAAAAACAGGGGGGCATGTGTTGACCCTTGATTTTGGCACGGTGCAAAATGCAATAAAGATGGACTCAAATGAAAAGGTTTTTTCTACAATAAAGTTCATATTGCCGAGTGAAACAACCTTGATGTTTAGGCCATCACCATTCGGAAGCATTTCAAGGGCCAAATCACACTTGGATTGTCATATAGATGTTTTGAGTGCTTTTTCGTCTATGACGCCTCCAAGACAACCTCAAATGAAGGAATGTTATACATGGATTGTCTTCATTTCCTCTAGCAGATCGGTTTTGATATATAAATCATCTCAATCAGAGGTCGTATGCAAAAGTTAGAGCAACCAGAGTGCAGCCCTATCACAAAGCAAAATGTGGCGCAGGAGATCAGACACATGTCTGATGGGTAACACGAGTCATTTGGCCCTCAAGACGTCCTCGGATGGAAAAACTTACAACATGAAAAACTTTCGCACCATCGAGGCGATTGATTTTGATATAAAAATCTTCTCAACCCGAGGGCGTATGCGACCTGGAGAGGCAAAACAAAATAAGCCTGGAGTTCACTCAGGATTTCGCAGTGAAAGTTTACCGACCGAGGGAAACGTTTGCCGTCCGGTCGAGTGTAAAGTTTTCCGTCCGGCGGAGTGAAATTTCTGTCTGAGTGATAATTGCCGGCCGAGTGAAACATATCGGTCGAGTGAAAATACTGGCCGAGTGCAATTGTTGTCCGAGTGACAATCACCGTCCAAGTGAAAAATACCGGTCGAGTGAAAGTTCAAAATGTCCTCAGATGAAAAAAAATTCAACATGAAAGTCGTTCGTAACATCAAAACGGTAAACTTTACTTTTAAGGTTATTATTATCTGAGATAGTATACAGCCTGCAGAGACGCTACAACACTCAGACAGTCCAGTCTGCTACGTGACCGAGTCCGATTCAAAGTTAAAGATGACCTTGTGGAGTACTAAAGATGGCTTTATTTGGGAAAGTGATCAACATACGGGTTTTTGGCCTCGTCGAGGCACACAAAATTTATGTTTGAACCATCTCCATCGGAGGTCATATGCAGATTCCACGGCATATGCAAGAAGCAAGACAGAAGATTGGGCCAGATTTGGGCTGAATCCGAGTGGAACTAGAGCTAGGACTTTAGGACGTGAATTGATGTAATTTTCTTGTAAGGAAAGCCTAGATGAATCCTTTCCTTGTAAGGGAAGTCCATCCGCCTCTTATATATGTTGGGGGTGACGGCCGATTGAACAACACACAATCGAACAAATCAATCTATACTACTTTTTCATCTACGCTCTTCGTTTTTCTTCTTGTTCTTCATTGTTGTTCGTCTGAGACCTGCGAATCCCGAGGCTCTAGGGGCAAGAGAATTGACCTAGGGCACCCCATAGCCGCCGCACTCCCTGACGGGGTCCCTCCCGGGCGTGTAGGGTTTCGGGTCTGCAAAAGCATTTGCCGACTGTCTTGCGTATCGCGTTGCCGGACGTACCTCCTTCGATGTGAGGTGCGGTGCATCACCCCCGGCGTCAAGGGTACACGGTGATGTGTTCGTGTGTCAACACCATCTCCCCTGCGAAGTAAAAGCCGACACCAGTCGGGCATTCTAGACCACTTCCGGGCCTCTAGGAAGTCGGCTGCCGGCTGCCGGGGGCTACGCCCCCTCCCCGCAAGACCGAACGTACCTTGCACTCGCGCGTTCTCCTCCTCTAGCCGGTAGAAGTTGTGCTTGCCGCGGTCGTGGATGGAGACCGCCTCCTCAAAAAGCTTCAGCCGCTGGGTGTTCCCCTCCTGCTACATAAAGCCAAAGTCAAAAGACGCTCAAAGAGATCCGGCCCGTTGCCCGGTAGCCGGTCAGCCGGGCCGCATCTAGGGGGCTACACCCAG
Source organism: Hordeum marinum (assembly GCA_022496015.1). Classification (NCBI taxonomy): domain Eukaryota; kingdom Viridiplantae; phylum Streptophyta; class Magnoliopsida; order Poales; family Poaceae; genus Hordeum; species Hordeum marinum. The sequence goes on from CM039673.1 coordinate 461,773,334, forward strand.
TGGGTGCACTTGTGCGCACCCACTGAAATATTCGACAAAGACAACATCGCTTACCTCCGTCTGCTGCAGGGTGGTGTCGACTGCCTCAGTGAACCAGGACAGATCCTGGCGGCACCGATCCAGGACGCTCCCCAATTCCCCGAGCGTGGGGACCGGGCCACCTCCGGGGGAGCCAAAAGGGTTGGGACGCGTGCCAGCGCCTCCTAGTCCCGGATCACGTCCTGCATGGACCTTCGGGCCCGACCGCCGTCGCCACCCGTCCCGACACTCGCCATGGTGCCGGCCGATGGGGGAGGGTTTATGATGGGAAGGGCACGGGAATCGGTCCCTAGTGGCCCCTCGCCCGCCGCTCGCGCCACCTCCTCCCCCTACCAGCCTGACGCGGCGACCGCGGCGGACGGTGTCTCTATCTCCGTGGAGGCTGCCATCGGCACCACCTCTGGCGCCGCCTCCAGGGCTGCCGGAGCCTCCGGCACATCGACCCGGGCCAGCTCAGCTGCAGGTGGTGTCACATCCAGCACCTCCGACCGGGTCGCCTCGGGGGCCAGCTCCGTGGCCGCTGCCCCCGATCAGACCGCCTCCTCCGTGGATGGGGGCGCAGGCGGCTCCATAGCTGCCCCTCACATCTTGCTCGACGGGGGCCTCGACAGATCGGTCGATTCCGCCGCTGAGTCAGAAGCCCGTGCGGGGTCCGCGGACCTCCTCCGCCTCCCACCAATCGAAGTCTGGGAATGCGAGGCCCCTCCTCGTGTTCCGGGCTTTGAGGCTCGCAGCTCCGCGAGCCTCCTCTTCTCCTCCTGTTGCGTGGCCACGTGCTCGCGGGCAGCCGGCTGGCAGCATCTGTCGGGTCCACCACCGACTCTGCTTCGTGGAGCTTGATGGGGTCCCTGTGATGCATAAGGGTCAAACACCCACCAACCCAGGACTCGGAAAGAAACACACACAAGAAAAAGGAAGACACTTACCCGGTGATGATGGGCAAAGCCCGCTTGGCGTGCGCCGGCAGCTTCCGTGCAGCCACCTTCACCCGCTTTTGGGCAGGTGGCGGGGCCGTCGGCACCTCTTGAGTCTGTCTCTTCCCCGGGCTAGCAGCTTCGGTCGCCGGGGCTTGAGCCGGCCACTCCTCGATCCGCCTGCGCCGGCCCTGCTGGACTGAGGGAGGAGGCGCGTTAAGTATCATCACATCATCATCATCGTCATCATCGTCATCATTCCAGTCCCTAATCATGGGACTGATATGGTACTCACCTGCTCCACTGGGCTCTCCGGCTGTGCCGGACCCACCGGCTCCGCTGGGCCCGCTGGCTCGTGGGTCGGCCGGCTCCTCGACCCCTCCCGAGGAGTCAACCCCCTCTTCAGGCGGGCCTCCCTGCTCGTAGTCTTCGGAGTCAGAGTGGTCGCACTCCGCCTCGAAGATTTGGGGGTGTGGGCCGTCCGACGTGTTTTGTCGCACGAGCAACTGCGGTCAGTACGAAGAACTAAGGTCTGATGCCGGCTGCCGGCTAGGAAGAATCAAACAAAAAGAGCCGCCTCGACAAAACGTACCAGGGGAGGACGGTTGGTGCGGTCGTGCGGCTCCATGCCGGAAGTCGATGATGCCGGCGCCAGCTTGAACGTCGTGATGGCGTTCACCCGCGCCGCCACCTGAGCTGACGTCAGATCGATGGTCGTCAACCAGCAAGGATCCAAGCGGCCGGACATATCGTAGATCCAGTGCGACCTCATCTGGAGAGGCAGCACCTGGCGCGAGATGAAGGCCGCCACCAGATCAGAGGCGACCAGCCCCTCTTCGGTCCTCAGCTGCATGAGCCAGCCGAGCTCCGCCAGAGCCACTCCGCACGGAGCGGCTCCCGACCAGTTGACTCCGGTGGACTGCGCGTTAACGAAGGGCGGCAGCCGGATGTAGTCTTGCTGCGGGTTGGCATTCTTCACATAGAAGAATGTTTGATGCCACCCCTTGACGGCGTCGATGAGGGAGAAATGTGAGAACCGCGTGCCGCGGCAGCACACCACCGCACCCTTGCAGGCATTGCTCTTCAACGCTTTGAGGTGGAAGAGAGAGTTGAAGTGGTCGAGGGAGGGAAGAATCCCCAAGTAACCCTCGCACAGTGTCACAAAGCCGGCGAGGTAGAGGATGGCGTTGGGGCCGAGATGGTGTGGCTGGAGATCGAATGTGTCCATCATCATCCCGAAGAAGTGGCTCACCGGGAGCCCGAAGCCGCAGGATAAATGGCAGGCGAAGACGATGAACTCGTAGGGCTACGGAGCGGGCGCCACCTCTTCGCCCGGTGCGCACGCAACCACGCGCTCCGCCAGCGGCAACATGCGTGCGCGGCGGAGGTCCGCGATGATCGTGTTCGTGACCATGGATCCGTCCCAGCTTCCTCCGCGCCGTTCAGCCATTGCAACGGCGGGGTGGCGCGCGTGCTCGGTTGCATGCGAGAGGATCCGCGGCGCATGAGGGAGCAAGGAAGACGAAGAGAAGAGACAACAAGGGGGCAAGTGGGGTGCAGGTACCTCCGCCCTCTGCCCGTCCCCCTTTTAAATGGGGAGGCCATGACCGGGGGACGTGGGGATTAACTGCGCCCACTCCCCTGGAATCCCCACGCACGCGTGGGCAACCCGGGCCGTAACTGCCGTTTCGAGGTGCGAAAGATCCTTGCATGCGCCCCGAGGCCTACTGGGCTTCCCCCGAGGCCTAGCAGACTAGGCCCAGGGTGATGTCTCGTCTGCCCACATGCACGGGGCCCGCAACATCATTACCCGCCAGGTGGCACGTGGCGGGCCGGCTTAGGGCCCGAAGCGTCGCACCGAAACCCGAGGCATCGGGTTCGACTACCGATCGACTGGCCTTTCAGCTTCACACCCGAGGTGGCCGTCACCAGGGAGAAGCCGCCGGCTCCTCTCCATCTATTGGACGAAGGCCCTCGCCGGCTTCGGGGACTATCGACGTGGTTATTACCCCTGGGTAGGCCAGAGCAACGGGGTTCTCCTCCCCGCCTCGAAGAAAAAGCATACGACCGGCTAGCCCCGGCCGGCTGGCGCGTAGCCGGCAGGTGCGATTGCCGGCTGGCTCGGGGATGGCTGGTCCAGGCATCCGTTCGGCCCCCGGCCAGCTGGGCGTGCCCGACTGCCCTCGGGCGCCTCCTTCACTGACCCCGGAGCGGACAAGAAACGTCCCGTCCCTTTGGGCGCGAGTACAGGGACATGACGTGACCGCCACGACGGGCGCCATTGTAGCCATAGTGGTCGCTGACGCGCGTGTGCGCATGGCTACAATTCAGCCATCTAGGCCGCTGACCTTGGCGACCGTGACCGGGCGGGGAAACAATGACGGCACGCTCCCGCCCACTCAATTACTAGCCTCGGCGTGGCTATAGGGCAGCCGGCCATACCGAAGACTTTGGCCGGCTGGCGCTAGATGACACCACCCGGGCGACCCGTGCCACGGCGGGTGGTCGGGGGCCAATCGCGGAGCCAGCTGGCGGGCCCCAGCAGGCGATGAGACCGCGCAGCCGGTAGACCCTATGAGCAACGAGATGGCTCGAGGGGTGGGGGCCCCTGGTCAGCCGGAGAGGCTACTAGCCGGGTCCCCCCACGTATGTACCTCAGGAATATTGTAAGCCGGGGGTTGGCCTATAAAACCACTCGATCCCGCCATGCAACGGGGACGACAAGTCTCACGCACACACCTATGGGATACTTCCCACACACTTTCACACTTCATAGCGGAGTAAGGCGAGCCGGCTGCTCCCTCTTCCTCCTCTAGACATAGCTCCAGGAGCAACCTTGTAAACATACCCATCCATCAAACTAGACCTAGCAGGACTAGGGGTATTACCTCCCACGGAGGGCCCTGAACCTGGGTACATCGTGTGTCACCTCCGCTTGTACCTAATCCCGCTCCCGGAGCCCGTTGGCGTCCTCCGTCCCCAACCACCTACGATAAGCCTACCCATGGCATCTGTCGTGAGAAAATGATGACATTTTTCATGAAAAAAGATAATACTATGGTATAATACTCACAAAACCCTACCACTTTCATGTTGACACAATTATCGTAGCATGCATGTATTTATTCTTACAAAAATGACAAAAGGACATATAGGAAGAAAATAACATTTTGCAAAACTTTCTCGAAGCTAAAACAAATCACACCAATGGAATCCTGGGATTTTTTTCCCCAAATCCATATATCACACACATATCTTTGCATAGGAAAAACACACACAACCTAGCTCAAAAGAAAAGGCACAAAACCTATATAACTTATAAGTCAAAACTTTCCTATTTGGGCCACTGCCAAAAACGCCTATGTCCAGATCTGGACATTTCCAGAAATGGAATTTATCTCTAAAAACACAAATAAAACAGCAAAACAATTGAAACAAATAAATAAAACAAAGGGGGGCCCACTGGTCAGTTTCACCAGGGCCCCTTGTGAGTATGGTAGGTGGGGCCAGGGCCCACTTGCCATACACACACACATAGAGAGAACACATAGGGCCACACCAAACGACACACACACAGGCACACACAGATCCACCTGTCCACACGGGATCCACCCACACACGCACACACGCGGACACACATGCACATACACGCATGCACACGGAATCCAGCCGCAGCCACACCAGATCCATCGAACACACTAGCACACATGCGCCACCGAAATAAAAGGAAAGGACCGGGGGAGGATTCAAACCAGCGATCTCTCATTCGGTTCCCCCGGCGCGCACCAGTGCGCTACGAAGCGGCGTCTGACTGAAGGAGGTGCAACACGCAACATAAACAGAGAAAACAGAGGGGCTTCCTTCTACCTCGAGGCAGAGGAGAGAGGCTCATCGCCGGCAGCATCTACGGCGACCACTGGCCCAACGGATCACTGGCAGGAGCTGTGGGGACTAAGGGAGCTCCACTCGTGTGGCTAGAACGAACTACGTGCGGCAGCAGAGGGGCACTCGAGCTCGAGCTGTTTCTCAGCTCGGGGTACAAAATCAAGGCGATTAAAGGGCGAGGTGAGGCGCAGGCGGCGCTAGGGACGAACTGCTGCATGCGTAGGGCGCGCACGCGAAACCAACGGGGGGGGGCTCGCTCTGATGTGGAACTACATCTACAAGCTCCAAACTTCGAGAGGCCTGGGAGCGCGAGCACGACACGCCTATGGCGACAACTATGGTGGCCTAGGGACGGCGGAAGAAGGAACGTATCGGGCGCGGGGGGTACCTCTCTATAGGACCGGAAGTATGTCTAGAGGGGGGTGATAAGACTAATTGACCAATTAAAAGTTTTGCCTATACCAAGTTTTAGGGTTGACAGTTTTTAGCATTTCATGGCAAGTCAAGTACACCCTACACATGCAAGTCTAAGAGTATATAGCAGCGGAAAGTAACAACAAGCATGTATAGAAGGGATAGGGTAGGAATATCAAACACAATTGTAGACACGATGATTTTTCTGGTGCTTCCGATAGGTGGCGCTATCGTACATACATGTTTATGGAGTCTTCAACCCACGAAGGGTAACGGTCGCGAGAGTCCACGAAGGGCTCCACCCAAAAGGGTCCACGAAGTAGCAACCTTGACTATTCCATAACGGCTTCCGTCCACGAAGGACTAGCCTCACTATGGGTAGATCTTCATGAAGTAGGCAATCTCCTTGCCCTTACAAACTTCTTGGTTCACTCCACAACACGAAGTAGGAGGCCCCCAAGCAACACCTAACCAATCTAGGAGGCACCACCCTCCAAAAGGTAATAGGCTCGGTAATGACAATGAACTCCTTGCTCTTGTGCTTCAAGATGATAGACTCCTCAACACCCAATCACTCTCTCACAGATTTGGCATGGTGGAAGAGATGGGATTGGTGGAAAGCTACTTGGGGAGGATAGAGATCAAGATCCATATGATTGGAGTGGAAGATCTTGACCTCAACACAAGGGTGGGTGGTTCTCTCTCAGAAAATCGGATAGGATAGGTATGGAATAGTTGTGAGTGCATCTCTCTCGAGTAGGTGGTGGTGAAGGGGTATATATAGGCATCCCCAAAAATCCAACCATTACACACAAAATGACCAACTCGGTGGCACTGATGTGTTAATCTCGATGGTACTGAAGTGACCAAAAGGTGGCAACTTTTGAATCTCTGTGAGACCGATATAGGAAACTCGGTTGCACCAATAAGGTGACCAACGGTCATGTTTCCAATCTCAATGACGCCGATCCAACATTCTCGGTGGGACCAAAAATGTGAATTTGCATAACAGAAAGTTGGGAACCTAAACTTGGTGGCACCGGTATGGAATCGGTTGCACCGAAGTGCCTAGGGTTTGGCAGAGTCTGTCTATGTTCTGGAATCGGTGGCACTGGTATGGGAAAGTTGGTTGCACCAATTTTGAGTGTTGGGTATAGAACAAACTTTGGTGGGAGACTTTGTGGATATTTTTGGTGACTATCACTTGTGCATGTTTGAGCATATTGTTCACCTACAAAACCTTACCCCCTTTTAATAGTATTGGCTTTCCTATGGACTCAAAGTGATTTCTCACAAATATAAAATGTAGAGTCCTCTTGCTTGAAGCTTGGCCAACCTATTTCCTTGCATCTTGAGGTATGTGCACACTCTCCTTTTACCAATCCTATCATTGAACATTTCCTGAAATATACTTGGTGGAAACATTATTTCAATGACTTATATGTTATTATTAATTACTAAAACCACCAAGGGAGAAAATGTGCTTTCAATCTCCCCCTTTTTGGTAATTGATGACAACATAGAGATCAAAGCTTCAACATATGATAAAGTCAATGAATATAATCATCGCTTTGAGAGGTATGTGATAAGCAAGAGCTCCCCCTAAATTTGTGCATTATTTTGAATTTGCGTTTGAATGCAAATGCACAATCGATAGGTATATGGGGCACTTCTTACATGTCACATACAACTTGGTGGTGTGCGAGAATAATTAGAGTGAATAACAACCCACAACACAATCAAGCAAAGGTGAATGATCATCTCATAAGCATTAAGATGATAGGAAATAGTAGCATCACCCATAACAACGTATGATCACACATAAACACAAAGTATCTCACGTCAAACCAAAAGAACCAAATGTTTTGAAAAGCAACAAACACCAAAACGCTCTCTCGCTCGAAGCCTAATGATATATATACACTTCTCCCCCTTTGGCAACAAGTTACCAAAAAGTTCAATGGCATACATCTAAACGTTCTTGGGCTGATCTCCTCCGGTTGTTGATGAAGGAGTCGAGATAACAGCGTCGGTGAAGATCTCTGCAGATGTCGTGGATGGAGTTGGAGTGACAGCTGGAGGAACTGGAGCATATGGAGCAGGAGATGTGCTGACAGTAGCAGGAGCCAATCAAGAGGGCCTCAAGTCTTGTGCACGCACTGTGGCTGATCTGGCCTGAGTGGTGAACTGAGTGTCCGGCCTTAGAGGTGATTCACCCTCATCATCATCATCATCATCATCATCATCTGAAGTAGAAGAGACCCGAGGGATGTGCACGGAGTCAACTTCCTTCTGAAGCTGTGTGACTGTCTTAGTCAGCATGTCCACCTTATCATTAACGGTCTTGATCCTAGTTTCAAAGATCATGACAAGACTGTTTTGGTTGTCTAGAATCCCCTCAATGTCCTTCTGCATGCCCTAAACTGATGCTATCAACAGATCCATTTTCTCATTCCTGGATCGAGGGGCTCGAGCACTAGTGGCTCTAACTACCTCTGCTTCTGCCTAAGCTACAACCGAAGTGGGATGATCAGCATCCATCACCACAGCATTGTCCTCGAGATCCGGCTGTAGGGGTAAATGTGGATGATCTAGAGCAAAGATGTGCTTCTCCAATTTTGTATTGATAAGCATCTCGACGTAGGGTGCATAACAGCAAGAGCGCTTCTGGTCAGCAACAACCCTCTTGATTGTCTCAACAATCAAATCCATGACTCTGATCCTTGTACGTGTGTCAAGGTGGATCAACATATTGATGGAGTGGCCTCGGATCATCTTGTCATCTCCTGACTTGGGCATCAAAGTATGCCTTAGAATGGTGTTCATCATGCGAAGGCCAGCCTAAAGAAAGTAGATAGATCCTAGCTTGTGAGACTTCACATTGGCAGCAGGGATCTCCCTTGTGCATATTAGCCATAGAATTGTGGATAATCTTGGATTCTGAGTATACATCCAAGTCACCATCCTGTGCTTCAGGAACTCCTAAGATAGCAGCCCATTCTTCAACAGTTGATTCATACCTTGCACCTTCAGTCGTCCATACAATTCTACCATCTCCATAGAAGTGTGCAGTGGAGTAGAATTGTATGATCATCTCATCGTTCCAAGTAATGAATTCTCTACCAACAAACTCATCCAAACCTATGCAATGGAAATTGTCTTGGACACTTGAAAAGTTGTCCTCATTCTCCTTGATGAATTTCCCATCAACATACCGCATATCACTCATAGCTGAACTCTTGTCAAAGAGCACAGTCTCATAGAAATCCTATTGCTCCTTGGTATAAAATATGTAGTCCACAATTGTCTTCTTCCTTTTACAATAAGGATCTACAACTCTCCAAGATCTCAATCCTGAATCCCTCCTCTTCTTCATATCTTCAGCTAGTGGGTAGCTGGCATTGTGTACTGGAAGATGTGGTCTAAGCTTCATCAATGTTGTCAAGTCATCATCAACTTTAGCTCTGGAGGGAGTTCCTTTGTTCTTCTCAGAAGCTGGAATTTGCCTGGATGTCCTCCTAGGCTTCTCAGCAGCAGCCTTCTTGCATGTGCCAGTGTCTGGCATAGCATCAGCCATAAGCTTCTCGGCCTTCTTCTTGGGAGCAGCCTTTGTAGCTGGCTCATCCTCCTCTTCCTCAACAGCAGCACCAGTAGCTTCCTCTGGATCTTCATACATGGAAGTAGGCCTGCCACTCACATGAATAATCCTCTTCCTAGACTTTTTCTCCCCTTACTTCTTAGGCATAGCTTTCTTGCGGACTTCAACTGAGATAGTTGCTCTAGCAGTCTCATGAGCCTTGAAGGTTGAGGCAGGTGCATAGATCTTGCTGACAACCCTCCTGGAAGAAGTGGCTTCAGTAGCAGACTTCTTAGCAGCTTTCTCTTGCTTCTTAGCAAGAATCTCCTCGGGAATGAAATCCGAGTCTTCTTCATCTGGGTTCAGCTTGTTCCTGGTTCTTGTGGCAGCCTAGGGCAACCCATGAGAGCTGGGGGGGCCTGGATCTGAGAAAGTACTAGCTTATGGGCTAGTTCCACAACACATATCAACTCCCTTCTCCGGCAAATTCTGATTGTCTTCTGAGCCCGACATACTATCCCTATGAATAGAATATAGGAGAGCAGAAGAAGATGAGTCATCACAAAATGAGGCTGGTTTTTGAAATTTGAGCAATGAGTTTTCAAAAAGTTTTGCGATCTGTCAAATAGATATCGGTGCAGTCGAAAAGAAATTTTCAGTGGGGCTAAGACAAACTAACTCTTTAACGTTCACTTGGCAGCCTTTTCGGTAGGACTGAAAAGAGCTACTCGGTTCCACCGAGTCAGTTCTCAACCTCACTGAAAAGCATATCAGTGAGACCGATATTTTCGTTTCGGTTCCACCGAGATTTATCGAGCGGACGGCAAAACCCTAGAAAATCCATCTAACTCGAGATTTTGGAGTTTTAACTAGATGGATATATGAGCAAGGGGAGCATAGATGATTAACAAGTATCTAATGCGCAAGAATCAGATGGGGAGCGTAGTAGAGATCGAATCCATACCCTAGCTTGGCACGGATCCTCTATGGTGGCGACGATGGAGCAGATTTCGTTGACGGCGGCGATTCCCAGTGGCGGAGGAGCGCAGGAAGACAAGGGTGATGACCAGGGGTATCGAGGCGGCAGCTTAGGTTTCTGAGGCATGACATTTGAAGATAGAAATTTCAAAGCATCGGGGTCCACAACATATATACCCTCCACTCTCGGTGATACCAATTTTATGTTTTCGGTGTCACCGAGTTCCACAATTGTCAACTGACAGGGAAACTCGGTGTAACCAAGAATATGAAATCAGTAGTACTGAGACCCTAGGCATTTGGTGAGACCGAGATTGTTGGGTTCGTACGACTGAGATACAGTTGGGAGGTTTTAATGGTCAGTCCTTGTCGATACAGAACTCCCAGTGCTCCACACATAGAGGGATCGAAAAGCACTTGTTCAAATTTTGTGATGCAACATGAATGGAATATGAGGTGAGAAAGCATAGGTAGCTAGATAGTGATCCTAGGCATTCTTGTCCATCCAATTAGCAAAATAGAAAATCATTAACCAAATAGCAACAATTGGATGTCCTCAAATGAGAAAATAAATGCAGACCAACATGCTCACACAATAAGATGTCAAAATAAATCATGACGAACATGCACAAGCACACTAGCATCTAACAAGCACTTGGGTGATGACGAAGTCATCTATATATGAGTATTTGACTTAGGATCCAAGTAAGAGTACTTGATCATAGGTCATACTCATCGTTTAAGCACACGTGGGGTTACCACTTTTACATAAAGGATTTAATGTTGTCACATACTAAGAGATGCTTTGACTCAAGTCTTAGAGTAAAGCTCCCCCTTAATGTGACATCCCCCCATAAGAGGGATAAACTAACATAGGGTTTGGTCGATGAAGTCTTCATTCATGGTGAGGTAGTTGTGGGTGCTCAATGTTGATGAGGATCACCAAGAGTTGGGACCATCCTTATTGTTTTCTTACTCCTCTCACCTACATGGGTTAGTCCCAACACAGAAGAGACAAATACAAGGATATCTATGGACATGGAGTGCAAAGCATATGTTATGATGTCCATTGATTAGTTGATTACCTTGTCCCTTGCTTACCTTTGAGGGAATGTGTGACTCCTTGAACTATTGCAATGAGTTGATGTTGAGTGCAAAAAGTCCTTGCCAATAATGAATGTGAGTGAATTTCATTGGCGGAGTCAGCCCTCAAGAACTTACTAGTTCTTCTTCTTGGGGACCCATATCAAGTTGATGGGGATCCTTGGTGTTGAAGTAGCCTTTGTAGTAGTTGATCTTGAAGTAGCCTTGGGAACCCACTCCACCAAATCTAGGGATTCATCTTCATGTGAGTCAATGTCCTCTTGAAGCTTGTTCTTGCCCTTGAGCTTGTGGTCTTGTGGTGGAAGGTCATCTTGAGTGTTTGTCCCCTTGGGAAGAGTATTTTCATACTTCTCCTTTTGAGGAACAAACTTGGGCTTGGGATATTAACCTTCTTCCCACTCAACTCCATTAGTGTTGAAGTAGCCAACACCACGATTCTTCCGGTATCCTCCGTGCTTGCGTACAATTTCCTCAAATTGCTTACATTTGGCAAGACTCTTGTAGATACCTTTTTCTATAATTCCTTTCAATAAAGCATTTTCTTTCTCAAGTGTGACTTGGCTAAGAGAATCATCATTAGTGGAATCAATAGAACTATTAGAAGCAACATCATTGGGTATAGCATTTTTATTGTTGCTACTAGACGAACAATCTTTCTTGCCTTTGTTACTAGATTTCTTGGTTTTAACTTGAGGCATGAAAGTAGACAAAAGTAGTCATTTGGCTAGATAAGATGAAGTCTTCTTTCGGAGATTGTCATTTATAGCTTTGAGAAGCTCATGCTCTTGTTCCAAGTTCAGCTTCTCGAAGCGTAGCTTCTCATGAGTTCTCACAAGCTCTCTATGATCTTCGAGAGTAGATTCATGAGCTAACTTAAGAGTGTTTAGTTCTTTAGTTAGTTGTTCTATTTTCATCTTATCATTATCAAATGACTCATCTTGACTAGCATGAGAATTATCAAGTTCATTTTGATCAATATTACTAGTTTTATCACAAAGCAAGTTATCATCACAAAGTAAGTCATCTTCATCACTATCAAAATAAAGATACTTGGGGTGTGATACCTTGGGGCCTTTAGCCATGAAGCAACTTCCACTCCCTTCGTTTGGTGAATCAAATAGATCGTAGGAGTTGGTAGTCAATAGAGCAATTCTGGCAACACTAGCGTCTTGACTATAGTCGGAGTCGGAGTGATAACTTCTCTCAGAGTTGTTGTCAGAGTCGGAGCCGAAAACCCGTTCACCAACATGAGGTTGTTGTATTATTCTTGTGTAGATCTTGGTGTACTTGTCCTTTTTCTCTGAATCTCTACTTCTCCTTGAGTGTCTTCGTTCATAACGATCATCTCTACTCCTTCTCTCTCTTTGTGGTGATTCATTCCTTGAGCTTCGTCTTCGAGGTGACTCTTCTCTTCTTTTGTAGGGTGTCGTGCACTCATTTGAGTAGCATCCGGGCTTCCCACAATTGTAGCAATTGCGGTCACGACTTGACGAACGCTTTTCTTCATATCTTGAGTGGGAGTTTCTTTCTTTGCCTCTATTTTTGTAGAACTTGTTGAATTTATTGACCATGAGGATTATCTCTTCATTGGTGACAAGGTTGTTGCTTGAAGTTGTGGGAGAATCACTTGTGGCTTTGTAAGCACCGCTAGACTTGTGATGAAGTTCTTCTTTATCTTTGAGTGTCATCTCATGAGCAACAATCCTTCCAATGACTTCTGTAGGCTTGAGATCTTTGTAGTTTGGCATCATTTGGATCAATGTGCACACGGTGTCGTATCTCTCATCCAAAGCTCTAAGTATCTTCTTGATGATGAATTTGTCGGTCATTTCTTCGCTTCCTAAGCCGCCAATCTCATTTGTGATGAGATCTATCCTAGATTACATCTCTGCAACTCCTTCACCATCCTTCATCTTGAACTTGTCAAGCTGACCTTGAAGAAAATCTAACTTGGATTCTCTCACGGACTCGGTTCCTTCATGCATATCAACCAAAGTATCCCAAATCTCTTTTGCATTCTCAAGACTGCTGATTTTGTTGAATTCTTCGGGGCATAAGCAGTTGAAGAGAATGTCGCATGCTTGAGAATTGAGTTGCAACATCTTCAACTCATCTGTGGTCGCTTCATGACCCGGTTCCCGTCCATCCGCAAAGAACTCACCTTGCAAGCCAACACGAACACCAGTCCAAATGGCGTGGTTATGACCAAGAATATGCATTTTCATTTTGTTCTTCCAACTAGCAAAATTAGTGCCATCAAAGTGCGGACCTCTACGGTGATAACTTCCCTCATTAGACACCATACTCTCCTAGGTTGTGAGACCTAAGCAATGAAGACCAAAGCTCTGATACCACTTGTAGGAGCGGAAGTATGTCTAGAGGGGGGGGTGATTAGACTACTTGACCAATTAAAGGTTTTGCCTATACCAAGTTTTAGGGTTGACAGTTTTTAGCATTTCATGGCAAGTCAAGTACACCCTACACATGCAAGTCTAAGAGTATATAGCAGCGGAAAGTAACAACAAGCATGTATATAAGGGATAGGGTGGGAAGATTAACCGCAATTGCAGACACAATGATTTTTCTGGTGGTTCCAATAGGTGGCGCTATCGTACATCCACGTTTATGGAGTCTTCAACCCACGAAGGGTAACGGTCGCGAGAGTCCACGAAGGGCTCCACCCAAAAGGGTCCACGAAGTAGCAACCTTGACTATTCCGTAAAGGCTTCCATCCACGAAGGACTAGCCTCACTATGGGTAGATCTTCACAAAGTAGGCGATATCCTTGCCCTTACAACTTCTTGGTTCACTCCACAACACGAAGTAGGAGGCCCCCAAGTGACACCTAACCAATCTAGGAGGCACCACCCTCCAAAAGGTAATAGGCTCGGTAATGACGATGAACTCCTTGCTCTTGTACTTCAAGATGATAGACTCCTCAACACCCAGTCACCCTCTCACAGATTTGGCATGGTGGAAGAGATGGGATTGGTGGAAAGCTACTTGGGGAGGGTACAGATCAAGATCCATATGATTGGAGTGGAAGATCTTGACCTCAACACAAGGGTAGGTGGTTCTCTCTCAGAAAATCGGATAGGATAGGTATGGAATAGTTCTGAGTGCTTCTATCTCGAGTAGGTGGTGGTGAAGGGGTATATATAGGCATCCCCATAAATCCAACCGTTACACACAAAATGACCAACTCGGTGACACCGATGCGTTAATCTCGGTGGTACCGAAGTGACCAAAGGGTGACAACTTTTGAATATTGGTGAGACTGATATAGGAAACTCGGTTGCACCGATAAGGTGACCAACGGTCAGATTTCCAATCTTGGTGATGCCGATCCAACATTATCGGTGGGATCGAAAATGTGAATTTGCGTAAGACAAAGTTGGCAACCTAAACTCGGTGGCACCAGTATAGAATCGGTTGCACCGAAGTGGCTACGGTTTGGCAGAGTCTGTCTAGTTTCTGGAATCGGTGGCACCGGTATGGGAAAGTTGGTTGCATCGATTTTGAGTGTTGGGTATAGAACAGACTTTGGTGGGAGACTTTGTGGATATTTTTGGCGACTATCACTTGTGCACGTTTGAGCATATTGTTCACCAACAAAACCTTACCCCCTTTTAATAGTATTGGCTTTCCTATGGACTCAAAGTGATTTTTCACAAATATAAATTGTAGAGTCCTTTTGCTTGAAGCTTGGCCAACCTATTTCCTTGCATCTTGGGGTATGTCCACACTCTCCTTTTGCCAATCCTATCATTGAACATTTCTTGAAATATACTTGGTGGAAACATTAGTTCAATGACTTATATGTTGTTATTAATTACCAAAACCACCAAGGGATCACATGTGCTTTCACTCTCCTACCTTAGACACGAAGACGGGGCCAGGGACGCAACAGACTGACGATGACGCGGCGAGGAACTCCGGCGAGCTCCTGATTCAAAACGAATCGGGAGAAGACGGCGATGAACTAGGCCTTGAAGTTCCCCTGGTCGACGAGGAAGAAGAGGAGGAACAAGGCTTCGTCATCGAGCGGCAGAGGGGGCCGAGAGGGGTTGCTCGCGTCTAGCCCAAGCTTGAGCTCGTGCTCGCTTGGCTCATGGCGGTAGGTGACGGTTGTGGCAAGGGTGGTGCTTACCTTTGTTGGCAGTGGCGGAGGAAGGGTGTCACGCCCAAGATGCGGTCCTATCCTTATTTTGCCATGAGGGCCTCAACAGGGATAGAAGCGCATCTCGTCGTGTTGCAAGGATGGATATCATTACAAGTACATGTACAGAAGAGATGAGTATATGGAATTGGCTTACACTCGCCACAAGCTACACCAATATCACATCAATACAACAACGTATTCAAACATCATACAAAAGAGCAGGGTCGGCCTATGGACGAAAACAAATGACAAAATGCCTTCCATCCTTGCTATCCTAGGCTGCTGCCTGGAACGCATCCTAGAATGATGAAGAAGAAGAAGAAGAACTCCACATCAAACAAGCATCGCGCTCACGTCAAATCATCGCATTACATGTACTTGCAACTATTGTTGTAGTAATCTGTGGGCCATGGGGACTCAGCAATCTCATTTCCAAGGGTATCAAGACTATTAAAGCTTAATAGGTGAGGTATGGTTAAGTGGTGAGGCTGCAGCAAGGGACTAAGCATTTATTTGAGTGGCTAACTTAAGAATACAGAAATTAAAGGATGGTGGTCTACGCATAACAGACATGAACTAGCAATGATCACTAACTGATCCTGAACACCTACTTACATCAAACATAACCCCACCGCGTTCTCTCTCGGATAAGTACTCACGAGAAGGGACAGTCACGGTTACGCACACAGTTGGTGTATTTTATTAGAGTTTACTTCAAGTTTGCTATGACTGGGTGTTAAACAAAGTATCCAAGTTTGCCACATAACCACGGGCACGGCTTTCCAAAAGATTTAACCCTGCAGGGATGCTCCAACTCATCCATCACAAATTAACCACACGAAGCGGGAATAACCTCGACCACGGATCTCGTGATCTTCCTAGGCAATTCCATAGGAAATCCGCCACCTCCAGATAGCCCGAAGAAAATAAGAATTCCTCACTCAAGACGTTCGAGAAAGGTAAAAAAATCCAGCAAGGCCGCCCAGCGTGTTGACAATCCCGATAGGAGCCGCATATCTCGTTCTCAGGACACGACGGATTGTCCAAACTTCCGATAGACCAGTCGCAGAGTTGCCCCTGGTAGCCACCGGCGGTTGACAGGTTGGACCAACACTCATGACCAGCACTGACCCGGGTTGTGGATTAAGATCCTTCTGTTAATTACTCCCTATGTAGGTTTATTAATTATTAGGCAAATGTAGTACCAATGTTGTGTTGGGGAACGTAGTAGTAAATCAAAAATTTTCCTACGCGTTCGCCAAGATCCATCTATGGAGAAACCAGCAACGAGCAAGGGGAGAGTGGATCTTCATACCTTTGAAGATCGCTAAGCGGAAGCGTTACAAGAACGCGGTTGATGGAGTCGTACTCGCAGCGATTCAGATCGCGGTGGATCCGATCAAGTCCCGAACGGACGGCACCTCCGCATTCAACACACGTGCAGCCCGGTGACGTCTCCTACGCCTTGATCCAGCAAGGAGGGAGGAGAGGTTGAGGGAGAGCTCCGGCAGCACGACGGCGTGGTGGCGGTGGAGCTGCATGGTACTCCGACAGAGCTTCGCTAAGCGCTACGGAGAACGAGGGGAGGAGGAGGTAGGGCTGCACCAGAGAGAGAGGGAGAACCGTGTGTTGTGCAGCCCCAAATACCTCCACTATATATAGGAGAGAGGGAGGAGGGGTGGCTGCGCCCTAGGGTTCCACCCTAGGGGTGGCGGCAGCCACCAGATGCCATCTGGCCGGCGGCTAGGGCAAGGGAGAGGTGGGGCGCCCTAGGGTGGGCCTTAAGGCCCATCTAAGCCTAGGGTTTGCCCCCCTCCACCTTTGCCACGCCTTGGGCTGGGGTGGGAGGCGCACCAGCCCACCTAAGGGCTGGCTCCCTCCCACTCTTAGCCCACGGAACCTTCCGGGGCAGGTGGGCCCACTAGGTGGACCCCCGGAACCCTTCCGGTGGTCCCGGTACACTACCGGTGACACCCGGAACACTTCCGGTAACCAAATCCTCACTTCCTATATATCAATCTTCGTCTCCGGACCATTCCGGGACTCCTCGTGACGTCCGGGATCTCATCCGGGACTCCGAACAACCTTCGGTAACCACGTACACTATTTCCCTATAACCCTAGCGTCATCGAACCTTAAGTGTGTAGACCCTACGGGTTCGGGAGACACGTAGACATGACCGAGACACCTCTCCGACCAATAACCAACAGCGGGATCTGGATACCCATGTTGGCTCCCACGTACTCCACGATGATCTCATCGGATGAACCACGATGTCAGGGATTCAATCAATCCCGTATACAATTCCCTTTGTCTATCGGTATGGTACTTGCCCGAGATTCGATCGTCGGTATCCCCATACCTTGTTCAATCTCGTTACCGACAAGTCTCTTTACTCGTTCCGTAATACATCATCCCGTGACTAACTCCTTAGTCACATTGAGCTCATAATGATGATGTCTTACCGAGTGGGCCCAGAGATACCTCTCCGTCATACGGAGTGACAAATCCCAGTCTCGATTCGTGTCAACCCAACAGACACTTTCGGAGATACCCGTAGCGTACTTTTGTAGCCACCCAGTTACGTTGTGACGTTTGGCACACCCAAAGTATTCCTACGGTATCCGGGAGTTACACAATCTCATGGTCTAAGGAAATGACACTTGACATTGAAAAGCTTTAGCAAACGAACTACGCGATCTTTGTGCTATGCTTAGGATTGGGTCTTGTCCATCACATCATTCTCCTAATGATGTGATCCCGTTATCAACGACATCCAATGTCCATGGTCATGAAACCGAGACCATCTATTGATCAACGAGCTAGCCAACTAGAGGCTCACTAGGGACACGTTGTGGTCTATGTATTCACACATGTATTACGGTTTCCGGTTAACACAATTATAGCATGAACAATAGACAATTATCATGAACTAGGAAATACAATAATAACCATTTTATTATTGCCTCTAGGGCATATTTCCAACAGTCTCCCACTTGCACTAGAGTCAATAATCTAGTTACATTGTGATGAATCGAACACCCATAGCATTCTGGTGCTGATCATGTTTTGCTCGTGAGAGAGGTTTAGTCAACGGATCTGCGACATTCAGATCCGTATGCACTTTACAAATATCTATGTCTCCCTCCTGAATGTAATCTCGGATGGAGTTGAAGCGGCGCTTGATGTGTCTTGTCTTCTTGTGAAACCTGGGCTCCTTCGCAAGGGCAATAGCTCCAGTGTTGTCACAGAGTAGAGTCATCGGGCCCGACGCATTCGGAATCACTCCTAGGTCGGTGATGAACTCCTTCATCCAGACTCCCTCCTTTGCTGCTTCCGAAGCAGCTATGTACTCCGCTTCACATGTAGATGCTGCCACGACGCTTTGCTTGCTGCTGCTCCAGCTCACTGCCCCTCCATTCAAAATATACACGTATCCGGTTTGCGACTTGGAGTCGTCCGGATCTGTGTCGAAGCTAGCATCGACGTAACCCTTTACGACGAGCTCTTCGGCACCTCCATAAACGAGAAACATGTCCTTTGTCCTTTTCAGGTACTTCAGGATATTCTTGACCGCTGTCCAGTGTTCCGCTCCGGGATCACTTTGGTACCTCCCTACCAAACTTATGGCAAGGTTCACATCAGGCCTGGTACACAGCATGGCATACATGATAGAGCCTATGGCTGAAGCATAGGGGATGACACTCATCTCTTCTCTATCCTTTGCCGTGGTCGGGCATTGTGTCGTACTTAATCTCACACCTTGCAACACATGCAAGAACCCCTTCTTGGACTGATCCATATTGAACTTCTTCAATATCTTTTCAAGGTATGTGCTTTGTGAAAGACCAATGAGGCGTTTCGATCTATCTCTATAGATCTTAATACCTAATATGTAAGCAGCTTCTCCAAGGTCCTTCATTGAAAAACACTTATTCAAGTAGGCCTTTATACTTTCCAAGAGTTCTATATTATTTCCCATTATAAGCATGTCATCCACATACAGTATAAGGAACGCTATAGAGCTCCCACTCACTTTCTTGTAAATACAGGGTTCTCCATAAACCTGTACAAACCCAAACGCTTTAATCACCTCATTAAAGCGAATGTTCCAACTCCGAGATGCTTGCACCAGCCCATAGATGGAGCGCTGGAGCTTGCATACCTTGTTAGCATCTTTAGGATCGACAAAACCTTCCGGCTGCATCATATACAGTTCTTCCTTGAGGAAGCCATTAAGGAATGCCGTTTTGACGTCCATTTGCCAGATCTCATAATCATAAAATGCGGCAACTGCTAACATGATTCGGACAGACTTTAGCATCGCTACGGGTGAGAAAGTCTCATCGTAGTCAACTCCTTGAACTTGTCGATAACCCTTAGCGACAAGCCGAGCTTTATAGGCGGTGACATTACCATCTGCGTCAGTCTTCTTCTTAAAGATCCATTTGTTTTCCATGGCTCGCTTATCATTAGGCAAGTCCACCAAAGTCCATACTTTGTTCTCATACATGGATCCTATCTCGGGTTTCATGGCATCAAGCCATTTGTTGGAATCCGGGCCCGCCATCGCTTCTTCATAGTTCGAAGGTTCACCGTTGTCCAACAACATGATCTCTAGGACAGGATTGCCATACCACTCTGGTGCGGAACGTGTCCTAGTGGACCTTCGAATAGCAACTTGATCTGAAGTTTCATGATCATCATCATTAACTTCCTCTCTAGCCGGTGTAGGCTCCACAGAAACAACTTCCTGTGCTGCGCTACTCTCCGGTTCGAGTGGAGGTACAATTACCTCATCAAGCTCTATTTTCCTCCCACTTACTTCTTTCGAGAGAAACTCTTTCTCGAGAAAGGATCCATTCTTGGCAACAAAGACTTTGCCTTCGGATCGTAGGTAGAAGGTATACCCAATAGTCTCCTTGGGATATCCTATGAAGACGCACTTTTCCGCTTTGGGTTCGAGCTTCTCAGGTTGAAGTTTCTTCACATAAGCATCGCATCCCCAAACTTTTAGAAACGACAGCTTAGGTTTCTTTCCAAACCATAATTCATACGGTGTCGTCTCTACGGATTTAGACGGTGCCCTATTTAAAGTGAATGCGGCAGTCTCTAATGCATATCCCCAAAATGATAGCGGTAAGTCGGTAAGAGACATCATAGATCGCACCATATCCAATAGAGTGCGATTACGACGTTCAGACACACCATTTCGCTGAGGTGTGCCGGGCAACGTGAGTTGTGAAACAATTCCACATTTCCTAAGGTGCGTGCCAAACTCGTGACTTAAATATTCTCCGCCACGATCAGATCGTAGGCATTTTATTTTCCTGTCACGTTGATTCTCGACCTCACTCTGAAATTCCTTGAACCTTTCAAAGGTTTCAGACTTGTGTTTCATTAAGTAGACATACCCATATCTGCTCAAGTCATCAGTGAGGGTGAGAACATAACGGTAGCCACCGCGAGCCTCGACACTCATTGGACCGCATACATCGGTATGTATTATCTCCAACAAGTCAGTTGCTCGCTCCATTGTTCCGGAGAATGGAGTCTTGGTCATCTTGCCCAAGAGGCATGGTTCGCATGTGTCAAATGATTCGAAATCAAGTGACTCCAAAAGTCCATCAGCATGGAGCTTCTTCATGCGTTTGACACCAATATGGCCAAGACGGCAATGCCACATGTAAGTGAGACTATCGTTATCAACTTTACACCTTTTTGTACTCACACTATGGATATGTGTAACATCACGTTCGAGATTCATCAAAAATAAACCATTGACCAGCGAGGCATGAGCATAAAACATTTCTCTCATATAAACAGAACAACCATTATTCTCGGATTTAAATGAGTAGCCATCTCGCATCAAGCGAGATCCAGATACAATGTTCATGCTCAAAGCTGGTACTAAATAACAATTATTAAGGTTTAAAACTAATCCCGAAGGTAGATGTAGAGGTAGCGTGCCGACGGCGATCACATCGACCTTGGAACCATTCCCGACGCGCATCGTCACCTCATCCTTGGCCAGCCTCCGCTTATTCCGCAGCTCCTGCTTGGAGTTACAAATGTGAGCAACTGCACCGGTATCAAATACCCAGGAGCTACTACGAGCGCTGGTCAAGTACACATCAATAACAAGTATATCACATATACCTTTAACGTTGCCGTCCTTCTTATCCGCTAAATACTTGGGGCAGTTCCGCTTCCAGTGACCGGTACCCTTGCAATAAAAGCACTCAGTCTCGGGCTTGGGTCCATTCTTGTTCTTCTTCTTCCCGGCAACTTGCTTACCGGGCACGGCAACAGCTTTGCCGTCTTTCTTGAAGTTCTTCTTACCCTTGCCTTTCTTGAAACTAGTGGTCTTATTTACCATCAACACTTGATGCTCCTTTTTGATCTTGACCTCCACTGATTTCAGCATCGAGTACAACTCAGGAATGGACTTCTCCATCCCTTGCATGTTGTAGTTCATCACAAAGCTCTTGAAGCTAGGTGGAAGCGACTGGAGGATTCTGTCAATGAC
Organism: Hordeum marinum; assembly: GCA_022496015.1. Lineage (NCBI taxonomy): Eukaryota > Viridiplantae > Streptophyta > Magnoliopsida > Poales > Poaceae > Hordeum > Hordeum marinum. Next base: position 461,794,936 of record CM039673.1, read on the forward strand.
CGAGTCATCCGGGAGATTAACTCCTAGCTGAGTCAAGCGGTTGTGAAGCCCCGACATCTTGAGGATGTGCTCACTGACAGAACTATTCTCCTCCATCTTACAGCTAAAGAACTTATCGGAGATGTCATATCTCTCGACCCGGGCATGAGCTTGGAAAACCAGTTTCAGCTCTTGGAACATCTCATATGCTCCGTGTTGCTCAAAACGCTTTTGGAGCCCCGGTTCTAAACTGTAAAGCATGCCGCACTGAACAAGGGAGTAATCATCGCAGCGAGAATGCCAAGCGTTCGCAACGTCTTGTTCTGCTGGGAGAAGGGGTGGGTCACCTAGCGGTGCATCAAGGACATATAGTTTCTTGGAAGCTATGAGGATGATCCTCAAGCCACGGACCCAGTCCGCATAGTTGCTTCCATCATCTTTCAGCTTGGTTTTCTCTAGGAACGCGTTGATATTGAGGTTGACATTTGCGTTGGCCATTGGATCTACAATATAGATATTAAAGGCAATTTTAGACTAAGTTCATGATAATTGAGTTCACATAATCATATTATTCAATGAACTCCCACTTAGATAGACATCTCTCTAGTCATCCAAGTGATACATGATCCATGTCAACTAGCCCGTGTCCGATCATCACGTGAGACGGACTAGTCATCCATGGTGAATATCTTCATGTTGATCGTATCTTCTATACGACTCATGTTCGACCTTTCGGTCTTCCGTGTTCCGAGGCCATGTCTGTACATGCTAGGCTCGTCAAGTCAACCTAAGTGTTTCGCGTGTGTAAATCTGGCTTACACCCGTTGTATGCGAACGTTAGAACCTATCACACCCGATCATCACGTGGTACTTCGGAACAACGATCCTTAGCAACGGTGCACAGTTAGGGTGAACACTTCTCTTGAAATTTTATTGAGAGATCATCTTATTTACTACCGTCGTTCTAAGCAAATAAGATGTAAACATGATAAACATCACATGCAATCAATATAGTGACATGATATGGCCAATATCATCTTGCTCCTATGATCTCCATCTTCGGGGCACGATGATCATCATTGTCACCGGCACGACACCATGATCTCCATCATCATGATCTCCATCATTGTGTCTTCATGAAGTTGTCTCGCCAACTATTACTTCTACTACTATGGCTAACGCTTAGCAATAAAGTAAAGTAATTACATGGCGTTTATGATTGACACGCAGGTCATACAATAATGTAAGACAACTCCTATGGCTCCTGCCGGTTGTCATAGTCATCGACATGCAAGTCGTGAACCCTATTACAAGAACATGATGAATCTCATACATCACAATGCATCACATCACATCCTTCTGGCCATATCACATCACAAGGCATATGCTGCAAAAACAAGTTAGACGTCCTCTAATTTGTAGTTGCAAGTTTTTACGTGGTTGCTATAGGTTTCTAGCAAGAACGTTTCTTACCTACGCCAAAACCACAACGTGATATGCCAATTGCTATTTACCCTTCATAAGGACCCTTTTCATCGAATCCAATCCGACTAAGGTGGGAGAGACAGACACCCACTAGCCACCTTATGCAACTAGTGCATGTCAGGCGGTGGAACCGGTCTCACGTAAGCGTACGTGTAAGGTTGGTCCGGGCCGCTTCATCCCACAATACCGTCGAATCAAGATAAGACTAGTAACGGCAAGCATATTAACAAAATCGACGCCCACAACTACTTTGTGTTCTACTCGTGCATAGATTCTACGCATAGACCTAGCTCATGATGCCACTGTTGGGGAACGTAGTAGTAAATCAAAAAATTTCCTACGCGTTCACCAAGATCCATCTATGGAGAAACCAGCAACGAGCAAGGGGAGAGTGGATCTTCATACCTTTGAAGATCGCTAAGCGGAAGCGTTAAAAGAACGCGGTTGATGGAGTCGTACTCGCAGCGATTCAGATCGCGGTGGATCCGATCAAGTGCCGAACGGACGGCACCTCCGCGTTCAACACACGTGCAGCCCGGTGACGTCTCCTACGCCTTGATCCAGCAAGGAGGGAGGAGAGGTTGAGGGAGAGCTCCGGCAGCACGATGGCGTGGTGGCGGTGGAGCTGCGTGGTACTCCGACAGAGCTTCGCTAAGCGCTACGGAGAACGAGGGGAGGAGGAGGTAGGGCTGCACCAGAGAGAGAGGGAGAACCGTGTGTTGTGCAGCCCCAAATACCTCCACTATATATAGGAGAGAGGGAGGAGGGGTGGCTGCGCCCTAGGGTTCCACCCTAGGGGTGGCGGCAGCCACCAGATGCCATCTGGCCGGCGGCTAGGGCAAGGGAGAGGTGGGGCGCCCTAGGGTGGGCCTTAAGGCCCATCTAAGCCTAGGGTTTGCCCCCCTCCACCTTTGCCACGCCTTGGGCTGGGGTGGGAGGCGCACCAGCCCACCTAGGGGCTGGCTCCCTCCCACTCTTAGCCCACGGAACCTTCCGGGGCAGGTGGGCCCACTAGGTGGACCCCCGGAACCCTTCCGGTGGTCCCGGTACACTACCGGTGACACCCGGAACACTTCCGGTAACCAAATCCTCACTTCCTATATATCAATCTTCGTCTCCGGACCATTCCGGGACTCCTCGTGACGTCCGGGATCTCATCCGGGACTCCGAACAACCTTCGGTAACCACGTACACTATTTCCCTATAACCCTAGCATCATCGAACCTTATGTGTGTAGACCCTACGGGTTCGGGAGACACGTAGACATGACCGAGACACCTCTCCGGCCAATAACCAACAGCGGGATCTGGATACCCATGTTGGCTCCCACGTACTCCACGATGATCTCATCGGATGAACCACGATGTCAGGGATTCAATCAATCCCGTATACAATTCCCTTTGTCTATCGGTATGGTACTTGCCCGAGATTCGATCGTCGGTATCCCCATACCTTGTTCAATCTCGTTACCGACAAGTCTCTTTACTCGTTCCGTAATACATCATCCCGTGACTAACTCCTTAGTCACATTGAGCTCATAATGATGATGTCTTACCGAGTGGGCCTAGAGATACCTCTCCGTCACACGGAGTGACAAATCCCAGTCTCGATTCGTGTCAACCCAACAGACACTTTCGGAGATACCCGTAGCGTACCTTTATAGCCACCCAGTTACGTTGTGACGTTTGGCACACCCAAAGTATTCCTACGGTATCCGGGAGTTACACAATCTCATGGTCTAAGGAAATGACACTTGACATTGAAAAGCTTTAGCAAACGAACTACGCGATCTTTGTGCTATGCTTAGGATTGGGTCTTGTCCATCACATCATTCTCCTAATGATGTGATCCCGTTATCAACGACATCCAATGTCCATGGTCATGAAACCGAGACCATCTATTGATCAACGAGCTAGCCAACTAGAGGCTCACTAGGGACACGTTGTGGTCTATGTATTCACACATGTATTACGGTTTCCGGTTAACACAATTATAGCATGAACAATAGACAATTATCATGAACTAGGAAATACAATAATAACCATTTTATTATTGCCTCTAGGGCATATTTCCAACATGTTGGGCCTTGCCAGACAAGCTTTATCCTAAAGCAAAAATCAAGGGGGTCCCCATAACAACCCCGAGCATGTTAGGAGCGCTCAATTATGGAACATAACACCGGTTCACAAGTAACTAGGGCGGCAAGAGTGGAACAAAACGCCGAGCAAAAGGCCAGGCCATCCACCGTTTACCAAGTGTATAAGTGCATTAAATTAAATAACAATAATATTGTGATAACAAAATAATGTCCATGTTGTCACATGGAAGCAATTACACCTGCAACTAGAAACACTATAAGAAGGGCTGAGCAAGTGGTAACATAGCCAAACATGTTGGAAATATGCCCTAGAGGCAATAATAAATTAGTTATTTTCATATTTCCTTGTTCATGATAATCGTTTATTATCCATGCTATAATTGTATTGATCGGAGACTTAAATGCATGTGTGGATACATAGACAAAACCATGTCCCTAGTATGCCTCTAATAGACTAGCTCGTTGATCAAAAGATGGTTAAGGTTTCCTAGCCATGGACATGAGATGTCATTTGATAACGGGATCACATCATTAGGAGAATGATGTGATGGACAAGACCCAAACTACAAACATAGCATATGATCGTGTCAGTTTATTGCTACTGTTTTCTGCATGTCAAGTATATGTTCCTATGACCATGAGATCATGCAACTCACGGACATCGGAGGAGTGCCTTGTGTGTATCAAACGTCGCAACGTAACTGGGTGACTATAAAGGTGATCTACAGGTATCTCTGATGGTGTCTGTTGAGTTGGCATGGATCGAGACTGGGATTTGTTACTCCGTGTGACGGAGAGGTATCTCAGGGCCCACTCGGTAATACAACATCACAACAAGCCTTGCAAGCAATGTGGCTAAGTGTTGGTCACGGGATCTTGTATTACGGAACGAGTAAAGAGACTTGCCGGTAACGAGGTTGAACTAGGTATGGAGATACCGACGATCGAATCTCGGGCAAGTAACATACCAAAGAACAAAGGGAACGTTATACGAGATTAACTGAATCCTTGACATAGAGGTTCGACCGATAAAGATCTTTGTAGAATATGTAGGAACCAATGTGTACGTCCAGGTCCCGCCATTGGTTATTGACCGTAGAGGTGTCTCGGTCATGTCTACATAGTTCTCGAACCCGTAGGGTCTGCACACTTAAGGTTTGGTGACGTTTCGGTAGTGTAGAGTTATGTATGGTGGTGACCGAAGGTTGTTCGGAGTCCCGGATGAGATCCCGGACGTCACGAGGAGCTCCGAAATGGTCCGGAGGTAAATATTCATATATAGGAAGTCCCAGTTTGGTCGCCGGAAAAGTTTCGGGCTCATCGGTAGTGTACCGGGAGTGCCGGTAGTGTACCGGGAGACCTCCGTATTTCGACCCCAGAGGGTCCATGGGATGTGGGAGAGTATTAACGAGCCCTTTGTGGGCTGGTAAATCAGCCACAAAAGGCCCATGGCGCAAGGAGAGAAAAAGGCTAAGGAAAAGGTGAAAAATCAGCCAATAGGAGGCAATCCTACTCCAACTAGGATTGGAGGTGAAGTAGGATTGCTTTCCACCTCCTATTTCGGCTGAACCAAAGGCCTTGGCTGCCTCTCCTCTCCTCTCCTCCTATATATACTAGTGGAATAGCTGGGGTTTGGCTAACAATTGCATCGGTGCTCCTCTAGATTAGTTTTTCGCAGTGCTTAGGCGAAGCCCTGCCGGAATTGCTCCACCACCACCATCACCGGAGCACCGTCACGCTGCCGGTGAACTCTCTCTCCTCTCCACCTCCTCTTGCTGGATCAAGATGGCGGAGATCGTCATCAAGCTGCACGTGTGCTAAACGCGGAGGTGTCGTCCGTTCGGCGCTAGAACGGAAGGACAGTGATCGAGATCGCGAGACAGTTCGTGATGAGATCATGGAACAGATCGTGATGAGTTCACGGGACGGATCGTGATTGGATCGCGGGACGGATCGTGATGAGATCGCGGGATGCTCGGCGATTTGGATCGCGAAGATGTTCGACTACACCAACCGTGTTTCTTAACGCTTCCCGCTTAGCGATCTACAAGGGTACGTAGATCCACTCTCCCTCTCGTAGATGCTCATCACCATGGATAGGTTTGCGTGTGCGTAGGAATTTTTTTGTTTCCAATGCAACGTTCCCCAACAAAACAATGGTTTGTTGGGATGTGGAGGGGTTAGAGGCTTATCATGGCAATGTTGGGAGGCTTGACAAACAAGTGGTAGGTAGCGTGACATAGCGATAGAAAACGAGACATCTAGCATGGCAATGATAGTAATGGTATCCAGGGAAATGTGTCATCTTTCCTGAGATCCCGCTCGGAAGAAGAACGAGTACATGAAGAAGACGTGCCAACCTAGTCGAACGAATACTCACACTCCAAACGCTTTCGGAACTCTATCGAGAAGAAGCAATCCGGAAACAACAATCAACACAAGATACACCACAACATATGCATGACACGATGTGCAAACAAATATGATGCATATCCGGTTTAAATATGCAAGGCATGACAATTCACATCAAACAACTACTACACATTAAAGTGAAGCTCAATATGCAACGAGTTGCATATTAACGAAACTCCACGTTCGAATCATTTAGTTCACTCCCGTTGGGTACTCAATAATATTATATGTTGTTTTACATGGGTGGTCATGGCATAAGGCGAAGATGGAATTAGGAAATTTTAAATGGAGAGGGGCAACATACATATCACAAAATAATAACTCTCCATATTATGAGAAAGTGGTTAATGTTGTTTATCATGGCAAGAGGTGAAGCATGAAGAACCATATTGTCTAGGCATTTTAAATGAGGCCGGAAACAATATATATCATTTCCGTAATAACCCCATAAGCATATTATGAATTCGTCCCAGATCTGTCCTAACACAATTTTAGTGTTTTTAAACAGCAAAATAAATATCACCTGTGATCCTACACGTTTTTCTAGCCAAGTTACATATGTGGAACATTTTAATCGGAGCTACGGTTAATTAGTTATGAAATAAATCATTTAACATGACATTAATGCACAAAACAATTAAAACAGCAAGTTAATCATTTTTATCACAAGTGAGAGTTGGTTATTATTAATCTACACGAAATTCTAGTCAAGTTTCATCTCTAAAGTTTTTACATGCGATACACAGATAAAAAGTCATTAATGAATGAAGTTTAGGGTTTTTTCTACAAATGTGTAAATCACTGGATAATTAGAAAAATTCGCAGGAAGGAAAAAAGCAACTATGGGCCGAATCTGCTCTCGGGCTGAACTTGTGCATGGGCGACAGATAACTAATCGATGCTTAGGCATGGGATAGGCGGTGCTCGCCTTGCTGGGCCTGGCCCAGGTGGTGGAGCGGCTGGCTTGGGCCGGCCTTGGAGCTGGCCCACAAGGGCGAGGCGAGGCCCAAGCTAGGGCGCTGGCAGTCAACGGCTCGGGCAGGCAGAGGCCTCGACCTCCCGCATGACCATGGAGGCGGCCATGGCGGTCAACGGCGACGGGCGGCGGCAGGAGGCGACCGGCGGGGCCTGGCGAGGCCAGGAATGAGGAGATCCGGCCGGCGGGCACCGGATCCAGCCGGCCCCGACGACCGGCAGCGGTGGCTAGGCATCCATGGCGGCGGTGGACCTGCGGGAGAGAGAGAGGCCGGGGTTAGGGAGAGGACCAGGAGAGGAGGAAGAGAGGAATGAAGGGAGGAGGTCCGGGAGCGCTGCTCCAGCGAGGGGCGGCGGCGGCCGGAGACGGCGAGGGCCTCTAGAGGCTCGGGAGCGGGGGCTCGTCCCCTCGATCGCTGCAGGCGCAACTAGATTGGGCGCGGGGACGCTCAGGCGGCTGCGGTCACCTGGTCATGTCCGATTTGACCGCGGACACGTCTGGTGGGTGGGGAATTGGACGAATTGGAGCCCTAATGGCGGATCTGAGGGCTGAAAATGGAGGGGGAGGAGTGGATTTCGGGATTGGAGGGATGAGGGTCTAGAAGGAGGGGGTTTCTAGGGGTGTGGCTGCAATTTACATGGGGGAAACCCTAGAGAGTGAGGGGCTCGCTCCATAGGGGGTTATATATGGAATGACAATAGGGTCTGGTTGGGTCTCGTGTGTCCAATTGCGATCCGATGACCACGAATGGAGATGAGAGGTAAGGTGGCAGCCCGTGACAGAGTTTAAAACACCCAAAAACGTCTGACAAATAACGAATGACCACACTGTTACGGTTGACCGACGGGGTATCAAACGAACTCGGAATGCAACAAAATTCGACAGGCGGTCTACCTACAATATAATAAGACCGCATGCTAGGTTTCTACTCAATCCAAGAATATTTTCACGCGCTTTAAAAACGGTTTTTTAACGATGTCGCGGGTGTGTGCGTGTGTGGTTGGTCTCGAAACAGGCAACGACAAGAACGGAGAGAACCGTCGACTATGAACGGATGCAAGTGTGAAAACTCATGTTGACAAAATGCCGATACTATGCAGATGATGCGAATGATGCAATGATGAATGCAACAACCAAGCAAAACACAGACGAGAATGGAAATAAAAGGGGAATCTTCTAGAGCATCGGTCCTGGGCTGTTAGAAAGGGGGAAATGGGGAGAGGGATCTCTAGGGTTGTGCGATGGTAGCTTTATAGGGGGATCAGGGCCTAACGTTCTCTCGATGTCCATGCCATGGCGGGCGTTGCCTCTCTCACACTTCTCTGACACTGATGGAAAGAAGGGGATGACGAGAAGGTAGCCGTTGGGCGCTCTACTGGGCTGTGGAAAGGAGGGGAAGATGGGTCATGAGGGGGGATGAGGCCCATCACCCCTGGACTCTCTCTCTCTCTCTCCAAACAGGGTTGATTCCTATTTTAAAAACAATTCAAAACCAACCAAAAACCCCACAAAGAAAGAAAAGGATTTAAAAAAACAAAAAAACCTCGGCTCTAAAATAATGCAACCTATTTAGTAAAAATGAACTAGCCAAGTTTAGCCAAAGCAAAATTAATTACTTTTATTAAAATATACTGCTGTTTATTAAGAGACATTAATGACCAAGGTATTAACAAATGAAAGAGATCATTTAACCCACTGTAAACAATTTACTAAAGCAACAGAACATTTTTAAAAGATTTATTAGGCAAGTTAAAACTCATGCCATAAAACAATTGAGAGCAAAAGATTTTTTTCCGTGAATTTGAAATGGGAAAGGGGGTTTAACTCCATATGCACACACCTCACTCCCATGGTAGCTCTAAACACACATAAAACACTAACCACACCACAATCACACCATCACACCCTTGTGCACACAAAACAACATGATGAGGAATGCTTATGATGCCATGAAGCAAGAATGACATGAAGCAAAATTATATCTAGCACAACACATGTTGCAAACATGGAAGGTCCACATGACATACATGACCAAAGTGGCAAGGGGTGCACTTGGGCTATTAGAGTGAAGACCGAAAGAGAAATTATTTCTATAAAATCTACATGCCACCATGCTCAAAAGGATATAAGTGAAGTACTGCGGCAACTGCCAAGCTCAGAAAATATAAGTGAAGCACATAGGGTATTCTAAAAAATTGTGATGATGGTGTGTCTCTCTCAAATAGGTGTGTCCAGAAAATTATGATTGTGGCAAACTTAAAGTAAAATAAAACAAAAGCAAACATCACTCCAAGCAAAACTCATATCATGTGATGAATACAAATGTAGATCCAAGTGACATACTGATGGATTGAGACTAAAGAGGGTATGCCTTCCGGGGCATACCCAAACTTAGAGGCTAGAGTATTGTTTAGAATATTACCTGGGGGTGCCTTGGGAATCCCCAATCTTAGGCTCTTGCTACTCCTTATTCCGTTGTCCATGTGATAACACTCAAAACTTGAAAACTTCAATCACACAAAACTTAGTGAGATTCGTTAGTATAAGCAACATATTGAATACTTTACATGTTGGAAATATGCCCTAGAGGCAATAATAAAATGGTTATTATTGTATTTCCTAGTTCATGATAATTGTCTATTGTTCATGCTATAATTGTGTTAACCGGAAACCGTAATACATGTGTGAATACATAGACCACAACGTGTCCCTAGTGAGCCTCTAGTTGGCTAGCTCGTTGATCAATAGATGGTCTCGGTTTCATGACCATGGACATTGGATGTCGTTGATAACGGGATCACATTATTAGGAGAATGATGTGATGGACAAGACCCAATCCTAAGCATAGCACAAGATCGTGTAGTTCGTTTACTAAAGCTTTTCAATGTCAAGTGTCATTTCCTTAGACCATGAGATTGTGTAACTCCCGGATACCATAGGAATGCTTTGGGTGTGCCAAATGTCACAACGTAACTGGGTGGCTATAAAGGTACGCTACGGGTATCTCCGAAAGTGTCTGTTGGGTTGACACGAATCGAGACTGGGATTTGTCACTCCGTGTGACGAAGAGGTATCTCTGGGCCCACTCGGTAAGACATCATCATTATGAGCTCAATGTGACTAAGGAGTTAGTCACGGGATGATGTATTACGGAACGAGTAAAGAGACTTGCCGGTAACGAGATTGAACAAGGTATGGGGATACCGACGATCGAATCTCGGGCAAGTACCATACCGATAGACAAAGGGAATTGTATACGGGATTGATTGAATCCTTGACATCGTGGTTCATCCGATGAGATCACTGTGGAGTACGTGGGAGCCAACATGGGTATGCAGATCCCTCTGTTGGTTATTGACCGGAGAGGTGTCTCGGTCATGTCTACGTGTCTCCCGAACCCGTAGGGTCTACACACTTAAGGTTCGATGACGCTAGGGTTATAGGGAAAAGGTATACGTGATTACCGAAGGTTGTTCGGAGTCCCGGATGAGATCCCGGACGTCACGAGGAGCTCCGGAATGGTCCGGAGGTAAAGATTGATATATAGGAAGTCCAGTTTTGGTCACCGGAAAGTTTTCGGGCTCATCGGTATTGTACCGGGAGTACCGGGAGGGTGCCGGAGGACCCCCGGGAGGGGTGTGACGACCAGAGGACTTAGTGGGCCTGTAGAGGAGGTGTGCCAGCCCATATTGGGCCAGCCAAGACCTCCTAGAAGGGCCCATGCGGCTGGGATCTAGAGATAAGGGCAAAAGGGGTTTGAAAGGAGGAGATCCACCTCCCTTGTGGGAGGTGGACTCCTCCCCCACTTCGGCCGAACCTCTCCTCCTTGGAGGAGGGGCCAAGCCAGCCCTCCCTCTCCCTCCTCCTATATATACTTGAGGTTTTGTCCCTTTGAGAATAGATCTGAACTCTCTCTCTCTCGGCGAAGCTCTACCTCTCTTCTTCCTCCTCCACAGCGCTTGGCGAAGCCCTGCCGGGATACCTTGCTACTCCACCACCACCACGCCGTCGTGCTGCTGCTGGAGCTCTTCCCCAACCTCTCCTTCCTCCTTGCTGGATCAAGGCGTAGGAGACGTCACCGGGCTGCACGTGTGTTGAACGCGGAGGTGCCTTCCGTTCGGCACTTGATCGGATCTTTCGCGATCTGAATCGCTGCGAGTACGACTCCATCAACCGCGTTCTTGTAACGCTTCCGCTTAGCGATCTTCAAAGGTATGAAGATGCAATCTCTCCCCTCTCGTTGCTGGTTTCTCCATAGATAGATCTTGGTGACACGTAGGAAATTTTTTGATTTACTACTACGTCTCCCAACAGTGGCATCATGAGCTAGGTCTATGCGTAGAATCTATGCACGAGTAGAACACAAAGCAGTTGTGGGCGTCGATTTTGTTAATATGCTTGCCGTTACTAGTCTTATCTTGATTCGACAGTATTGTGGGATGAAGCGGCCCGGACCAACCTTACACGTACGCTTACGTGAGACCGGTTCCACCGCCTGACATGCACTAGTTGCATAAGGTGGCTAGCGGGTGTCTGTCTCTCCCACCTTAGTCGGATTGGATTCGATGAAAAGGGTCCTTATGAAGGGTAAATAGCAATTGGCATATCACGTTGTGGTTTTGACGTAGGTAAGAAACGTTCTTGCTAGAAACCTATAGCAACCACGTAAAAACTTGCAACTACAAATTAGAGAACGTCTAACTTGTTTTTGCAGCATATGCCGTGTGATGTGATATGGCCAAAAGGATGTGATGTGATGCATTATGATGTATGAGATTGATCATGTTCTTGTAATAGGGTTCACGACTTGCATGTTGATGACTATGACAACCGGCAGGAGCCATAGGAGTTGTCTTATTTATTGTATGACCTGCGAGTCAATCACAAACGCCATGTAATTACTTTACTTTATTGCTAAGCGTTAGCCATAGCAGTAGAAGTAATGGTTGGCGAGACAACCTCATGAAGACACAATGATGGAGATCATGATGATGGAGATCATGGTGTCGTGCCGGTGACAATGATGATCATGGTGCCCCGAAGATGGAGATCATAGGAGCAAGATGATATTGGCCATATCATGTCACTATATTGATTGCATGTGATGTTTATCATGTTTACATCTTATTTGCTTAGAACGACGGTAGTAAATAAGATGATCTCTCAATAAAATTTCAAGAGAAGTGTTCACCCTAACTGTGCACCGTTGCTAAGGATCGTTGTTCCGAAGCACCACGTGATGATCGGGTGTGATAGGTTCTAACATTCGCATACAACGGGTGTAAGCCAGATTTACACACGCGAAACACTTAGGTTGACTTGACGAGCCTAGCATGTACAGACATGGCCTCGGAACACGGAAGACCGAAAGGTCGAACATGAGTCGTATAGAAGATACGATCAACATGGAGATGTTCACCATGGATGACTAGTCCGTCTCACGTGATGATCGGACACGGGCTAGTTGACATGGATCATGTGTCACTTAGATGACTAGAGAGATGTCTATCTGAGTGGGAGTTCATTGAATAATTTGATTATGTGAACTCGATTATCATGAACTTAGTCTAAAATTGCCTTTAATATCTATATTGTAGATCCAATGGCCAACGCAAATGTCAACCTCAATTTCAACGCGTTCCTAGAGAAAACCAAGCTGAAAGATGATGGAAGCAACTATGCGGACTGGGTCCGTGGCTTGAGGATCATCCTCATAGCTTCCAAGAGATTGTATGTCCTTGATGCACCGCTAGGTGACCCACCCATTCTCCCAGCGGACCAAGACGTTACGAACGCTTGGCAGTCGCGCTGCGATGATTACTCACTTGTTCAGTGCGGCATGCTTTACAGTTTAGAATCGGGGCTCCAAAAGCGTTTTGAGCAACACGGAGCATATGAGATGTTCCAAGAGCTGAAACTGGTTTTCCAAGCTCATGCCCGAGTCAAGAGATATGACATCTCTGACAAGTTCTTCAGCTGTAAGATGGAGGAGAACAGTTTTGTTAGTGAGCACATCCTCAAGATGTCTGGGCTTCACAACCGCTTGACTCAGCTGGGAGTTAATCTCCCGGATGACTCAGTCATTGACAGAATCCTCCAGTCGCTTCCACCTAGCTACAAAAGCTTTGTGATGAACTACAACATGCAGGGGATGGAGAAGTCCATTCCTGAGTTGTACTCGATGCTGAAATCAGCAGAGGTCGAGATCAGAAAGGAGCATCAAGTGTTGATGGTAAACAAGACCACTAGTTTCAAGAAAGGCAAGGGTAAGAAGAACTTCAAGAAGGACGGCAAAGCTGTTGCCGCGCCCGGTAAGCAAGTTGCCGGGAAGAAGAAGAACAAGAATGGACCCAAGCCTGAGACTGAGTGTTTCTATTGTAAGGGTACCGGTCACTGGAAGCGGAACTGCCCCAAGTACTTAGCGGATAAGAAGGACGGCAACATTAAAGGTATATGTGATATACTTGTTATTGATGTGTACTTGACCAGCGTTCGTAGTAGCTCCTGGGTATTTGATACCGGTGCAGTTGCTCACATTTGTAACTCCAAGCAGGAGCTGCGGAATAAGCGGAGGCTGGCCAAGGACGAGGTGACGATGCGCGTCGGGAATGGTTCCAAGGTCGATGTGATCGCCGTCGGCACGCTACCTCTACATCTACCTTCGGGATTAGTTTTAAACCTTAATAATTGTTATTTAGTACCAGCTTTGAGCATGAACATTGTATCTGGATCTCGCTTGATGCGAGATGGCTACTCATTTAAATCCGAGAATAATGGTTGTTCTATTTATATGAGAGAAATGTTTTATGCTCATGCCCCGCTGGTCAATGGTTTATTTTTGATGAATCTCGAACGTGATGTTACACATATCCATAGTGTGAGTACCAAAAGGTTTGAAGTTGATAACGATAGTCCCACTTACATGTGGCACTGCCGTCTTGGCCATATTGGTGTCAAACGCATGAAGAAGCTCCATGCTGATGGACTTTTGGAGTCACTTGATTTCGAATCATTTGACACGTGCGAACCATGCCTCTTGGGCAAGATGACCAAGAATCCATTCTCCGAAACAATGGAGTGAGCAACTGACTTGTTAGAGATAATACATACCGATGTATGTGGTCCAATGAGTGTCGAGGCTCGCGGTGGCTACCGTTATGTTCTCACCCTCACTAATGACTTGAGCAGATATGGGTATGTCTACTTAATGAAACACAAGTCTGAAACCTTTGAAAGGTTCAAGGAATTTCAGAGTGAGGTCGAGAATCAACGTGACAGGAAAATAAATTGCCTACAATCTGATCATGGCGGAGAATATTTGAGTCACGAGTTTGGCACACACCTTAGGAAATGTGGAATTGTTTCACAACTCACGCCGCCCGGCACACCTCAGCGAAATGGTGTGTCTGAACGTCGTAATCGCACTCTATTGGATATGGTGCGATCTATGATGTCTCTTACCGACTTACCGCTATCATTTTGGGGATATGCATTAGAGACTGCCGCATTCACTTTAAATAGGGCACCGTCTAAATCCGTTGAGACGACACCGTATGAATTATGGTTTGGAAAGAAACCTAAGCTGTCGTTTCTAAAAGTTTGGGGATGTGATGCTTATGTGAAGAAACTTCAACCTGAGAAGCTCGAACCCAAAGCGGAAAGGTGCGTCTTCATAGGATATCCCAAAGAGACTATTGGGTATACCTTCTACCTACGATCCGAGGGCAAAGTCTTTGTTGCCAAGAATGGATCCTTTCTCGAGAAAGAGTTTCTCTCGAAAGAAGTAAGTGGGAGGAAAATAGAACTTGATGAGGTAATTGTACCTTCACTCGAACCGGAGAGTAGCGCAGCACAGGAAGTTGTTTCTATGGAGCCTACACCGGCTAGAGAGGAAGTTAATGATGATGATCATGAAACATCAGATCAAGTTGCTACTCGAAGGTCCACTAGGACACGTTCTGCACCAGAGTGGTACGGTAATCCTGTCCTAGAGATCATGTTGTTGGACAACGGTGAACCTTCGAACTATGAAGAAGCGATGGCGGGCCCGAATTCCGACAAATGGCTTGAGGCCATGAAATCCGAGATAGGATCCATGTATGAGAATAAAGTATGGACTTTGGTGGACTTGCCTGATAATAAGCGAGCCATAGAAAACAAATGGATCTTTAAGAAGAAGACTGACGCGGACGGTAATGTCACCGCCTATAAGGCTCGGCTTGTCGCTAAGGGTTATCGACAAGTTCAAGGAGTTGACTACGATGAGACTTTCTCAACCGTAGCGATGCTGAAGTCAGTCCGAATCATGTTAGCAGTTGCCGCATTTTATGATTATGAGATCTGGCAAATGGACGTCAAAACGGCATTCCTTAATGGCTTCCCCAAGGAAGAACTGTATATGATGCAGCCGGAAGGTTTTGTTGATCCTAAAGATGCTAACAAGGTATGCAAGCTCCAGCGCTCCATCTATGGGCTGGTGCAAGCATCTCGGAGTTGGAACATTCGCTTTAATGAGGTGATTAAAGCGTTTGGGTTTGTACAGGTTTATGGAGAACCCTGTATTTACAAGAAAGTGAGTGGGAGCTCTATAGCATTTCTTATACTGTATGTGGATGACATGCTGATAATGGGAAATAATATAGAACTCTTGGAAAGTATAAAGGCCTACTTGAATAAGTGTTTTTCAATGAAGGACCTTGGAGAAGCTGCTTACATATTAGGTATTAAGATCTATAGAGATAGATCGAAACGCCTCATTGGTCTTTCACAAAGCACATACCTTGAAAAAATATTGAAGAAGTTCAATATGGATCAGTCCAAGAAGGGGTTCTTGCCTGTGTTGCAAGGTGTGAGATTGAGTACGACTCAATGCCCGACCACGGCAAAGGATAGAGAAGAGATGAGTGTCATCCCCTATGCTTCAGCCATAGGCTCTATCATGTATGCCATGCTGTGTACCAGGCCTGATGTGAACCTTGCCATAAGTTTGGTAGGGAGGTACCAAAGTGATCCCGGAGCGGAACACTGGACAGCGGTCAAGAATATCCTGAAGTACCTGAAAAGGACAAAGGACATGTTTCTCGTTTATGGAGGTGCCGAAGAGCTCGTCGATGCTAGCTTCGACACAGATCCGGACGACTCCAAGTCGCAAACCGGATACGTGTATATTTTGAATGGAGGGGCAGTGAGCTGGAGCAGCAGCAAGCAAAGTGTCGTGGCAGCATCTACATGTGAAGCGGAGTACATAGCTGCTCCGGAAGAAGCAAAGGAGGGAGTCTGGATGAAGGAGTTCATCACCGACCTAGGAGTGATTCCGAATGCGTCGGGCCCGATGACTCTACTCTATGACAACACTGGAGCTATTGCCCTTGCGAAGGAGCCCAGGTTTCACAAGAAGACAAGACACATCAAGCGCCGCTTCAACTCCATCCGTGATTACATTCAGGAGGGAGACATAGATATTTGTAAAGTGCATACGGATCTGAATTTCGCAGATCCATTGACTAAACCTCTCTCACGAGCAAAACATGATCAGCACCAGAATGCTATGGGTGTTCGATTCATGACAATGTAACTAGATTATTGACTCTAGTGCAAGTGGGAGACTGTTGGAAATATGCCCTAGAGGCAATAATAAAATGGTTATTATTGTATTTCCTAGTTCATGATAATTGTCTATTGTTCATGCTATAATTGTGTTAACCGGAAACCGTAATACATGTGTGAATACATAGACCACAACGTGTCCCTAGTGAGCCTCTAGTTGGCTAGCTCGTTGATCAATAGATGGTCTCGGTTTCATGACCATGGACATTGGATGTCGTTGATAACGGGATCACATCATTAGGAGAATGATGTGATGGACAAGACTCAATCCTAAGCATAGCACAAGATCGTGTAGTTCGTTTACTAAAGCTTTTCAATGTCAAGTGTCATTTCCTTAGACCATGAGATTGTGTAACTCCCGGATACCGTAGGAATGCTTTGGGTGTGCCAAACGTCACAACGTAACTGGGTGGCTATAAAGGTACGCTATGGGTATCTCCGAAATTGTCTGTTGGGTTGACACGAATCGAGACTGGGATTTGTCACTCCGTGTGATGGAGAGGTATCTCTGGGCCCACTCGGTAAGACATCATCATTATGAGCTCAATGTGACTAAGGAGTTAGTCACGGGATGATGTATTACGGAACGAGTAAAGAGACTTGCCGGTAACGAGATTGAACAAGGTATGGGGATACCGACGATCGAATCTCGGGCAGGTACCATACCGATAGACAAAGGGAATTGTATACGGGATTGATTGAATCCTTGACATCGTGGTTCATCCGATGAGATCATCGTGGAGTACGTGGGAGCCAACATGGGTATCCAGATCCCGCTGTTGGTTATTGACCGGAGAGGTGTCTCGGTCATGTCTACGTGTCTCCCGAACCCGTAGGGTCTACACACTTAAGGTTCGATGATGCTAGGGTTATAGGGAAAAGGTATACGTGATTACCGAAGGTTGTTCGGAGTCCCGGATGAGATCCCGGACGTCACGAGGAGCTCTGGAATGGTCCGGAGGTAAAGATTGATATATAGGAAGTCCAGTTTTGGTCACCGGAAAGTTTTTGGGCTCATCGGTATTGTACCGGGAGTACCGAGAGGGTGCCGGAGGACCCCCGGGAGGGGTGTGACGACCAGAGGACTTAGTGGGCCTTTAGAGGAGGTGTGCCAGCCCATATTGGGCCAGCCAAGACCTCCTAGAAGGGCCCATGCGGCTGGGATCTAGAGATAAGGGCAAAAGGGGTTTGAAAGGAGGAGATCCACCTCCCTTGTGGGAGGTGGACTCCTCCCCCACTTCGGTCGAACCTCTCCTCCTTGGAGGAGGGGCCAAGCCAGCCCTCCCTCTCCCTCCTCCTATATATACTTGAGGTTTTGGCCCTTTGAGAATAGATCTGAACTCTCTCTCTCTCTCGGCGAAGCTCTACCTCTCTTCTTCCTCCTCCGCAGCGCTTGGCGAAGCCCTGTCGGGATACCTTGCTACTCCACCACCACCACGCCGTCGTGCTGCTGCTGGAGCTCTTCCCCAACCTCTCCTTCCTCCTTGCTGGATCAAGGCGTAGGAGACGTCACCGGGCTGCACGTGTGTTGAACGCGGAGGTGCCGTCCGTTCGGCACTTGATGGATCTTTCGCGATCTGAATCGCTGCGAGTACGACTCCATCAACCGCGTTCTTGTAACGCTTCCGCTTAGCGATCTTCAAAGGTATGAAGATGCAATCTCTCCCCTCTCGTTGCTGGTTTCTCCATAGATAGATCTTGGTGACACGTAGGAAATTTTTTGATTTACTACTACGTCTCCCAACATTACATACTGTTATAAATTGATTATTATTTAATTATTGCACAATAGGTACTGTATTCTAACTTCTACATGGCTTGTACCCCCCTGATACAATCCATAGCATAAACAAAACAAGCAAACCGTACAAGGAAAACAGAATATGTCTAAAACGGAACAGTCTGTAGCAATTTGTAAAGAGCCTATACTTATGCAACTCTAAAAATACTTAAAAATTAGGATAACCTTGAGAATTTGTATGGAAATACGATGTAACAATTGCATATTATTATTATGCTCTAGTAAAAAATTAAAATTCCTGAACTGGAGTCAAAAGTTTCTGTTTTGTTTCATCATCGTTTCTAGTCATTTTGTGAGTCATCCCAAAGGCTTTACTTGGAACAAACACTAATTTAAACATAAAAACATAATCATTACAGAGAAAATAATCATTTCATCATAAGTAACATATGGTAAAAAGCAAAATTAAAGATAACTATTGGCTTGCCTCCCAACAAGCGCTATAGTTTTATGCCCCTAGCTAGGCATAATGCATAGTTTCAAGTGTTGTCATCTTTGACACTCCAACCATAAGTGGCTCTCATGATTGATTAATAAGGTGTTTTAATTATATTACTAGGAAAGTTCCATTCCTTTCTTTAATCGGAATTGGAACCATATGTTTCCTTCTTTCATGCTAATAATTGCACCTATATTTCGTAAGGAGGGCCTTCCAAGTATTATGGGACAAGAAGGATTGAAATAAATATTAGGCACAATGAAGTATACATGCATATAACTTTTATTTGCAATAACAATCACATCACTAATTCTACCTAAAGGTTTCTTGATAGTACAATCCGTAAGATGCAAGTTTAGGGAGCACTCTTCAATATTAGTGAGATCAAGCACATCACATAAAGTTTTAGGTATGGTTGAAACACTAGAACCAAGGTCAGAAAAAGAATTTCATTCATATTTATTTTGAAAGTAGGTTCCCACTCATAATAAAATTTTCTAGGAATATAAACTTCTAGTTCAAGTATCTCATCATAAGCTTTTATCATAGCTTCTACTATATGTTCGGTCAAAGCTTTGTTTTGTCCATAAGCATTGGGTGAGCTAATAATGGATCACATAAAGGCAATACATTCTAAGAAAGATCATTTATCATAATTAAAGTCCTTGTAATCCAATATAGTGGGCACATGACTAGTTAAAGTTTTGACCTCTCCAAACCGACCTTTTCAGTTTTAGCATTAAAATCATCACCCTCCAAGCAAGCGGACACTTCTCAACTAGAGTTGAATCATCTCCAGTCCCTTTATAATTTATATTAAGAGAAGTAAACAAATATTCAATAGTATAAACACCAATAATTTTAAGATCTTCATCATGATTCCGGTAAAAACCGGGTGCAAGAGCTTTTTCTAAGAATTCCTGCTTAGCTCTCAACTTAGCGGTACTCTTGTTACATTCATTAATAGATAATTGTATAGATTTAATAGTCTCATTAGAATCATGCTTGGGTGGAAAAACTTTATTTTTAAAGATTTCTACATCAAGAGCAATTCTATCCATGTTTTTATCCAAGGCATCAATCACATGCAACTTTTCTTCTACCGTAGCATTGAACACTTTTTGAGAATTAACAATTTCCTTAATTTTGTTCTCAAGATCATAAATTATCATATTATAATTTTAATAATAATTTCTATAGGGATTACCATAAGAATTTCCATAGTTGTTAGAGGAATTACCGGGATAGAGTCTAGAATTGAAATTTCCTCTATAAGCTTTGTTATTGAAATTATTTCGCGATAAAGTCAGATCAATATCATCATTATTTTTCTCAAACAAACTAGAAAAAGGCATATCATTAGGCTCAACATGATTATTTTTACTAGAAACCATATTCATAATAGCATCCACTTTTTCGATCAAAGTAGCAATTTTTTGACAGAATTTACCTTCTTACCATGGAGCTCTTTCGGTATGCGATGGAGAATAATTTGTCATGATGTTCTGCAGAAGTTTTGTGGCCACTCCAAAGGTCACATCCATAAAGGTACCACCTGTGGCAGAATCTAGAAGATTTTTAGACACAAAGTTTAGTCCAGCATAGAAGTTTTGGATGATCATCCGCAAGTTTAAACCATGATTAGGGAAATTTCTTATCATCAATTTCATCCTCTCCCAAGCTTGTGCAACATGCTCTTGATCTTTCTGTTTAATCCATTATTTGATTTCTAAGGGAGATGATCTTAGCAGGAGGAAAATACTTGGCAATGAAAGCATCTTTAGTCTTATCCCATATTCCAATACTATTACGAGGTAAAGAAGAAAACCAAGCTTTAGCTTTATCTCTTAGTGAAAAATGAAATAATTTTAATTTCACAATATCATTATCCATATAATTTCTGTTTTGCATATCACACAATGGTATTAAGATGTGACACGGGATACTCATTAGGACTTCCCAAAACTTGATCTTTCATTACACCATTTAGCAATGCAACATTAATATCAAAATCCTCTACACTAGTGGAGGGTGGTATAGCACTACTTATAAAATAATAATTATTAGTATTTTAGAAGTCACAAAACTTAGTAGTATCTTGAGACATGATGACCAAACAAGCAAAGCAATGAGCGAGACAAGTAAACTAGCAAGTAAAGCAAGCAAAGATGTAAACTAGTAACTAGCAAAGATAAATATTTTGTATATTTTATTTTTAAGAGATAAATTAAATATAACAGCCAATAAAAGAAGAACAAGTGGATGAAAATTTGTGTGAAGTTACTTAATAGTTGGTGATGGTATTCCCCTGCAATGGCGCCAAAAATCCTTCTTGATACTTGTGATGTGCGTTAGGTTTTCCGTGAAGAGGAACGGGTTACCTTAACACAACGTGGGTAAGTTTTTCCCTAAGTTATGAAGCCAAGGTTTATCGAACCAATAGGAATACCAATCCTCAACCGTGTTCAACGGTTGCACACAAAAGAGCAAACTACTTGCACCCAACGCGGCAAGAGGATTGTCAATCCCCTTGATATCGTTATTTGCAAGAAAGTGAGTTGTGTACATAATTGTAAATTGCAAAATAAAATAAAAGGTAAATAAGAATAGAAAGGTAATGATAACGTTTGTAAATATATAAGTCAATAGACCCGGGGTCGTAGTGTTCTCTAGTGGCATCTCTCATAGAAATAACATATGGTGGGTAAACAAATTACTGGTGGGCAATTGATAGAACAGCGGATAGTTATGAGATTTTTACGGCAATGATCATGTGTATATAGGCATCACGTCCATAAGGAAATAGGCCGACTCCTGCCTGCACCTACTACTATTACTCCACTCATCAACCACTAACAAGCATGCATCTAGAGTATTAAGTAAAACTGAGTAATGCTTGGAGAACGATGACATGATGATCAATATGAATTAACCCCATCGTTTTATCCTTAGTAGAAGCAACACAAAGATGTATCTAGTCCCCTACTTTGTCACTTGGATATAGAAACTCGTCAGGGTGAACCTACCACAACGCACCACTCCCATCGAAGAAATATCAGTCTAGTTGGCCAAACTATCTCAATAGATTAGAGAGCATTACAAAGCTATAATGATCATGCACATAAGAATCATACTGGAATTGAGATAAGACTCAAATATTTATCATGAATAATCTGAACATAAACCCATAATTCATCGGATCCCAACAAACGTACCATACAAAGGGATTACATCGGATAGATCAAGGCAAAGATGCGATGAACATTGTATTGAAGATCAAGAGAGAGAGAGAGATTGTCATCTAGGTACTACCTACGGACCCGTAGGTCTGTGGTGAATTACTCACACATCATGATGAGGGAAGCTAGGTTGATGAAGATGCCCTCCATGATCGATCCCCCTCCGGTAGGGTGCTAGAACGGAGCTCTAGATAGGCTCCCGTCGGAATGGAAACTTGAGGCGGCGTAAAAAGTGTTTTGGGACCTCTTTTCGGGATTTTAGGATATAAGAGAATTTATAGGCCAGAGAAGAGCGTCGGGAGTGCCGCGAGGGCCCCCCACATATTATCCCTCCCTAGAGAGCGCCCTGATGTTTGGTGGAGCCCTCGTGTGGCTCCCAGCCTCCTTCTAAAGCCTCCAAGTCTTATTTTGGTTTAGAAAAAATCATCAAAAAGTTCGTGGCAATTGGACTTCATTTGTTACGGTAAATGTGAAAAGTAAAAAAAACATGAAGAAAACAAGAACTGGCACTGGATCAATAGGTTAGTGCTCAAAAATATTATAAATTGGTAAACAAATGCCCAAAAAGTATCCTAGAATGATAATATGTCAAGATGGAGATGTATCAACCATCACGGAGAAGATCACTCGTAAGAACTTTCTGGTATAGAAGACCCAAGTTCTTCCTCATATCCGGATGGTAGTGATGATGGGGTACATCGATGGCTTGATCATGGAGCCACCAGTTGTCCTACTCTCTGAGAAGGAAGTTGCTGGGAAGAAAGAGGTCACTTCCAAGCCAAACCCTGAACATGTCGTTTGGGTGACTCAAGACCAATAGGTGCTGACGTTTATGCTTGCTTCCCTCACTCGTGAAATCCTTTTGCAATTTTCAACCTTCACGACCGCTGCTAACATCTGGCACGCACTACTCCCGGGCTTTTCTTTGCAATCCAGGGAACAAACTATTCAGCTTCGCTCCATGCTCGGGAAAACACACAAGGGTGATCTCTCGGTGGCCTCCTACTTCACCGAGATGAAGGGGATCGTTGATGAATTCGCTGCCATAGGGAAGCCACTCAAGGGAGACGACATCATTTCCCACATCCTCCAAGGGCTGCTGCATGAACCTGACTACGATGAGTTTGTGTTTGTCATCTCCACCCGGTCAAAACTGATCAGCAGATTCCTCTCAGTGAGCTCTTCTCGTTGTTCCTCGTGGCAGAGGCTTGCATCACCGCGTAGCAAGAGGCCTTCTCCAACCACTTCTCCAACCTTGCATCTCATGGACATGGCAAATATAGCCGCGGCGACCACGGTGGTGGAAGCAATGGCGGACATAGCAGCTAAAACAACAATCAGGGAGGTGGCTCCCGCTACCCTGACAAATCCGGTGGTGGTGGTTCTTGTGGTGTGCCGCGCCTAGGAGTTTGTGATCGCAGTGACCGTGAATGCTGCCAGATTTGCAAGAAAGAAGTCCATGACGCATGGCTCTACAAGAGAAGATATGATCATGGCTAGAATAATAATCTTTGTCACCCAGCCGATGGTGATGGTGGATACGGTGACAACAACCGAACTGGTGGCAATGGCGGTGGTGGTGGCAATCACCGTTCTGCCAACGTGGCCCCTGCATATGGTGTGGATACCAATTGGTATCTTGACACTAGTACGATGGACCACTTGACCGGCAAGTTGGAGAAACATGCGGTTTGCGATCGTTGCAAACAACCAATGTATGAAAATTGCGCACGTTGGTCATTCAATTCACTCTACACCTTCTAGTTCCTTGAGCTTAGATAATATTCTCCATGCTCCTAGTGCTGCCCAAAGTCTTCTTTCGGCCTATCAACTTATGAAAGATAATCATGTATTTCTTGAGCTTTGCCCTGAAATCTTTTTTGTCAAGGATCATGCTACCCAGGGAACAAATCTTCAATATAGGAGTAAGATCAGGTTGTTTCCCGTGAGCGGTCGACAGAGTGCTCCTCAATGTTAAGTGATTGGTGCAATCGAACCATCCACCTACCGATGGCACAAACGCTTAGTGCATCCCTCCCTTCCAGTAGTTCAGAAAATCCTTCCTGATTTCAGGCATCCAATGTCAAATAAACAAGATCATCAATTTTTATATGCATTTCAGATGGCTAAGAGTCAACAACTTCCACATATTCAATCCACTAGTGAGTCAAAAGCTCCATTCGAGCTTATTTTTCAGATGTTTGGGGTCCTGGACCCATTTTTTTAGGCACACAAAATTATTATGTGAGTTTTATTGATGATTTCAAAGTTCAGTTGGATCTACTTGCTTCTAGAAAAATCTGATGTGTTTCAGAAATTCCATATTTTTCAACAATATGTTGAATGCCTTTTTGATCACAAGATTTTTGGCATGCAAAGGGATTGGGGTGATGATATAAAAAGATAAACTCCTTTTTCGAGCGCATTGGCATCACTCGTCATATTTCATGCCCTCATGCTCAACAACATGCGCATTGGTGAAGCTGATTTGAAGACTAGGACGTAGTTGATGAACCTGATTTGAAGAAAGTCTTCACAAGTTTTGACCAAGGATGGATCCCACATCCACCTCCACCACCTCCACCACCTCCGGTGCCTTCCACCTCCATCACCATCTCCGACGACCATGACTCCTCCTAGTGTATCATGGAAGGACTACTCCACTAGGATTTCAACCCCGACCTTAAGGTCAAGGACCAGGTTCGTAGGCGTTTGAAATCAACGGTTCACTTCTCCCCCAACTCCTCCAAGGAATTCTTCTTGGTGGTCACTTTCTCCTCTGCCTCCTTCCCTCTTTAATGTGCCTAAGTTGGTTTGGCTTTACAATGTTGCATTGGGGGCCTTGCATCTGGTTTCAATGTTGCATAGCTTGGATCAAGGAATTTTCGGTTTCAGTGGCTTGGAATAAAGGGGGTCATTTCATCTATGCTCTACGGGATAGAGTGTGACCAGATTTTTTTTGCCATTTTGGTTTATTTAAAAAGCCTTGGAATGTCAATTTTGATGGGTTAGCTGAATGGAGTTCACCACATGAGATCACTAAAATATCGGCTAGAGTGCCCAAAGTTTTGCGTTGTAATCTTGTTTTTCTTGAGAAAAGTGCTTCTAAGAATGCTTCATCCGATACAGAACTGGCTAAATTTGGTTTTCCCAAACACATATCAACTAATTTGGTCAGTTCTTTTGATGATGATGCCACTCAACATGAAGATCCTCATGATGATCATCGTGTGGAAGCGATTTCGAGCCATGGATCCTTGCATTTTGGTAGTTTCGTAATTCCGGTCTCCTCGGAAGTTCACTGCATTCCTACCAAAAAATTTTGGCAACAAGCACCATGAGCACAATTGGCGCAACATACCCGTTTCAACTTTGGAAAAAATCTTAGTCTTTCGGCAAGCTCATTATGAGGAGACAAGTATCCAAAATATCCGTGGAATAAATGAGTTGCCCTCCTCGGAGATCATCCACGATATGTTGGGGAGATGTTACAGGTGTTTTGCGGTTGGCCATGTAGCTCTAACCTGTACTGCTAAATTTTGCGATTCTTGACATAATTTCGAGAGGGCTTGCTGCTGTGAACAACCATACAAGGCCCAACTTGCTAGTGCATGTGGTATATGCAACAACCTGGCCCATCAGCGGAAATTTTGTCCGGGCCTTATCTCCTGCCCACAATGCAAATTTTTGGGTCACGGGCAGAAAAGATGCACTTCTGAATCTGTTCCTCATTTCTTTTGGTGTAAGAGGAAGCTAGAACAACAAGTATCAATCAATATAGATCCCCCACCGCATCCACGACTTGTGCCACGCAAACGGAATCTTTACATACCTGAATGTAAAAAGATATGGCGACCCAAAAAGAAAGTACCGGAACATGGGCCGCTTTCCTCAAACGCCATAGGGCTGACGATTCCGCTTCAAGATCCATGCCAGTTGCTAGTACCTCCACCCAGACAACCAACAAGCAGAGAGACACCACCCCGTTTTGCCTACCTCCACCGTCGGCAGAAGGGACTAGCATCGACAAGCTCTCCACCACCATGGCCAACTTCCCGGTCCTACCCTTTTAGTTCATGCCACTGGGAACCCAGATCGAGTGACGCCCTGACCACAGATTGGCGCGCAACATGATCATGGTGGACAACCCGCCACTCAGCCACGAGAGGTATGCCATTGTCACCACTACACCCCCGGTACCAGATCATCAGAAGCAGCTAGTCTTGAATGAAGTAGTTCACATCATGGCAGAAGATTTTCACCTAGAAGTACCCGATGCGTTTGTGTATCCTATTGGCGTCGGAATGATTGCGTTTGTTGATGTAGCTCTGAGAGATTAGTTTATTAAAGAAAGTCCACATCAGTTAGACCCCATTGACAAGGAGATGACTTTATCCTTTGTTGCGCATGATGAAGGAGAGAATACGCGACAATGCCCGTTTCAGTATGTAGCTTGGGTTCTGTTTCTAGCCTTCCCGATGGACTATCAAACTGACCATTATATCAACAAAGCAGTCTCTTGCTTTGGGAAGCTGGATCTGTGGCACAGACCAGGGCAGAACCAGGAACGCGTGCTGGTGCGTGTGATCATTAAAAACATTGCACAGGTGCCCCATAGTCTTGTGGTTAAAAGAATTGGCACCCTAACAGGCATGGGAAGATCCTGGTCAGTTCCTATCTATGTTCTCAATGGCAGGGACACTATCCCTAGCTTGGTTGGCAATGAAGATGAGGCCCCCCCATGAACGCATCTCCTCATCCGTATGAGTTGCCATATCTGATGGATGCCCAACAGTGGGCTGTGGAACACCAGCAAATGCAGTAGCAACAAATTGATGAGGCCTGGGAGTAGCAGGTGCCCTCACAATAGCAGCTACAACATGATGGCTGGGGGGTTTGGCTGGTCGCGCCCCCTCCATATCGTGGATTCAGTTTCAGAACTCTGTTTCAGTACACAGGCCATTCACTCATGGATGTTGTGGAACAAGGGAGCAATATTACCGATGACCCTCAGGATGAATGGTCTATTTACTCAGAAATTGAACAAACTGTTGATGCTCTACTCAATGGTCGGCACAACTCTGGCCTACAGTTCGTGCACACTATGGGCCACTCCCACACAGTTGAGATGCAGTCAGAGGAAGGGATCTCACTACTGCATTTTCTCTGGATGATATCCTTTGGTAGATACACCCGTTGCATTGTTGCTCCTGATGCAAATCCAAACCATGCCATGCTGCCTGTGAGCCCTCTTATAGTCTTCCATGCGGTCACTATTGGTGTCATCAAGGTTATGTATACTAAAAGTCATCATCCCCGCCGCATGGTTGAGCTTCCATTCTGCTTGGAGGGTCCAATTTGCATCCCATCGGGGCTCTGGGCTGAATTTGCTATGCAGATTGCAGAGTATGAGGGTGACACAACTGTCACCACGAGCCCTGTCTCGCTGCAGGCTCTCGGGTCGCTTGTAGATGGGTATGCTGGCCGCAACATACAGTCTGATGACTCTGCAAATGGTGCATCCTCCGAGTCCTCTATTTCTTCAACTTTCAAACCATAGAATGAGTGCATCCAGAAGATGATTCTGTCAGAGAATGTGCCCATCGACACTGCTTGCCTGTGACGCACTACCAGATCTACGAGATATGATGGATTCAAGCCTGCTCAAATCACTGACGCAAAGAAGGTGTTGTCCAAGGTAAAGACCGGGGGGGCACCATCGGTCACATGCTCATCCAACGCGACTGACCCATGCTCTCAACTGATGTTGCAGCCCTCTACAACTCAACCTGAGGATCTGCCACCTCCAACTCCAATCCAGCAACTGCAGTATGTTGGCACTGTCCTGCGTGGAATACCTACACTAGTAGAAAGGAGACCTTTCGTCCGCCTCATTAGTCGTAGTTGGCTTTTGAACCGGCACTAGTGTGATCATTAGTGCCGATTCGTGACGGGGATCATTAGTGCTGGTTCGTGACGGGGATCATTAGTGCCGGTTCGTTATTGACCTTTAGTCCCGGTTCGTGCCATGAACCGGCACTAAAGGTGTGGTGGCAGGCTGGTGTCAGACTGGGGGCCCACGGGAGCCTATAGTCCCGGCTAGTGGCTCCAACCACGACTATAGGCTAACCTTTAGTCACGGTTGGAGCCACCAACCGGGACTAAAGGTCCCCCTATATTGAATCCCTTTGGCGCCAGCCCGAGCAGAGTCCTCTATTCTTCTCCTTTTCTCTCCTCTCTGTTCTCCTCTCTTCCTCGATCCCATCCTCCATTTTTGCCAAAATTTGTCAATATTTGGAGGAATCCCATCCGTCCAAGTGTTCACAAAGGTTAGCAACTTTGTCCTTTCATCTCTCATTGCTAGATTAGCTCCTGCAATGCTCTATAAGTATAGTAATTTGTGGGTTTTAGTTTGTATGTGGTAGTTTATTTTATTTATGCAATTTGAGATCAAATTAAATTCTTACTTTGCATTTGTAGGTGGGGTTTACTTAGTGCCTTCCCGTCCCCGTCCTAATGTTGGAAACATGCCCTAGAGGCAATAATAAAATGGTTATTATTGTATTTCCTTGTTCATGATAATTATCTATTGTTCATGCTATAATTGTATTAACCAGAAACTGTATTGCATGTGTGAATACATAGATCACAACATGTCCCTAGTGAGCCTCTAGTTGGCTAGCTTGTTGATCAATAGATGGGCACGGTTTCATGACCATGCACATTCGATGTCGTTGATAACGGGATCACATCATTAGGAGCATGATGTGATGGACAAAACCCAATCCGAAGCATAGCACAAGATCGTGTAGTTCGTCTACTAATGCTTTTCTAATGTCAAGTGTCGTTTCCTTAGACCATGAAATTGTGCAACTCCCGGATACCGTAGGAATACTTTGGGTGTGCCAAACATTACAACGTAACTGGGTGGCTATAACGGTACGCTACGGGTATCCCCAAAAGTATGTGTTGGATTGGCATGAATCGAGACTGGGATTTGTCACTCCGTATGACGGAGAGGTATTTCTGGGCCCACTCGGTAAGACATCATCATAATGAGCTCAATGTGATTAAGGGGTTAGCCACGGGATGATGTGTTAAGGAATGAGTAAAGAGACTTGCCGATAACGAGATTGAAGAAGGTATAGGGATACCAACGATCGAATCTCGGGGAACTATCATACCGGTAGACAAAGGGAATTGTATATGGGATTGATTGAATCCCTGAAATCGTGGTTCATCCGATGAGATTATCGTGGAGAATGTGGGAGGCAACATGGGTATCCAGATCCCGCTATTCGTTATAGATCGGAGAGGTGTCTGGGTCATGTCTACGTGCCTCCCGAACCCGTAGGATCTACACACTTAAGGTTCGATGGCGCTAGGGTTATAGGGAAATAGTGTACGTGTTTACCAAAGGTTGCTTGGAGTTCCGAATGAGATCTCGGATGTCACGAGGAGTTCCGGAATGGTCCGGAGGTAAAGATTCATATATAGGAAGTGAGGTTTTGGTCACGGGAAGTGTTTCGGGCATTTCCGGTAACGTACCGGGACCATCGGAAGGGTTCCGGGGGTCCACCATGTGGGGCCACCGCACCAGAGGGCTAAGTGAGAAAAGAGTGGGAGGGAACCAGCCCGAGAGTGGGCTGGTGCGCCCTCCACTCTGGCCCAAGGCACAGGAAAGGTGGGAAGGGGGGACCCTAGGCCCAGATGGGCCTACGGCCCACCTAGGGCGCCGCCCTCCCCTTTCTCCCTCTGTGGCCACCGGCCAGATGGGATCTGGGGCTGCCGTACCACCCTAGGGTGGGAACCCTAGGGCGCAGCCTTACCTCCTCCTCCCCTATATATAGTGGAGCCCATGGGGTAGCCGGAGACACGCATCTCTCTCTCCCACGGCGCAGCCCTACTCCTCCCTCTCCTCGTTTTCCATAAGTGCTTGGCGAAGCCCAGTCGGAGACCACGCAGCTCCACCGTCACAACGTCGTCATGCTGCCGGAGCTCTCCCTCAACCTTTCCTTCCTCCTTGTTGGATCAAGGCGTAGGAGACTTCACCGGGCTGGACGTGAGTTGAATGCGGAGGCGCCGTTGTTCTGCGCTTAGATCGGATTCCACGACGATCTGAATCGCTGCAAGTATGACTCCACCAACCACGTTCTTGTAATGCTTCCGCTTTGCAATCTTCAAAGGTATGAACATGCACTCTCCCCTTAGTCGTTGCTGGTTTCTCCATAGATAGATCTTGGTGATCATAGGAAAATTTTAGATTTACTACTATGTCTCCCAAGAGTGGTATCAGAGTGAGGTTTATGCGTATAATCTATGCATGAGTAGAACACAAGTTGTTGTGGGGATCGATCTTGTTAATTTGCTGACTGTTACTAGTCTTATCTTGATTCGGCGGTATTGTGGGATGATGCGGCCCGGACCAACTTTACACGCATGCTTACGTGAGACCGGTTCCACTGCCTAACATGCACTTGTTGCATAAGGTGGATAGCGGGTGTCTGTCTCTCCCACCTTAGTCGGATCGGATTCGATGAAAAGGGTCCTTATGAAGGGTAAATAGCAATTGGCATGTCACGTTGTGGTTTTTGCGTAGGTAAGAAACATTCTTGTTAGAAACCTACAGTAGCCACGTAAAAACTTGCAACTACAAATTAGAGGACGTCTAACTTGTTTTTGCAGCATATGCCTTGTGATGTGATATGGCCAAAGGATGTGATGTGATGCATTGTGATGTATGATATTGATCATGTTCTTGTAATGGGATTCACGACTTGCATGTCAATGAGTATGACAACCGGCAGGAGCCATAGGAGTTGTCTTATCTTATTGTATGACCTGCGTGTCAATCATAAATGCCATGTAATTACTTTACTTTATTTCTAATCGTTATCCATAGTAGTAGAAGTAATAGTTGGCGAGACAACTTCATGAAGACACAATGATGGAGATCATGGTGTCATGCCGGTGACAGTGATGATCATGGTGCCCCGAAGATGGAGATCAAAGGAGGAAGATGATATTGGCCATATCATGTCACTATATTGATTGCATGTGATGTTTATCATGTCTACATCTTATTTGCTTAGAACGACGGTAGTAAATAAAATAATCTCTGAATAAAATTTCAAGAAATGTGTTCACCCTAACTGTGCACCATTGCTAAGGATCGTCGTTCTGAAGCACCACGTGATGATCGGGTGTGATAGGTTCTAATGTTTGCATACAACAGGTGTAAGCTAGATTTACACACGCGATACACTTAGGTTGACTTGACGAGCCTAGCATGTACAAACATGGCCTCAGTACACGGAAGACCAAAAGTTCGAACATGAGTCGTATAGAAGATACGATCAACATGGACAAGTTCACCATGGATGACTAGTCCATCTCACGTGATGATCGGACACGGGCTAGTCGACGTGGATCATGTATCACTTGTATGACTAGAGAGATGTCTATCTAAGTGGGACATCATTAAATAATTTGATTATGTGAACTTAATTATCATGAACTTAGTCTAAAATTGTCTTTACAATCTATATATTAGATCTAATGGCCAATGCTAATGTCACCCTCAACTTCAACGCGTTCCTAGAGAAAACCTAGCTGAAAGATGATGGAAGCAACTATGCGGACTGTCTTCGTGGCTTGAGGATCATCCTCATAGCTTCCGAGAGATTGTATGTCCGTGATGCACCGCTAGGTGACGCACCCATTTTCCCAGCGGACCAAGACGTTATGAACGCTTGGCAGTCACGATGTGATCACTACTCCCTGGTTTAGTGCGGCATGCTTTACACTTTAGAACTGGGGCTCCAAAAGCATTTTGAGCAACACGGAGCATATGAGATGTTCCAAGAGCTGAAACTAGTTTTCCAAGCTCATGCCCGGGTCGAGAGATATGATGTCTCCGACAAGTTCTTCAGTTGTAAGATGGAGGAGAATAGTTCTGTCAGTGAGCACATACTCAAAATGTCTGGGTTGCACAACTGCTTGACTTAGCGGGGTGTTAATATTCCAAATGACTCGGTTATTTACAGATCCTCCAGTCGCTCCCACCTAGCTACAAGAGCTTTGTGATGAACTACAACATGGAGGGGATGGAGAAGTCCATTCCAGAGTTGTACTCAATGCTGAAATCAGCGGAGGTCTAGATAAAAAAGGAGCATCAAGTGTTGATGGTGAATAAGACCACTAGTTTCAAGAAATGCAAGGGTAAGAAGAACTTCAAGAAGGACGTCAAAGTTGTTGCCGCGCCCAGTAAGCAAGTTG
This sequence comes from Hordeum marinum, assembly GCA_022496015.1. NCBI lineage: Eukaryota > Viridiplantae > Streptophyta > Magnoliopsida > Poales > Poaceae > Hordeum > Hordeum marinum. The sequence continues at coordinate 461,827,249 of CM039673.1, forward strand.
CCAGGAAGAAGAACAAGCATGGACCCAAGCCTGAGACTGAGTGCTTTTATTACAAGGGTACCGGTCACTGGAAGCGGAACTGCCCCAAGTACTTAGCGGATAAGAAGGCCGGCAAAATGAAAGGTATATGTGATATACTTGTTATTGACGTGTACCTAACCAGCGCTCGTAGTATCTCCTGGGTATTTGATACCGGTGCAGTTGCTCACATTTGTAACTCCAAGCAGGAGCTGCGGAATAAGTGGAGACTGGCAAAGGACGAGGTGACGATGCGCGTCGAGAATGGTTCCAAGGTCGATGTGATCGCCGTCGGCACGCTACCTCTACATCTACCTTCAGGGTTAGTTTTAAACCTGAATATTTGTTATTTAGTACTAGCTTTGAGCATGAACATTGTATCTAGATCTCATTTGATGCGAGATGGCTACTCATTTACATCTGAGAATAATGGTTGTTGTATTCATACGAGAGATATGTTTTATGTTCATGCCCCACTGGTCAATGGTTTATTTTTATTGAATCTCAAATGTGATGTTACACACATTCATTTTGTGAATACCAAATGATGTAAGGTTGATAATGATAGTCCCACATACTTGTGGCACAGCCGCCTTGGTCATATTGGTATCAAACGCATGAAGGAACTCCATGCAGATGGACTTTTGGAGTGTCTTGATTATGAATCACTTGACACGTGCGAATGATGCCTCTTGGGCAAGATGACTAAGACTCCATTTACCGGAACAATGGAGCGAGCAACCCACTTGTTGGAAATAATACATACCGATGTATGCGGTCCAATGAGCGTTGAGGCTCGCGGTAGCTATCGTTATGTTCTCACCCTCACTGATGACTTAAGAAGATATGGGTATGTCTGAAACCTTTGAAAAGTTCAAGGAATTTCAGAGTGAGGTATAGAATCAACATGACAAGAAAATAAAGTTCTTACGATCTAATCGTGGACGAGAATATTTGAGTCACGAGTTTGGCACGCACTTAAGGAAATGTGGAATTGTTTCACAACTCACGTCTCCTGGCACACCTCAGCATAATGGTGTGTCCAAACATCGTAATCGCACTCTATTGGATATGGTGCGATCTATGATGTCTCTTACTGATTTACCGCTATCATTTTGGGGATATGCATTAGAGAATGTCCCATTCACTTTAAATAGGGTATCGTCTAAATCCTTTGAGACGACACTATATGAAATATGGTTTGGGAAGAAACCTAAGCTATCATTTCTGAAAGTTCGGGGGTGCGATGCTTATGTCAAGAAACATCAACCTGAAAAGCTCGAACCAAAATCGGAAAGGTGCATCTACATAGGATACCCTAAGGAAACTATTGGGTATACCTTCTATCTCAGATCCGAAGGCAAGATCTTTGTTGCCAAGAATGGATCCTTTCTAGAGAAAGAGTTTCTCTCGAAAGAAGTAAGTGGGAGGAAAGTAGAACTTGATGAGGGAAATGTACCCCCTCTCGAACCGGAGAGTAGCGAAGCACAGTAAAATGTTTCTGTGGTGCCTGCACCGACTAGAGACGAAGTTAATGATGATGATCATGAAACTTCGGATCAAGTTACTACTAAACTTTGTAGGTCCACAGGAACACGTTCCGCAACAGAGTGGTACGACAAGCCTGTCCTGGAAATCATGTTTTTAGACAATGGTGAACCTTCGAACTATGAAGAATCCATGGCGGGCCCGAATTCCAACAAATGCTTTGAAGACATGAAATCCGAGATAGGATCCGTGTATGAGAACAAAGTATAGACTTTGGTGGACTTGCCCGATAATCGACAAGCCATAGAAAATAAATGTATCTTTAAGAAGAAAACTAACGCGGATGGTAATGTGACCGTCTATAAGGCACGACTTGTCGCTAAGGGTTATCGAATGGTTCAAGGAGTTGACTACGATGAGACTTTCTCACCCATAGTGATGCTGAAGTACATCTGAATAATGTTAGCAGTTGCCGCATTTTATGATTGTGACATCTCGCAAATTGATGTCAAAACAACATTCCTTAACGGTTTCCTTAAGGAAGAATTGTATATGATGTAGCCGGAAGGTTTTGTCGATCCTATGAATGCTGACAAGGTATAAAAGCTCCAACGCTGCATCAATGGGCTGGTGCAAGAATCTCAGAGTTGGAACATTCGCTTTGATGAGGTGATCAAGGCATTTGGGTTTATACAGACTTATGGAGAAGCCTGTATTTACAAGAAAGTGAGTGGGAGCTCTGTAGCATTTCTCGTTTTATATGTGAATGACATATTGCTGATGGGAAATGATATAGAACTTTTGGAAAGCATAAAGGCCTACTTGAATAAGTGTTTTTCAATGAAGGACCTTGGAGAAGCTGCTTACATATTAGGCATCAAGATCAATAGAGATAGATCGAGATGCCTCATTGGTCTTTCACGAAGCACATACCTTGACAAGTTATTGAAGAAGTTCAATATGGATCAGTCCAAGAATAGGTTCTTGCCTATATTGCAAGGTGTGAGATTGAGCACAACTCAATGCTCGACCTCGGCGGAAGATAGAGAAAAGATGAGTGTCGTCCTATATGCCTTATCCATAGGCTCTATTATGTATGCCATGTTGTGTACCAGACATGATGTAAACCTCGCCATAAGTTTAGTAGGAAGGTTAATAAGTGATCCCGGAATGGAACACTGGACAGGGGTCAAGAATATCCTTAAGTACCTGAAAATGACTAAGGATATGTTTCTCATTTATGGAGGTGTTGAAGAGCTCGTCGTAAAGGGTTACTTCGATGCTAGCTTCGACACAGATCCGGATGACTCCAAGTCACAAACCGGATACATGTATATTTTGAATGGTGGGGTAGCCAGTTCATGCAATTGCAAGCAAAGTCTCGTGGCCGCATCTACATGTGAAGCGGAGTACATAGCTGCTTCAAAAGAAGCACATGAAGGAGTTTGGATGAAGGAGTTCATCACCGACCTAGGAGTGATTCCCAATGCATCGAGCCCGATGACACTCTTCTGTGACAACACTGGAGCTATTGTCATTGCCAAGGAGCCCAGCTTTCACAAGAAGACCAAGCACATCAAGCGCCGCTTAAACTCCATTTTTGTTACATTCAGGATGGAGATATAGATATTTTTAAAGTACATACGGATCTGAATGTCACATATCCGTTGACTAAACCTCTTGCATGAGCGAAACATGATCAGCATCAGAACTCTATGGGTGTTCGATTCATCACAATGTAACTAGATTATTGACTCTAGTGCAAGTGGGAGACTATTGGAAATATGCCCTAGAGGCAATAATAAAATGGTTATTATTGTATTTCCTTGTTCATGATAATTTTCAATTGTTCATGCTATAATTGTATTAACCGGAAACCGTAATGCATGTGTGAATACATAGATCACAACATGTCCCTAGCGAGCCTCTAGTTGGCTAGCTCGTTGATCAATAGATGGTCACGATTTCATGACCATGGACATTGGATATCGTTGATAACGGGATCACATAATTAGGAGAATGATGTGATGGACAAGACCCAATCCTAAGCATAGCACAAGATCGTGTAGTTCGTCTGCTAAAGCTTTTCTAATGTCAAGTATCGTTTCCTTAGACCATGAGATTGTGCAACTCCCGAACACTGTATGAATACTTTGGGTGTGCCAAATGTCACAACGTAACTGGGTGTCTATACAGGAATGCTACGGGTATCCCTGAAAGTATCTGTTGGGTTGGCATGAATCGAGACTGGGATTTGTCACTCCGTATGACGGAGAGGTATCTCTGGGCCCACTCGGTAAGACGTCATCATAATGAGCTCAATGTGACTAAGGGGTTAGCCACGGGATGATGTGTTATGGAACGAGTAAAGAGATTTGCCGGTAATGAGATTGAACAAGGTATAGGGATACCGATGATCGAATCTCGGGCAAGTATCATACCGGTAGACAAAGGGAATTGTATACGGGATTGATCGAATCCCCGACATCGTGGTTCATCCGATGAGATCATCGTGGAGCATGTGGGAGCCAACATGGGTATCCAGATCCCGCTGTTGGTTATTGACCGGAGAGTGTCTCGGTCATGTCTACGTGCCTCCCGAACACGTAGGGTCTACACACTTAAGGTTCGATGATGCTAGGGTTATAGGGAAATAGTGTACATGGTTACCGAAGGTTGTTTGGAGTTCTGGATGAGATCCTGGACGTCACGAGGAGTTCTGTAATGGTCTGGAGGTAAAGATTCATATATAGGAAGTGAGGTTTCGGTCACCGGAAATGTTTTGGGCATTACTGGTAACGTACCGGGACCACCGGAAGGGTTCCGGGGGTCCACCAAGTGGGGCCACCGGCACCAGAGGGATGCATGGGTCGAGAGTGGGAGGGAACAGCTCCAGAGTGGGCTGGTGTGCCCTCCACCCTGGCCCAAGGCGCACGAAAGGTGGGAAGGTGGGAACCCGAGGCCCAGAAGGGCCTAAAGCCCACCTAGGGCGCCCCCCTACCCTCTCTCCCTTTGTGGCTGCCGGCCAGATGGGATATGGGGCTTCCGCAGCACCCTAGGGTGGGAAACCTAGGTTGCAGCCCTCCCTCCTCCTCCACCTATATATAGTGGAGCCCTTGGGGCAGCCGGAGACACGCATCTCTTTCTCCCACGGCACAGCCCTACTCCTCCCTCTCCTCATTCTCCGTAAGTGCTTGGCGAAGCCCTGCCGGAGACCATGCAGCTCCACCGTCACCACGCCGTCGTGTTGTCGGAGCTCTCCCTCAACCTCCCCTTCCTCCGTGTTGGATCAAGGCGTAGGAGACGTCACAGGGCTGCATGTGTGTTGAACGCGGAGGCGCCATTGTTCAGCGCTTAGATCGGATTCCACCGCGATCTAAATCGCTGCGAGTACAACTCCACCAACCGCGTTCTTGTAATGCTTCCGCTTTGCGATCGTCAAAGATATGAAGATGAACTCTCCCCTTACTCGTTGTTGGTTTCTCCATAGATAGATCTTGGTGATCGTAGGAAATTTTTTGATTTACTATTACGTCTCCCAACACCTAACCACCGTCGATCGCCCGCATCGTCCCGTCGCCGGCACCACCTTGGTGAGCCTCTTGTTCTTATCATTTTTATATAAAAAACATGTTTGTAAGATTTAGTTAGTTACTTGTATAGTTTTCTTCCCTATATGTTTGTTTTTAATACATAGTGGCATGGTTTTGAAATCTGTCCTCGTCGGCCCTCGTCCGGTTTATGATGCGGATGTGGTATATACTCTCTTTTATACCTCTTTCTTGCATTTCGTGTTCACGACAATTATGCCATTCAAGTTGACATAGATGTTTTTATCTAGGAGGTATGTGAACCGTAGATTCCAACTGACATAGATATTCTTGTCAAGAAGTTAAATTTAGTTGAAAACGAAAACGAGTATTTGAAAGAAAAATTGAAAAGAGTTGAAGAAGAGAATTTTAAACTGGAGTTGTATGTTATCAATGTCGTCGATGATCACAAGATCAAGATGGGTGCAATGCGCTTGAAGATTAGAAAATTTAAAAGATATGCCATTGATAGTGAGGCTTGGTATCACTATGTTGTTGGATCAATTGTTACCTTAGTTGCGAAGTTGATCGCATTTGTTGTTGCATTTAAATGCTTTAGCTAGAGAGTTTGTATGTTGTTTTATGAGAACAAGTGTATATGAACTTTATGTACGAACTTATATTAATTTGGTCTTTTTGGTGTTGTGTAATGAAGATGAGCCAACAATGGATGTACGACGACTGATGCTCTCCCCCGTTCATTAATGGCATGCATAGTTTTCTGGTTGTAGTTGACGCAAACAAGCGGCCGGATGGTTTTATGTATTGTCCATGTGCTGGCTGTAAGAATGATCGAAATTATTCTAACTCAAGAACCATTCACGTCCACCTGTTTGAGTCTCGTTTCGTGTCCGGCTATAACTGTTGGACCAAGCACGGAGAAAGAGGGGTCCTAATGGAAGAGAATGAAGAAGAAGATGATGACGACAACTATCGTGGCCATGGGTTCCATGAATACAATGAAACAACAATGGGGGAAGAAGCTGAGCCGACAATGCGGAAAGGAGTTGAAGAAGAGGCATCATATGAGCCCGTTGATGATCTTGGTCGAGCCATTGGCGATGCAAAGAGAAACTGCGCAAGTGAAAAGGAGAAGCTGAAGTTGCAGCACATGTTAGAGGATCACAAAAAAGGGTTGTACCCAAACTGCGATGATGACAATAAAAACTTAGGTACCACACTGGAATTGCTGCAATGGAAGAAGGAGAATGGTGTATCTAACAAGGCATTTCAAAAGTTGCTGATAATGTTAAAGAAGAAGCTACCAAAGGACAATGAATTGCCAGAGAGTACGTACAAAGCAAAGAAGACTATTTGCCCTCTAGGGTTAGACGTCGAGAAGATACATGCATGCCCTAATGACTGCATCCTCTACCGCGGTGAGTGCGAGGATTTCAATGCATGCCCGGTATGCTGTGCATTGCGCTATAAGATCGGCCACGATGACCCTGGTGATGTTGAGGGTGGGTGCCCCAGGAAGAAGATTCCTGCCAATGTGATGTGGTATGCTCCTATAATACCACGATTGAAACGTTTGTTCCAAAACAAAGAGCATGCAAAGTTGATGCAATGGCACAACAAAGACCGTAAGGAAGACGGGAAGTTGAGAGTGCCCACTGACGGGTTGTAGTGGAGAAAATCGAGAGAAAGTGGAAGGACTTTACAAAGGATGCAAGGAACATATGGTTTGGTTTAAGTGCAGATGGCATTAATCCTTTTGGGGAGCAGAACAACAATCACAGCACATGGCATGTGACTCTATGTATCTATAACCTTCCTCCTTGGTTGTGCATGAAGCGGATGTTCATTATGATGTCAGTGTTCATACAAGGCCCCAAGCAACCCGGCAACGACATTGATGTGTACATAAGGCCATTGGTTGAAGAACTTTTATAGCTGTGGAATGGAAAAGGTGTATGTGCGTGGGATGTGATAGATCAGGAAGAATTTGACCTACATGCGTTGCTGTTTGTAACCATCAATCACTGGCCTGCTCTCACTAACCTTTTAGGACAGACAAACAAGGGATACCACGCATGCATGCACTGTTTAGATGATACCAACAGTATATATTTGGATAAATGTAAGAAGAATGTGTATCTGGGGCATCGTCGATTTCTTCAGAGCAGGCATCCCTTATGAAAGAAAGGCAAGCATTTCAATGGTGAGGCAGATCACCGGAAGAAGCCTCGCCACCGTATGGGTGATGAAATACTTGATATGATCAAGGATTTAAAAGTAATCTTTGGCAAGGGTCCTGGTGCACAATCTGTTCTGAATGACGCTGACAAACGCGCACCCATGTGGAAGAAGAAATCTATATTTTGGGACCTACGATATTGGAAAGACCTCGAGTTCCGCTCTGCAATCGATGTGATGCACATGACGAAGAATCTTTGTGTGAACCTGCTAGGCTTCTTGGGCGTGTATGCAAAGACAAAAGATACGCCGGAGGCACGAGAGGACCAACAATGTGTGCACGGAAAAGAAGGCCTGGATCCAAAGTAGTTTCAGGGTCATCCCAGCTACGCTCTTAGCAAAGAAGAGAAGGAAATCTTCTTCGAATGCCTTCTTTGTATGAATGTCCCATCTGGCTTCTCGTCGAATATAAAGGAAATAATAAATATGGCAGAGAAAAATTCCAGAACCTAAAGTCTCATGACTGCTATGTTATTACGATGCAACTGCTTCCGGTTGCATTGAGGGGGCTTCTACTAAAAAACGTTCGATTAGCCATTGTGAAGCTATGTGCATTCTTGAATGCAATCTCTCAGAAGGTAATCGATCCAAAAATCCTACCAAGGTTAGAGAATGATTTGGTGCAAATCTTGTCAGTTTCTAGTTGGTGTTCCCACCATCCTTATTCAATATCATGACGCATGTCCTAGTTCACCTAGTCGAGGAGATTGCCATTCTGGGTCCTGTATTTCTACACAATATGTTCCCCTTTGAGAGGTTCATGGGAGTCTTAAAGAAATATGTTCATAGTTGTGCTAGGCCAGAAGGAAGCATCTCCAAGGTACAGGAAACATAGGAGGTCATTGAGTTTTGTGTTGACTTTATTCCTGACATTAAGTCGATAGGTGTTACTAAATCGTGGCATGAGGGCAGACTGGGTGGAAAAGGCACGCCAGGAAAGAAATCACTAATATGCCGGGACGGGCATTCTTTGACGCAAGCACACTACACATTTCTACAAAGTTCCGCCTTGGTGGCTCCGTACATCAAGCAACACAAGAATATTCTATGCTCCAAACATACGGAGAAGTCTCATGACTGGATTACACATGAGCAAACAGTGACTTTCGCTGGTTGGTTGAAGACACGTCTCATGCATGAAGACACTTTTGAAGATGACATGTACTTGTTGTCCAAGTTACCATCTTCCACTATATTGACTTTCAAAGGGTACGAGATAAATGGGAATACATTTTACACGATCGCCCAAGATAAAAAGAGTGGCAACCAAAACAGTGGTGTCCGCTTCAATGCAGCAAACAACAATGGGCCAAAGGACACATACTATGGTTACATAGAGGAGATATGGGAACTTGACTATGGAATTGATTTGAAGGTCCCTTTGTTTAGGTGTAAATAGGTCAATCTGACATGAGGCGGGGTAAAAGAAGACTCGCAGTAAGGAGTGACAACAGTGGATCTCAACAATCTTGGGTACGAAGACAAACCATTCGTCCTACCCAATGATGTGGCGCAGGTTTTCCATGTGAAGGACATGTCTACAAAGCCGAGAAAAAGAAAATATAAGAAATCAAATACATCATGCAATGAGCCAAAGCACCACATAGTTCTTTCAGGGAAAAGAAATATCGTGGGAGTGGGGTACAAGATGTAGGAGATATGCCCTAGAGGCAGTAATATCAGTTACTTTTGTATCTCCAAGTTTGTAATGAATGTTTATGATCCATGCTATAACTACAATGATTCTCGAGTCTGCAAATAAAACGAGGCTTGGAGGGAAACTCATGTGCACGTGTGGTATAATAAATGGTAAATTGTATTCCTAGTCTTGCCTCTAAGACTGGCTCAAGTATTGCATGATGATCCTGTTTTCCTGATCATGGGCATGGCCATGCCGGCAATTTTGAGGGCACGATGTTGGTAGAACACTTGTGTTGAATCGATCCGAATTGATGTTATGCTATGAGATACATTTGTCATAAGTTTATGGTTAATAACACAGAGAAGTTAATGTTTGCATAATTCCTTAGACCATGCGAGTATCGAGTTTCTTCATGCTTGCTTCATGAACTTTGGGGTTTGTTAAACGTCATCCGTAAATGGGTGGCTATTACGGCGGCTTACGGGTTCATGGAAAAGTATGTCAAGTAACTTGATAGCTCAAGATTGGGATTTGCTCCTTCGGTGATGGAGAGATATCTCTGGGCCCTCTCGGTGTTACGGTATCCATCATCGTCTGGCCAGACACTTTGTGATTTGATCACGGGGATGCCAAAACATGGGAACGAGAAAAGAGAACAATACCGGCAACGAGGTAACTGGCATTGTGGACAAGTGTTGATCCACGAGGATGCCGATGTTTCTCACCTCGGGTAATTGTAACATATCGCGAAGCAACAGGAATAGCTCACGGCAACTGGAGGTTCACTCGAATATTTATTCGTGTGGGTATAGGGATCGATATGGGTGTCCACGGCTCCGATGCTGATCATTGATCGGAAGGTGTTCCGGGTCATGTCTATACTTCACCGAACCTATAGGGTCACACGCTTAAGGGTCATCTATCTGCTGAATACTAGACAAGGAGTCTGAGAGAAAATCACCGAAAAAGTTTCGGAGACAACGGAAGAGTTCCGGAGAGAGAACATTGGAATAGTTCCGGTAAAACCGAAAAGTTGTTTCGGAGTATACCATTAAGTCAAAATGGTTTCGGCACACGTCTGGAAATTCTTGGAGGGTGCCACAATGATTCTGGGGACTTCTGGGATTTTTCGGAGGAAAAAACCGGAAGTGTTCCGGAGCCGCCGGAACCGCTATGGTAGCTTTTCGCTGAAGAAAAACATTGTTCCGGAATTGTTTCGGAACGCGTCCAAAATTGTTTTAGTGGGTACTGGAATTATTCTAGGCACACAGAAATAATTTGGGATTTAACAGACGCAGAAAAATGTCTTCGTGAATAGTGAAAACACTATTTTGAATAGTAGAAACACTATATATATAAATAGTGGAAACACTATATATGTATAGTGGAAACACTATTGTAAATAGTGGAAACACTATATATGTATAGTGGAAACACTATTGTAAATAGTGGAAACACTATTGTGAATAGTGGAAATACTATTAGGGGATGATGCAGGCATGGTGATGCAGGCATGGTGATGCACGCAACACTATTTGGAGGCTTTCCCTTTATGCCCTTGTGGTGTGCTCACCTCATGGGCATTTTGGGTATTTCAAGTGCCACCCTACCCCTTGGGTTTTCCTATAAATAGAGGTGGAGATGCACTCTCCACACTCATCCTTTGCTCTCATACACATGCTTTGCTTTGCAAGCTCTCTCTCTCCCTCCCACGAAAAGAGTTTTTCGTAGAGCCGAAAGGCTGTCTGGGTTCCGGCAGGAACTAGTTCTGGACGGCGAAGCCCTGCCGGATAGATGACACCGTATGTGTGCAACCCCGTAGAGAGTTCGTAGTTTCGATCTTTTGCCCGAGGGGCTGTTCGAGTGTCCTCCCGAAGGGCTGTCCGAGTCTCGGGTCGAGTTTCGAGAGTCCTCCCGAAGGGCCGTCCGAGTCTCCGTTCGAGTTTCGAGGGTCCTCCCGAAGGGCTGTCCGCAACATCGTCCGGGGGACTGTCCGACCGCCTCCCGAAGGGCTGTCCGACGAGGGAGTACATCCTCGCGGTTGGGAGGTTGTAAATCCTAGCTGCGGGGATCTGCACCAACGATCTCCACCGACTCTTCTTCCGCTGCGCTACGAGTCGGTACGGATCAGATCAAACCTTGTATGCATTCTCCATAGTGGTCCTGGGCGTGCTCGCTATACCGAAATTTTTTGTTTTCTGTCGCGTTCCCCTACAGTGGCATCAGAGCCAGGCTATGAGTAGATGCATGGTATGATCTAGAATACATGAGATGTATGAGTATTGCATAGTATAATTTTGTAGTAGATGAGATCTATTGCTGAAAATTATTTGTGCGGGTAGCAGATGAAATCTGTTACCCGATGTTCTTGTTGCTTCCCGTGAATTTGCGTACTCCTGATCTTGACGGAATGGTGGAATCTTACAAAGTTCTGGCAATCCGCGATCCTTTCATGCTGCTCCTGAGTATGCTGATTGACAGATCAACGAAGTGCTTCAGTGTCTTTGGGTTCCACCATAGTTAAAGAAAGATGGATGTTTCGCAGACGAAGGGCAATGCAGATATGATCTGCACGGGGGTCACGCGTATGACGAAGTTTAGTATGGGGCTCGAGATTTTACTATCTCGTGTTTCATACACCCTGGAAAGTTAATCTAGCAACTTGAAGTATCATACTTGATGATAAACGTTGGTAGCTGCGGTTTAAGTCAAAACCTTAGAAGCCACGTAAAATAAAATTTTGCATAAACCGATTAGAGGCGTCTAACTTGGTTTTGCAGGATGGTTTGCATGTGATGTGGTATAGCAATGCTCATATTCAATTTGATTATGTATGAGATGGCTATATGATGTAATTAACATGACCTGCGTGTCATGATTCGGCATGATGGCTGGAGCCATATGATTGCACTTTAATGACCTGCGTGTCAACCTTATGTAATGCACTTATTTTATTAGCTATAGAGATAGCAATATTATTTGGTGCGTCGACAAGGTGGTGGCAATCTTCGCAAAGGTGAACACCGACGCGAATGCCGAAGACGAAGAAATACTTGACTTCTCCGTCAGAAGGGGCTATATCATATCATGCTATTATGAATTGCCTGAGATGTTTATCCCTCTTGATGCACCCTTCTTGATTGCGTGGTAGTCGCTTTTTATTAGGGTGATCTCTCACAAAAATATCAAGTAGATAGTGTTCTCCCAAGTGTAGCACCGTCACGGCACCTATCTCTTCGGGGTATCACATGGTTACATGGATACGAATGATTAGAGAAGTGTGAGGCGGGTGAGTTGAGACCTCGCAGCGAGATCACTTGGTTGTCTTGACGTTCAGGCATGAAAGTCATGAGCTCGGAACACACGCATCGAAAGATGAACAAGAGTCACATAGAGATGTGATTGGCAAGTTGGCCTACCAATTGAAATTCTCGTCACTTGAGATGGTTACATCCTTGACGCTAAATTGAAAGTTGGATCTTGCATCACTCACAATCAATTATGAGAGATATTGATTTGAGTGGGAGCGCACTTTAGAATAAAATTGTTTATTCACTAGTGCCAAAAATCATTATAAAAAATGTCTAAAATGAACTTGTGTTTTCTGTTCTAGATCAAATGGCTCGCAATAGCGCGTTCAACTTAGGCCCGATGTTAGAGAAAGAGAAGTTAGCTGCGAATGGAAACAACTATGCGGACTGGGTCCGTACCCTGAGGATTGTCCTCAGGAGCACTAAGAAAGTGTACGTGCTTGATGGAGCTCTTCCACCAAAGCCGGCGGCAACAGCCGCGGTAGACATACAGAATGTCTGGGCCACTAAGGATGATGATTACAACTTAGTGCAGTGCCTCATGCTGTCTTGCATGAGTTCAGAGCTTCAAAAACGTTTTGAATTCCATAACTCCTCTGATATGATCAAGGATCTGGATGCTCTTTACAAGTTTAATGCAAGGTCTGAACGTTTTGATATCATGAAGATGATGTCGGAGACCAAGATGGCTGAGGGCAGTTCAGTTGGCGAGCACGTAGTCAATATGATTGGCTACGCTGAAAGGCTTAAAACCCTGGAATTTCCACTTCCAGAAGAGCATGTAATGGACATGTTGTTCTGTTCACTCCCCCCTTCTTACGGAGGTTTTGTCATGAACTACAACATGAATGGGATGGACAAAACACCTAATGAGGTGCTTGCCATGCTGAAAACTGTTGAAGGAGGACTGCAGAAAAATCGCAAGCAAGTGTTGCTTGTGAATAAAACTGTCAGTTTCAAAAAGAAAGGCAAGCCAAAGAAAGGCAAGGGCGCCGGTAAGACCGGCTTCCAATGCAAATCTAAGGGCAGAGCCAAGAATGAAACTGAGTGCTTCTACTGCAAGGGCACAGGACACTGGAAGAGAAACTGCAAGAAGTATCTGGAAGATAAGAAATCCGGTAAAACCGGAAAAGGTATAATTGTTATACAAGTTAATGTCATTGACGTTTTGCTTGCTAGCGAAAATTCTAAGTCTTGGGTATTTGATACCGGATCGGTTGCTCACATTTGCAACTCGATACAGGGGCTTCAGAAGGTGCGCAAGCTGGCAAAGAATGAAGTCGTGATGCGTGTCGGGAATGGCGCTGGGATCGCCGCTCAAGCCGTCGGCATTATGCCTCTACGTCTCCCTTCAGGATTTATTTTGGAACTTAGTAACTGTTATTTTGTTCCGTTGTTGTGTAGAAACATTATCTCTGGATCATGTTTAGTGCACGACGGGTACTCCTACAAGTCTGAGAACAATGGTTGTTCACTTTATTGTAAGGATATGTTTTATGGATTTGCGGCCTTTTCATACTAAATCTTGAATGTGGAAATGATGTCTTTAACGTGAATGCTAAACGCCTTAAGAAGGCTGATACCACCGCCACTTACTTGTGGCACTGTCGGCTTGGCCACATCGGAAAGAAACGCATGCAAAGACTCCATAAAGATGGAGTTTTACCGTCCCTTGATTTTGAATTATTTGACACATGTGAAGCTTGCTTGATGGGAAAAATGACCAAGACGCCGTTCACGGGTCATCCTGAACGGGCGGGTGAATTATTGGAAATAATACATAGTGATGTATGTGGTCCAATGAACACGGCCGCACGGGGTGGGTATTTTTACTTCGTGACTTTTACTGATGATTTGAGTCGGTATGGCTATATCTACTTGATGAAGCATAAGTCGGAAACCTTTGAAAAGTTCAAAGAATTTCAGAATGAGGTAGAAAATCATCGAAACAAAAAGATTAAGTTTCTGCAGTCTGATCGCGGAGGCGAATATCTTAGTCACGAGTTTGGCCAACATCTGAGTGATCATGGAATCGTTTCACAGCTTACGCCTCCCGGAACTCCACAGCGAAACGGAGTGTCGGAACGACGTAACCGAACCCTGTTAGACATGGTAAGGTCGATGATGTCTCTTACAGATCTACCGATATCTTTTTGGGGTCACGCACTAGAAACTGCTGCTTATACATTAAACAGAGCACCGTCTAAGTCTGTTGAGACGACACCACATGAGATGTGGTATGGGAAGATACCTAGTGTGTCACATCTCAAGGTTTGGGGTTGTGAGGCATACGTAAAACGTTTACAGCCAACCAAGCTAGAACCTAGATCAGACAAATGTTACTTTGTAGGTTATCCAAATAACACCATTGGATATTCCTTCTACCACCAAACCGAGGGCAAAGTGTTTGTCGCAAAGGTTGCATATTTTCTCGAGAAAGAGTTTCTCGCTAAAGAATTGAGTAGGAGGACAGTACAGCTTAATGAGATTAGTGAATCTTCGGCAACCGTTGATATGGCTAAGGAACCGGAAGTAATTCCGCAAATTATCCCTACAACCGAGCCGGAAGTTGTCGCATGTGATGCGGAAACTTCAGACAATGTTGTAACTGAACCGCGCAGATCAGGTAGGGCTATCCAGCCACCTGAATGGTTTCATAACAAAATCTTCATTCTTGAAGACGATGAACCTACGCACTACAAGGAAGCGATGGTGGGGCCTAGCTCAAGGGAATGGCACAAGGCCATGAGATCCGAGATGGAATCCATGTACGAAAACCAAGTTTGGAACTTGGAAGAACTTCCAGATGGCGTAAAACCCATTGGTTGTAAATGGATTTTCAAAAGAAAGACGGACGCGGATGGTAACATTACTATCCACAAAGCTAGACTTGTCGCGAAAGGGTTCACGCAAGTTCTAGGAGTTGACTACGACGAGAATTTCTCGCCCGTAGCCATGCTCAGGTCTGTTCGGATATTACTAGCAATTGCTGCTTATTTCGATTATGAAATATGGCAGATGGATGTCAAAACGGCTTTCCTAAATGGAAACCTTGAACAGGATGTATACATGATACAGCCAGAAGGTTTTGTCGATCCTAAGAATGCTAGAAAGGTATGCAAGCTTCAGAAAGCCATTTATGGTCTGAAGCAAGCATCAAGGAGCTGGAACATTCGTTTTGATGAAGTGGTCAAAGAGTTTGGCTTCATCAGGAACGATGAAGAATCTTGTGTTTACAAGAAGTTTAGTGGGAGCGCAAAAGCATTTCTAATCTTGTATGTGGATGACATATTGTTGATTGGAAATGATGTGAAATTTCTTAGCGAAATAAAAGACTCATTGAAGAAGAGTTTTTCAATGAAAGACTTAGGCGAAGCGGCATATGTATTGGCCATCAGGATCTATAGAGATAGATCAAGACGCCTGATAGCGCTAAGCCAAAGCACGTACATTGACAAGGTGTTGAAAAGGTTCAACATGGAGAACTCCAAGAAAGGCCTACTCCCCATGTCACCTGGCACAGTGCTTTGCAAGAATCAGTGTCCTCGGACCCTCGATGAGCGAGTACAAATGAATGATATTCCATATGCTTCGGCAGTTGGTTCTATTATGTATGCCATGCTAGGTACAAGACCGGATGTTTCCTATGCGCTAAGTGTTAGTAGCCGGTACCAAGGTGATCCAGGATTGGAACACTGGGCCGCAGTTAAGGGTATTCTTAAGTACCTTAGGAGGACCAAGGATTTACTCCTTGTGTACGGAGGTGATGAAGAGCTCATTGTAAGTTGTTACACTGATGCAGGCTTCATGACTGACCCAGATGACTTCAAATCTCAATCGGGCTATGTTTTCTTATTGAACGGCGGTGCAGTTGATTGGAAAAGTTCCAAACAAAAGACTGTGGCGGATTCTACAACGGAGGCGGAATATGTGGCTGCTTCAGAAGCCTCCAAGAAAGCTGTCAGTATCAAGCAATTCCTTGAAGACCTTGGTGTGGTTCCAAGTGCTCTGGACCCGGTGGAGATCTATTGTGACAATAGTGGCGCCGTGGCTCAGGAAAGGGAGCCATGTTCGCACCATAAGACAATGCATATTCAATGCAAATTTAAACTCATTCGACATCATGTCGAAGAAGGTTTAGTGAAAGTACGCAAAGTTCACACGGATCTGAATGTGTCAGACCCGATGACGAAGCCTCTACCACGAGCAAAGCATGAGCAACACCGGATTGCCATTGGTGTTAGGGAAGCCATGTAACTAGATTATGACTCTAGTGCAAGTGGGAGTCTGTAGGAGATATGCCCTAGAGGCAGTAATATCAGTTACTTTTGTATCTCCAAGTTTGTAATGAATGTTTATGATCCATGCTATAACTACAATGATTCTCGAGTCTGCAAATAAAACGAGGCTTGGAGGGAAACTCATGTGCACGTGTGGTATAATAAATGGTAAATTGTATTCCTAGTCTTGCCTCTAAGACTGGCTCAAGTATTGCATGATGATCCTGTTTTCCTGATCATGGGCATGGCCATGCCGGCAATTTTGAGGGCACGATGTTGGTAGAACACTTGTGTTGAATCGATCCGAATTGATGTTATGCTATGAGATACATTTGTCATAAGTTTATGGTTAATAACACAGAGAAGTTAATGTTTGCATAATTCCTTAGACCATGCGAGTATCGAGTTTCTTCATGCTTGCTTCATGAACTTTGGGGTTTGTTAAACGTCATCCGTAAATGGGTGGCTATTACGGCGGCTTACGGGTTCATGGAAAAGTATGTCAAGTAACTTGATAGCTCAAGATTGGGATTTGCTCCTTCGGTGATGGAGAGATATCTCTGGGCCCTCTCGGTGTTACGGTATCCATCATCATCTGGCCAGACACTTTGTGATTTGATCACGGGGATGCCAAAACATGGGAACGAGAAAAGAGAACAATACCGGCAACGAGGTAACTGGCATTGTGGACAAGTGTTGATCCACGAGGATGCCGATGTTTCTCACCTCGGGTAATTGTAACATATCGCGAAGCAATAGGAATAGCTCACGGCAACTGGAGGTTCACTCGAATATTTATTCGTGTGGGTATAGGGATCGATATGGGTGTCCACGGCTCCGATGCTGATCATTGATCGGAAGGTGTTCCGGGTCATGTCTATACTTCACCGAACCTATAGGGTCACACGCTTAAGGGTTATCTATCTGCTGAATACTAGACAGGGAGTCTGAGAGAAAATCACCGAAAAAGTTTCGGAGACAACGGAAGAGTTCCGGAGAGAGAACATTGGAATAGTTCCGGTAAAACCGAAAAGTTGTTTCGGAGTATACCATTAAGTCAAAATGGTTTCGGCACACGTCTGGAAATTCTTGGAGGGTGCCAGAATGATTCTGGGGACTTCTGGGATTTTTCGGAGGAAAAAACCGGAAGTGTTCCGGAGCCGCCGGAACCGCTATGGTAGCTTTTCGCTGAAGAAAAACATTGTTCCGGAATTGTTTCGGAACGCGTCCAAAATTGTTTTAGTGGGTATTGGAATTATTCTAGGCACACAGAAATAATTTGGGATTTAACAGACGCAGAAAAATGTCTTCGTGAATAGTGAAAACACTATTTTGAATAGTAGAAACACTATATATATAAATAGTGGAAACACTATATATGTATAGTGGAAACACTATTGTAAATAGTGGAAACACTATATATGTATAGTGGAAACACTATTGTAAATAGTGGAAACACTATTGTGAATAGTGGAAATACTATTAGGGGATGATGCAGGCATGGTGATGCAGGCATGGTGATGCACGCAACACTATTTGGAGGCTTTCCCTTTATGCCCTTGTGGTGTGCTCACCTCATGGGCATTTTGGGTATTTCAAGTGCCACCCTACCCCTTGGGTTTTCCTATAAATAGAGGTGGAGATGCACTCTCCACACTCATCCTTTGCTCTCATACACATGCTTTGCTTTGCAAGCTCTCTCTCTCCCTCCCACGAAAAGAGTTTTTCGTAGAGCCGAAAGGCTGTCTGGGTTCCGGCAGGAACTAGTTCTGGACGGCGAAGCCCTGCCGGATAGATGACACCGTATGTGTGCAACCCCGTAGAGAGTTCGTAGTTTCGATCTTTTGCCCGAGGGGCTGTTCGAGTGTCCTCCCGAAGGGCTGTCCGAGTCTCGGGTCGAGTTTCGAGAGTCCTCCCGAAGGGCCGTCCGAGTCTCCGTTCGAGTTTCGAGGGTCCTCCCGAAGGGCTGTCCGCAACATCGTCCGGGGGACTGTCCGACCGCCTCCCGAAGGGCTGTCCGACGAGGGAGTACATCCTCGCGGTTGGGAGGTTGTAAATCCTAGCTGCGGGGATCTGCACCAACGATCTCCACCGACTCTTCTTCCGCTGCGCTACGAGTCGGTACGGATCAGATCAAACCTTGTATGCATTCTCCATAGTGGTCCTGGGCGTGCTCGCTATACCGAAATTTTTTGTTTTTTGTCGCGTTCCCCTACACAAGACAGACATGTCAGAAGATTTTGAAAAGTTTCATGAAATTGCTCCCTTCACAATGAATGTTGACCCGAGCATCAAGTTAAACAATGAAGATTTTCCATGGTTACGACGCAAAGGGACACACGCGAAGAAAATGTTTTACACCCAAAGATCCCACTCTGGGATGTGACCAGCTTCTCTAGTTAGTTTTCGGACTTATATATGTAGAAAGTCCCACTTCAGACAAACCGAAGGGAATCTTTGTAATAGTAGTGTACTTATGTGTTTTGTGCATTCAGTATGCACCATTCGAAGGGAGGCCATCAATTTTCAGCCCTTTTTGACTTCATTTGCTATTTTTCATGCATTTACTGATTTTTTTTGAGCTAAATGACCTTGAAATTGATAAGCACTACAAATGAACTCTGAAAAGTTTGAAAGTTGGCATGGTATCATCATTTCACCCACATAGCATGTGCTAAAAAGTTGAGAGGGTTATGGCAAAAACTGGATGCACTTCATGTACAAAATGGACAATCTCTTTTGATGTATCACAGTTTCGGACGAAAACTATTATGTTACAAAGGGATTTCATTTTTTGAACTTATTTGAACTCCATACTTTTTGCGTGTTCAAAATGTACCATTCAAAGCCACATCAACACTTTTCAACCGTTTTCTTACTCCATTTACTATTTTTCATGCATTTCATGATCTATTTTGAGCTAAGATGACCTGAAATTGAAAAGCACTTCGAATGAACTCTAAAAAGGTTGAAAGTTGGCATGGTATCATCATTTAACCCACATAGCATGCTCCAAAAAGTTGAGAGGGTTACGACAAAAACTGGATGCACTTTGTGTACAAAATGGACAATCACCTTCGAACTATCGGGGTTTTGGACGAAAACTTGCCTGTTACAAAGGCATTTCATTTTTTTAACTTATTTGAATCCATGCTTTTTGTGTGTTCAAAATGCTCCATTCAAAGCCACATCATCAGTTTTCAACCCTTTCTGACTTCATTTGCTATTTTTCATGCACTTACAGATTGTTTTTCAACATAATAATCCTAAAATTGAAAAGCACTTCAAATTAACTCTGAAAAGGTTGAAAGTTGTCATGGTATCATCATTTCACCCAAATAGCATGTGATAAAAAGTTGAGAGGGTTATGGCAAAAACTGGATGCACTTCCTGTAAAAAATCGACAATCTCTTTCGAAGTATCACGGTTTCGGACGAAAACTCTTCTGTTACAAAGGGATTTCATTTTTTTGAACTTATTTGAACTCCATAATTTTTCCGTGTTCAAAATGTACCATTCAAAGCCACATGAACACTTTTCAACCATTTTCTGACTTCATTTACTATTTTTCATGCATTTCATGATTTATTTTGAGCTAAGATGACCTGAAATTGAAAAGCACTTCAAATGAACTCTAAAATGGTTGAAAGTTGGCATGGTATCATCATTTCACCCACATAGCATGCGCCAAAAAGTTGAGAGGGTTACGACAAAAACTGGATGCACTTCGTGTACAAAATGGACAATCTCTTTCGAAGTATGAGGGTTTCGGACGAAAACTCGCCTGTTACAAAGGCATTCCATTTTTTTAACTTATTTGAACTCCATACTTTTTGTGTGTTCAAAATGCACCATTCAAAGCCACATCATCAAATTTCAACCCTTTCTGACTTCATTTGCTATTTTTCATCCACTTACTGATTTTTTTAGCAAAATAACCCTGAAATTGAAAAGCACTTCAAATGAACTCTGAAAAGGCTGAAAGTTGGTATGGTATCATCATTTCACCCACATAGCATGTTATAAAAATTTGAGAGGGTTACAACAAAAATTGGATGCACTTCGTGTACAAAATGGACAATCTCTTTCGAAGTATTAGGGTTTCGGATGAAAACTCACCTGTTACAAAGGCATTTCATTTTTTAATTTATTTGAACTCCATACTTTTTGTGTGTTCAAAATGCACCATTCAGAGCCACATCATCAATTTTCAACCCTTTCTGACTTCATTTGCTATTTTTCATGCACTTACTAATTTTTTTAGCTAAATAACCCAGAAATTAAAAGCACTTCAAATGAACTCTAAAAAGGTTGAAAGTTGTCATGGTGTCATCGTTTCACCCACATAGCATGTTATAAAAAGTTGAGAGGGTTACGGCAAAAACTGGATGCACTTCGTGTACAAAATGGACATTCTCTTTCGAAGTATCAGGGTTTCGGACGAAAACTTGCCAGTTACAAAGGCATTTCTTTTTTTAAATAACCTAAGATTTACCAAATTTGATATAATGATAAAACACGATGATATTAAACAGTAGAAAAAAGAATCACTTGAAAACCTATTTTTAAAGTAAAGTTATTCACAAACTAGTGATTCACACAAATTTCAAATAATTCAAATTTAAACTATTCGAATTAGAAAACTACTGGCACTAACAGAAAGTTTATAATTTTGTTGACCTAACGCAAAAAGATTCACTCATTAACACTCAATAAAGCACCCAAAAACTCAGAAACAAAAGGAAATAAATAAAGCAAAAAAATGAAATAAAAAATAAAAAAATCGCGCTACTGGGACGCCATGACCGGCATACGACTAGAAACCTAACCTGGGCCAGGTTGCAGGCCCGCAAGGCCTAGTAGCCCCACAGGGAATCACAACATAGGTAGGCCTAGAAGGCCTGCATTAGAGAGGAGCTCAATGCAGTGCCCGCAATGGGGCTTATGAACTGGTCGAGGCGCCCCTCGACTAGCGAGGTGGGACTAAACTTCCACTGTAGTGCGTCGTGCCAGGAACACACCTTTAGTCACTATTGGTGGCTCCAACCGCAACTAAAGACCCCCCCTTTAGTCGTGGCTGGAGCCACCAACCGTGACTAAAGGTTTTCGCTCCTCGCCGCCCATGCCTGCTGAAATTAACCTTTACTCGTGGTTGGTGGCTCCAACCGCGACTAAAGGGTGGTCTTTAGTCGCGGTTGGAGCCACCAACCACGACTAACGGTCTCCTTATATATACAACACTTCAAAAAAATTCAGTTACTCTGCATCCTCTTCGCGACATCACCACCATTGCCGTCTCGCCTCCCCGACGCTGCCCGTGTCGTCGCCGTATTGCCCTGCCATTGCCATGTCTCCTCCTCGTGCCGATCTCCGACGTCGCCCGCGCCCGTTCCTCCCCGAGCCCGGCCTGACGCCGCACGGACGTCGCCCGCGCCCGCTCCTCCGTCGCTACCCCCGAGTCGCCTTGCCTCGTCGTCCCCCCATCGCCCCGTTGTGAGCTCCCCACTCTCCCCTCTCCCTCGCCCCCTGTGTCGCCATGGCGGCGTGGCCCCTCCCCGGCCCGAACACCCCCCCTCAATTTTGATGAACACACACACACAATTTTGATAATTAGATGATTAATTAGATGTATAGATGATTAGATGATTAGATGCAAGAATTTTGATGTATAGAAAAAAGTTAAGGAATTTTGACATTCGACGAATTTTGACATAGAAGCATGAATTTTGACATTTTTTCACTACATGATTAGTTAGATTTGTACAAAAAAGTGAAGGAATTTTGAAATTTGAGGAATTTTTACATTTTGATCCAATATATGTATAGAGAAAAGTTGATGAATTTTGACATTTGATCCAATGTATAGCAATTAATATTTGCAAAAGTTGCATATTTTAATGTTTTCCATTTTGTGTTTTCCATAATTTAATGTTTTTTGGGTTATATGTATGATACTATTCGAGATGTATTGGTGATACTATTCGACGATGTACGAACGCAAGAGATGGTTTAGTTTTGCTTATAGAATGCATGCTAATTTGAATACTAATTTGTGTTATGATTTAGTTTTGCTTATTGAATGCACGTCTGTTTCAACTATGAACATAGGAAATGTCTTGTGCTACAATGTAGGACATATCGAGTGCTTGTGATTTGCTAGTCATTCCGGCAAAACATAGGACATTTTTTCTATGTCATTGCTCGATATATGGAACGGGTTGAATTTACGTCTGTTTCGGCTCCTTGTGTGTCTTTCAGTGAGGGAGCGTGTCCGCCATATATACATATGAGAGAGGAAGAATCCTGACTGTTGTCGTGGGGGTCGCTTCTCCTTCGTTCCCATGTGCTAGACATTTTGGTGTAATGCAATCGGGGATGAATGGAGGAGCCACCATCACCGACGGTCGCAATATTAGAAGGAGTGCCCACCATATACGTGAGATGAGAGTTTAGGAAGGAAAGACTCGACAGACCTAAAGTCAACCTGTTGCATATTGAGTAATAGTGATTTGTGTGTTGATCAGTTTTCTCGTAGTTTCCTTCGATCGATTTTAAATATTTCAACTATGAACATAGGAAATGTCTGAGGACAAAAGGGAATTTGCTATGTGCGAATATTGCAAAGACGAGCGTGGCATGTGTGACAAGCCTTTCCTAGTTGATGGTAGGCGCTTCAGCATCGTGCTGGATGAGACCTTCAACGTGGATATAGTAAGTAACAATGACAAGTCTTTTTCGTAATTAAGCATGACTTCTGATTCTTTTGCTTCAACTTATAATTTTATTTTATTTACTATTCTACTAGCGTATCCTCGGCCATGCAAGAATTTATATCTTGGATAAGATTGGTTTCAACACTAAAAAAGTATGGAGGTAAAGAGAGTTTACTTGAGGACCGAGCATGGTTATACATTTTTCGTAAAATTGTACAATGCAGACACCTACTCCTATTTTGAATGCAAAAGTTGGAGAGCACTGTGCAAGGCTTATGCATTTGAGCCTAATATGCTTATCACCTTTGATATTCGTCTGAAAGATGAAATTGAAGGTAATATCGACATCTGGTTCAATGTGCAGACGCCTCCAATTCTACCATTATGTGAGTTTCTCAGCCATATTTATTAAGTAATTTATAATCCCTCCATAAACTAATATCAGAGTGTTTAGAATACTATTTTAGTAATCTAAACGCTCTTATATTAGTTTACAAAGGGAGTATTGTTTATTTAAAAATAGTTGACAACTTATTTCCATTGACAACTTATTTTCATTCTTCAAAAAATGTACGGAAGATGGCAGACATAACCTACTACTACAATGATCTTAAGAATTACAATAGCTATTATCAAACTCCTCCACATTATGGTCAATACATGCCACTAGTGCACGTGGTGAAATACGGTAACATCCATGGAGATTGCATGGTAAGATTTTCTACTATTAGGACATCCGTGCATCTTTCGCATAAATTCTTCTAAAACGAAACTACATTGCTAACTACAAAGTTATTACTATGTTTTTCAATAGAAAATCCTGAAGGATTGTGTGCCTTCTCTAATGTTTCCGAGAGGTCGCGTTGATGTTATGAGCTTATGGCCAGCACGGACAGGTCAGCCTATGCATCACTCCTGTCCATACCAGATTTCTAAAACCGATGTAGACATGACAATCAAAGATATGAAAAAATGTATGGTCAATCGCAGAGAGCTACTTGGAAGCAGCATTGTGTGTAGGCCAGGAATTGGAGACAGGGTGATCTCCATTCTCCATAATGGAGAGTCAGGGCCTATCTTGTTTTATGTTATTGTACCTAACAGAGGGTAGAGTAGGTCCTATGAGAGAGGAGTAGGTCCTAGGTACAATGAGTTATTATGTGCTACAACGTTTTAGAGTTGACGATGAGGAGGAGGAGGAGTTGACTAGTGACCAACTTGTTATATGATGTCTCATTGACGAAAATGATGATTAAATAGTGTTGGTGGTAATGACTATGATGATTATTAGCTATAGTGTTGTTGGTGACGATATGATGCAAGAGTTTTTATATTAATATGATGATGATGTTGATCATGATTATCATGATGATTTGTGTTATCATTGGGGGAAGGAAAGCGTATTAGATTCATGTGGGTGGATCAAAAGTGACCAAAAAGTTGAATTAGTAGGATCGTCGTCCTGCTAGTTCAACTTTTGATCACTTTTTATTCGTTGGGATGAATAAAATGCCTGTTTCTTCCTCACAATGATATAATAATTCATCATGAACATAATGATATATGTTTGAAATGAAAATTAATAAATGGAAAACACAAAATTAAAAGGAAAATTAAACCATAATAATTCATAAACCCCTAAAGAATTAAAAGGAAAAATAAAACTAAACTAAAAAACTAAATACATTTAGTCCCGGTTGGTGTTACCAACCGGGGACTAAAGGTCCCCCAACCCATGACGCCGTCGAATGCCACATGGAGGGCCTTTGGTGACGGGTCGTGTTGAACCGACAATAAAGGGGGGAAGGCTTTAGACCCCACCCTTTAGTGCCGGTTCTCGAACCGGCACTAAAGGCCCTTACGACCCGCGACTATAGGCCGGTTCTACACTAGTTTGAAGATCTCAGCCCCCAGAAGCTCCTGGCGAGAGATCAAGGGGAGGGATCGCAGCAGCACTAAAATCTAATGCCGCCTAATAAGCAGTGGAATGTTCTATGCTGGAACGTACGTGGAATCAACTCCGACAAAAAGCAGTTGGCGATCTGTAATGCAATAGAAGTTAGTGGCTGCTCCGTAGTTTGCTTTCAAGAAACTAAATGTATCTCTTTCGATGCTTCATTTATTAAACTGTTATGTCCAAAAAAGTTTGACATGTTTGAATTTGTACCATCTAATGGTAATTCCGGGGGTATAATCACCGCGTGGATGAGCACAGCTTTCACTAGTGGGTTGGTGTTCTATGAATCGTTTGCTCTCGGCGTCAGGCTCACCTCAACTCAGTCCAATGATTCATGGACATTAGTTAACATTTATGGCCCCTGTACCGATCCCAATACATCGTTATTCACCACCTGGCTCTTTGATCTACAAATCCCAACTGGGGAAGATTGGCTCATCTTGGGGACTATAACTTCATTCGAGCACCGGATAATCGTAACAGAGGGGGAGGAGACGCTAATGATATGATGGTCTTTAATGAATTCATTCGCAGACAGTCCTTGGTAGAGCTCCCGATCAAAGGACAGTCGTATACATGGAATAATATGCAAGCTAATCCTTTGCTTGAACAATTGGACTAGCATTTCACATCGGTTCACTAGGCGGCCAAATACCTGAACACAGTTGTTATGCCTCTTGAAAAACCCACGTCAGACCATGTGCCCTGCTATGTGAGCATCCAGACCAAAATCCCCAAGACCCAAATCTTTCATTCTGAGGACTACTGCATCAAACAACCTAGTTTCTTTGAGGTGGTGCAGCGATCTTGGGGTAAGAACTTCTATGCCTCGAATACAGCCGCAGTCTTATGCAAAAAACTTAAAAACCTTCGCTATGATTTGAAACACTGGAGCAAGAAAATCTCCAAGCTGTCAGTTCTGATTGACAATTGCAACAAAATCCTACTAGAGATTGATGGGCTAGAGGAACATAGGCGACTATCTATACCTGAAACCAACTTCACGGTAATACTGAAACGATACCTCCTCAAACTGCTGGACTGCAAAAGGGTGTATTGGAAGAGTCGCTGTACCATCAGGTATTTCAAGTATGGCGATGGCAATACGAAATTCTTCCACAGGGTGGCGACCGAAAGATTTCATAGAAATAGCATAGCTTCTCTCCGGCTGCCTGATGGCTCGATCATTCATGATCATGGGGGTAAAGAAGCCGTCCTCTTTCAGACCTACAAGGATAGACTAGGTTTCTCTAATCAGACAAACATGCGCTTTGACCTACGGTGCATCATCAAAAGAGTGGATGAACTCCAGACCCTATCTGTACCCTTCACGCGGGAGGAAATTGATCAAGTTGTCAAAGAACTACCACCTGACCGAGCTCGTGGCCTGGATGGCTTTAGTGGAAGCTTCATAAAATCCTTCTCGCACATAATTAAAGAGGATTTCTATCGGGTTTGTTTTGATTTTCACGCAGGTACATTAGACCTCGAAAGACTGAACACGGGTTTCATCACGCTCATTCCGAAGGTTCAGTCGCTAGAGACTGCCAACGACTATCTCCCAGTAACACCGCTTAACTGCTGCCTTAAGCTAATAACCAAACTCCTGGCCAATTGACTACAAAAAGTGGTCCTCAAGATCATCCAATGCAACCAATATGGCTTCCTACATGGTAGGTCGATCCAGGATTGTGTAGCGTGGGCGTTTGAATTCATACATCAGAACCAAGCATCGGGGCGTGAGATCGCTATCGTGAAGCTAGACTTTGCCAAAGCCTTCGACACAATCGAGCATGCTCCGATGATGGATATTATGAAATGCATGGATTTTGATGATAAATGGCTCGCGTGGATTGAATGCTTATTCTCAACAGCCAAATCTTTTGTACTCCTCAATGGGACCCGGGGCAGACAGTTCTTGTGCAAAAGAGGGGTGTGTCAAGGTGATCCCCTGTCCCCGATCATCTTTTTGCTACCAGCGGACTTGCTACAAGAAGCCATCAATGATGCATATAGAGACGGTGATCTCCAACTTCCTATACCAGTGCCTGATGATGAGTACCCGGTGATACAATATGCACACGACATGGTCCTTGTGATGCCTGCAGACCAAAATCAAGCGGAGACTATCAAACACATTCTTTAGGACTATGCCTTGTTGATTGGCCTACGCATAAACTTTCAAAAATCCACCCTAATCACTGTTAACACGGCTGAGAATGTGACCACACAATTGGCACATGTTTTCAGATGAGCGGTTGGCTCCATGCCATTCACATACCTTGGGATGCCCATGGGCACCACCAGACCTACGGTGGCTGATCTCATGACACTGGTTGCATCGGTGGAACGCAGACTCTCTTCCGCTGCCACAGTCCTGGACCTCGGATCCAAGCTAACCTTGGTTAATTCGGTAATTACATCCCTAGCGATATACGCCATGTGCTCCATCAGGATGCCGCCCAAATTCCTTGATCATCTTGACAAACTCAGAAGATATTGTCTCTGGGCTAAACCCACGGACGATGGTTCTAGAGCCACCTCCCTGGTAGCATGGGAACTGATATGTCATCCCAAAAATAAAGGAGGTCTTGGAATAATCGACCTAAAGATTCAGAATCAAGGGATGCTCCTCAAACAGTTGCATAAGTTCTATAATCGCATGGACCTGCCTTGGGTGAAACTGGTGTGGACAGCACATTACGACGGCTTGGTGTCGCACGCTCGTACCCGTGTGGCTCATTCTGGTGGCGAGATGTCATGCAACTAGAGCCAATCTATAGAGGGGTCACGTCTGTGGATGTGAAGGATGGGAGCACGATGTTATTCTAGAAAGACCTGTGGCGTGACGATATACTCTCTGATAGCCACCCCCGACTGTTCTCCTTCGCTAAAAATGCGGACATCTCGATGCAAAAACTATTGACAGCGCCTATGTTGAGCCAAAACTTTCACTTGCCGCTATCTATTCAGGCCAAAGAGGAGTTGGAAGATCTTCAATTAGGCCTGGCTATGACAGAACTAACGGAGGCAACGGACAATTGGAAATGTGTATGGGGATCGGGTGGGTTCACGTCCAGCGGATACTATTTGCACTGTTTTCGTGAGATTGTGGTGGATAAGGCCTTTGAGTGGATCTGGAAGACTAAATTCACTAACAAATGGAAAGTCTTTGCCTGGCTACTGTTAGCGGACAGGTTGAACACTCGAAAGCTGCTGAGGAGGAAGAGTATGAGACTTAGAGATGTTGACTATGCCTGCCTTCTATGCGCCAACCCCTGGAAGAAACGGTGGAGCACTTGTTCTTTAACTGTGCTTTTAGCAAAACATGCTAGGTGAAACTAGGTATCATATGGCCTCATGGAGGAAACAGATTGTAGCTCATGCATCGGGAAAAAGTAATGTGGATCCAACCCATGTTCATGGAGATTTTCATTGTCGCGGCCTAGAGCATATGGAAGGAATGCAACAACAAACATTTTAGAGGGTTCGTGCCCACGAAGGATGGTTGGCTGCAAAGATTCAAGGATGACTTTGGTATGATGAAACACAGGGTCAAAGAGGCCCTTTTGCTATTTGTTGAGCATGTTGTTGCGTCGATCTAGCCCTAAGTAACCCTTGTACTAGATAGCTTCAGCCTATCCCCTAGTGGTTAAGGCCCTCCTTGTTATCCCCCTCCATGTTATCCCATTGCTGTAATATTCGAAGTTTTTGTGTAATATAAAGTCAGTGGGGGGTTGCCCCCACTTTCCAAGCTTTCAAAAAAATGAGCTTCACCAACACCTTGTTTGACCGGCTCCATCACCATATGTTCATGCTCAGACCATATCACAAAGCAGTATTATTAAACCCAAAGAATATAGAGGTGGTCGTGTTTGTTGGGGCTCTTTTTGTGCCAGAGGCGAACCGAAAAAGTTGAGTGAGGCAAGGGATATCCTCGGTGGAAGCAGGCCATGGATGAAAAGTATGCAACATTGATGGAAAATAAAACATGGCGTGTTCCCCGACCAAGGGTCGGAATGTGATTGACTGCAAAAGGGTATATAAGTTGAAACGAAAATCTGATGGCACAATTGACACATACAAGGTGTAGGATCGAAAGTAGGTCTAGAGGGGGGGTGTGTGATTAGACTACTTGCAAAAAATAAAAACCTAACGTCTTCCCAATTTTAGTTCTAGGAAAGTTTTAGCATTTGTTCCAAATCAAGTACACCCTACACATGCATGTCTACGAGTATAGCAGCGGAAAGTAAAGACAAGCACATATAATAGAGGATAGGGATAGGAAGATCAAACGCAAGGTTGACACGAAGATTTTTGGTGTGGTTCTGATAGGTGGTGCTATTATACGTCCACGTTGATGGAGACTTCAACCCACGGTGGGTAGTGGTTGCGAGAGTCCTCGAAGGGCTCCACCCACAAGGGGTCCATGGAGAAGAAAGCTTGTCTATGCCATCATGGCCTTCGTCCACGGAGGACTAGCCTTACTCAGGGTAGATCTTCACAAAGTAGGCGATCTCCTTGCCCTTACAAACTTCTTGGTTCAACTCCAAAACATGAAGTAGGAGGCTCCCAAGCGACACCTAACCAATCTAGGAGGCACCACCCTAGAAAAGGTAATAGATGTGGTAAGTATGATGAACTCCTTGCTCTTGTGCTTCAAAAGATAGTATCCTCAACACCCAGTCACTCTCTCACAGATTTGGCATGGGTAGAAGAGATAGATTGGATGGAAAGCAACTTGGGGAGGCTAGAAATTGGGATCCATACGGTTGTAGTGGTTGATCTTGATCTCAACACATGAGTAGGTGGCTCTCTCTCAAACAAATTGGATATGGCAAGTGGTAGTATGTTCTAAGTGCTTCCTCTACAAGTGAGTGGTGGTGGAGGGGTATATATAGGCATCTCCAAAAATCCAACCGTTACAACATTATTTCCCAACTCAGTGAAACCGACGTAAAAAAACTCGGTTGCACCGACTAGTGCAAAATGTGGCAGCCTTGGCCTTTTTAGTGAAACTAATATCTAAATCTCCGTGGTCCTGATATGGGTGTCCTAGGCAGTTATAACAACTCGGTGTCATTGATTCTTAAAACTCGGAAATTCTTATTTTGAGAAACAGGACAACAGAAGGTTGGTCACTGGTTTCAGTTTCACCGAATGGAAATTTGGTGTCACCGAGATGATAGGATTTGGCATAGGATCTATCTGAGGCAAAACTCGGTGGGACCGAATGGGAAAAGTTGGTGTCATCGATTTTGAGATTTAGGCTTTGGACGGTGAATATTTGTGGGGGAATGAGTGAGTCTTTTTGGTGGCTAATCTCTAAGAACTTGAGCAACCAAATCATCATAATTCCTCATACCATTTTAATCAAGGTTGTCAGAATCGCGATTCTGTTATGGGATTCTATGACTTTACGATCCAAACTGACCCATCTGATTCTACGATTTTCGTTCATAGAATCTACGCTTTTACGATCCTGATAGTGAAGATTGTATGATTTGCAATTCTATCATCGGAGTTCCAATCCGATTAAGAATCACGATTCAGACAACCTTGCTTTTAATAGTATTGGTTTCCTATGGACTCAAATGTGATTCCTCACAAAATATAAAATGTTGACTCTTCGAGCTTGAAACATGGACAATCCTATTCCTTTCCTTTCCTTTCCTTGGGAAGGTTCTCCACACAATCATTTATCCATCCCATTATTGAATTCTTTCCTAAGATACACTTGGTGGAAACATTAGTCCCATGAAATATATGTTGTTATTAATTAGTAAAACCACCTATGGATAAGTTGTGCTTTCAATCCCCCCTTTTTGGTAATTGATGATAACATATAGATCAAAGCTTCGATAAGAGATATAATCAATGAATAGCATCATCGCTTTGAGAGGTACGTGATAAGCAAGAGCTCCCCCTAAATTTGTGCATTATTTCAAATTTGTGTTTTAATGCAAATGCACAATCAGTTAGGTTCATGGGTCACTCTTCCATGTCACATACAACCTGGTGGTGCGCATAAATTATATGAGTAAATAATAATGCACATTACACCAAACATACATGAATGATCATAACATAAGCAACATAAGGATATGACATAGTAGCATCAACCATCAAAGCGGATGATCAAACACAACAAAGTTTAAACCATAACACATGATAAAATGTTTTGAAACCAAAGAGAGCAATAAAAGTCAAAACACTCTCTCTCAAATCCCTATGATCTATATTATTTCTCCCCCTTTGGCAACAAGTTACCAAAACTTTCAAAGAATATAGAGCTAAACGTTGTTGTGGGCCTGATCTCCTCCGATAGCTGTTGAAGGAGTCAAATGAAGGGTGTCCATGAAGGCTTCTGCAGATGTCCTCTGGGTGGTGGTGGAGATACTCGAGGTGCTGAAGGAGCAGTAGGAGCAGCAGCTAGTGCTAATGAAGATGGTCTAGACTCGGGAACTGGCATAGCAGACAATCTTGCCTGAGTCTTGAACTGTGTGTTGGTCCGGAGAGGAGGACTATCATCATCTGAGGAGTGGGGACTAGGTACGACATCAACCTCCTGCTTCAGCTCAGTGACTATCTTGGTAAGCTCCTCCACCTTGTTGTCTAGAGAATGAAACTTGGTTTCCATGTTCCGCACTGTGCTCTTCTGGTTCTTAAGAATCTCAGCCACATTCTTCTTGGTGTCTTGGACATATTTGATTAGAAGTGCTATTTGATTACTCCTTGTCTTTGGCACTTGATTAGAATCTTAGCTCTAGTTGCTTCTACCTCTACCTGTGCAGTAGCTGAAGTGAGATGATAGGGGTCCATCACCACAACATTATCCTCTAGATTTGGCTAAAGTGGCATATGAGGATGATCAAGTGCATATACATTCTTCTCCAGCTTGGAGATGATGAGCATATGAATGTATGGTGCATATCCACATGATTGTTTTTTATCAACAGCTGTCCTCTTGATTGTCTCAACAATCAAATCCATTACCCTGAATCTGGCGTGGGTACCTATGTGGTCCAGCATGTTAATGGAGTACCCCCTTGATGATCTTATCATCTCTGGACTTAGGCATCAAGTATACCTCAAGATCGTGTTGGTGGTGGGTAGTCCTGCTTGCAAATGATAGATAGAGCCAAACATATGTTTGTTTACAGATGCAGTAGGAATAGGCGTGTATGTCATCCATAGAGTTATGAATCATCTTTGATTTAGCATAGACATCAAGATCTCCTTCCTCTACCCGTGGGACTCCTAAGATGGTAACCCACTCATCCATAGTAGACTGATATCTAGCTTCCTCAGGCATCCATATGATATGACCATCTAGGTAGGAATGACCTATGGACTAGACCTGCATGTCATCTCATCATTCCAAGATGTAAACTCTCTCCCAACAAAGTTCTCAATGTCTATGCATTTGAAGTTGTCCTGCACATTGGGAAAGTAGTCCTCATTTTCCTTGATGTAGGCCCAGTCAAAACATCTCATGGCACTGACTACTAGGCTCTTGTCGTAAAGGATAGTCTCATAGAAATCATGTCGTTACTTAGTATAGAACCCGTCATCAACATAAGTCTTCCTCCTAGATACATATGGGTCATTTTCTCTCCATTTCCTCAGCCCTTTATATCTCATTTTCTTGATGTCCTCAGCAACATGATGAGCACCATTATGCTCTAGCATATGAGGTCTAAGCTTCCTCAACACTGTCAAATTCCCTTCCGCAGCATCTGCTGTGAAAGTAGAACCCTTGTTCTTTGCATCAAGAGGGATGTCCCTAGTGGTTCTCCTGGGCTTGGGTGCTGCAGGCTTGTTTGAAGTTGCTTGCTTGATCTTGGATGGAGCCTGCATAGGCATAGCATCAACAAGCAACTTCTTCTTCTTGTAAGGAGGAGGTTTTTCAACAGGTTCTTCCCCTTCCTCTTCTTCCTGCTCTGTTGGATCATCATACAAAGAGGTAGGACTACCAATAACATGCACATCCTATTTCCAGCTCTCTTATTCTCTCCTACCTTCTAGGGCATAGACTTTGAAGTCCTTGGGGTCTCAAGAGTGAGCATCATCCAGCCTTAGCACTCTCAGGTGCTCTCATTTTCTCAGAACTGGCATATTATTTCCTCACTGGCCTCTTTGAAGAAGTAGCCTCATTGCCAGATTTTCTTGCGGGATTCTCCTTCTTGTCTTCATGGTTCTTGGAGGTGACCTCTTCGGGAACAAAGTCTGAATCTTCTTCATCAGAATTGAGTTTTCTACTTGCCCTAGTAGCATCCTTAGGCAACCCATGAGAACAGGGGGTGCGTGGATCCTCTGAAGATGAGGAACAAGCTTCTAGGCTAGTGCCAGCATTCATGTCCACACTCAGATATCTGAAATCACTGTCACTGTCTGACCCTGAGCCTCACATTCTGACCCTGTAAATAGATATAGATGAGTAGAAGGGATGAGCATCACAAAACACGGAAGGTTTTGGTAAATTTGAACTCATATTCTTAAATTTAATTTTCAATTAAGTGTGTTTTAGTTACACCGAGTCAATAAATTCAAAGCCACCGAGACAGACACTCTCCTCAAACGAAACTTGGTCACTCATCTCGGTTGCATCGAAACAAGCAACTCGGTGTCACCGAGAGTGTTCTCAGTAACGCTAATCCACAAACCGGTGAGACTGATTCATCCGACTCGATGACGCTAAGATACACATGGCGGAAGATTAAACCTAAATTTTTTTTTCTTCTAATCTCTATGGGATTTCTTGTGGACAAAAGTTGTGTAATCCATGCCATGAAGACGAACAAAGACCTAATGCGCAAGATTTGGACAAAAGAGTTCACGAGGGGCAAGATCTTTACCCTAATTCAGTGAAAATCCCCTACAGTGGCGATGGTGGTGAAGATTCCCGTCGACGATGAAGGAAGTCCTGTGGAGAGGGCGCAAGGGAGGTGAGATTGAAGTCCAAAGATGACAGTTGTGGCAGCAAAGGGGTCCGGGAGGCTGAAGAGTCCAAGTAATTTGCAACTTTGGGTCCATACAGTATATATACCCTATTGCTGTCGGTGACACCGATTCGAAAATTTCGGTGCCATCGAGTTTCAAAACTGTCAGTTGACAGTGAAACTCGGTGCGACCGAGATTTAGGGATCGGTTGCACCGAGGTCATAAAACCAGATCAACCCAGTGATTCGGTGTAATCGAGATTTTGGTCTTGGTTACACCAAGATGCACATGGGAGGCTTTGAAAGTCAACTCTTTGTCTCAATGGAACTCTGAGTGCTCCTCACACAGACGTTTCGAAAAGTTCTTGCTCAAGTTTTGTGATGAAGCATGAGTAGAATTTGAGACTAGAAAGCATAGATAGCTGGAGGGGGTACTTAGGCATTCTTGTGTATCTAGTTGGCCAAAGAAAAACTGAAATCCAAATAACAACAATTGGATATCCTCGAATGAGAAAACATATGCATACCAACATGCTCACACAATAAAATGTCAAATGAAATGTGGCAAACATGCAAAACCACTCTAGTATCTACCAAGCACTTTGGCGATGACGTAGTCATCTATATATGAGTACATTGACTTAGGAGCGAAGTAAGAATACTTGATCATTGGTCACACTCATCGTTTAAGCACAAGTGGGATTACCACTTTTACATAAAGCATTTAATGTGTTCACATCTTTAAGAGATGCTTTGACTCATGTCTTAGAGTAAATCTCCCCCTTGATGTGATATCCCCCCAAAGTGGGACAAACTAACCTTGGGTTTTATTGTAGAAGACTTCATGTAGGTGATGTAGTAGTGGATGCTCATAGTTGATGAAGATAATCTTTAGTTGGGAGCAATCCTTGTTGTTTCTTACTATTCTCACCCACATGGGTTAGTCCCACACAAGAGACAAATACAAGGATATCTATGGACATTGAGTGAAATGCATATACGATGATGTCTAGTGATTCATTCATCACCTTGTCCCTTGCTTAACTATGAGGGAATGTGTAACTCCTTGAACTATTGCATGAGGTTGAAGTTGATTGCAAATAGTACTTGCCAAAAATAAATATGAGTGAATTTTGTTCGCAGAGTCACCCCTCAAAGAACTTTTCTAGTTCTTCTTCATTGGGAACCATATAAACTTTATGGGGATCCTTGGAGTTGAAGGAACACTTGTTGAGGTAGAGCTTGTAGTAGCATTAGGAACCCACTTGACTATGGCTTTAGACTCGTCTTCATATGTGTCAATCTCTCCTTGAAGCTTGTCCTTGCCCTTGATCTTGTGGTCTTGTGGTGGAAGGTCATCTTGAGCTGTTTTTTCCTTTCGGAGATTATGTTCATACTTCTCCTTTTGGGAAACAAACTTCGGCTTGGGGTATTGACCTTCTTCCCATTCAACTCCATTGGCGTTGAATTAGCCAATGCCTTGGTTCTTCCGGTATCCTCCATGCTTGCGCACAATTTCCTCGAATTGCTTACATCTGTCTATACTTTTGTAGACACCTTTTTCTATAATCCCTTTCAATAGATCATTTTCTTTCTCAAGTGTAACTTGGCTAAGATAATCATTAGTGGAATCAATAGAACTACTAGAAGCAACATCATTGGATTTATCATTTTTATTGTTGCTACTAGATGAAGAACCTTTCTTGCCTTTGTTACTAGTTTGCTTAGTTTTAAATTGTGGAATGAATATGGACAAGAGTAGTCGCTTGGCTAGATAAGAGGAAGTCTTCTTTCAAAGATCGCCATTGATAGCTTTAAGAAATCCATGTTCTTGCTCTATATTGAGCTTGTCGAAGCATAGCTTCTCATGAGATCTTACAATCTCTCTATGATCTTCTAGAGTAGATTCATGGGCTAACTCAAGAGTGTTTAATTCTTTAGTTAGTCGCTCTGATTCCTTATTATTATCATCACACGACTTATCTTGACTAGCATGATTATTATCAAGTTCATTTTGACTAATATCACTAGCTTTGTCAAATAGCAAGTCATCATCTCCAAGTAAGTCATCCACATCACTATTAAATACAATGTATTTGGGGTGTGATAACTTGGGGTCTTTAGCCATGAAGCAAATTCCACTCCCTTCATTTTGTGAATCAAATATGTCATAGGAATTGCAGGAAACGAGTGCAAGTCCGGCAACACCTTGATCTTGACTATAGTCGGAGTCGTAGTGATAGCTTCTCTCGGAGTGCTTTTCGGATTCGGATCTAGAAACCCATTCACCAGCATGAGCTTGATGTCTTTTCTTGTGTAGCTCTTGGTGTACTTTTCCTTCTTCTCCGAGTATTTACTTCTCCGAGAGGGTCTTCGTTCATAACGATCATCTCTACTCCTTCTCTCTCTCCGAGGTGACTCATCTATTGAACTTTTTCTTCTAGGTGACTTTTCTCTTCTTTTGTGTGTGTGGGGGGGGGGCGTGCACTCATTGCAGTAGTGATCGGGCCGTCCACAATTGTAATAGTTCCGGTCACGACTAAATGAACCCTTCCCTTCATATCTTGAGTTGGAGCTTCTCTCTTTGTCTCTACTCTTGTACAATTTGTTGAATTTCTTGACCATGAGGCTTATCCCTTCATCGGTTACAAGGTTGTCACTTGATGTAGCGGGAGTGTTGCTTGAAGCTTCGTAAACACCGCTTGACTTGTTGTGAAGCTCTTGCTTATCTTGAGTGACATCTCATGAGCAACAATCCTTCCGTGAGCTTGAGATCTTTGTAGTTTGGCATCATTTGGATCAATGTCCACACGGTGTCCTACTTCCCATCCAAGGCTCTAAGTATCTTCCCAATGATGAATTTGTTGGTCATCTCATTGA
The DNA here is from genome assembly GCA_022496015.1 of Hordeum marinum. Classification (NCBI taxonomy): domain Eukaryota; kingdom Viridiplantae; phylum Streptophyta; class Magnoliopsida; order Poales; family Poaceae; genus Hordeum; species Hordeum marinum. The sequence goes on from CM039673.1 coordinate 461,864,269, forward strand.
TTCCTAAGTTGGCAGTCTCATTGCTGATGAGATCAAGCCTAAAGTACATTTCGGTGACTCCTTCACCATCATTCATATTGAAATTATCAATTTGACTTTGTAGCACATCCAACTTAAATTCCCTGATGGATACGGTACCTTCGTGCATATCAACAAAAGTATCCCAAATTTCCTTTGCATTCTCAAGACGGCTAATCTTGTTGAATTATTTAGGGCATAGTCCATTGAATAGAATATCACATCCTTGAGCGTTGTATTGTAACATCTTCAATTCTTCCACGGTCGCTTCACGATCTGGTTCCTTTCCATCAAGAATTCACCTTGCAAGCCAACAAAAACAACAACCCAAACGGTGAGGTTATGACTTCATCTTATGCTTCCAAATAGAAAAGTTTGTACCATCAAAATATGAACCTCCATGGTGATAATTTCCCTCACTAGACACCATACTTTCCTAGGTTGCGAAACCAATGCAATGGAGACCAAACTCTGATACCATTTGTAGGATCAAAAGTAGGTCTAGAAGAGGGGTGATTAGACTACTTGACAAAATAAAAACCTAACATTTTCCCAATTTTAGTTCTAGGCAAGTTTTAGTAATTTTTGCAAATCAAGCACACCCTACACATTCATGTATATGCGTATGTTAGCGGAAAGTAAAGATAAGCACATATAATAGAGGATAGGGATAGTAAGATCAAATGCAAGGTTGACACAGATTTTTGGCGTGTTTCCGATAGTGTTGCTATCATATGTCTGCGTTGATGGAGACTTCAACCCATGAAGGGTAACGGCCGCAAGAGTACATGAAGGCCTCCAACCACAAAGGGTCCACGGGGAGCAACTTTGTCTATGCCACCATGGCCTTCGTCCATGGAGGATTAGCCTTACTCGGGGTAGATCTTCAAAAAGTAGGTGATGAGGTCGTTTACTATGGGTAGGGTCACAGGACCGACTTCTAGGCCCACCTATAGCTCATTGGCACCGAAGCTCAAGAAGTAAAGGCGCACTCTGACGCTCCCACATAGTCACTCAGGCTGCTCTGTCATACATTCGATAGCAGAAGCTCAAGAGCCTCGGAGGCGTAGCGTTGAGGGAACCCTAAGAGACGTATGTTTCTGTAATAATCATGCGTTACTAGTAACACCCTAATTAGAGCAGCAGCTTCTGCAATGTTGCCTTAATTGTCATTTATTATGATGCTCAAACGGTGGTGGTGCACTCTATCTAAGCCACCCTAGGGCGCTGTAACCCAGTTCGGACACCTATAATCTTCTATTTCCCCATAAGCAAAGCAAATCAGCCTCCGGGCTCGAGACGTAGGGTCTTTAATACTTCTAAGTGGGGCTTGAACTCGTAAACACCCAAGAAAAATACCTGAGCCATAGCTAGACTTCGCACCTCCATTTGTACCCCTAGTAGTATTTTCAAGCTTATTCCCTCGAGAGTTGGCGCCCACCTTGGGGCTGCACTTCTAGCGAATTCCGGCGCAGGTGGAACTTCCATTTCTTGAGTCACCATGGTGACTCCTACCAGCGAGATCATCTTTGGGTCCCTCAACTTCATCGTCGATGATTCGACGTGGCTGCAGGAAGCCCCGCTGGACATAGACGCATTGCCTGCCCGAGGCGCGGTGCACTTTGCTACGACGAAGTATGTAGTCTTACTCCAACTGTCGTCGACTCCTTATCGACCTACTTCACCGACTCGCGTTGCAGCCTATCATCGGTGCTCTGGGCGTTCGCGGCTGTAGTGCTGGATCAAGCATGCTGTGGCAGCTCATATCGCAACTGAGCAAGCTCCAATGCGCGACTCTGACGAGTCCGTGCCCTGCCTTTTCCCGTCATTGAACGACGATTCCTCCAACGCAGCCGACTGCGAGGGCAGCGGAGATGTCGCTGAAGTCCTGATTGCCGGCCCATCTCGGGACGAGCCTCCACCCGGGTATTCCATAGGAAACACTCACGGACGGGATGGCGACCGCGGCAAGGCTACCTCCGATCGTTACGTTCCCTGACCTACCACTCGGGATCATACAGAGGAGATCCGGTAGAGAAATGATGAGGTACTCCTCACACCCATTGTGGGGACTTCCCAGAGGAGATGGCTCCAGAGGCCACGCGCCAGGCCACTCTGGCGGAGCACGAGCGGTTGGAGCGGCTTAAACGATCACTCGATGAGCATGCCGCAAGGGAGATTGCCAGCTCCAATCGAAGCTGACGTTAGTTGTTCATCAAAGGAGCGGTCGTACACCATCCGGGTGATGTGCACGCCTCCTGAAAATAGCTTTGGAGCAGAACTCCTCAGTCCCATCAGCATATTCACAGCAAGTCTGTTCGGGCAGAAACAGTCCAGTCGGCTCATATCCCACTCAGACCAAGTAAAGACCAACGGACTCCTCCTCATCCGAGAGGTCCGTATGAAGGACGTTGGCATGATGATCGCGACCCCAGCCGGACATCCCCTCCAAGGGGTGGATTATATGGCGTGCGTCATTACAATGGCGGTCGTCATCATGCCAGAGGCCAAGACCGGACCCCCATCCGACAGAGAGGTTATGGAGACAATGGCCATAGACCTCCTCAGTTCAACGCCAGATCCATCATCACCCAACACATGGTGGACCAAAACAGAGACCAGCGAGACCAGACGAGTGGCTGAGGGGCCTCCGGACTTGGCTGTTTTAGCAGATACATTCGGGAGGCTGAGATCCCACCCAACGACCGTCTAGCAAAGGGAATCGGCAAGTTCAATGGTGAGTATAAGCTAGAGACTTGGCTCGAAGACTACCGAGTGGTCGTTCAGATCGGCGGAGGCAACGATTTTGTTGCTATGAAGCACCTTCCGCTCATGTTGGAAGGGTCCGTGCGTGCGTGGCTGAACCAATTGCCAGTGAGGTGCATCTACTACTGGGAAGACTTGGCCCAAGTATTCATCAAGAACTTCGAGGGTACTTACAAGCGCCTAGGTGGCTTGACAGAGCTGCAGCATTGCGTCTAAAAGAACAACGAAACTCTCCGAGAGTACATTCAATGTTGGACCACGTTGCACAACATAGTGGAAAACGTAACTGAGCATCAAGCCGTGTGCGCCTTTAAGGCTGGCACTCGGTATAGAGAGTTGATTCTCAAGTTTGGCCGAGCTGGAGAAATGTCTCTCAGTCGAGCTATGGATATAGCGAACAAGTATGCCAATAGAGAGGAAGGAGACCGCCTCGATAGCGGCAAAGGACGTATCGGTGATGCTCCTTAGTCAGGAGGCAATGCAAGGAAAAAACAGCACCAGCAGAAGCGAAAGGCCGATTCTCCTGCAAAGGCAGAGTTTGCGGCCGTCTCCGGACAGGGCCAAGGCAAATCGAAGCCGAAAAAGAAGAAAAGAGTGGGTTCCCAGGAAGAGTTCCGACTCCAAGCCCGACATACTCAATCAACCTTGCCAAGTTCACACCAAACCAGATGAAGATGGCAACATTGTTTTCCCGAAGCACACCACTTGGGAGTGTCGCCTGCTCAAGTAGGCTATGGGAAAGGAGTCTGCAGAAGACAAGGATGATGCTGATGATAAGGAGCAAGAAACCTAGGTTTCCCACCAGTCGAGAAAGTCCATAAGATGATTTTTAGGAACGTCGAGCGAAAAAGATGGTTGAAGGTAGTCAATCATGAAGTTAACATGGCGGTTCCGACTGCCCCAAAGCATCTCAACTAGACGAAGACTCTGATCACGTTTGACCAATCCGATCATCTGCCCCACATAGCCAACCCCGGGAGGCAGGCGTTGGTCGTCAATCCGTTCGTAAACGGTGTCCGGCTGTGCAAGGTCCTTATAGATGGAGGCAATAGACTCAAATCATTTATGCCAAAACTCGCAAGGCCATGGGCATCCCGATGCCCCAACTAAGCAAGAGCAACATGCATTTCCATGGCATAGTCCCTGGGAAGAAAAGTGAATCACTCGGCTAGACCTATCTGGACGTGGTATTCGGGAAAAACAAAAAAGACTACCGGAAGGAGTGGTTGACATTTTAGGTTGTGGATTTTTGAAGTGCTTATCATGCGATTCTGGGTAGACCTGCTTACGCGCGTTTCATGGACAGGCCATGTTACGTTTACCTCAAGTTGAAGATGCCAGGGGCGAATGGCGTGATCACCATGACTAGTGCTGAGTAGTGTTAGAGGAATGCCTCCGGCAGGGTTCCAAGATTGCCAACGAACAAGTACTAGTGCCAGAACTCAAAGGATACAAGAAGGAGGTGGACACCGCTGATTTTCTTAGGTCGAAACGGCATGCTTCTGAGTTGGCTTTCCAATCGGCCAACGATACCAAGCAAGTCCATGTTCATCCGACTGATCCGAATGTTGCACGAACAAACATTTCCACCCCACTCAGTGAGAAATAGGATGTCGAGCTCATCCAGTTCCTCCATGAGAATTGGGACATCTTCGCATGGAAGCCGTCTAACATGTTCGTTGTTCCCAGGGAGTTGCCTGAGCACTGACTGCGAACTGATCCCAAAGTTAAACCAATCAAAGAGTACTTGCGCCGATCCTCCGTAGAGAAGCGCAAGGCGATTGGTGAAGAAATAGCTTGGCTCCTTGCCTTCGAGTTCATTCGTGAGATATACCACTCTGAGTGGCTTGCGAATGTTTTCTTGGTGCCCAAGAAGGATAAATCACTCTGAATGTGTATTGACTTCAAGCACCTCAATCGGGCATGTCAGAAGGATCATTTCCCTTTACCCCGCATAAACCAAATAGTGGACTCTACTGCCAGATGTGAACGCATGTCGTTCCTGGATGCATACTCTCGGTACCACCAGATTTGTGTGTACCATCCTGATGAAATAAAAACAGCCTTCATCACCCCACTCGGGTGTTTTTGCTACGTCACAATCCCTTTTGGTCTGAATAATGCTCGTGCTACTTTCCAGCGAATGATTCAAAGTGCCTGCAGAAACAGTTGAGTCGGAATGTGGAGGCCTACATGGACGATATTGTGGTGAAATCCAGGAAAGGTTCCGGCCTCCTGGCAGACCAGGCTAAAACCTTTGCCAATTTACGATGCTTTGGAATAAAGTTGAATCCAGCCAAGTGCACATTTGGAGTTCCTGCAGGAAAGCTACTTGGTTTCCTCGTTTCTGAACAAGGGATCGATGCTAACCTAGACAAAATCAGAGCCATCGTACAAATGATGCAGCCAGAGCGCCTACATGATGTGCAGAGGTTGACAGGTTGTCTTGCGGCCCTGAGCCGGTTCATTTCAAGACTTAGTGAAAAAGCTCTCCCACTTTACCAAATGGTGAGGAATTCTGAGAGTTTTGACTGGACTCCCGAAGCACAAGTCGCGTTTGAAGAAGTCAAGGCGTTGCTTTCCACCCAGCCGGTGTTTGCTGCTCTGGGCAGTCGGGAACTACTGCTCGTGTATATTGCAGCTACTAATCAAGTGGTGACCACTGTCCTGGTAGTCGAGCGCGAGGAGCCAAGAAAAACATTCAAGGTCCAATGACCCATCTATTACATCTCAGAAGTTTTGACTCCTTCTAAGCAGAGATAGCCACATTACCAGAAGCTGGTCTATGGTATTTACCTGACTACGAAGAAGGTGGTTCATTATTTTCAAGATCACTCGGTTACAGTTATCAGCAATGCTCCCCTGTCAGAGATCTTACACAATCGAGATGCAGATGGTCGAGTGGCAAAATGGGCAATTGAACTCCTCCCGTCAAAGATCAAGTTTGAAGCTAAGAAGGCAATCAAGTCCCACGCATTGGTCGACTTTATGTCCGAGTGGATTGAGCAAGAGCAACCAACCCCGAGTGTTTTCAAACATTGGACCATGTTCTTTGATGGATCCAAGATACTCAATGGTTCTGGGGATGGCATAGTCCTAGTCTCCCCCAAAGGAGATCAGCTGAACTACGTCCTCCAAATACATTTTGACTCATCAAACAATGAGGCCGAGTATGAAGCACTCCTATATGGACTTTGAATGGCCATTTCACTCGGCGTTCATAGTTTAATGGTCTACGGGGATTCGAACCTCGTTGTTAATCAAGTGATGAAGGAATGTGACATTTGGAGTCTAGCCATGACTGGCTATTGCAACGCAGATAGAAAGCTAGAGAAGAATTTTGAAGGTTTGGAACTACATCACATCTCTCGCGCGAAGAATCAAGCAGCTCATGATTTGGCGAAGATTGGATCAACAAGTGGGGAGTTCCCCAAGGATATATTCCTCGAACATCTGCACGCCCCGACAATTATAGAAGATCCTTTCACAGAGGAGCCCCCACAAGTAGTCGGTCCTTCCAATCCGACTGAGGTTGACGTTCCAGCAGTGGTCGATCTAGTACACGAAATACGGGTAATCACTCCCGAGTGGGCTCAGCCATATTTAGCATATTTGCTCCGGCAAGAACTCACTGAAGACGAAGAAGAAGCCCGCCAGATCGTCCACCTATCTAAATTATTTGAAGTATTGGGAGACTAGTTGTATAAGAAAAGGGCCACAGGGCTCACTCAAAAATGCATCTCTTCGAAAGATGGACTTCAGATCTTGCATGATATTCACTCGGGAACTTGCGGCCACCATGCGTCCTCTCAAACAATGGTTGCTAAGGCTTTCCAAGCAGGTTTTCACTGGCCCCGAGCCAATGAAGCTGCCAAAGAGCTGGTTGATAAGTGTGTTGGAAGTCAATTCTATAAGAACAAGTCTCACAAACCCGCCTCTGCGCTAAAGACGATCCCACTCACTTGGCCATTCGCTGTGTGGGGCCTTGACATAGTTGGGCCCTTGTAGACGGGATCGAGTGGATTCACCCACCTGCTCATGGCTGTCGACAAATTCACTAAGTGGGACGAGGCTAAACCCATCAAGAGTCTTGATGCAGGCACTGTCGACATCTTCATTCAGTAGATTATCTACAGGTTCGGTGTGCCGCAACATCATTATAGATAATGGGAAGAACTTTGGAGCAGAACTCCTCAGTCCCATCAGCATATTCACAGCAAGTCTGTTCGGGCAGAAACAGTCCAGTCGGCTCATATCCCACTCGGACCAAGTAAAGACCAACGGACTCCTCCTCATCCGAGAGGTCCGTATGAAGGACGTTGGCATGATGATCGCGACCCCAGCCGGACACCCCCTCCAAGGGGTGGATTATATGGCGTGCGTCATTACAATGGCGGTCGTCATCATGCCAGAGGCCAAGACCGGAGCCCCATCCGACAGAGAGGTTATGGAGACAATGGCCATAGACCCCCTCAGTTCAACGCCAGATCCATCATCACCCAACACATGGTGGACCGAAACAGAGACCAGCGAGATCGGACGAGTGGCTGAGGAGCCTCCGGACTTGGCTGTTTTAGCAGATACATTCGGGAGGCTGAGATCCCACCCAACGACCGTCTAGCAAAGGGAATCGGCAAGTTCAATGGTGAGTATAAGCTAGAGACTTGGCTCGAAGACTACCGAGTGGTCGTTCAGATTGGCAGAGGCAATGATTTTGTTGCTATGAAGCACCTTCCGCTCATGTTGGAAGGGTCCGTGCGTGCGTGGCTGAACCAATTGCCAGTGAGGTGCATCTACTATTGGGAAGGCTTGGCCCAAGTATTCATCAAGAACTTCGAGGGTACTTACAAGCGCCCATGTGGCTTGACAGAGCTGCAGCATTGCGTCCAAAAGAGCAATGAAACTCTCCGAGAGTACATTCAATGTTGGACCACGTTGCACAACATAGTGGAAAATGTAACTCAGCATCAAGCCGTGTGCGCCTTTAAGGGTGGCACTCGGCATAGAGAGTTGATTCTCAAGTTTGGCCGAGCTGGAGAAATGTCTCTCAGTCGGGCTGTGGATATAGCGAACAAGTATGCCAATAGAGAGGAAGGAGACCGCCTCCATAGCGGCAAAGGACGTATCGGTGATGCTCCTTAGTCAGGAGGCAATGCAAGGAAAAAACAGCACCAGCAGAAGCGAAAGGCCGATTCTCCTACAAAGGCAGAGTTTGCGGCCGTCTCCGGACTGGGCCAAGGCAAATCGAAGCCGAAAAGGAAAAAAAGAGTGGGTTCCCAGGAAGAGTTCCGACTCCAAGCCCGACATACTCGATCAACCTTGCCAAGTTCACACCAAACAAGATGAAGATGGCAACATTGTTTTCCCGAAGCACACCACTTGGGAGTGTCGCCTGCTCAAGTAGGCTATGGGCAAGGAGTCTGCAGAAGACAAGGATGATGCTGATTATAATGAGCAAGAAACCTAGGTTTCCCACCAGTCGAGAAAGTCGATAAGATGATTTTTGCGAACGTCGAGAGAAAAAGATGGTTGAAGGTAGTCAATCATGAAGTTAACATGGCGGTTCCGACTGCCTCAAAGCATCTCAACTAGACGAAGACTCTGATCACGTTTGACCAATCCGATCATCCACCCCACATAGACACCCCCGGGTGGCAGGCATTGGTCGTCAATCCGTTCGTAAATGGTGTCCGGCTGTCCAAGGTCCTTATAGATGGAGGTAATAGACTCAACATCATTTATGCCAAAATGCTCAAGGCCATGGGCGTCCCGATGCCCCAACTAAGCAAGAGCAACATGCATTTCCATGGCATAGTCCCTGGGAAGAAAAGTGAATCACTCGGCTAGACTTATCTGGACGTGGTATTCGGGAAAAACAAAAAAGACTACCGGAAGGAGTGGTTGACATTTTAGGTTGTGGATTTTTGAAGTGCTTATCATGCGATTCTGGGTAGACCTGCTTACGCGCGTTTCATGGACAGACCATGTTACATTTACATCAAGTTGAAGATGCCAGGGGCGAATGGCATGATCACCATGACTAGTGCTGAGTAGTGGTAGAGGAATGCCTCCGGCAGGGTTCCAAGATTGCCAACGAACAAGTACTAGTGGCAGAACTCAAAGGATACAAGAAGGAGGTGGACACTGCTGATTTGCTTAGGTCGAAACGGCATGCTTCTAAGTTGGCTTTCCAATCGGCCAGCGATACCAAGCAAGTCCATGTTCATCCGACTGATCCGAATGTTGCACGAACAAACATTTCCATCCCACTCAATGAGAAATAGGAAGTCGAGCTCATGCAGTTCCTCCATGAGAATTGGGACATCTTCGCACGGAAGCCGTCTGACATGTTCGTTGTTCCCAGGGAGTTGCCTGAGCACTAACTGCGAACTGATCCCAAAGTTAAACCAATCAAAGAGTACTTGCGCCGATCCTCCGTAGAGAAACGCAAGGCATAGTCCTAGTCTCCCCCAAAGGAGATCGGATGAACTACGTCCTCCAAATACATTTTGACTCATCAAACAATGAGGCCGAGTATGAAGCACTCCTATATGGACTTTGAATAGCCATTTCACTCGGCATTCATAGTTTAATGGTCTACGGGGATTCGAATCTCGTTGTTAATCAAGTGATGAAGGAATGTGACATTTGGAGTCTAGCCATGACTGGCTATTGCAACGCAGTTAGAAAGCTAGAGAAGAATTTTGAAGGTTTTGAACTACATCACATCTCTCGCGCGAAGAATCAAGCAGCCGATGATTTGGTGAAGATTGGATCCACAAGTGGGGAGTTCCCCAAGGATATATTCCTCGAACATCTGCATGCCCCTACAATTACCGAAGATCCTTTCATAGAGGAGCCCCCACAAGTAGTCGGTCCTTCAAATCCGACTGAGGTTGACGTTCTAGCAGTGGTCGATCTAGTACACGAAATACTGGTAATCACTCCTAAGTGGGCTCAGCCATATTTAGCATATTTGCTCCGGAAAGAACTCACTGAAGACGAAGAAGAAGCCCACCAGATCGTCCACCTATCTAAATCATTTGAAGTATTGGGAGACTAGTTGTATAAGAAAAGGGCCACAGGGCTCACTCAAAAATGCATCTCTTCGAAAGATGGACTTCAGATCTTGCATGATATTCACTCAGGAACTTGCGGTCACCATGCGTCCTCTTGAACAATGGTTGCTAAGGCTTTCCAAGCAGGTTTTCGCTGCCCCCGAGCCAATGAAGCTGCCAATGAGCTGGTTGATAAGTGTGTTGGAAGTCAGTTCTATAAGAACAAGTCTCACAAACCCGTCTCTGCGCTGAAGACGATCCCACTCACTTGGCCATTCGCCGTGTGGGGCCTTGACATAGTTGGGCCCTTGCATATGGGATCGAGTGGATTCACCCACCTGCTCGTGGCTGTTGACAAATTCACTAAGTGGGACGAGGCTAAACCCATCAAGAGTCTTGATGCAGGCACTGTCGTCATCTTCATTCGGTAGATTATCAACAGGTTCGGTGTGCCGCAACATCATTATAGATAATGGGAAGAACTTTGGAGCAGAACTCCTCAGTCCCATCAGCATATTCACAGCAAGCCTGTTCGGGCAGAAACAGTCCAGTCGTGCAGAAACAGTCCAACCCCATAACTAGGACTAGGACTGTCGTCATCTTCATTCGGTAGATTATCTACAGGTTCGATGTGCCGAACCATCATTATAGATAATGGGAAGAACTTTGACTCAGACGAATTCTGTGAGTTTTGCTTCTCTCAAGGCACTCGGGTCAATTACGGCTCCGTGGATCACCACAGTCAAACGGACAAGAAGAACAAGCAAACGGGATGATCCTCCAAGGATTGAAACCCCGACTCATGAAAGATCTGAAGCATGCTACCGGAGCCTTGGTCGAAGAATTGCCTTCAGTCTTGTGGGGCATTCGGACGAGCCCCAACCATTCTACGCAACACACTCCTTTCTTCATGGTCTATGGGTCGGAAGTTGTGCTCCCATGTGATCTCCAGTATAATTCCCCTCGAGTGGAACAGTGCGACGAAGTTGAAGCTGAAGCAGCACAACAAGGCAGCCTCGACCTCCTGGAGGAAGAAAGGGAGTTATACCTTATCAGATCTTCAGTTTATCAATAGAATCTGAGCCGTTACCATAATAGACAGGTCAGAGGTCGAGCCTTTCAAGAAGGAGATCTGGTTCTCCGATTGGATCAACAGAGACCCCACATGTTGGCGCCTCCGTGGCACGGGCCATATGTCATCTCCAAAGTCCTACACAATGGAGCATACCAATTGTACAACATCAAGGATGATGCAGAAGAACCCCTGACTTGGAAAGCAGATCTGCTCCGCAAGTTCTTGCTACCTCTTGAGCACGCGTTGGTTTTCCCTTGAAGAGGAAAGGGTGATGCAGGAAAGTAGAGAAGTATTTCCATCAGTTGTTGAGAAACGATGTATCAACCCAGTAGGAGGAACAAGCAAGCCACCAACGGTTGCACGAACACAAACAATCAAACTCTTCCACCCAACGCTATAAAGGGGTTGTCAATCCCTTCACGATTATTTGCAAGGATTAGATCTGAAAGAGATAGATGTAAACGAGTGAGGAAAGTAAAACATAAATAAATTGCAGCAAGGTATAGATCTGAAAATATATGATGGAAAATAGACCAGGGGGCATAGGTTTCACTAGAGGCTTCTCTCTTGAAGGCAAATATCATGGTGGGTTAACAAATTACTGTCAAGCAATTGATAGAAAAGCGAATAATCATGTATTTATCCAAGGCAATGCTCATGCATATAGGAATCACGTCCATGACAAGTAGACCAAAACGATTCTGCATCTACTACTATTACTCCACACATCGACCGACTCCTGCCAGCATCTAGAGTATTAATGTCATGAAGAATAGAGTAATGCATTAAGAAAGATGACATGATGTAGAGGGATAAACTCAAGCAATATGATGAAAACCTCATCCTGTTACCCTTGATGGCACCAATACAATACGTGCCAAGCTACCCCTACTATGTCACTAGGTGAGGACACCGCAAGATTGAACCCAAAACCAAGCACTTCTCCCATTGCAAGAATTACAAATCTAGTTGGCCAAACCAAACCAACAACTTGAAGAGACTTGCAAGGATATGAAATCATGCAAATAAGAATTAAGAGGAGATACAAATAAGATTCATGGATAATCTAAACATAAACTCACAATTCATCGGATCTTGACAAACACACCACAAAAGAGGGTCACATCGGATAAATCTCTGAAAGTGCGTTATATAGACTAGAGGGGGGTGAATAGGCGATTTTTACCAATTCATCACTTGAGGAATTTCAACTTTGAGGAATTTGAAATGTGATGAATAACTAGCAGCGGAATAAGTACTCAAGTGCATAGTCTTCATGATGAAATGAAACGTGCACAAATAGTAAGTAGCGTGATACAGGATAAGCAGTGATAAACAAGGTAACTTGAAGAATTTGAGGTGAGGAATTTGTGAAAGTCTTCAGTCAAATTCTTCAAATAGTAACAATCAATTTCATCAAAAGGTATATGAGGAATATAGGGGTTGAGGAAATAGAACTAGATCGCTCGATGAAGACAATGGTTTGATGACCCAGTTCCAACTACTATGACAGTCGTACGTCTGGTTTGGAGCAGCCTGGTATTTAAACCAGAGGACACACAGTCCCAGGACAAATAGTCCTTACCGTATTCTCCTTGAGCTAAGAGCACACAGTCCTCGCCTAATACTCGTGTTAAGTTTTCAGGGTAGACTTCCAAAACCCTCACAAACTGGTCACTCAGAGATCCACAATTTACTGCTGGATGCTCTAGACCAAGGTCACTTCGTGATCCCCAATCGAGTTCAGGAGCACTGGACCATGACGCCTAACCGTCTGGAGGATGCACAGTCCTCAAAGGTAACAAGCGTCGGATCCACACAGGAATTTCTTCAGTGATGCTCAATCACTATGCGTTTGGTGGTTTGGTTGTGGTTTTTCCTCACTGATGATTTTCTCTCAAAGTCCTCGGAGGATGGGTTGCTCTCAAATGACAAGTGTCAGTTCTCTCTCGGAGCAGCCAACCAACTAGTGGTTGTGGGGGTGGCTATTTATAGCTAGGGTGCAACCTGACACGATAAGACATAAATGCCCCCAATAATATGACCGTTATGTGGATAAGAATGATTGGGGGCAGCTGGCGCTAAGCACAGCAACGGTCGGAATTTAAAACTATGAAAGTCCTCAGGCTTATCATGTTCCTCACCTGTAGGCAATTCGCAGTGTCGAAATCCTAACTCCTTAGTTAGATCAATTTCCTCAGAGACCAGAAGAACTTCGTCTCTGTCACTGAAGAACTTGTCTGAACCGTAAGAGATTTCCAAAGGCGTCACTCGAGGATTGTATATGTGGAGGATTTTGGAGTTGAGCATCAGTTGGAAATTTTCCTTAGTATTACCTCGGCCCCCTTTAATAGTACGGTGTTTCCTATGACTCAAATAAAGGAAATAAAACTACGAAAACAAAAGTCTTCACGCTTCATATTCCTCGTTCATATTTTCAAGGTCACACCAACTTCTTCATTTTCAAAGTCTTCACAAAGTCTTCACCAAAGTCTTCACAAAGTCTTCAGTTGAAGACATACAATTTTAGGGGTCAAAAATCTCTGGATATATCAAACTCCTCGTCGACTTATAGAGCCTGTGTACACTCACAAACACATTAGTGCCTTAACCTATAAGTCTTCAATACACCAAAATCACTACGGGGCACTAGATGCACTAACAATCTCCCCCTTTTTGGTGATTGATGACAAATAGGTTAAGTTTTCAACGGGGATAAACATCTGAAGTGAAAGTATAGAGTTTGAGGAATTTGATTGCAAGATATAGAAGAACTCACCCCCTGAAGATGTGCATATTTGAGGAATTTTCTTTGGACTGCAAATGCACATGGCAGGTTAAGACAAGGAGAACTCCCCCTATATCTTGCAATTCATACATGCATTTGATCATATGATATGAAGAATTTAAAATGCGTGACGAAAATTGTGTCTGACGAAATTCAGCATGTATGCATTAAGGTACTTGAGGAAATAAACATGCGAGGAAATAGTTGAAAAGTGTCACACCACCATCGGACTTAAGTTTACAACTCAACCAACAAAAGTTTCAGAAGAGCGACAGTTGTAACTTAAACAAAAATAGCGCATATATAGAGACCCGCTTGAAGACTAACTCAAATTTTCTCCCCCTTAGTCATCGAAGACCAAAAGGGACGAAAAAGTGAGGACTAACGCCCCTTTGAAGAATTTCATCGTGTTGGCGAGGAAGGAGCGCCAGCGTTGTCGGGGTCGTTTGTCAATCTAGTGTCTGCCACAGTGTCGTCAATGTCTTCATCCTCATCACGCTCTCGAGATAAAGAATATGAACTTGTGACCATCAGAGGAACTTGGACTTTCTTGAATTTCTTCTGTGGTCAACAAGCCCAGTCAAGATGTTCTTCAAGATCCAGCTCATTCAGTTCTTCAGAAGACTTTAGGTGAGACAGTATGGCCCAAGTGCGGTTGAGGTTTTCATGTGCATAGTAGTGATTCCTCTTCACAGTGTTCTATGTCAGAGTCATGTTCTGCACAATGTAGCCAAGTTGACGCTTCACCCACTTGTGATTGCGATCGACCTTCTGATGAAGAGTTATTAGGAGCTCGTGATCAGTCATCACGCGAGGGGAAGACTCCTAAGGTTTGTGCACGGAGGCCTTTGCATCGGAGTCCTGAGTCACAGTGTCATCATTGGTGGAGAAGGAAGCAGCTTTGTGAAACTGTCCATCCAATGGACGAGTTCCTTCATCAATGAAAGCCTTGCATTTTCCTTCCACTGAGTCAATTGTGCTCTTGATGACTTTGATTGGAGTCAGGAAGCCAAAGTGGTTCTAGAAATCAGCATTGAAGGGAACTAAGGACTTTGCCCTGAAGAATTGCATGATCCAAGGCGCATAGGGCTTTTGTTCAATGGAGCTAAAGCAGCACTGACCAATGTCCTCATGAACAAGTCGTGCAAGTCGATGGGAATCCCATGAATGATGTTGAGGGGCATATTCTTCATGACTCCCTCCACTTCTTCTTCTTCAGAATTGTGGCCCTTTTCAGGACATTGAGTGTTTGTGAGTATGTGGTAGACGGTCCTGGGCACATATAGCAAATCCTTCACAAGGAAGGTCTTCTGTTGAGGCTTTCCAGGAGGCAATGTCTTCATCAGCACTTGCATCAACTGATTCAGAAGTGCAGGCTCATCAAACAGTCTGTTAGCTTCATGTGAGGGAATTGGAACTTGTACACACTAATGCAATTCACAAGCTTGAGCAGTGAACTGTGTTGATCCTCCCATCCAGTCCAAAACCCAGGAGTTGATGTCTGAAGCATTTCCACTGATATGCAGTGTGGCATAGAACTGAAGGATGATTTCCTCATTCCAGTCGCAGATGTCGATGCAGAAAGGAAGAATGCCTGCATCGTGAAGAACTTGGAGCACCGGTGTGAACGATGGAAGTGTTTCCATGTCCGCATGAGGAATTTGGTGGTGCTCGAAGACTTTCTTCTTCTCGAACAAGACAGATGCATAGTAGTTGAGCTGAGTTGCCATCCAGAATCTGCTATGACCAGCCCTTGCAGAGTCATAAGGATTTGGACATGTGAAGAACATGTGCTCATTGAAGAAATTGCTCTTGACGAATTTGGGGCGCGATGAGCTTTTGAATGGCATCCTTGGCTTCGGTTAAAGATTTGGCTTGAAGCATCCCTTGATCTCCTTTGGCATGGGAGGAACTTGAACAATCTGGAGGGCTAGTTCCTTAGTTACGGGTGGAGCAGCAAAGTCATCAGCTGTTGCAGCTGCAATTTCTTCAGGGACTTGGGTGGTCTGATCGGCAAATTCTTCATGTATTTCTTTAGTTGGAGCAGGTGACTGAGGAATCTTTGTCGGAGGAGTAGCCATTGGTGAATTTGGGTGTGCTGATTCCCAATATTCATCATTGATGACAGGCATTGTGTTGCCAATGTCTATGTCCTCATCAATTTCTTCAAATTCAACCTCTTTAGTAGTGAACTGAGGCTGGGGCGATGATACCTTTGGAGTTGAAGCAATGTCTTCAACTTCAATTTCTTCATCAATCTGCTCTGTCGAAGCAGCAGAATGACCTTCATCTTCTTCATTTGGGATGACATAGTCAACCCCAAATGGTACAAGTTCATAGGTAGGTGCAGAGGAAATTGGTGTACCATCAATGGGTCTAGTTGAAGAACTTTGCATAATCTTGAACTTCTTCAAAGTTGACGATTCCGTATTGGATGCTTTTCTCTTCAGAGTCTTCTCCTCTGCAGCTTTAGCTTCTCCAGGCATGACTGATGCAGTCGCCCTGGTGGGTTTAGATTCTTTGGGCACAGTAAAAGCTTCAGCTGGCCTTTTAGTTTCTTCAGGCACAGCAGTGATAGTTGTCCTGGCATGGTCATTAGTGGTCTGAGTTTCCTCAGCAGCACTAGTCGTTGCTTCTGATGTAGAAGCATTCTCATTAGCAGTGACATCGGGCTGAGCAGTTTCATCAGCAGCCTGAGGAAGTTCATCAAACTGAGGATCTTGTGGTTGCGATCAAGCTGCAACCCTAGTGTTGTGATCCTTCACAACAGCTTGAGCAGCCCTGACGAATCTCACATTGGTGCCCTTCCATTCAGCATCATACCTTTCTTGATCCTCAGAAAGGATGCGAATTTTAGACTGAACTATGACGAGTTGATTTGGTGTCAAGTTCATCACATTGTCTCCTAAAAACTTTTCTTTCCGAACCTTGTTCCTCTTAGCTCTCAGAGCTTGTTCTCTCTTCCATTTTTCTTCAGAGATGAAGTGAGTGAGGACATGATCCACACCAAGAGGCAGATTTAGTGAAGAAAGTGGGGTGTTTGGATCTTCATGCCATATATCGATGAAGTTGAGGATCATCTTGGGATCCAGCATGAGAGGAACGGAGCTGCCCTTGGCTTTTGCAGCCTTCTGCTGACTTTGCCTGATGATTTCCTCCAATTCTCCATCATCATCTTCATCATCATCATCCTCAGATCCTGAGGGTATGGTTACCACAGCCTTGCTTGAGTGAGGACTTGGTGTTTGACCTCGTCCAGCAGTTTTCTTCAGCTTCAACACTGTAGGGCTAGTTGAAGACTTTGCTGTAGTAGAAGGGCTTGTCAGTATCTTTGGAACTTTTGTGAATCCCTTAGTCCTCTTACATGATGCCAGATGCACTGGGGTTGAGGACTTTGCAGCTGCTGGTAAGGTCTGAGCAGCAACAGTACCAGCATCTGAGACCTTTGAGGTTGAGGCCTTTGGACTTGACAAATCTGCTACGATGGTTTTGAGGCTGAAGAACTTGTTTTCACAGTAGATTTATTCATCATTGATTTCTTAGGAGCACTTGCAGAGGCTCCGACAGAGGCAGCAGCAGCAGAATCTTCATTGAATTTCTTCACTGCCTCTTTGGCTTTCCTTGCCAGCTTGGCTTGCTGCTTCTCCCACATATGAGGAAAGTCCTCACCAGTCTTGAGGCTAGTGGGTTCAGCAATTTGACTTTGAGCCAGAGGAGGCATGCTGCAAGGAGGTTTCACAGCGAATTTCATTATGTATTTAGGAGTGAAAAAACGATATTCCTTCCATTCCCTTGCCCATCTCCTCTCAATTTTCTGCAGGCGAATTTTTCTCTGCTTGGTCATTTCTTTGCCATAAGTTTCTTCATTTGGTGTGCAGTATTCCTCATACAAATCATCTAGAATCTCAAAAGCAGTGTGCACATCTGGCTTCTTTCCACCATTCTGAGGTTTCTTTCCGTCAGCCATTTTCTTCACCTGAGGAATTTCAACTCTTGAGGACTCTGAAAAAGCACTCAGTTTTTCCTCAAGGAACACTGCAAATGAGTTAAGTTGATGAGAATCTAGTGATTCATCAGCAGACATGTTGTACCTGTGAGCAGAGTATAGGTGCGAGGAATTACAAGAGGTCATATGCGTTCTCGGAAATTTTTAAATAGAATAGGTGAGGAATTTGACCATGGGTGTCTTGAGGAATTTCACTAAGTGTTCTTTGTCTTAGGTTCCAGAGTTGTGCAAATTTTGAGGATTCACACAATTGAGGAATCTTGAAGAAAAACATTACTTAGGGAAAATCATCAAGTATATGAAGATGTAAGGTGCTTTTAGAATAAGATTCATGGAGAATAAACACCTTCTGAGGAATATGAAGAGCATTTGATGATCAAACAGGGGCAGTAAAAATAAATTTTATTTACCCTAGTGAAGAACACGACGAACTGAGAGATGAGATTGGGAAGTTCGTCAGTTCAGATCTCTCACGCCCTAGCTTGGCAGAGGGAGACAGCTACAGCGAAGTGGGATGAAGACTTCCGCGGCCGATGTGAGTACGGCGACAACGAGGTCGAGGCAGTGAAGCTCTTCCACACCGGCATCGTTGACTTTAACGGCGGCGCTAGGTTGGAGCTCAGGAGAGAGTAGAGATGAGGAGTAACCGAGCACTGTTTAAGGAGAGGGGGTATTTATAGTGGAAATAAAAACCAATCCGCCCGAAGTTTTTTTGGACAGGATTGTCCCTGACCCTTGCTCTCCATGCGACAGTAGTCACCCACGTTCTGAGTAGTGGAGATTATTGGGGATCATGGGTTATCCGGTCGTGGGAATCGGAACCGTTTGAGCGGGAACCACTGAAAATTTTGATAGTGAAAATTTCAAAGTTTTCGTTCGCAAATTCTTCAGCTATCAAGGACACAGTGAAGACTTTGAACAAGATTCAAAGTAGAACGCATATGAAGAATTTTGAACGGACTGGGTTGAGTTTAGCATAGAGGGGAAAGGGTCCGATCACATTCACTTAGATGAAAATCATCTTGAATAATTTAGCAATAAGTGAATGTTGTTGAGGACATTGAAAACTCAAATATATATATATATAGTCAATGAAGAACATGAGTTTCATAGTTTGAAGAATTTGAAAAGTTGAGGAATTTGAAAATTGAGGAATTTGAAGAATTTGAAGAATTGGAAAAATGACGAAAAAATCAATTTTGAAGAATTTCAACTTTGGTTGGTGGCGTGACCCACCGTATAAGAATGATGATTTCAAACACCGCATACAATTGTCGTAGGGTTCTGAGAATCAAATTCTTCATTAATTTCTTTACACCTAGAGGGTTATTCTTCATTGATTGAAGAAAAATGTTACTTCGTGTGTTGCAGATCTAAGTCATCAATTTTGCATAAGTGTTAGGATGTATGTCCTTTTTCAAAGAACATTCGAAGATTCTAAGATGTTTAGCTCACACCGTAACTTGCAAAATCTCTTTTCATCCAAGGGCTTTGTGAAGATATCGGCTAGTTGTTCTTCAGTGGGGATGTGGTCGATGGAGATGTCACCCTTGAGTACATGATCTTGAAGAAAGTGATGATGAATCTGGATGTGCTTGGTCTTGGAGTGCTGAACTGGGTTGTAAGCAATCTTGATGGCACTCTCATTGTCGCAGTAGAGAGGCACATTCTTCAACTTGATGTTGTAGTCCTTGAGGGTTTGCTTCATCCATAGTAGCTGAGCTCAACATGAGCTAGCAGCAATGTACTCAGCTTCAGCAGTAGAGAGTGAGACGCAGTTCTGCTTCTTCAAGGACCAACAGACTAAGGATCGTCCAAGGAAATGACATGTGCCTGAGGTTGACTTGTGATCCACACGATCTCCAGCATAGTCAGTATCAGAGTATCCGACGAGGTGAAGATTTGACCCCTTGGGATACCATAATCCAAGTGTTGGTGTGTGAGCTAAGTATCGAAGAATATGTTTCACAGCCTTATGGTGTGATTCCTTCGGTGTTGCTTGAAATCGGGCATACATGCAAACACTCAGCATAATATCAGGCCTAAATGCACATAGATACAATAATGAACCAATCATGGAGCGGTATACCTTCTGATCGAAATCTTTACCATTTTCATCAGTGCAGAGGTGGCCTTTTGAAGGCATTGGAGTTTTGACGCCTTTGCAATCTTGCATGTTGAATTTACTCAGAACATCTTTGAGGTATTTCTCTTGCGAGATGAAGATGTCGTCTTCTTGCTGACGAATTTGAAGACCTAGGAAGAATTTCAACTCTCCCATCATAGACATTCGATATTCTTCACTCATCATATAGGCAAATTCATCACTGTAACGTTTGTTAGTACAACCAAAGATAATATCGTCTACATATATTTGGCACATGAACAGTTCGTTGTCATAGGATTTTGTGAAAAGAGTTGGGTCGAGTGAACCGGGTTTGAAGCCTTTCTTCATGAGGAATTCCTTCAGAGTGTCGTACCACGCCCGAGGGGCCTGCTTGAGGCCATAGAGGGCCTTGTTGAGTCTGAAGACTTTGTCAGGATGCTTAGGGTCTTCAAAACCTGGGGGTTGAGCAACATATACTTCTTCCTCAAGCTTACCATTGAGGAATGCACTTTTCACATCCATTTGATATAATATGATATTATGATAGTTAGCATAAGCAAGCAATATGCGAATAGCTTCAAGTCTAGAAACAGGTGCAAACGTTTCATCAAAGACAATTCCTTCAACCTGTGTGTAGCATTGAGCTACAAGACGAGCCTTATTCCTCACCACAAGGCCATTTTCATCTTGCTTGTTGCGGTAGATCCACTTGGTACCTATGATATTATGCTTGTGAGGATCTGGCCGCTTGACAAGTTCCCACACGTTGTTGAGCTTGAATTGATGCAATTCCTCTTGTATAGCTTGAATCCACTCAGGCTCCTTGAATGCTTCATCAACTTTGGTGGGCTCTATGATAGAGACAAAGGCAAAGTGACCACAAAAGTTAGTTAAATGTGAAGATTTTGAGCGAGTGAGGGGACCTGGTGCATTGATGTCATCGATGATTTTGTCAATCTGCACTTCATTTGCAACTCTTGGATGAGTAGGTCGATGTGGCTAAGGATTTTCATCAGCACCATTTTTTCAGGTGTATCAACATGAAAGTCTTCATTCATTGGAATGACTTCCTAAGTGGGTATGATATCTTCAGTTGCCTTCAGCTTAATGGATTCCTCAGGAGACTGTTCATCTAACACAGAAGGCAGGTGCTCTCTTTGCGAGCCATCAGTTTCATCGAACCGCATAATCTACAGTTGAAGACTCTGTAGGTGTGCAAGTCCTTTCCGTAACCAAGCATAAAACCTTCATGTGCTTTCGGTGTAAACATAGAGCTGTGGTGAGGATCTCTAATCCAGCATTTTGCACCGAAGACTTTGAGATAACTTACATTGGGTTTCTTGCCAGTCATAAGTTCATACGAAGTCTTCCTGAAGAATTTGCGAAGATATACCCTGTTGATGATGTGGCATGCAGTATCAATTGCCTCGGGCCTGAAGCGATGAGGAGTCTTGTATTCATCAAGCATGGTGCGAGCCATCTCAACAAGAATCATGTTTTTGCGCTCCACGACGCCATTCTGCTGAGGAGTATAAGGAGCAGATAACTCATGAGTAATACCAAGTTCATCAAGATATTCATCATGATTAGAGTTCTTGAACTCAGTCCCATTATCACTCCTAATATGCTTGATTTTGACGCCGAAGTTGGTTGAGGCCCTTGAAGCAAATCGTCTTAAGACATCCTGCACTTCATTTTTGTAGAGAATAATATGCACCCAAGTGTAACAAGAGTAATCATCAACAATGAAAAAGCCATATAAACTTGAAGAATCTTTTAGTATGGAGTAATGAGTGGGGCCAAAGAGATCCATGTGAAGCAATTCAAAGGGTCGAGTCATGGTCATGATTGTCTTCAAGGGATGCTTGGATCTGGTCATCTTCCTAGATTCACATGCACCGCAGAGGTGGTCCTTGAGGAATTTGACACTCTCAATGCCAATGACGTCCTTTTTCTTCACGAGCGTGTGCAAGTTACACATACCCGCATGTCCAAGTCGACGATGCCACAACCAGCCTTCTGAAGACTTTGCAATTAAGCATGTGGCAGGCTGAGGACCTATAGAGAAATCAACAATATACAAGTCTCCTATCCTAAAGCCTTCGAAGACTTTGGAATTATCAGATTCCATGATGACAACACAACGATATTTTCCAAATATGACAATCATATCAACATCACAAAGCATTCAGGCAGACAAAAGGTTGAACCCAAGGATTCTAAAGCATCACCTTATCCATGGTTCTGTCCTTTGAGATAGCAACCTTACCAAGTCCCAATACCTTACTTTTTCCTTTGTCTGTGTAGGTGATATGCTTCAGAGGAGATGGAGTGAGTGGCAATTTCATCACTAGATTCTTGTCACCAGTCATGTGGTTTGTGCATCCACTATCGAGAACCCACTCAGTAGCTTTTGGAGTATCATCTTGCAGATGAATTAGTACCACTTACGAACTCATATGCTTCAAAGTGAAGAATATGACATCAATTTCATCAGACAGAATTTCATCACACAAGATAGTAAGCAAGTAGTGTGAGGATGTGAGAAATGAAGAATTCATTTCCGCATGGTTAGCTTGCGTCCTTTCAAGCATTTCCTCAAGTCTCTAGCAAATTCATTTGATGTTCAATTTCATCTGGAGACCTAACCCTGCATAAGATATTAGTTCAATTTCTTCACCACCCACATCTGGAGGGGTGGCAAATAGTTCATGATTCTGCAAGCACCATATGAGAAGGGAGGCATTGAAGCAAGTGCGCTTCATTTCATAGGGCGAGGGTTAGAGTACTCAAATGAATAAGCAGAGAAATTCTTCGAGGACTTATGAACATAATGGTTTGAAGAATAATGCACATATTCATAACTCTTAGGTTTTCCCTACGAAACAGAGGCATTAGCACGAGAATGATATTTTTGACCATTTGAGGAATTTGGTCCAAGTGAGGAATTTGATCTGGGATCCCTATTCTTCATGAGTGGTGTCGTGAGGACATTCACTCGAAGATTTTGTAGGTGACTCTTGGGAACCCAGATTTTCTTCATAGGAGAGCCATTCCTGCAGTTAGTTCCAACAAATCTAGCAAATACTTCACCTTTCTGATTTTTGAAGAATTTGTAGTTGGAGTCAAGTGACTCATCAGAAGAATATGAAGTATCACAAGTAAAGCCAAATAAAGTGGATGGATCTATAGGAGGTCCTTTCGCAGCGACCCATGAGGTTTTGGGGTACTGCTCAGGTGTCCAGTAGGATCCATCAGCGTTGAGTTTCCTCACAAAGGTAATACCCTCTTTCCTAGGGTTCCTGTTCCGAATCTGCTTTTTGAGGAAATCGCAAAGGGTTTGATGCCCTTTGAGACTTTTGTACATGCCTGTAACATACAATTCCTTCAACCTTGCATTGTTGTCAGTGATACTTGTGGTATCCTTAGATGAGGAATTTGAGACCACTGGAACAGTTGATGAATTTGCAGCAATAGAAGCATTTCAGCATTCAGGTGAAGAATTAGCAATTTCACGTTCGATGCATTTCAAACAAGATGGAACAAATTCTTCCTGAGTGGTACTGATCCGTTGAGCCAGTAAGGAATCATTTTCCTTTTGGAGATCCGCATGTGGCACCCTCAGTTTCTCAAGATCTTGCTTTCTTTGAAGAAATTCATAAGAAAGCTTCTTATGATCGGCTAAGAGGTCGTTATGATGACTCTGAAGGTTATCATACTTTGTCTAAAGACTTTTGAGATCATCAGACAGAGTTTGAGTCTGATCCACTTCATTGTTCAATAGATCATTGCTTTTTTCTAGCATTTTCTGAAGCTTTTCAAGTGAACTTAGTTGCTTTGTGGCAATTTTAACAATTTTAGCATAGCTAGGTTTCACAAATTCATTAGATTCACCTTCACTTGATACAGAAGAGGAATGATGTTTGTGTACCTTTGATCCTTTTGCCATGAACCAATAGGTGGGAGCATAATCATCATTGCTGACATCACAGTCGTTGAAGTAGTCAGATTCTTCATCGTTGAAGATGGACTTGCTGACGAAAGCAGTAGCGAGAGCAAGGCTAGCGACACTAGATTCTGATTCCTCCTTGGATTGTTCCTCTTCTTCATATTCTTCAGATTCTTCCTCAGAATCCATTTCCTTGCCGTTGAATGCTCGAGCCTTTCTGGAGCCATTCTTCTTGTGCTTTGAGGACTTTGAAGATGAGGACTTTGCAGATGAGAACTTTGAAGATTTCTTATTTTTCTTCGAGTCATCAGAACTATCATCCTTGTATTTCTTCTTCTTCTTTGCATCTTTTTCCCAGAGAGGACAGTCAGAGATAAAGTGACCAGGCTTCTTGCAACGATGACATGTTATTTTCTTGTAGTCTTCTGAGGAATCTGATTTCCTCAAGCCACTTTTTGATGACTTTCCAAATCCATCTCTCCTTCAGAACTTCTGAAATTTCCTCATGAGCATTGCCAGTTCCGGACTTAGTTCTTCAGGATCACCAAGGCTGTTGTCTGAATCTTCTTCTTCGAATCAGGAAATTGCTTTTGCCTTCAGAGCACGAGTTCTTCCATAGCTTGGCCCGTAGAGATCTCTCTTCTCAGCTTGTTGGAATTCATGAGTATTGAGTCTCTCAAGAATATCAGCAGGATCAAGTGACTTGTAGTCTCCACGTTCTTGAATCATCAAAGCCAGAGTATCGAATGAGGAGTCAAGAGATCTTAGCAGTTTCTTCACTACTTCATGGTTAGTGATATCGATGGCACCCAGTGCTTGAAGCTCATTGGAGATATCAGTGAGACGATCAAAAGTTTGTCGAACATTTTCATTGTTAAGTCTCTTGAAGCGGTTGAAGAGATTGCGAAGAACATCAACACGAGAGTCATGTTAAGTGGAAACACCTTTGTTGACTTTGGACAGCCTATCCCAGATAAGCTTAGTAGTCTCCAAAGCACTCACTCTGCCATACTGACCTTTACTCAGATGGCCACAGATGATATTCTTCGCTTGAGAGTCAAGTTGCTTGAATCTCTTCACATCGTCAGTAGTAATAGTGGAAGTGACAGAGGGCACACCATTTTCCACAACATACCAGAGATCGTTGTCAATAGCTTCAAGGTGCATACGCATCTTGTTCTTCCAGTAGGGGTAGTCCATCCCATTGAAGGTAGGACACCCAGCGGAAATCTTGATCATACCTGCAGTCGACATAACTAGAACTCCAGGTGGTTAAACCAAAATCACACAGAGCGAGGGAGTACCTGCTCTGATACCAATTGAAAGTGCGTTATATCGACTAGAGGGGGGTGAATAGGTGATTTTTACAAATTCATCACTTGAGGAATTTCAACTTTGAGGAATTTGAAATCTGATGAATAACTAGCAGTGGAATAAGTACTAAAGTGCCTGACGAACATAGTAACAGCATAGTATTCATGATGAAATGAAACATGCACAAATAGTAAGTAGCGTGATACAGGATAAGCAGTGATGAACAAGGTAACTTGAAGAATTTGTGGTCAGGAATTTGTGAAAGTCTTCAGTCAAATTCTTCAAACAGTAATAATCAATTTCATCAACATGTATATGAGGAATAGAGGGGTTGAGGAAATAGAACCAGATAGCTCGATGAAGACAATGGTTCGATGACCCAGGTACAACTGCTGTGACAGTCATACGTCTAGTTTGGAGCGGCCTGGTATTTAAACCAGAGGACACACAGTCCCAGGACACACAGTCCTTACCGTATTATCCTTGAGCTAAGGGCACACAGTCCTCGCCCAACACTCGTGGTAACTCTTTAGGGTAGACTTCCAAAACCCTCACAAACTGGTCACTCGGTGATCCACAATTTTCTGCTGGATGCTCTAGACCAAGGTCACTTTGTGATCCCCAATTGACTGCAGGAGCACTAGACCATGATGCCTAACCATCTAGAGGGTGCACAGTCCTCAAAGGTAACAAGCGTTGGATCCACACAGGAATTTCTTCAGTGATGCTCAATCACTATGGGTTTGGTGGTTTGGTTGGGTTTTTTCCTCACTAATGATTTTCTCTCAAAGTCCTTGGAGGATGGGTTGCTCTCAAATGACAAGTATCAGTTTTCTCTCGGAGCAGCCAACCAACTACTGGTTGTGGGGGTGGCTATTTATAGCTAGGGTGCAACCTGACACGATAAAACATAAATGCCCACAATAATATGACCGTTATGTGGATAAGAATCATTGGGGGCAGTTGGCGCTAAGCACAGCAACGGTCGGAATTTCAAACTATGAAAGTCCTTAGGCTTATCATGTTCCTCACTTGTAGGTAATTCGCACTGGCGAAATCCTAACTCCTCACTCAGATCAATTTCCTTAGAGACCAGGAGAACTTCGTCTCTGTCACTGAAGAACTTCTGTGAACCTTTCCAAAGGCTTCACTTGAAGGATTGTATAGGTTGAGGATTTTGGAATTGAGCATTAGTTGGAAATTTTCCTTTGTATTACCTCGCCCCCTTTAACAGTACGGTGTTTCCTATGACTCAAATAAAGGAAATGAAACTACGAAAATAAAAGTCTTCACGCTTCATATTCCTCATTCATATCTTCAAGGGCACACCAACTTCTTCATTTTCAAAGTCTTCACAAAGTCTTCACCAAAGTCTTCGCAAAGTCTTCAGTTGAAGACATACAATTTTAGGGGTCGAAAATCTCCGGATATATCAAACTCCTCATCGACTTATAGAGCCTGTTTACACTCACAAACACATTAGTGCCTTAACCTATAAGTCTTCAATACACCAAAATCACTAAGGGGCACTAGATGCACTAATAATATCCATGAAGATCATGAAGAACATGGTATTGAAGATCAAAGAGAGAGAAGAAGCCATCTAGCTACTAGCTGTGGACCCGTAGGTCTGTGGTGGACTACTCATGCATCATAAGAGGGGCAATGGAGTTGATGTAGATGCCCTGTGTGACCGGAACCCCCTCTGGTAGATTACCGGAAAAGGCTCCAAGATTGGATCTCTCGAGAACGGAGGCTTCCGGTGGTGGAAAAGTATTTGCGTGGCTCTTTTCGATGTTGGGGGAATATTTGGGTATTTATAGGCGAGAGAAAAAGGTTAGGAGACCTGCCAGGGTGCGACAAGCCTGCTAGGCGCGGCCAGGGGGCGCGCCTAGGAGGCTTGTGGCGCCCTGGCACCTCCCCTGACGTGCACTCCAAGCTTGATTGACTTGTTTTCTTCCAGAAAAATTCCTTCGGAAGGTTTTATTCCGTTTGGACTCCGTTTAATATCCCATATCTTCAAAACTCAAAAACAGGGGAAAACAAAAACTTGCACTTGGCTCTACATTAATAGGTTAGTCCCAAAAACAATATAAATAACATATTAATGCATATAAACATACAAAATAGATAATATAATACCATGCCATCATCAAAAGTTATAGATACATTGGAGACTATCAGCATCCCCAAGCTTAATTCCTGCTCGTCCTCGAATAGGTAAATGATAAAAAACAGAATTTTTGATATAGAGTGCTACCTAACATATTTATCCATGTGATATTCTTTATTGTGGCATGAATATTCCGATCCGTAAGACTCAAAACAAAAGCTTAATATTGATATAGAAACAATAACATTTCAAGCATAGTACCAAAGCAATTGTATCTCTTCAAAATATAATGGCAAAAGAAAGTTATCAGTACAATATTATACGGTCTGGCCATGCTCCATCTTCGTGACACAAAGTATTTATATCATGCACAATGCCGATGGAAAGTCAAGCAATTGTTTTCACACCTTTATTTTCTCAAACTTTTTCAACTCTCACGTAAGACATGAGCGCGAACCATGGATATACCACTATAGGTGGAATAGAATATGGTGGAAGTTGTCAAGGAAAGGGAGAAGATAGTCTCACATCAACTAGGCGTATCAATGGGCTATGGAGATGCCCATCAATAGATATCAATGTGAGTGAGTAGGGATTGCCATGCAAAGGATGCACTAGAGCTATAAGTGTATGAAAGCTCAAAAGGAAACTAAGTGGACGTGCAGCATGAAGAAAAATTCCACTAGCTATATGAAAGTGACAAAATAGGAGACTCTCTATCAATGAAGAGCATGGTGCTACTTTGAAGCACAAGTGTGGAAAAAGGAAGTAGCAATGTCCCTTCTCTCTTTTCTCTCATTTTTTTGTGTGGGCATCTAAGGCCTCTTTTATTCATTTTCTTATTTGGGCTTCGCTGGCCTCTTTTATTTTTTCATAAAGTCTGGAATCTCATCCCCACTTGTGAGGGAATCATAGCTTCCATCATCCTTTCATAACATGGGACATGATCTATTAAGGATAATCATCACACTTTATTTACTTACAACTCAAAAGAAAATTTCAACTCGATACCTATGACAAAATATGACTCTATATGCAATATGAAAGTGATGGTGCAAGTCATAAAAGGAAACGGTGGAAGTTGCATGGCAATATATCTCGGAATGGCTATGGAAATGCCATAATAGGTAGGTATGGTGGCTCTTTTGAGGAAATATATATGGTGGCTATTCTGAGGAAGGTATATGGTGGCTGTTTTGAGGAAGGTGTTTGTTGCACCAGCGAAAGTTGTGCGGTACTAGAGAGGCTAGCAAAAGTGGAAGGGTGAGAGTGCGTATAATTTATGGACTCAACATTAGTCATAAAGAACTCACATACTTATTGAAAAAGTCTATTAGTAATTGAAGCAAAGTATTAAACGCATGCTCTTGGGGGGAGGTTGGTAGGAGTTAACCATCGCGTGCCCCTGACCCTCACACAAAAGTCGACAATCTATAAACAAGTATTTTTACCATACATGCATAACGGTTCACCATACATAACGGTTCACCATACATGCATGCTACAAGAATCACAAGCCTTTACACAAGTATTTTTACCAAATCAAAATTTACTTCCTAACATGTCTCTTAATATTACCATCTTTATATCTCAAAACTTTATGCAAGCAATCAAACTTCTCATAAATACTCAATGCACTTAATATGGAAGTTTTTATTATATCCCTTTTGGAGCCTATCATATTAGGACTAAATTCATAACCTAGACCAATAACCTTGCTGTTTTGGAAACTCTCAAAATAATATAAGTGAGGTACGAGAGTTCAAGTATTTCTATAAAACGCAACACCACCATGCTCTAAAAGATATAAGTGAAGCACATAGAGCAAAATTGCCGAACTCAAAAGATATAAGTGAAGCACATAGAGTATTCTAATAAATTCATGATTCAGCGTGTCTCTCTCAAAAGATTTGTGCATCAAGGATGATTGTGTCAAACTAAAAATCAAAGACTCATATCATACAATACGCTCCAAGCAAAACACATATCGTGTGGTGAATAAAAATATAGCCTCAAGTAAATTTACCAATGAATTGAAGACGAAAGAGGGGATGCCTTCCGGGGCATCCCCAAGCTTAAGCTCTTTGTCATCCTTGAATATGAATTGGGTTTCTTTGGGCATCCCCAATCTTAGGCTCTTTCCACTCCTTATTCCATAGTCCATCAAATCTTTACCCAAAACTTGAAAACTTCACAACACAAAGCTTAACAGAAAACTCGTGAGATCCGTTAGTATAAAAAAAAATCACCACTTTAGGTACTGTTGTGAACTTATTCTTTATTTATATTTGTGTTATACCTACTGTAATATAACTTCTCCATGGCTCATACCACATGATACAACCCATAGATTCATCAAAATAGGCAAACAACTCAAAGAAAAGAAAATCTGTCAAAAACAGAACAGTCTGTAGAAATCTGAAAACTTTGTATACTTCTGTAACTCAAAACATTATGAAAAATTATTAAAACCTGGGGAATTTATATATCAATGTGGTGTAAAACTTCAAGATCAATTCGACTCATGTAAAAAATATAAAATTCGTCGTCTGAGCGCAAAAGTTTCTGTTTTTCAGCAAGATCAGATCAACAACTACCATAGATCACCCCAAAGGTTTTACTTGGCTCCAACACAAACAAAAACACCAAAACACAATTACTACAAAATTAATAATGTGGTAAACACTCAAAAACAGCACACAAAAATAAAATTGGGTTGCCTCCCAATAAACGCTATAGTTCAACGCCCTTAGTTAGGCAAAACGCAATAGATCTAGGTATTTTCATCTTTGGTATGCAATCCAAAAGTAGCTCTCATAATAGATTCATAAGACAATCTTATTTTATTTCTAGGAAAGTGTTACATATCTTTTCTTAATGTAAATTGGAATCTAATGTTTCCTTCTTTCATGTCAATAATTGGACAAATAGTTCTAAGGAAAGGTCTACCAAGAATAATCGGACATGTAGGATTGCAATCTATATCAACAACAATGAAATCTATGGCCACATAATTCCTATTTGAAACAACAATAACATAATTAATACTTACCATAGGTTTATTAATAGCTGAATCCTAAAGATGCAAATTTAGAGAGCAATCATCAAGATCATGGTAACCTAGCACATCACATAAAGTTTTCGAAATCGTTGAAACACTAGAACCCAAATCACACAAAGCATGGCACCCATAGTCTTTGATTTTAATATTACTTTTAGGTTCCCACTCATCATTAATCTTTCTAGGAATAGAAACTTCTATCTCAAGTTTTTCTTCAAAATATTTCAACATAGGATCAACTATATGTTTAGTAAAAGTCTTATTTTGACTATAAGCATGAGGAGAATTCATCATGGATTGAAACAAGGAAATACAATCAATAAAAGAGCAACTATCATAATTAAAGTCCTTGAAATCCAAAAGAGTGGGTTCATTGCTATTTAAAGTTGTGACCTCTTCAATCCCACTTTTTTCAATCTTAGCATTAATATATATGGACTCCGAATCATTGGGACGCCTTTTAAATAAAGTTGACTTATCTCCAGTCCCATCATTATCAAGATTTACATTGGAAAACAAAGATTCAATAGGAGTCAAACCAATCACTTTAAGATCTTCATCATTATTATCACGAGAAAATACTTTTTCAAGTCATTCACTCTTAGCACGTATTCTAGCGGTTCTTTCCATACTTTCATCAATATATTGTAAAGACTCATTAATATCATGCTTGGGTGGAGTAGATTTAACTTCAAATAATCATCTCAAGATAAATTATGTCAACGTTCCTAGCCAAATCATCAATCTTAAGAACTTTTTCTTCAATAGAAACATTAAAAACTTTTTGCGAACCAATAAAATCTTTAACAATATTCTCAAGATCAGAGGGCATATTATTATAATTTCCATAAGAATTGTTGTAGGAATTACCACAATTATTAGAGTAATTGCTAGGAAATGGCCTAGGGTTGAAATTCCTTCTATACGCATTGTTACCAAAATTGTTCCTACCAACAAAATTCACATCCATAGATTCATTATTATTTCCAATCAAAGAAGACAAAGGCATATCATTAGGATCAATAGGAGAACTCTTACTAGCAAACAATTTCATTAATTCATCCATCTTTTCACTCAAAGTATTTATTTCTTCAATACCATGCACCTTTTTACTAGTAGGAGATCTTTCGGTATGCCATTGAGAGTAGTTTGTCATGATATTATCTAGGAGTTTAGTAGCTTCTCCTAACGCGATTTCCATAAAAGTACCACCCGTGGAGGAATCTAAAAGATTTCTAGATACAAAATTCAATCCCGCATAGAAAATTTGTAAAATCATCCATAAACTCAAAGCATGTACGGGACAATTCCTAATCATTAATTTCATCCTCTCCCAAGATTGTGCAACATGATCATGATCAAGTTGCTTAAAATTTATTATATCGTTCCTAAGGGAGATGATCTTAGCGGGCGGAAAGTACATGGAAATAAAAGCATATTTACACTTATTCCATGAATCAATACTATTTTTATGCAAAGATGAAAAGCAAGTTTTAGCACGATCTCATAGCGAGACGGAAATAGGTTCAATTTAACAATATCATTATCCAAATCTTTCTTCTTTTGCAAATCACACAACTCAATGAAATCATTTAGATGGGATGCGGCATCTTCACTAGGAAAGCCAGAAAATTGTTCTTTCATAACAAGATTTATCAAGGCGGCATTGATTTCATAAGATTCCGCACTAGTGGCGGGAGCAATAGGAGTACTAATAAAATCATTATTATTAGTATTGGAAAAATCACACAACTTAGTATTCTCAGACATCTTGACAAAGCAAGCAAACGAAAGGCAAACGGAAGAAGGGCAAACAAAAGGGCAAATCTTTTTGGTATTTTCTTAAAATCGTTTTAGAAGCGGGGGAGAGAAAAACGAGAGGCAAATGGCAAATAATTTAAATGCAAGAGATGAGTTTGTGATGGGTACTTGGTAGGCTTGATGTGTATCCTCCCCGACAACGGCGCCCGAAATCCTTCTTGCTACCTCTTGAGCATGCGTTGGTTTTCCCTTGAAGAGGAAAGGGTGATGTAGCGAAGTAGATAAGTATTTCCCTCGGTTGTTGAGAACCAAGGTATCAATACAGTAGGAGGAACAAGCAAGTCACCAATGGTTGCACCTACACAAACAATCAAACTCTTGCACCCAATGCTATAAAGGGGTTGTCAATACATTCACGATTATTTGCAAGGGTTAGATCTGAAAGAGATAGATGTAAATGAGTGCGGAAAGTAAAAGATAAATAAATTGCTGCAAGGTATAGATCTAAAAATATATGATGGAAAACAGACCCGGGGGTCATAGGTTTCACTAGAGGCTTCTCTCTTGAAGGCAAATATCATGGTGGGTAAACAAATTACTCTCAAGCAATTGATAGAAAAGCGAATAATCATGTAGTTATCCAAGGAAATGATCATGCATATTGGCATCACGTCCGTGTCAAGTAGACCGAAACGATTCTGCATCTACTACTATTACTCCACACATCGACCGACTCATGCCTGCATCTATAGTTTTAAGTTCATGAAAAACAGAGTAACGCATTAAGAAAGATGACATGATGTCGAGGGATAAACTCAAGCAATATGATGAAAACCCCATCTTGTTACCCTTGATGGCAACAATACAATACGTGCTCTCTCTACTCCTACTAGCTCACTTGGTGAGGACACTGCAAGATTGAACCCAAAACCAAGCACTTCTCCCATTGCAAGAATTACCAATCTAGTTGGCCAAACCAAACCAATAACTCAAAGAGACTTGCAAGGATATGAAATCATGCAAATAAGAATTCAAAGGAGATTCAACTAAGATTCATGGAAAATCTGAACACAAACTCACAATTCATCGGATCTTGACAAACACACCACAAAAGAGGATTACATCGGATAGATCTCCATGAAGATCATGAAGAACATGGTATTGAAGATCAAAGATAGAGAAGAAGCCATCTAGCTACTAGCTATGGACCCGTAGGTCTGTGGTGGACAAATCATGCGTCATCGAAGGGGCAATGGAATTGATGTAGATGCCCTCCATGATCGAAACCCCTCCGACAGATTACTGGAAAAGGCTACAAGATTGGATCTCTTGAGAACGGAGGCTTCCGGTGGCATAAAAGTATTTGTGTGGCTCTTTTCGATGTTGGGGGAATATTTGGGTATTTATAGGTGAGAGAATAGGGTTAGGAGACCTGCCAGGGAGCGACAAGCCTGCTAGGCGCGACCACGGGGGGTGCGCCTAGCAGGCTTGTGGCTCCCTGGCACCTCCCATGACGTGCACTCCAAGCTTGATCGACTTGTTTCCTTCCAGAAAAATTCCTTCTGAAGGTTTTATTCCGTTTGGAATCCTTTTAATATCCCATATCTGCAAAACTCAAAAAAAAGGAAAAAATAGAAACTGGCACTTGGCTCTAGATTAATAGATTAGTCCCCAAAATAATATAAAATAGCATATTAAAGCATATAAAACATCCAAAACAGATAATATAATAGCATGCCATCATCAAAAATTATAGATACGTTGGAGATGTATCAGTTCTACACGTAGAACGTGACGAATGTAAATTAAGACTTTCGTAATAAACACGAGGGGTCTCGATGAATAAAGCTTTGTTTCATTGTACCTTGTTGAAATTTGGCTACCACCCCGAGTTGGTGTAAAATGCAAAACACTTAGCTGCAAACCTAATTTTGCCTAAGTACAAACTACTCTGAGTGAAGGTCTTACCAACACTCGAGGGCTTAGCTGCGACTACACGTCGCCCAAGTTGACAAACTACTCCTAGTGAAGGTCTTCCCAACACTTGGGAGCTTAGTCGCGACTCTGCATTGCCTAAGTTAGCGAACTTTTCGAGTGGGACATTATCCACACTCGATTGTCAAGATGAACAAAACCATCATTGTTCATCTAGATAACAAACTACCCCGGGTGAAGATCTTACCAACACTTGGGGGGCTTAGTCGCGACTCCGCATGGCCTAAGTTAGAGAACTTCTCGAGTGGGGCATTCTCCACACTCGATTATCAAGACGAACATGACCATCATTGTTCATCTAGATGACAAACTACTCCGAGTGAGGGCCTCGCCTGCACTCGGGGGCTTAGTTGTGACTCCGTGTCACCTAAGTTAGCAAACTACTCCGAGTGAAGGTCTTACCAACACTCGGGGGCTTAGCCATGACTCTGCGTTGCCTAAGTTAAAAAACCATTCGGGTGGGACATCCTCCACACTCGACTGTCAAGATGAACAGGACAATCATTGTTCATCTAAGGACAAACTACTTTGAGTGACGGCCTCACCCGCACTCGGGGGCTTAGCTGTGAATGTGTGTCGCCTAAGTTAGCAAACTTCTCCGAGTGAAGGTCTTACCAACACTCGGGGGGTTAGTCGTGACTCCGCGTCGCCTAAGTTAAAAAACCATTCGGGTGGGACATCCTCAACACTCGATTGTCAAGATGAACAGGACAATCATTGTTTATCTCAGGACAATCTACTCCGAGTGAGGGCCTCGCCAGCACTCCGGGGCTTAGCTACAACTCTGAGTCGCCTAAGTTAGCAAACTACTCCGAGTGTAGGTCTTACCAACACTCGAGGGCTTAGCCGCGACTCCGGATCGCCTAAGTTAAAAAAACATTCGGGTGGGACATCCTCCACACTCGACTGTCAAGCTGAATAGGACAATCATTATTCATCTAAGTGTTGGAAATATGCCCTAGAGGCAATAATAAAATGGTTATTATTGTATTTCCTTGTTCATGATAATTGTCTATTGTTCATGCTATAATTGTGTTAACCGGAAACCATAATACATGTGTGAATACATAGACCACAACATGTCCCTAGTGAGCCTCTAGTTGACTAGCTCGTTGATCAATAGATGGTCACGGTTTCATGGCCATGGACATTGGATGTCGTTGATAACGGGATCACATCATTAGGAGAATGATGTGATGGACAAGACCCAATCCTAAGCATAGCACTAGATCGTGTAGTTCATTTGCTAAAGCTTTTCAATGTCAAGTATCGTTTCCTTAGACCATGAGATTGTGCAACTCCCGGATACCGTAGGAATGCTTTGGGTGTGCCAAACGTCACAACATAACTGGGTGGCTATAAAGGTGCACTACGGGTATCTCCGAAAGTATCTGTTGGGTTGGCACGAATCGAGACTGGGATTTGTCACTCCGTGTGACGGAGAGGTATCTCTGGGCCCACTCGGTAAGACATCATCATAATGAGCTCAATGTGACTAAGGAGTTAGCCACGGGATGATGTATTATAGAACGAGTAAAGAGACTTGCCAGTAACAAGATTGAACAAGGTATGGGGATACCGACGATCGAATCTCGGGCAAGTATCATACCGATAGACAAAGGGAATTGAATACGGGATTGATTGAATCCCCGACATCGTGGTTCATCCGATGAGATCATCGTGGAGTAAGTGGGATCCAACATGGGTATCCAGATCCCGCTGTTGGTTATTGGCCGGAGAAGTGTCTCGGTCATGTCTACGTGTCTCCCGAACCCGTAGGGTCTACACACTTAAGGTTCGATGACGCTAGGGTTATAGGGAAATGGTATACGTGATTACCGAAGGTTGTTCGGAGTCCCGAATGAGATCCCGGACGTCATGAGGAGCTCCGGAATGGTCCGGAGGTAAAGATTGATATATAGGAAGTCCAGTTTTGGTCACCGGAAAGTTTTCGGGCTCATCGGTAGTGTACCGGGAGTGTCTGGAGGGTGCCGGAGGACCCCCGAGAGGGGTGTGACGACCAAAGGACCTCATGGGCCCTTAGAGGAGGTGTGCCAGCCCATATTGGGTCGGCCAAGACCATCTATGTGGGGCCATGTGGCTGTAGATAAGGAGATAAGGCAAAAGGGGTTTAAAAGGAGGAGATCCACCTCCCTTGTGGGGGGTGGACTCTGCCTTTAATTCGGCCGACCCTTTCCTCTTTGGAGTAGAGGCCAAGCCAGCCCTCCACGTCCCTCCTCCTATATATACTTGAGGTTTTGGATGCTTTGAGATAGGATTTGATCTCTCTCTCTCACGGCGAAGCCCTACCTCTCTTCTTCCTCCTCCGCAGCGCTTAGGCGAAGCCCTGTCGGAATACCTTGCTACTCCACCACCACCACGCCGTCGTGCTGCTGTTGGAGACCTTCCCCAACCTCTCCTTCCTCCTTGCTGGATCAAGGTGTTGGAGACGTCACCGGGCTGCACGTGTGT
Organism: Hordeum marinum; assembly: GCA_022496015.1. NCBI lineage: Eukaryota > Viridiplantae > Streptophyta > Magnoliopsida > Poales > Poaceae > Hordeum > Hordeum marinum. The sequence continues at coordinate 461,900,752 of CM039673.1, forward strand.
TGAACGCGGAGGTGTCGTCCGTTCGGCACTTGATCGGATCTACCGCGATCTGAATCGCTGCGAGTACGACTCCATCAACCGCGTTCTTGTAACGCTTCCGCTTAGCGATCTTCAAAGGTATGAAGATGCAATCTCTCCCCTCTTGTTGCTGGTTTCTCCATAGATAGATCTTGGTGAACGTAGGAAAATTTTGATTTACTACTACGTCTCCCAACAGTGGCATCATGAGCTAGGTCTATGCGTAGAATCTATGCACGAGTAGAACACAAAGCAGTTGTGGGCGTCGATTTTGTTAATATGCTTTCCGTTACTAGTCTTATCTTGATTCGACGGTATTGTGGGATGAAGCGGCCCGGACCAACCTTACACGTATGCTTACGTGAGACCGGTTCCACCGCCTGACATGCACTAGTTGCATAAGGTGGCTAGCGGGTGTCTGTCTCTCCCACCTTAGTCGGATTGGATTCGATGAAAAGGGTCCTTATGAAGGGTAAATAGCAATTGGCATATCACGTTGTGGTTTTGACGTAGGTAAGAAACGTTCTTGCTAGAAACCTATAGCAACCACGTAAAAACTTGCAACTACAAATTAGAGGACGTCTAACTTGTTTTTGCAGCATATGCCGTGTGATGTGATATGGCCAACAGGATGTGATGTGATGCATTGTGATGTATGAGATTGATCATGTTCTTGTAATAGGGTTCACGACTTGCACGTCGATGACTATGACAACCGGCAGGAGCCATAGGAGTTGTCTTATACTATTGTATGACCTGCGTGTCAATCATAAACGCCATGTAATTACTTTACTTTATTGCTAAACGTTAGCTGTAGTAGTAGAAGTAATATTTGGCGAGACAACTTCATGAAGACACAATGATGGAGATCATGATGATGGAGATCATGGTGTCGTGCTGGTGACAGTGATGATCATGGTGCCCCGAAGATGGAGATCAAAGGAGCAAGATGATATTGGCCATATCATGTCACTATATTGATTGCATGTGATGTTTATCATGTTTACATATTATTTGCATAGAACGACGGTAGTAAATAAGATGATCTCTCAATAAAATTTCAAGAAAGGTGTTCACCCTAACTGTGCACCGTTGCTAAGGATCGTCGTTCCGAAGCACCACGTGATGATCGGGTGTGATAGGTTCTAACGTTCGCATACAACGGGTGTAAGCCAGATTTACACATGCGAAACACTTAGGTTGACTTGACGAGCCTAGCATGTACAGACATGGCCTCGGAACACGGAGGACCGAAAGGTCGAACATGAGTCGTATAGAAGATACGATCAACATAGAGATGTTCACCATGGATGACTAGTCCGTCTCACGTGATGATCGGACACGGGCTAGTTGACATGGATCATGTATCACTTGGAAGACTAGAGAGATGTCTATCTAAGTGGGAGTTCATTAATAATTTGATTAAATGAACTTAATTATCATGAACTTAGTCTAAAAATGTCCTTGCAAATTATGTCGTAGATAGCTCACGCTGTAGCTCCCCAGTTTTATTGATACAATCCTAGAGAAAAGTAAGTTGAAAGTTGATGGTAGCAATAATGCGGACTGGGTCCGTGATCTGAGGATTGTCCTCATTGTTGCACAGAAAGCTTATGTTTTTATGTACCGCTAACTGCATCACTCCCTCAAGCGTTGTCTGTAGATGTTGTGAACATATGACAAGCACTTTTTGGTGACTACGTGATAGTTCAATGCGTCATGCATTATGGCTTAGAATTGAGGCTCCAAAACGTTTTGAACGTCACGGAACATATGAGATGTTCTAGGAGCTGAGATTGTGATCTCAGGCTCGTGCCTATGTTGAGAGGTATGAGACCTCCAACAAGATTCTTTGTCTGCAAGATAAAGGAGAATAGCTCAATCGCTGAGCGTGTGCTCAGATTGTCTGGGTGCTACAATCACTTGAATCAAGTGGGAGTTAATCTTCCAGATGAGATAGTGATTAATGCAGTTCTCCAAGTCACTGCCACCAAGCTACTAGAGCTTCGTGATGAACTATAACATGCCAGGGATGGATAAGATGATCCCTGAGTTGTTCGTGATGTTTGACACCACGAAGGTAGAAATCAAGAAGGAGCATCAAGTGTTGATGGTTAAGTGAAACCACTAGTTTCAAAAGGGGCAAGGGCAAGAACGGAAAACTTCAGGAATGGCAAGCCAGTTGTTGCTCTAGTGAAGAAACCCAAGGTTGAGCCCGAACCCGAGACTAAGTGCTTCTATTATGAGGAGAATGTTCGCTGAAGCGGAAAACCCCTAGATGCTTGGTAGATAAGAAGGCTGGTAATGTCAATGGAAGTATATTTGATATACGTGTTAGTGATGTGTGCCTTGCTGGTACTCCTAGTAGCACCTGGGTATTGGATACCGGTTCGGTTGCTAAGTGTTAGCAACTCGAAATAAAAGCTATGGAGTAAATGGAGACTAGCTAGGTGAAAGGTGACGATGTGTGTTGGAAGTATTTCCAAGATTGATGTGATCACCATCGCACGCTCTCTCTACCTTCAGGATTTGTGATAAACCTAAATAAATATTATTTGGTGTTTGCGTTGAGCAAGAACGTGATTAGATCATGATTAGTGCGATACGGTTATTCATATAAGTTAGAGAATAATGGTTATTCTGTTTACATGGATAATGCCTTCAATGGTCATGCACCCACTCGAAATGGTTTATCGAATCATGATCGTAGTAGTACACATATTCACAACATTGGTACCAAAAGATACAAAGTTAATAATGATAGTACCACATGCTTGTGGCACTGCCACGTAATGTCATATTGGTATAAATCGCATGAAGAAACTCCATGATGATGGATTTTTTTTTGACTCACTCGATTTCGAATCGGTTGAGACATGCGAGCCATGCCTCTTGGGCAAGATGACTGAGACCCCGTCATCCAATATGATGGAGCGGGCAAGTGGCTTATTGGAATTAATACATGTTGATGTATGTGGTCCAATGAGTGTTGAAACACACAGTGGATATCGTTGTTTTTCTTTACCTTCACTGATGATTTGAGTAAATATGGGGATATTTACTTAATGAAACACGAATCTGAAATGTTTGAAAGGTTCAAGGAGTTTCAGAGTGAAGTAAAAGATCATCGTGACAAGAAGATAAATGTCTATGATATGATCATGGAGGTGAATATCTAAGTTACGAGTTTGGTATGCAATTTTAGACAATCTGGAAATTGTTTCACAGCTCACGCCTCCTGGAACACCATAGTGTGATGGTGTGTTCGAACGTCGTAGTCGTGCTCTATTGGATATAGTGAGTACTATGATGTCTCTTATCGTTTTACCACTATCGTTATGGGGTTATGCATTAAAGACAAATCCATTCACTTTAACAGGGCACCATCTAAGTCTGTTGAGATGACACCGTGAGAATTATGGTTTGACAGAAGCCTAAGCTGTCATTTCTTAATGTTTGGAGCTGCGACGCTTATGTGAAAATGGGTTTTTCACCTAGCGAGCTCGAACCCAAAGCAGACAAATGCATCTTCATAGAATACCCTAATGAGACATTGGGTATACCTTCTATCTCAGATCCAAGCGCAAAAGGTGTTTGTTGCTAAGAACAGGTCCTTTCTTGAGAAAGAGTTTCTCTCGAAAGAATTGAGTGGGAGGAAGATAGAACTTGATGAGGTTGTTGAACCTTTGTTTCAACCAGAGAATAGCGCAACACAGAAAGATGTTTCTGTAGAGCCTACTCAGTTGAAAAGGAAGTTAATGATGATGATCATGAAGCTTCGGATCAAGTCACTATCGAACCTCGTAGGTCGACAAGGACGCGTACTGCTCCTGAGTAGTACGACAACCCTGTCTTGGAAATCATGTTGTTGGACAACGATGAACCTACGAACTATGGAGAAGCGATGGTGGGCCCGGATTCCAACAAATGGCTAGGAGCCATGAAATCCGAGAAAGGATCCATGTATGAAAACCAAGTATGGACTTTGGTAGACTTGCCTGTTGAATGGCGGGTCATTGAGTACAAATGGACCTTTGAGATAAACATAGACGCTAATGGTGAAATGTCACCGTTTATAAAGCTCGACTTGTCGCAAAGAAGTTTCCGCCAAGTTCAAGGAGTTGACTGCAATGAGATTGTCTCATCTGTAGTGATGCTAAAAGTCTATTAAAATTTTGTTAGCAGTTGCTGCATTTTTCGATTATGAAATCTGGCAGATGGATGACAAAACAAGGTTTCCGTAATGGTTTCTGTGAGGAAGAGTTGTATGTGATACAACCAGAAGGTTTTGTCAATCCTAAGGATGCTAATAATATGCAAACTCCAGCGATCCTTCTATGGACTGGAGCAAGCATCTCGGAGTTGGAATATATGCTTTGATGAGGTGATCAAAGTGTTTAAGTTTATACAAAGTTTATGAGAAACTTGTATTTGCAAGAAAGTGAGTGGGAGCACTATGGAATTTCTTATAAGAATATGTAGTTGACATATTATTGATCGGAAATGATGTAGAATTTCTGGAAGAGCATGAAGGGTTGTTTGAAAAGTTTTTTTTTTCAAAGGAAGACCCAGATAAAGCTACTATTTTATTGAGCATCAAGATCTATAGGGATAGATCTATTCGCTTGATAAGTTTTTTCGACGAAGACATACCTTGACAAGTTTTTGAAGGAGTTCAAAATAGATGGGTCAAAGAAGGAGTTCTTAACTGTATTGTAAGGTGTGAAATTGAGTAAGACTCAATACCCGACCACAGCAGAAGATAAAGAAGAGATGAGTGTCATCTCCTATGCTTTAGCCATAGGCTCTATATAGTATGCCATGCTGTGTACCGCACCTGTGTGTGCCTTGCCATGAGTCTGTCAAGGGGTACAAGAGTAATCCAAGAGTGGATCACTGGACAGCGGTCAAAGTTAGCCTTAGTAACTTGAGAACTAAGGAAATATTTCTCGATTATGGAGGTGATAAAGAGTTCATCGTAAAGTGTTACGATGATGCAAGCTTTAAAACCAATCCGGATGACTCTTAGTAGAAATCCAGCTACGTATAGTGGAGCAGCCATTTGGAATAGCTCCAAGTGGAGCATGGGAGTAGTATCTACAAATATGACATGGAAAGTTTGCAAGGTACACACGGATCTAAATGTCGCAGACCCGTTGACTAAAAACCTCTTTCACGAGCAGAACATGAACAAACCCCAGAACTTATTGGGTGTTAATCACATGATGATATGATCATATGGTGATGTAAGTGTTAATCACATGGTGATGTGAACTAGATTATTGACTCTAGTGCAAGTGGGAGACTGTTGGAAATATGCCCTAGAGGCAATAATAAAATGGTTATTATTGTATTTCCTTGTTCATGATAATTGTCTATTGTTCATGCTATAATTGTGTTAACCGGAAACCATAATACATGTGTGAATACATAGACCACAACATGTCCCTAGTGAGCCTCTAGTTGACTAGCTCGTTGATCAATAGATGGTCACAGTTTCATGGCCATGGACATTGGATGTCGTTGATAACGGGATCACATCATTAGGAGAATGATGTGATGGACAAGACCCAATCCTAAGCATAGCACTAGATCGTGTAGTTCATTTGCTAAAGCTTTTCAATGTCAAGTATCGTTTCCTTAGACCATGAGATTGTGCAACTCCCGGATACCGTAGGAATGCTTTGGGTGTGCCAAACGTCACAACGTAACTGGGTGGCTATAAAGGTGCACTATGGGTATCTCCGAAAGTATCTGTTGGGTTGGCACGAATCGAGACTGGGATTTGTCACTCCGTGTGACGGAGAGGTATCTCTGGGCCCACTCGGTAAGACATCATCATAATGAGCTCAATGTGACTAAGGAGTTAGCCACGGGATGGTGTATTACGAAACGAGTAAAGAGACTTGCCAGTAACGAGATTGAACAAGGTATGGGGATACCGACGATCGAATCTCGGGCAAGTATCATACCGATAGACAAAGGGAATTGAATACGGGATTGATTGAATCCCCGACATCATGGTTCATACGATGAGATCATCGTGGAGTACGTGGGAGCCAACATGGGTATCCAGATCCCGCTGTTGGTTATTGGCCGGAGAAGTGTCTCGGTCATGTCTACGTGTCTCCCAAACCCGTAGGGTCTACACACTTAAGGTTCGATGACGCTAGGGTTATAGGGAAATGGTATACGTGATTACCGAAGGTTGTTCGGAGTCCCGGATGAGATCCCGGACGTCACGAGGAGCTCCAGAATGGTCCGGAGGTAAAGATTGATATATAGGAAGTCCAGTTTTGGTCACCGGAAAGTTTTCGGGGCTCATCGGTAGTGTACCGGGAGTGTCGGGAGGGTGCCGGAGGACCCCCGAGAGGGGTGTGACGACCAAAGGACCTCATGGGCCCTTAGAGGAGGTGTGCCAGCCCATACTGGGTCGGCCAAGACCATCTATGTGGGCCCATGTGGCTGGAGATAAGGAGATAAGGCAAAAGGGATTTAAAAGGAGGAGATCCACCTCCCTTGTGGGAGGTGGACTCTCCCTTTAATTCGGCCGACCCTTTCCTCTTTGGAGTAGAGGCCAAGCCAGCCCTCCACGTCCCTCCTCCTATATATACTTGAGGTTTTGGATGTTTTGAGATAGGATTTGATCTCTCTCTCACGGCGAAGCCCTACCTCTCTTCTTCCTCCTCCGCAGCGCTTAGGCGAAGCCCTGTCGGAATACCTTGCTACTCCACCACCACCACGCCGTCGTGCTGCTGTTGGAGACCTTCCCCAACCTCTCCTTCCTCCTTGCTGGATCAAGGTGTTGGAGACGTCACCGGGCTGCACGTGTGTTGAATGCGGAGGTGCCGTCCGTTCGGCACTTGATCGGATCTACCGCGATCTGAATCGCTGCGAGTACGACTCCATCAACCGCGTTCTTGTAACGCTTCTGCTTAGCGATCTTCAAAGGTATTAAGATGCAATCTCTCACCTCTCGTTGCTGGTTTCTCCATAGATAGATCTTGCTGAACGTAGGAAAATTTTGATTTACTACTACGTCTCCCAACACTAAGGACAAACTACTCCGAGTGAGGGCCTCGCCCGCACTCGGGGGCTTAGCTGTGACTCCGTGTCACCTAAGTTAGCAAACTTCTCTAAGTGTAGGTATTAAAAACACTCGAGGGGGCTTAACCGTGACTCCGCATGGCTTAAGTTAGAAAATTTCTCGAGTGGGACATTCTCCACACTCGACTGTCAAGATGCATAGGACCATAATTGCTCATCTATGGACAAAACATCTCCGAGTGAAGGTCTGCCTACACTCGGGGACTTAGCTATGACCCTACGTCGCCTAAGTTAAAATTCATGTGAAGTGCAGGCATCATACACATTCAAGTGTGATGCACTCAAAATATCAAGTTAAGATAAGGCAGATGAGAACTGCATCTCTCAAAGCGTAAGTACGGACGATAGGAGCCTCAGGCTCATTTAAAAGTCTTACAGATACTACTTGACATTCCGAGGCAAATATTTAAAGAAGTCTTTGGCCCGGCGATCACTCGGGGTTAGGCACTGTTTCAAGGAACGTGTCCAAGTCAAGGCTTTCCGCGATTCGGGTGGATGCCTCCATTAACATCTCCATGAAATCTTCAACCCTGGCATGCTTCCGATTGGTGACCTCCAAGGACTTCAATTTCTACTCGTCCACTCCCTTTTCATGGACCCATACTAGTGAGAGAGCAATGTCAGCTCCGGCTCGGGCTGGTGATTTCTTCCACATCTTCACTCGGTGTTGGACGCCTCTCGGGTTAGAATGGACTGCAGGCTCTTGGAGGGTTCTTTGCTGGAGAAGTGCTCCTTTTCGATGTCCATGATGCCAAGACGGAGCCGCCTGATATATGAAACTGCTTCGTCGATGCGTTCTTCTAGTCAGAGAAAGGCCATGGCCGCACTATCCTTGAGCATCTCTCGAGGCGGATCCAGCTCCTTCTCGATCTTCTTAGTCTCCTCGGTAATGTCAAAGCAGAATTCTAAGTTCAACCAAATAGAAAGAGGAATCAAAGTCAAGAAAACTTCATTCGGTCATTAAAAAATACACATGGGTCATTCGGGGAGGCTTACCTTTGAGTTTTTCATTCACGATGTCACCAAACTCATCGACGAACCGCTCCAACTCAGCCGTCTTGGCAGTGATATGTTCAAAATTGGTCTTCCACTCGATGAGTTCCTCCTCGGTCTTCTTCATGGCGGCTTCAAGGGTCTTCTTCTCTTCTCCCAGCTTCCCGACTATCTTCAGCTTCTCCTCGGCCTCCTTGGCCTTCCGACTGGCCTCCTTCTGAGCTTCTACCAGCTCGTGTCCTTCTTCTCAAGGGTAATCTTCACAGCTACTAAATAAACATTATTCTTCAGTATCTCGACAAGGTTACGATTTTCTCCACGAAGATCTGTTGAATTGGATTCAGTTGGAGAGGGAGAAAGAACAATGAAACGGCAGTCGGGCAGGAAGAACTATACCTTCCAACGCATTCTTCTCCTGCTCCAATCGGCCGTTCTTGGCTTTCTCGGCGTCTAAGTCAAGCCGTAGGGTCAACACTTCCTCCTTCAGGGCGTTGTAGTGCCTTTCGAGCTCACAAACAGAGTACAAGCAATAAATGGAGAGAAAAATTTCAGTCACACAAGACATATGATTCGTTAGTCGGATATGATATTCAAATCATTCGGTCAGACTTCAAAACTCTAAGACTCCCGTCGACTGCTCCAGTCGACAACAGCCTCGGGGACTACGCCCACTGGGTGCGCTCATCGTGCCCCCACTTGAAAATTTAAGTTCAAGATATTTCTTAGCTATTAGACTACCGCCGACTGCTTCAGTCGACAGCAGTCTCGGGGACTACACCCAGTGGGTGCGCTCAGAGCACCCCCACTGGAAAGTCAACACCCGGTAGGTGTGCCCAGATGCGAAACCACTTGGAATTTAAAATAATGACAGACCAACCAAGACACCAAATGAGGAAGGTACATACGAGAGTACTTACTCAGACGTTCTTCTACAGCGCCGCGCTCGCATCATATGCCATCTCCAGCTTATCGCACATTAGCTCCATCTGGATCAATGCTTTCTTGCTCGCTCTCGTCTGGTCCTCTCGGACATGGTGTAGCGAGATGATGTCGGTCTCACGGGGAATTGGCGTAAGAGACGACGTGTCTATTCCGAGTGCGACTCCAGTGCTCGAGCTGGTCCCCTGTGATGTCGCTAAGGCACCAGCAAGAGATGGCTCCGGCATGACACCCTTCATACTTGCAGCATGATTTGGTGGATCAGCTTTGTCAATCACATCAATGTCGATCACATCCGTCGGAGCTACAAGTGTTCAAATGTCATTCGGATGTAAGGAAGTGTACAAACAACATTCAGAAAGAATTAAGAAGAAAAATCAAAGCATGAACAAGGAAAGTCTCAGAGTTTACCCTTAGAAGATGTCGCATCTACTTCAGATCGCTCCTTCTCCAGAGTATGAGGTTCAGGCAAACTAGTTGAAGTATCGTCACTGTAAAGGAAACATTTGGATTTTTCAAATACACTCGGATAAGCTCTAACAACAACATTTGGGGAAAACTCTTACGCTAAAGAAACCGAGATGGTCATCTTGATTTTCGAATTGAGAACCGCCTTCCGGGGCTTCGCTGCAATAACCTTGGCTTGCTTCATGGCCTTCTTGGGCGACGATACCAGCTTCGCACGACCATGCTTCGTACTACGGGTTGAGGGAGCATTGGTAGTCGGCTTGACAACACTTGGCTTCGGTTCACCGCCAGCAACCCCCGGGTCATGGCATGACTTGGAGCGGAACTCGGGCACACCGCCTTCCGAACGTGAGGACTCCATGTCGCAGCTCTCATCCGAGTCCTCTTCGTCATCTTCATCTTCGTCGTCGCCATCTTCTTCTTCTTCCCCCACTTCGGTCAAATCTTCCACGATATTCGTATTGCTATCCATGTCAATCAGTTTCCAGTTCATGATTGGAATCTCGCCAATCAAGCCCACGAAAGTCTGCCAAATGGAGATAAATAAATCAAGCTAATACAAGCACAAGCACAAGGACAACAGAGCCACTCGGATTACAAGTCTCCAGCAGTTACCTCATTCGGCTTATTTTCCGGCGAGAACGGAGGCACCAGCCTACTCCCCCTGGAGTTTTCGTGTGCCGCAGTGATTGCCTTGATCTTGGCTCCGACAGATTCTGCATCAAGTTCCTCGGGGTGTGTCCGAGTGACATCATCTGCTCCGGTGTACTCCCACATAGGGTGGACCCTTGCCTGCAGTGGGTGAATACTCCTCTGAAAGATGACTTCGAGCAGGTCTAGACCATTGACACCCTTCTACAGTAGGGCCACCAGAGCGATCACCAAGATATCTACGTCCAATTTTTCTTCCTTGGTTACAGTTAGCTTGGGAAGGGACTGAATGTGTTCCGACGTGTACAAAGGAAGTCTCGGCTGGTTGCCTTCGACTGGAACATCTTGGCAATAAAACCAAATCTCCTGCTAGCCTTTCACCGAGTCGGGAAAGGTGATTTCCGGGAAGCAAGCCTTGCCTCGCAGCTGAATCCCTAACCCCCCCCCACACACAACTAACTCACGTTGGTCTTATCCTTCGACCGAGTGGGTTTCTTCACCGTCATCACTCGGCAAGTGAACAGATGCTTAAACCGGCCCCAATGAGGATGGCAACCCAAGAAATTTTCGCACAAGGATACGAAAGAAGCCAAATACACCACGGAATCGGGCAGAATGTGGTGGAGTTGAGCATCGAAGAAATCTAAAAATCGGTAGAAGAATGGATGGGGTGGAAGGGAAAAACCTTGCTCGAGGTGAGTCACCAGGAGCACGCGCTCGTTCCCCCGTGGCGAAGGATCATCCTCGCCCACCTCCGGCAGCCTCCAGCTCTCTCTGGCCAGGAACCCTGGTCCTCCATCTTAAGCAGCCGGGCCTTGGTGACCTGTGATGCCATCCAGTCGCCTTGGATCCACCCCGCCGGCGCCCCGATGTTCGAGGAGGAACCACACGAGCCCCTCTTCACCCGCTTAGCTTTCATTGTTGCTCCGCGGTTCATCTCTGGCAAGTTCTGAATCGTCTCATGGGGGAATGCTCTGTGGAGTGGGGAAGTTAGCGCTGGAGGATTCAATGGGAGAAGGAAGTGAGATTTCTTCCCCCCAACACAGTATCTTCGTCTTTTATAGCAGGGATCAGGCGTGATCTCTGGACGTCAATCTGCGGACGGAGCGAGGTCCACGGATCTCCCGCACAAGCTCTCAGGGACACGTGACGGAAGTTGTGGCATGGTTATCGGGGCGTCGTGCCCACTACCCCCAAATCCCGCGGCTCCACCGGACTGTTGCTCGTTCACGCGCGCCTTCCACCGGTTTGTATGCACAGGAGTCCTTCCATGCTTTACAAAGAAGAACTTGACACTATGAATCGCCTGAAGATTCGGTTGTAGACCAAACGATTGGATGGTTATAACAAAGTACTCGAGCCGAGTAACAGAGCACTCGGAACATTTCTCCAAAGTAACACGGCGGCTACAAAGTAAATACTATCACGCATGCAAATTCAGACATTCGGCCAAAAAATGTTAATCCTGAATCCGTCGAGGCATGGATCCGAGTGGGAAATGGCGCAAGTCATTTCCTGAGACACCTCCAAGGTGTCATCCGCACTCTCGAATGTCGATCACTCAACCATTCAAACCTCACGGATTCGGGGGATACTGATGAGGTCGTCTACTATGGGTAGGGTCACAGGATTGACTTATAGGCTCACCTATAGACCCTCATTGCTACCGAAGCTCAAGAAGTAATGGCACACTCGGACGTGTATCCAGAAGCACTCGGACGCTCCGACATAGTCACTCAGACGGCTCTATCATAAATTTGGTAGCAGAAGCTCAACAACCTCGGAGGCGTAGCATTGAGGGAACCCGAAAAGACATCCATTTCTGTAATAATCATGCGTGATTAGTAACGCCCTAATTATAGAGGCAGTTTCTGCAATGTCACGTGAATTTTCATTTATTACAGCGCTCGACCGGTGGTGGCACACTCTATATAAGCCACCTCCGGGCGCCGTAACCCGGTTCGGACACCTGTAATCTTCCATTCCCCCATAAGAAAAGCAAATCAGCTTTCAGGCTCGAGACGTAGGGTCTTTACCACTTCCGAGTGGGGCCTGAACTCATAAACATCTGAGTGAAAAACTTGACCCTGCCCCTAAGTGGCCTTGCCTTTCCTAGCAGTATTGTCAGGCTTCTTCCCTCGACTTCGCCCCTCTATTTGTACCCCTAGTAGTATTGTCAGGCTTCTTCCCTCGACAGTAGGTGATCTCCTTGGCCTTAAAAACTTCTTGGTTTAACTCACAAAGTATGAGGCTTTCAAGTGACACCTAACCAATCTAGGAGGCACCACCCTCCAAAAGGTAATAGATGTGGTAAGTCTAATGAACTCCTTGCTCTTGTGCTTAGTCTCCTCAACACTCGGTCACTCTCTCATAGATTTGGCATGTGTCGTGGATTTTTCACGGCATATGTCATAGAGGAAGGACTTAGGTTCGAGTCCATCGGTAAGGCGGTGAACCCGAAGGGGTTGATTGGGATGAGAGACATGAGTTTACCCAAGTTCGTCCCCTCGAGAAGAGGTAAAAGCCTACTTCCTGCTTTGTGGTGTATTGATTGGGTATCCGTTACAAGGGGTGGATTCACTTGACCTAGCTATCGATGAGTTGTTTCATGTCCCAAGTCACCACGGGGACTCGCCTTTATATGGGTAGGTTGAGGAACTGGGATTACAAGAGTTTTAATTGGTTCGCATTAAGTATCTGACCCTTCCCCGAAGTGGCCTTGTCTTTCCTAGCAAGTTACCTTCTGGGCAGCTTAAGCATTCGGGTCTCACACCGTATTCTGATTCTGGGCTTCTGTCCAGCCCATCTAGCAAGCCGTCTCCTAGCTTGTCTTCAACCTTCAGTCCCACGTAAGGCCTAGGGTATGAGCCACCAGCAGGTGACCCAACCCCTTCTAGGCGGGTTATACCTTGAGGTTGTATCCCCAACATTAGGCCCAGATTGAGTTGAACCTGTTCATGTCAATCTTCAAGTGCATTTGACGGCGAGTCTCATGACTTCATTACCTGAAAAGAAAACTTCATAACCTGCCATATAAAATAGATGATGTCACCTTGGGTATATCCAAAAATATTCCCATGACATCACAGCGGATCATCGCAAATGGTCGACCCAAAAAATCGAGGTGTTTTCCTCGGTCAATCATCGTTGTGTCTCCTCGATTCTCGCATGGACTGTTGATGTCCCGTCTCCTCATAAATAGGCGGGGGAGGGGTCGCATCTTTTACTTTCCCCCTCTGTTGATGTCCATCTTCTTCTTCCTCCGACGCTTGTGCACCCGACGTCCCACCGCCATCGCCGGACTCTCTCCGTCTTCACCAACAAAGGCCACTTCATCACCCTGATTTGACCAGAGCTCGCAGCGTTCGGCCAACTCCTCGGCTCCCATCAGATTGTTTCTTCTTCACCTCACATATCCACATTAGTTCATCGGAGCTTCTCTAAGCCCATCGCCGCTCATCGGAGATTTCATCATAGATTCGAAAAAGAGAGCATCTTTAGGCTTTTACATGCTAGCTAGCTCACGCGATACTTTGGTTAATACGCATCCATTACTCAATGTAGATCGTTCTCGAATAGACTCACTGCATGAGCTGCGTGTTCTTCCTCTATCTTCTTAGGTTTAGAATATATTTCCTTTTATGTTCGTTCGTAGATCTTGTAGTTGCCGCCGTAACTGACGAAATCGTTTGTCCACACTTAGCGAAATTTTCAGTGCTAGTTGTCTTTTGACCCGCTATTGTACTTCCGGCTCTTCTTGTAGCAATTTTAACTCGCCAATTTCATAGTAAATGGCGACTTTGAACGCGATTATGACCTGCCGAATATCATTGTTGTCTCGGTTCTAGCTGCCTTTATTGTGAGGTTTTCTTAACCCGCCATATTTATACCCTTTGACAGAATCTAACCCGTCGTCGTGTCTAAGGCCCCTGCGTCTTGCGATTGGGTTAGTTTGGGGTTTCTGAGCCGTTTCTCAATGACCTCGTAGAAATGGGTGTCCTACCGGCTCAGAACGTCATCCATTGGTGGGTGGCTGGAACGGAGGTTAAACCCATCCCTTAGGAAGAAGAACTTTTCGTATTTGTTGATCATCTTTTCCGTGGCTTCAGCCCACCCGGGTCAAAGTTTTTCCAGGAAGTCCTTCACTTTTACAAGCTCCACCCTCAAGACATTGGTCCAAACTCTGTCACCAACATGTGCCAATTCCAAGTCTTGTGCGAGGCATATCTGCAAGAAGAGTCCTCTGTTGATCTCTTTTGCGACTTCTTTTACATCAATCGCCAGACCAAGGTGGCTGCTGCACCGAGTCTGGAGCTCGGAGGCGTCTCCATCCAAAGGTGGAGAGACATGACCTTCCCTGTGGCCATCCTGCCGAGTCACCCCAAGGACTGGAATAAAACCTGGTTCTACTGCAAAGATACTACTCCGGAAGAACAGAACCCACAGTCAGGCTACCGTCCTATTCGGCTTTGCATCTCCACCGAGCTCCCAAACTGGATGTCTGCCGCAGAGCGCGCCCAATACGCTCCAACTTTTGCAAAGATCAGGGCCTTAATGGCCAACGGCTGGACTAGCGTTATTCTGACCCGCTACTGGGTTACTTGGAGGATTTTGTCGCTGGTCCGGCAGGACAAACTTATTCGTGAATACACTGGTGCAGTGGACGACCCTCTACATTTCAACACTACGCCCTTAACAGACCAAGACCTCAACATGATCGTCAAATCACTGCTTGGCGAACCTCAACAAGCTTGCAATCAGACCGGGTTGAGCCCCTTCTTCATTCACAACCCGGCTCCAGATGTAAGAATCCTTTTGAGAAAACTATCTGTTTCCTCTTAATTTTCTACTTTATACCCCTTCTAACCTTTCTGTAATTTATATGTAGGCCGATTCCCCATTCTGGAAGAGGAGATACATTGCCCCCAAGAACAAAACTAAGGCCGGCAAAACCCGCGCTCCGGGTCGTAAAAAGAAACTTTTTTCCCAAGAACTACTCGAGCTCGAAGACTCGGAGGTAGAACTTGAATCCCTTGGCCTTCTCTTTATGCAACTCATTGACACTAATTACTCTTAGGAGGAAGCGGTGACAAGCCATGCTAATGTCGTAGAGGTAATTATTGTCTCCTCCGACTCAGAACCTTTACCAGTAAAGATAATACGACGGGCTGTTTGTAAGGTAAAATATTCACGCCCTTTTTCTCATTTGGATTCCAACTCTCTTTTGAAGAAATAGCAAGATGACAACACACGTCACACCTGGAGCATTGGCCCTGAAGATCGTTTGGCCGTCTTATCAAATGCTCCGACTCCTCGGAAATGGTGCACTAAGGTATTCTATTGCTTTGAATTCATTCTCTATATAATAAGCTTGCATTGTAGCTTACATATACTTTCACGATCTTTAACTTTCCAAGACTTGCCCCCTTCTTCCGGCGACTAAACCGCCTCAGGGTTGCCTCCTCTTATTATCAACCCAGGGTATGTACTCTTATATTCCACACCATGTGTTAACATTCTTATCCTTGATTACGTCATATAATGCCACCTTTGCTCACAGGGCTCAAGCCAAACAAAGAAAAGTGACTGGGTCATCCAACACTCCTGATACCCAAGAGCCGAAGAACCCAAGGCCTAA
Organism: Hordeum marinum; assembly: GCA_022496015.1. Classification (NCBI taxonomy): domain Eukaryota; kingdom Viridiplantae; phylum Streptophyta; class Magnoliopsida; order Poales; family Poaceae; genus Hordeum; species Hordeum marinum. The sequence goes on from CM039673.1 coordinate 461,916,566, forward strand.
AACTCCTGAAGCTCGCGTTGAGCCCTCTAAGGCTGACAAAGGCGTTCATGAAGACGCTCCTCAACATACTGAGCCGGTGGATTTTGATATGGCGGCTCCTGAAGCACATCGGGAAGTTGACCCTAAGCCGCCCAGCCCTTCGCCAACGACTGAAAACATGGCTTCTCATGAAGAAGTTAATGTTACTGGGGAAGGTTACAAATCTCTAGCTCCTTCCCATATGTTATCTAAACATACTGGCAAGGATGAGGCGCCTTCACCCAGATAGGGAGAAGACTGACTTTGAATTCCCAAGTCTGGAGAAATTGACTGCTGATGAACTGCATGCTGGCTATCTGAACCGCCTCTTCATGAGTCGTAACATGGAAAACAAACTTGTTGGCCTGATGAAGAGAAAATATGAGGTACTCCCCCTACCTTGCCTTCCATATATCTTTATGTAGCCCCCAAGATCCAGTTTAGTTTGAAAATAGTAAACCGGATCTTCAACTCTTTGTATGTTGTCTGTAGCTCGGCATGTAGCCCCCAAGGAATGTGTTATTATGTGACATAATGAGCCGGTACTTAACATAGAATAAGATCTAAATGATGAGCCGGAACTTACTGCGTTAAAAAGCGCCAAGTGTAGCCCCCAAGGGTCAAGATGAGCCGAAACTTACTAGATTTATAGTCATTGAAAGAACCGATAGACATTAGCCCCCAAGTGTCAAGTATATTGCTTGCAATCTGCTTGCGAATTGTAATATTCTGCTTCATTACCCCCTGAGCATTAATACGCATTGTCTTGGCGGTTTAGAAGCGAAAATAACTTGTACTGCACCCTTTGTATTATGCAAGAAGCTTTAAACGCGACTGAGTCTGACCTGACTGGCCTTAAATAAAATTTGGCTTCACAACAGACCGCTCGAGCTGAGGCTGAAAAGAAGTGATGGCTCTATGTCATAGAGCTCGAAAAAGTCAAGGCATATTTTGAAGCTTTCAAGAAATCCGCTGAAACTGAACAAGCCGCCTTTGCGAAATGTGCACAAGATGCCGAGGGAAAGCGGAAGCCCGTTACTGAAGAGTTGAATTCTTTAAAGTGCCACATATCCTAGATGATGGCCGCCGTCTTTGGTAAGTTCTTTTGCTAACTATGAATACTCGTTTCCAATAATATGTAAAAAAATACATGTGGCTTACAAGATTTAACTTGCTTTGCATGCCAAAGAACTCGTCAGCTTTCTAACAACAGTCTGCTGAAGCTGAAAGCTATATATACACTTATTGAACAACTCTATTGCGGGACCCTTTGCACCATTAAAGTTGTGATGGCTGAAAAAGGTGGCCCAAAATTCATGAAGGAGGTTATAGAAGTCCTCTCCATCATCCCGAAGCAACTTGAAGAGCTAAAAAGACCATGGAGGAGATGATGGATGGCTTCCCTCAACTAAAGGATGATGACTCACAGTTCACCCAAGAATACTATGCCAAATGTATGAAGGCCTCACGGGTGCTGGCTAGCAAACTCGTCATCGAGACTCACTTGTCCTCATATTAGGCGGCTTATACAGAAAGCAGCAAACGAGTGCGAGGGCCTACTTTTGAAGCCAGGGATTTGATTCCTGCATGCCATAAGCACCACTTCGCTCGTGGCATTGACCCGTCTCCAATATTTGATGATGAAGCTATGTTTGAGGATTTAACAAACTGTCACTAGGATGTGGACAACCTTCAGATCCAGGAGACCGAAGATATGGCGCGGGATGACCCGGCGGCAAGCTAAACAAAAAGTGGCCCCATGTGAAGATAACCTGGCTCTGTTGTCTGTTGGGTTATAATTGATTCAAAAACTTAAGTCAACAGATTTGGACTCCTCAACGGCCTTGTAATAGCAGTAGCTAAAACTAATTTCCTTTGTCGTGCCTTCATGCATGTTTTGAAGTTTGAATAGTTTTATATACTTATCTATTCGTCCTTTATTCTGGCTATGATCTTCCTTTCTGACACTTGGTAGCGGCTTATCATAAAAGACTAGACCTGCAAAATAAACACGACAAAAAATACATTCTCCATCATTGTTAAGGAGGCTTTGAAGGCACATCCCAAAGAGGTTAAATCTCTTTCTTTATACTCTTGCTTTATTTTTTGAAAACTTAGGCATGACTGCCCAAACCTCATATGCCGACTCTCACATGGCAGAGATTCGTCGTTTTAACCTTAACTAGTTCATGGTCTTTAAAAAGATTGATTGTTAAGAGTACGACGAGCCATATAGAGGAGAGACTACAGTAGGGCACGAGTACCCCCAAAACCCTAAGCCGGCCCTCACATGACAAAAATCCATTATTTTAACCTTAAACAGTTCAAGGTCTTTAAAAAGATTGACTGAATAAGAGTACGAACGGGCCACATGGCGGAGAGACTACAGCAGACGGGTGAGTTTATCCTAGCTTTCTGTAAGCCGGGCCCCACGTGACATAAGCCACCATTTTAACCTTAACTAGTACAGGGTCTCATTGCAAGATTGGCTGTCAAGAACATTAATCAGTTTAGGGTCTTTATGTCGAGATTAACTCGTAAGAGCTCGTCGGGTCACCTGGTGGAGTGGCAAGTTGCAAACAGGCAGTTTAACCCGGATATGGCTTAGAAGTCGGTCAAGAGGATATGAAAGCTAATCCCGGTGGGTTGGAAGCCCCCAAGTGACCTTGTTGAATTATCAACTCTTTTGCACAATCTTGTTGCACGAAAAATGGCAGAGGCCCCGAATTGTGGGGATGCCAAATTTATTATATCAAAAAGGTATATACAGTGACAGATGTATGTACATTGATGAGAGTCAATGAATCAAGTGTAGTAAGGTCGGAGATGAGCAATGTTCCACGGCCTGTTGGTCTCTTTCCCGGAAGTATGTGACTCGTCGTTCTCGCGTATATCAATGAGGTAATACGATTTGTTCAGATTTATGCTAACCATGAAAGGTCCCTCCCAAGGGGGAGATAACTTATGCATATCTCTCTGATCATGAACCGGACGTAACACCAAGTCGCCTTCTTGAAACGTCCTGGTCTTGACTCTGCGGCTATGATCATGACGCAGGTCTTGTTGATAAATCGCCGATCGTGCTGCTGCAAGATCCCGTTCTTCTTCCAAAGCATCACTGAAAAACACTGGACACACTACATCTGTGCAACTCGCCATTGACGATGGTCATAGATTTGGACCGCCTCACAATCTGTCTCACCAAGGTCTCGTCCTCGGGTAACTTGGCATGACTCAAATACGCCAGATAAGGCAACGTCTAGTCCGAAATAGCATGGAGAGCCACCACCAACTGCCCCTTCGGGTCTGATATAGCTAGATCCTCCTCGGAAGGCAATTTAACAGAGGGGTGATGCAAAATGTCTAAAAAGACATTAGGCAGCACTAACTGATGCTGAGAGCCCAGCCTTGATAGTGCATCAGTCGACTCGTTCTTCCTATGGTCAATATGATCCACTTGATAACCTTTGAAGTAACCAGTGATGACGCCAACCGCCTGACGATTCGCCGCCATTCGTGGGTCCTTGGAATCCCACGTGCCCGAAACTTGTTGAGCCACCAGGTCTGAGTCGCCCAGGAATCTAACCCGGCTCAGATTCATCTCCTTGGCCACACGGAGCCCATGAAGCAAAGCTTCATACTCAGCTGCATTTTTAGTCCAAGGAAACATTAGCCTTAACACATAAGAAAACGTGTCACCTCTAGGGGAGGTTAAGACAACCCCAACCCCCGTTCCTTCCAACTGTCTGGATCCGTCGAAGTGAATCGTCCAATATGTGTTGTCCGGCTTCTCCTCGGACGCTTGACTCTCTGTACAGTCATTTATGAAATCCACCAAGGCTTGAGACTTGACAGCCGTTCGAGGCACATACTTTGAATTAACAAGCCCAAGTTCTAGCGCCCACTTAGCAATTCTGCCGATAGCCTCTCTATTTTGAATGATATACCCCAAAGGGGCAGAGCTAACTACCGTGACTAGATGTCCAAGGAAATAATGCTTCAATTTGCAATTTGCCATGAACACTCCATAGATCAGTTTTTGCCAATGCGAGTATCTTTGTTTAGACTCTATCAAGACCTCACTGACATAGTAAACTGGCCTCTGGACTAGATATTCTTTCCCTGCCTCCTTACGCTCCACAAGAACCGCACCACTGATTGCCTTGTTATTAGGCGCCACGTACGGGAGCAAAGGTTCCTTCTCTGAAGGAGCAGCCAAAATCGGCAGCTTAGCCAACTGTTTCTTGAGCGCCTCAAGCGCCTCGTCCGCAGCCTTACTCCATACAAAGACATCCGTCTTTTTCATCATTTGATACAAAGGAATAGCCTTCTCGCCCAGGAGGCTAATGAAGCATCTTAAGGAGGAAACACGACCCGCCAAGCGTTGTACATCGTCAATGCTCGCTGACTTAGACAAGCAAATGGACTTTATCTTATCCAGGTTAGCCTCAATTCCCCGCTTTCAAACCAAGAAGCCCAAAAGCTTGCCTATGGGTACACCAAAAACACACTTATCCGGGTTAAGCATCATCTTGTAAACCCGTAATTTATCAAATGTCTCCTTCAAATCTTCAAGTAGAGTCTCCTTCCTCCTTGACTTAACCACAATATCATCCACATAAGCATGAACATTGCGCCCAATCTGACTATGAAGACAATTTTGTACACAGTGTTGATAAGTCGCCTGCGCACTTTTAAGCCCGAAAGGCATAGATACATAGCAGAAAGGCCCAAAAGGTGTTATGAAAGATATCTTCTCTTGGTCTTTTGTAACATCCCAAAATTTCATTTTTGGAATGTGATGAAATATAGCTATGCATCATCATCACTTTGTTTGAAAGAAATGAATTGTTGAAGTTCTTCCTTTGGATTTCTAAAAGGCCTTTTCCTTTTCTCCATTTACTTGTTTCATTTATTTGAAAATCCCTAGAAATATTCGTAAAAAGAGAGGAGTAAGATGACACTCCACACCAGGAGCATCTTGGTGAAATATTTGAGCAATAAAACCAGGGGCTTATTTGAAAGTTTATCTCAAAAGAATTAAAATCAATTAGGTATTTTCCAAAAAATATTTTTTAAGTACTCATTTTGACAGAGGAAAAAAGGTCATTAAATAGCATTTATTCCACTGATCATTTTGATATATATATTCCCTATGTTTGGAAAAGATTTGAATGCATTAAAGGATTTTAAACGTTCCGGAAAATAGAAAAGGAAACGTATTTAAACGTTTTAATTAGCAAACAGGCCAGCCCACAGCCATTTAAACCCCGAATTCATTTCGGATCGGCCACCAACGCGCAAACACCGCCCCCTCTCTCGCTGACGCGTGGGACCCACCGTCCGACAGCGCCATCACCGCGCTCATCCCCTTCACCTCGCCCCGACGTCGTCGGCGATCCCGACCCCGCTGATCTCTCTCCTCTCTCCCTCTCCTGACCCCGCACCTAACCTATAAAGAGCCCCTGCCTTTACGCTCTCCGTTCCACCCCGAGCTCCCCTCTACCCTCGCCAGAACGCCACCGCACCACCTCGCCGGAGTTCCGTCGACGATCGAAGCTCTTCGAGCACGAGGTCGTCGCCTCCGTCGTGCCCAGCCCCGTCCGACGCCACCAATCGACGCCGGAGCTTCGCCGCCGTCGCCTGAGCACTTCGGACGCCGCCCTCGACCACCGCAGCACCAGCCCCGAGCACCTCCGACGTCCGTCCGCCGTCGACCTCGCCGGAACTCCGACCCCCCTCCTGTGTAAGCCACACTTCCACCCACAACCGTCAGATCTAGATCCAACGCGCCTGATTAGAAGATTTAAACGGTGAACCGTTTTCTTTTACGTTTAGGTCGTCCACCGCAAACACCTCGCAAGCACACAGCCTCGGCCAATCACAGCATGCCACGTAGCCCTTAACCGATCGATAAATTTTTTTCTTTTTCTGTTTCTGTTTTACAAAACAGAATGTGTTCTGATTTTATTTTTGCTATATCTTTTAAACTAATTAGTGTTTTTAATTGATTCTTTTTGCATTAGGTCAAAAATTTCATGTAGTCTCATCCTGAAGTCTTATATTTCAAATTTGACCTTTAGAATTTGAATCTAACCAAATTTTCTTAAATTACTAAAATCTGTATAACTAGAGTTTAAAATATATTTTTGAGTGAATCTTTTTGCCACTATTTTGTATTAGTTAGACCTATAATCCTACAAAGTTTGAGAATTTTTACGATGAATTTGGTTAGGGTTTTTAACAAAAACAGAATCTATTTAGTTCTTAATAGAGTTTAGTTAGTTTGATTTTAGTTTAGTTTGAACCTGATTTAGTTTAACTTTTGTTTTTAGATTTCATTAGGTTCTATTGTTTCAACATTAGGTGTATTATTTTCTGTTAATAAAAATATTTTTTAGTTGTTTTGTGCTCTAGTTTAAATAGGTACATCTTATTTTCACCTTTAGTATTGTTTAGAAAAAAGTTTTGTAGTAACTCTTTTTGCACAAAAGTTTTATAATGAAATACTTTCTGTTTTCTAATAAAATTTTGTATTTACTTTTCTGTTATCTAAATGCCTAGTTGTTCAAAACAAATTTTTGATTTGTTATGTCTTAGTAGAGATTTGACACCAAAAAATTTAGAGTCTTATACTTTGAGTGATTCTTCCTTTTGATTGTGCTATTGTTTGTTGAAGTATTGGTTTACCTTGCTGTTGTGTGAATTGTACTATGGTTACTTATTGTGTGTTTTGTTTGATTCGTTAGATCATCCGGAGTGCGAAGCTTGTTATCAAGAGTCACTTGAGTACGAGGATCGTCAGCAAGGCAAGTCACTTTGATCATGATTACCCATGTTTTATTGCATTAGTTCTAGCATCTCCCCAATTGCATGCAAAGTAGGTAATTTGGAAACTTGGTTACTTGATGTAGTATCATGTGGTAGGCACCCCTCAACCCTTTGACACATTGGCCCCGGGAAACGTTGATTTAATTTTGCTATGCTATTAGTAGACGGGGTTGGTTGTGTGATTCATGAGAGTTGTGAGTTAATAATTTCAAGACCTACAAGATGATCAAGACTTCGAGACTCCGAGTTTTCAACATACCTCTGGGTGGATAATGGTTGAACGGCACCCTGGAGAAACCAGTGGTTAGCCTAGATGTTGCTGGAGAAGTGCCAGTATTCATGCGGAAAGGTCCACCCAGGCACAAAGAGATGGATGGATGCTTCAAGACCCAAGGCTTACCTGCACAGCCACAAGCCATTATGGACTCTGGCTTGGTTGGATATTGTGATGACCCTGGACAGGCGGTGCTACGAGATGTAGAAGAACGGTAGGAAAGGATGGGCACCGACAGAGTCTCGGGGAAACCCTTTAGAAGACCATGTTTTGGTCATCCGTTTCTCAAACACCCTGAAGTGCGAGAGATCCAACGGAGGCGATCAAATCTTTTGGGGAACGTGTAAAACTCTATAGAGTACCCGAACCTAATCGATTAGCCGTGTCCATGGTCATGGACAGTTTGAGCCAAAGGAACTGAAACTATGTGGAACTCTCAACACAATTAATTCTATTGATGTGGGTTTTTAAATGACAACTTGGGTATGAGAATTGGTTGGTGGAACCATCTCATTAATCAACCAACATTGTAGTAATAATTTTCTGCCCTCTCTTGTTGTAGAAAAAAATTGGTTTTATGCAAAAACTTACTACCCCACCTGCCATATATGCATATAGACTAGATGATTACTTTACCCCCTCTTTTGTGACATTGTCGGCATATTCAATATGTTGACCTACACGGCTGCAACGTATCATGTTGCAGAGTACTTTTCCGGCCAGGAGTGAGGATACGCTCTACGCTCGGTGAGATGCCCTTGGAGTCAGATGGACTCAACTACCTTTGAAGCTTCCATAAGATTAGTTATTCTCATGAGTTGGCCTTTAGCCACTTTATTGTAATTCTTATTGTAATAAAGGACTCGATATGAGATTTTACGAGTCTTAAAGTTGTGTGATTTCACTTTGATATATACATTGATGTACCTTGTGTCTACCAGCATGATCTTGCGATGGTACAGAAACACCGGAGATTTGACCTTTCAGGTCGGGTCGTTACAGAAATGGTATCAAAGCACATGCTGACCATAGGACGTAACCTCTAGGATTGGAAAAGCCTTAGGATTTATTTCTCTTTTGTCTTTAAAAATTCTTATACTCTCATCTACTCATTTCTGACTTCCCTCCGATTTATTTCAAAATTTATAGATGGCCACCTTCATCCCAGTTTTGATCACGGAGTTTTGTCAGCCTGACGCGACGATGCCCTTTGGCAAGGAGCTAGTGAAGATCGTCAGGGATGTAAGGATTGCCTTGCCAAGCATCACCGGGACTACTATCAATTCTTTTCCACAAGACGGATGCTACAAGATCGAGGTGCACATCCCCGGAAAGACCTTTGGAAATCGTAAGGAACCCATCGACTTCAAGTTTGTGGCACCCAGCTGGATTCTTGGGAGAGACATGGCAATTCACCCTGCCCTTGGACGTATTCAGGAGGAATACAGGGGTGGACCCATTTCACCAGGACTCAGCGTGGTTTGTCGTAGGGATGCCAATGGAAATATCATAAATACTCCCACTAAAGACACCACCATTTCCTATATCCAGACTTTGGAGACGCACATCAGGACCTTGGAGCTTCGGGTACGTGCCGACACGAAGACGATCAAGAGGTTGATGAACTGCGAGATTGACCTCGAAGCTGACCTACGGGAAGCCAAGTAAGAGCATGAGTATGAAGTGAAGGATTTCTTAGAGAGGATCGATAAGCTGAACACTCGCATTGCAACTCTGGTGGAACAGTTGGACATGGGGGAAAATCTTCATCCAAAAGGAGACATGGCTCCCTTAATCAGCAACGATGACGAATATGAGGAGAGCGTCACCGGAGGAGGCCACTTCACCATGTACTTTTGAGGAGAACTTTAGTTATGCCCCCATGTATCTTTATTTTCGTCGTTAAAGCGTAGGTCGATGCTTAGTTTGGTTTGGAGATTTGTATCTCGATGTTTGAACCTTGAGTTGAATAAATGAATGAGTGTTTGGTGTGATATGTTTGTTGCATTGCATATGGGTAGTGAAATTTCCTTTTAGGTCCTTGTTCTATTCTAATTCTCACCCCTCTGAAAATAGCAAGATGCCTCCGCGACGTGAGCCCAACTTCACTTTCCCGCCGGAACTCACACAACTTCTCCAGCAGCAGAACGCCCTGATGCAGCTGTTGATTCAAAACCAGACCAACAACCACAACAACCACCCTCCACCTCAAGGCGACAACCTCACCCGTTTTCTGAGGCTGAATCCACCAACTTTCTCTAGCATCACTGAGTCCATTGTGGCAGATGATTGGCTCGCAAGATGGAGAGGGAAATCACCACCGCTGGATGCACCGAGGCTGAAAAGGTGCGCTTTGCCGCCCATCAACTGGAGGGACCAGTAGCTTCATGGTGGGAGAACTACACCACCACGTACCCCATTGTTGGCGTGACTTGGGAGCAGTTCAAGCTAGCTTTCCGCACCGCTCATGTCTCAGCGCGAGCCATGAGTCTGAAGAACCGTGAGTTTCGCAACTTACGCCAGGGGAACCGTTCCGTGGCCCAGTATGTGGATGATTTCAGCATGTTGGCTCGTTATGCACCAGGAGACGTGGCCGATGATGCAGCCAAACAGGAGAAGTTCTTGGAAGGACTCAACGATGAGTTGAGCGTGCAGCTGATGGTGGCTACTTTCAGCTACTACCAGGAGCTGGTAGACAAGGCCCTCATGTTGGAGGGGAAGCAGCAGCAAATCGAAAACCGCAAGAGGAAGTATGGAGAAGGGAAATCTCACTCTGGAGCTCAATAGAAGCCCCGCTACTCCCCGTACTCAGGGAATACTGGATCAGGGACCGATAAGTATGGAGGACACACTCATCATGTGCACAACCATGGAGGCCACAACCATGGAGGAAATGGGAATAGTCGTCCCAATAGTGGAAACTTCAAGAATGGCAATGGAAATGGGAATGGCAACCAGCCCCGTTCCACTCCAGCTCAGAAGGATCTGAACCATATCACCTGTTTCAAGTGCCAGAAGACAGGGCACTATGCCACTGAATGCCCTCAGAACAAGCAAGGAAATGGAAACGGCAACAACAACGGCAACTCCGCAACTAAGAAGCCAAATCCTTTTCCTCGTGCTCAGGTGAAGCACCTTGATGTGGAAGAAGTCTATGGTCAGCACGAGACTGTGGTTGGTAAGTTTTTATTGCATTCACGTCCAGTTATGGTACTTTTTGATTCTGGTGCAACCCACTCATTCGTATCAAGGGTAGTTGTGGAAAAGTATGGTTTACCCACCAGAACCCTTAGTCAGCCCATTAAGGTCAATTCCCCAGGAGGTATGATGATGGCAGGGATAGGATGCCACGCCTTGAAACTCCACATAGGAAACCATGTTTTTTCCTACCGACCTCATCGTATTAGAATCCCAAGGATTGGATGTAATCCTAGGTATGGATTGGATGACCAAGTATGAAGGAAATCTTGATTGCCCCAGTAGGTCTATTTCACTCACCACCCTAGAGAACAAGAGGATTAAGTATGTATCCCGACGCACACGGATGAGTGCTTGGTTAAATTCCCTCACATGAGTTGTTCAGGAGGAAGTACCGGTGGTACACGACTTTCCAGATGTATTCCTGGAGGAATTACCAGGCATGCCAGTAGATAGAGAGATTGAGTTTCTGATAGAGTTACTACCAGGAACCGCCCCAATTTCCAAGAGACCCTATCGGATGCCCGCAAATGATTTAGTAGAAATCAAGAAGCAGATTAAGGAGTTATTGGATAAGGGATATATTCGCCCAAGTTCTTCACCTTGGGGAGCCCTAGTTCTTTTGGTGGAGAAGAAAGATAAAACCTTGAGGATGGTAGTCGATTATCGTGCATTAAACGAGGTGACTATCAAGAACAAGTACCCTCTGCCGATGATTAATGACTTGTTTGATCAGCTAGTAGGAGCCAAAGTATTCTGCAAGATCGATCTTCGATTAGGGTATCACCAACTGAAAATTCTTGAACAGGATATACCCAAAACAGCCTTCACCACAAGGTATGGCTTATATGAGTATACGGTCATGTCCTTTGGTTTGACTAATGCTCCTGCCTACTTCATGAATATGATGAACAAGGTGTTTATGGAATACCTGGACAAGTTTGTCGTAGTGTTCATCGATGACATTTTGATATTCTCCAAGAGCGAGGAAGAACACAAGGAACACTTGCGTTTAGTTCTGGAGAAGCTTAGAGAGCATCAGTTATATGCCAAGTTCAGTAAATGTGAATTCTGGCTGAAGGAAGTCAGATTCCTTGGACACATTATTTCTGGAGAAGGAATAGTAGTAGACCCCACTAAGGTTGAAGCAATCACTGAGTGGAAGTCACCCACCTCAGTTAAGGAGATCCGCAGTTTTCTCGGACTTGCCGGATATTACCGGAGATTCATTGAGAATTTCTCAAAGATTTCCAAACCCATGATGGAATTGTTGAAGAAAGAGTCTAAGTATATCTGGACTGAGGAATGTGAGGCCAGTTTCCAGGAGTTGAAGAAACGTTTGGTCACAGCCCAGTATTGATACTGCCAAACATTCGGAAGGACTTCCAGGTTTATTGTGACGCATCACGTCAAGGACTTGGAGGAGTACTCATGCAGGAAGGAAAAGTTGTAGCCTATGCATCCAAAAAGCTACGACCCCATGAGTTGAATTATGCCACCCATGATTTGGAACTAGCAGTCGTACTGCACACACTCAAGACCTGGAGACATTTCCTTATCGGAAATAGTTGTGATGTTTACACTGATCATAAAAGCCTGAAGTATATCTTCACACAGAAGGAGTTGAACCTCAGACAGAGGAGATGGCTAGAGTTAATCAAGGACTATGACATGAGACTGCATTACCATCTAGGAAAGGCAAATGTTGTGGCAGATGCTTTGAGTCGAAAGAGTTATGTGAACACACTCATAGCCGGAGGATTACCCGAGGAGTTAACCGATGATCTCAGAGAGTTTCGGCTAGAGATAGTTCCAAAAGGATATGTTGCCACACTAGAGATCCAGCCCACGTTGACCGAAAGAATTCGTGAAGCTCAGAAATCGGACAAGGAGATAGCTGACATACAGCAGAGAATGAAAGATGGAAAAGCTAAAGACTTTTGTGAAGATGAACAAGGTACTCTATGGTTTGACAACCGAATCTATGTGCCCAATGACCCGGAGCTCAAGAAGTTGATACTTCAAGAAGCCCATGATTCACCCTACTCGATACACCCAGGCAACACCAAGATGTACCTCAATTTGAACGAAAGTTACTGGTGGACAGGTATGAAGAAGGATATTGCCGAACATGTTGCGGTATGTGATGTTTGCCAGCGAGTAAAGGCGGAACATCAGAAACCAGCAGGGTTACTCCAACCTTTGCCAATACCCAAGTGGAAATGGGATAAGCTTGGTATGGACTTCATCACAGGATTACCCAGGACCCGTTCAACTTATGATTCCATCTGGGTAGTGGTCGATTGCTTGACCAAGGTAGCTCATTTCATTTCGGTGAAGACCACCTATACCAGTGCTAAGTTAGCCAAGATATATATGACCAGGATCGTATGTCTACATGGGGTTCCGAGGAGTATCGTGTCAGATAGAGGAACACAATTTACCTCAAAGTTTGGGCATCAGTAACATGAAACTTTGGGTACAAGGCTGGAATTCAATACAGCTTTTCATCCATAGACCGATGGACAGACCGAGCGAGTCAATCAGATTCTAGAGGACATGTTGAGAGCTTGTGCGCTAGATTATCTTTCTAGTTGGGATGACAACTTACCTTACGCAGAGTTCTCGTACGACAACAGTTATCAAACGAGTCTGAAGATGGCCCCTTTTGAAGCTTTATACGGAAGGAGGTGCAGAACACCATTGATGTGGGATGGTGTTGGTGACCGACAACTTTCTGGTCCCGATCTTATCCGAGATTCTGAAGAAAAGGTCAAACTGATTCGAGACCGACTCAAGATAGCCCAATCCAGGCAGAAAAGCTATGCTGATAGCAAACGCAAGGAGGTGACGTATGAAGTGGGAGACCGAGCATATCTTCGTGTGTCCCCACTTCGAGGAATCAAGAGGTTTGGTGTTAAAGGAAAGTTAGCACCCAGATTCATAGGCCCCTACAAAATTCATGAAGAGGCGAAGTTGCATATAAGATGGAATTGCTGAAAGGACTGTCCGGAGTTCATGATGTTTTCCATGTTTCCCAGCTGAAGAAATGCCACTCTGAGATGGCCGATATTCCTTTGAGAGACACAGTGCCCCTAGAGGCCATACAACTTGACAGTGACCTGACCTACGAGGAGAAGCCTGTCAGAATCCTCGAGACTACCAACAGAGTTACCCGTAGCAAGACCATCATGTTCTGTAAGGTTCTGTGGAGTCACCACACCGAGGAAGAAGCCACCTGGGAACGCGAAGAAGATCTTCGTAGAGACCACCCGCACCTATGTTCTAGCCAACCCGAATATTGAGGGCGAGATTCATCTTAAGGTGGGTAGGTTTCTAACATCCCAAAATTTCATTTTTGGAATGTTATGAAATATAGCTATGCATCATCATCACTTTGTTTGAATGAAATGAATTGTTGAAGTTCTTCTTTTGGATTTCTAAAAGGCCCTTTCCTTTTCTCCATTTACATGTTTCATTTATTTGAAAATCCCTGGAAATATTCATAAAAAGAGAGGAGTAACATGACACTCCACACCAGGAGCATCTTGGTGAAATATTTGAGCAATAAAACCAGGGGGTTATTTGAAAGTTTATCTCAAAAGAATTTAAAATCAATTAGGTATTTTCTGAAAAATATTTTTTTAAAGTATTCATTTTGACAGAGGAAAAATGTTCATTAAATAGAATTTATTTCCCTGATCATTTCGATATATATATTCCCTATGTTTGGAAATGTTTTGAATGAATTAAAGGGTTTTAAACATTATGGAAAATAGAAAAGGAAACGTATTTAAACGTCTTAATTAGCAAACAGGCCGGCCCACAACCATTTAAACCCCGAATTCATTTTGGATCGGCCACCGGCGCGCAAACACCGCCCCCTCTCTCAGTGACGCGCGGGACCCACCGTCCGACAGCGCCATCCCCACGCTCATCCCATTCCCCTCGCCCCGACGTCACCGGCGATCCCGACCCCACTGATCTCTCTCCTCTCTCCCTCTCCCGACCCCGCACCTAGCCTCTAAAGAGCCCCTGCCTCTCCGCTCTCCGTTCCACCCCAAGCCACCCTCTACCCTCGCCAGAATGCCAACGCAACACCTCGCCGGAGTTCGGTCGATGACCGAAGCTCTTCGAGCACGAGGTCGTCGCCTCCGTCGTTACCAGCCCCGTCCGATGCCACCAATCGATGCCGGAGCTTCACCGCCATCACCTGAGCACTTTGGACGCTGCCCTAGACCACAACAGCACTAGCCCCGAGCACCTCCGATGTCCGGCAAACGTCGACCTTGCCGGAACTCCAACCCCCCTCTTCTGTAAGCCGCACTTCTACCCACAACCGTCGGATCTAGATCCAACGCGCCTGATTAGAAGATTTAAACGGTGAACCGTTTTCTTTTACGTTTCAGTCGTCCGCTGCAAACACCTCGCACTCACACAGCCTCAGCCAATCACAACATGCCATGTAGCCCCTAACCGATCGATAAATTTATTCTTTTTTTGTTTCTGTTTAAGAAAACAGAATGTGTTCTGATTTTATTTTTGTTATATCTTTTAAACTAATTAATGTTTTTAATTGATTCATTTTGCATTAGGTCACAAATTTCATGTACTTTCTTTCTGAAGTCTTAGATTTCAAATTTGATGTTTAGAATTTGAATCTAACCAAATTTTCTTAAATTACTAAAATCTGTATAACTAGAGTTTTTAAATATATTTTTGAGTGAATCTTTTTGCCACTGTTTTGTATTAGTTAGACCTATCATCCTACATAGTTTGAGAATTTTTAGGATGAATTTGATTAGGGTTTTTAACAAAAACAGAATTTGTTTAGTTCTTAATAGAGTTTAGTTAGTTTGATTTTAGTTTAGTTTGAACCTGATTTAGTTTAACTTTCGCTTTTAGATTTCATTAGGTTCTGTTGTTTCAACATTAGGTGTATTATTTTCTGTTAATAAAAATATATTTTTATTTGTTTTGTGCTCTAGTTTGAATAGGTACATCTTATTTTAACCTTTAGTATTGTTTAGAAAAAAGTTTTGTAGTAACTCTTTTTGCACAAAATTTTTATAATGAAATACTTTCTGTTTTCTAATAAAGTTTTGTATTTGCTTTTCTGTTATCTAAATGCCTAGTTGTGCAAAACAAATTTTAGACTTGTAATGTCTTAGTAGAGATTTGACACCAAAAATTTTAGAGTCTTATACTTTGAGTGATTCTTCCTTTTGATTGTGCTACTGTTTGTTGAAGTATTTGTTTACCTTGTTGTTGTGTGAATTGTACTGTGGTTACTTGTTGTGTGTTTTGTTTGATTCGTTAGATCATCCGGAGTGCGATGCTTGTTATCTAGAGTCACTTGAGTACGAGGATCGTCAACAAGGCAAGTCACTTTGATCATGATTACCCATGTTTTATTGCATTAGTTCTAGCATCTCCCCAATTGCATGCAAAGTAGGTAATTTGGAAACTTGGTTACTTGATGTAGTATCATGTGGTAGGCACCCCTCAACCCTTTGACACATTGGCCCCAGGAAACGTTGATTTAATTTTGCTATGCTATTAGTAGACGGGGTTGGTTGTGTGATTCATGAGAGTTGTGAGTTAATAATTTCAAGACCTACAAGATGATCAAGACTTCGAGACTCCGAGTTTTCAACATACCTCTGGGTGGATGATGGTTGAACGGCGCCCTGGAGAAACCAGTGGTTAGCCTAGATGTTGCTGGAGAAGTGCCAGTATTCATGCGGAAAGGTCCACCCAGGCACAAAGAGATGGATGGATGCTTCAATACCCAAGGCTTACCTACACAGCCACAAGCCATTATGGGCTCTGGCTTGGTTGGATATCGTGGTGAGCCTGGATAGGCGGTGCTACGAGATGTAGAAGAACGGTAGGAAAGGATGGGCACCGACAGAGTCTCGGGGAAACCCTTTAAAAGACCATGTTTTGGTCATCCGTTTCTCAAACACCCTGAAGTGTGAGAAATCCAACGGAGGCGATCAAATCTTGTGGGGAACGTGTGCAAAACTCTGCAGAGTACCCAAACCTAATCGATTAGCCGTGTCCACGGTCATGGACAGTTTGAGCCAAAGGAACTGAAACTATTTGGAACTCTCAACGCAGTTAATTGTATTGATGTGGGTTTTTAAATGACAACTTGGGTATGAGAATTGGTTGGTGGAACCATCTCATTAATCAACCAATATTGTAGGAATAATTTTTTGCCCTCTCTTGTTGTAGAAGAAAAATTGGCTTTATGCAAAAACTTACTAGCCCACCTGCCATATATGCATATAGACTAGATGATTACTTTACCCCCTCTTTTTTGACATTGTCGGCATATTTAATATGCTAACCTGCATGGCTCCAACATATCATGTTGCAGAGTACTTTTCCGACCAGGAGTGAGGATACGCTCTACGCTCAGTGAGACGCCCTTGGAGTCAGATGGACTCAACTAGCTTTGAAGCTTCCGCAAGATTAGTTATTCTCATGAGTTGGCCTTCAGCCACTTTATTGTAATTCTTATTGTAATAAAGGACTCGATATGAGATTTTTCGATTATTAAAGATGTGTGATTTCACTTTATATATACATTGATGTACCGTGTGTGTACCAGCATGATCTTGGGATGGTACAGAAACACCGGAGATTCGACCTTTCAGGTCGGGTCGTTACATCTTTGACTGCCATCTTGATCTGATGATAACCCGAATAAGCGTTCGGGAAGCACAACCTCTCACAACCCGCCTATTGGAAATATGCCCTAGAGGCAATAGTAAAATGGTTATTATTATATTTCCTTGTTCATGATAATTGTCTATTGTTCATGCTATAATTGTATTAATTAGAAACCGTAATACATGTGTGAATACATGGACCACACCATCTCGCTAGTGAGCCTCTAGTTGACTAGCTCGTTGATCAATAGGTCATGGTTTCCTGACCGGTGGACATTGGATGTCGTTGATAACGGGATCACATCATTAGGAGAATGATGTGATGGACAAGACCCAATCCTAAGCATAGCACAAGATATTGTAGTTGGTCTGCTAGAGCTTTTCTAATGTCAAGTATCATTTCCTTAAACCATGAGATTGTGCAACTCCCGGATACCGTAGGAATGCTTTGGGTGTATCAAACATCACAACGTAACTGGGTGACTATAAAGGTGCACTACAGGTGTCTTCGAAAGTGTCTGTTGGGTTGGCACGAATCGAGACTAGGATTTGTCACTCCGTGTGATGGAGAGGTATCGCTGGGCCCACTCAGTAATACATCATCATAATGAGCTCAATGTGACTAAGGAGTTAGTCACGGCATCATGTGTTATGGAACGAGTAAGAGACTTGCCGTTAACGAGATCGAACAAGGTATAGGGATACCGACGATCGAATATCGGGCAAGTAACATTCCGACGGACAAAGGGAATTGTATATGGGATTAATTGAATCCCTGACATCGTGGTTCATCCGATGAGATCATCTGGAACATGTGGGAGCCAATATGGGTATTGAAATCCCGTTATTGGTTAGTGGCCAGAGAGGTGTCTCGGTCATGACTGCATGGTTCCCGAACCCGTACGGTCTACACACTTAAGGTTCGGTGACTCTAGAGTGGTAATGGGAATTGTATGTGGTTACCGAAACTTTTTCGGAGTCCTGGATGAGATCCTGGACATCACGAGGAGTTCTGGAATGGTCTGGAGCTGAAGATTTATATATGGGAAGTCTAGTTTCAGTCACGGGAAAAGTTTTGGGGTTTATCGGTATTGTACCAGGACCACAGAAAGGGTTCCGGGGGTCCACCGGGAGGGGCCACCTGCCCCGGAGGACCACATGGGCTGAATATGGGTGGGAACCAGCCTCCTAGTGGGCTGGTGCGCCCCCCCCCCCCCAAGGGCCTAAGGTGCCTAGGGTTGGGAACCCTAAGGGGTGGGGGCGCCTCCCACCAACTTGGGGGGCAAGCTCCCCCCTTGGCCGCCGCCCTCACCCTAGATTGGATCTAGGGGGCGCCCCCCTCTTCCCCATGCCTATAAATAGTGGGGGTTGCGAGGGCAGGCACACCCTTCCCCCTGGCGCATCCCTCCCCCTCCTACACCTCCTCCTCCTCCTCCTCCGTAGTGCTTAGCGAAGCTCTGCCGCAGAACCGCGAGCTCCACCTCCACCATGCGTGTCGTGCTACCGGAGCTCTCCCTCAACTTCTCCTCCCCCTTTATGGATCAAGGAGGAAATTGTTGGAAATATGCCCTGGAGCCAATAATAAATTAGTTATTATCATATTTCCCTGTTCATGGTAATTTTTTATTATCCTTGCTAGAATTGTATTGATCGGAAACTCAGATGCACGTGTGGATACATATACAACACCATGTCCCTAGTATGCCTCTGATGGACTAGCTCATTGATCAAAGATGGTTAAGGTTTCCTAGCCATGGACATGAGATGTCATTTGATAACGAGATCACATCATTAGGAGAATGATGTGATGGACAACACCCAAACTATAAACGTAGCATATGATCGTGTCAGTTTATTGCTACAGTTTTTTGCATGTCAAGTATCTGTTCCTATGACCATGAGATCATGCAACTCACTGACACAGGAGGAGTACCCTGTGTGTATCAAATGTCCCTACATAACTGGGTCACTATAAAGGTGCTCTACAGGTATCTCCGAGGGTGTCTATTGGGTTAGCATGGATCAAGACTGGGATTTGTTACTCCGTGTGACGGAGAGGTATCTTAGGGCCCACTCGGTAATACAACATCACAACAAGCCTTGCAAGCAATGTGACTAAGTGTTAGCCACGGGATCTTGTATTACGGAACGAGTAAAGAGACTTGACGGTAATGAGATTGAACTAGGTATAGAGATACCAACGATCGAATCTTGGGCAAGTAACATACCGAAGAACAAAGGGAATAGCATACGGGATTAACTGAATCCTTGACATAGAGGTTCAACCGATAAAGATCTTCGTAGAATTTGTAGGAACCAATATGGGCATCTAGGTCCCTCTATTGGTTATTGACAATAGAGGTGTCTCGGTCATGTCTACATAGTTCTCGAACCCGCAGGGTCTGCACACTTAAGGTTCGGTGACTTTTCGGTAGTATAGAGTTATGTATGGTGGTGACTGAAGGTTTTTCGGAGTCTCTAAGGAGATCTTGAATGTCATGAGGAGCTCCGGAATGGTCCGGAGGTAAAGATTGATATATAGGAAGTCCTGTTTTGGTCACCGGAAAAGTTTCGGGCTCATCGGTAGTGTACCGGGAGTGTCCGGAGGGTGCCGGGGGACCATCAGGAGGAGTGTCTCGACCCAAAGGACCTCATGGGATTTGGGAGGAGTCAAACCAGCCCCTGGTGGGCTGGAATAATCCCCAACTAAGTCTCATGCGGCTAGGGGTGGGAAAAACCCAAAAGGTGGAGAGGTGGAAAGAGTTTCCAAGTGGAAAGGAGGAATCCTACTCCTAATATGATTGGACTAGGACTCCTCCACCTCCAATTTCGACCAAACCTTGAGGGTTTGAGACTGCCTCCTCCCCTCCCTCCCTCCTATATATACTAAAGGATTTAGAGGGAAGAGATAACCCTAATTGCCACGTGATGCCCTCTTCTTCCTCTAGATCTGTTTCTCCTCTAGATTAGTTTTGTAGTGCTTAGGCAAAGCCCTGCAGGATTAGTTCACCACCACCGCCACCACGCCGTTGTGCTGTCGGAGAACTTATTGACCT
Organism: Hordeum marinum; assembly: GCA_022496015.1. Lineage (NCBI taxonomy): Eukaryota > Viridiplantae > Streptophyta > Magnoliopsida > Poales > Poaceae > Hordeum > Hordeum marinum. The sequence goes on from CM039673.1 coordinate 461,936,623, forward strand.
CTTCGCTCCCTCTTGCTGGATCAAGAAGGTGGAGATCATCATCGATCTATACGTGTGCTAAACGCGGAGGCATCGTCCGTTCGGCGCAAGATCGGAAGGACCGTGATCAAGATCGCGAGACGATTTGTGATTGGATCGCGGGACGGATCGTGATGGGATCATGACAAGGATCGTGATTGGATCGCGAGACAGATCGTGATGGGATCACGGGATGCTCGGCAATTTGGATCGCGAAGACGTTCGACTACATCAACCGCGTTTCTTAACGCTTCCCGCTTAGCGATCTACAAGGGTATGTAGATCCACTCTCCCTCTCGTAGATGCTCATCACCATGGATAGATCTTGTGTGTGTGTAGGAAAATTTTTGTTTCCCATGCAACGTTCCCCAATAGAAACATCCCTGGGTTGTACATGTGTTGAACGTGGAGGCGTCGTCCGTTCGACGCTTGGATCGTATCTTCCGCAATTTGAATCGCCGTGAGTACGACTCCATCAACCGCGTTCTTTGCAACGCTTCCGCTTAGCGATCTTCAAGGGTATGAAGATGCACTCTCTCTCTCTCTCTCTCTATTTGCTAGTATCTCCTAGATTGATTTTGGTGACATGTAGGAAATGTTTTGAATTATTACTACGTTACCCAATAGTGGTATTAGAGCTAGGTCTATGCGTAGATTCTATGCATGAGTAGAACACAAGTAGTCGTGGGTGATGATTTGGTCAATTTGCTTGACGTTACTAGTCCTATCATGATTCAGTGGCATTGCGGGATGAAGCGGCCCGAACCGACTTTACACGTACGCTTACATGAGACAGGTTCCACCGCCTGACATGCACTTGTTGCATAAGGTGGCTAGCGGGTGTCTGTCTCTCCCAATTTGGTCGGATCTGATTCGATGAAGATGGTCCTTACGAAGGGTAAATAGCAATTGGCATATCACCATTGTGGCTTCTTGACTAGGTAAGAAACGTTCTTGCTAGAAACCCATAGCACCCACATAAAACTTGCAACAACAATTAGAGGACGTCTAACTTGTTATTGCAGGCTATGCTATGTGATGTGATATGGCCAAAAGGATGTGATGAAATATATGTGATGTATGAGCTTGATCATGTTCTTATAATAGGAATCACGACTTGCATGTCAACGAGTATGACAATCGACAGGAGCCATAGGAGTTGTCTTAATTTATTGTATGACCTACATTTCAATCAAAATGCCATGTAATTACTTTACTTTATTGCTAACCGTTCGTCATAGTAGTAGAAGTAATAGTTGGCGAGACAACTTCATGAAGACACGATGATGGAGATCATGGTGTAGTGCCGGTTACAATGGTGATCATGTCACGCCCCAAAGATGGAGCTCAAAGGTGCAAGATGATATTGGCCATATCATGTCACTTTATGATTTGCATGTTATGTTTATCATGTTCTTACATCTTATTTGCTTAGACTGATGGTAGCATAAATAAGATGATACCTCACGAAAATTTCAAGAAATGTGTTCCCCCTAAGTGTGCACCATTGCGAAGGATCGTTGTTTCAAAGCACCACGTGATGATCGGGTTGTTGGGGAACATCGCATGGGAAACAAAAAATTTCCTACGCACACGCAAACCTATCCATGGTGATGAGCATCTACGAGAGGGAGAGTGGATCTACATACCCTTGTAGATCACTAAGCGGGAAGCGTTAAGAAACGCAGTCGGTGTAGTCGAACATCTTCGCGATCCAAATCGCCGAGCGTCCCGTGATCTCATCACGATCCATCCCGCGATCCAATCACGATACGTCCCGTGAACTCATCACGATCCGTCCCGCGATCTCATCACGATCCGTCTCATGATCTTGATCACGATCTGTCCCGCGAACTCATCATGATCCGTTCCGCGATCTCATCACGAACCGTCTCGCGATCTCGATCACGGTCCTTCCGATCTAGCGCCGAACGGACGGCACCTCCGCGTTCAGCACACGCGCAGCTTGATGACGATCTCCACCGTCTTGATCCAGCAAGAGGAGGTGGAGAGGAGAGAGAGTTCACCGGCAGCGTGACGGCGCTCCGGTGATGGTGGTGGAGCAATTCCGGCAGGGCTTCGCCTAAGCGCTGCGGAAAACCGATCTAGAGGAGAAACTGTGCACCGGTGAAACGGGTAGCACGTGGCCGGAAATTCTGTCCAAAAACCACCCAATCCACTAGTATATATAGGAGGAGAGGAGAGGAGAGGCATCCAAGGCCTTTTGGTCGGCCAAAATAGGAGGTGGGAGCAATCCTACTTCACCTCCAATCCTAGTTGGAGTAGGATTGCCTCCTATTGGCTGATTTTCCACTTTTTGCTTTAGGACTTTCTCTCCTGTGCCATGGGCCTTTGTGGCTGTTTTCCCAGCCCACTAAGGGCTGGTTATTATTCTCCCACAGCCCATGGACCTCTTGGGGTCGAAATACCCCTCCCGGAGGTCCTCCGGTACACTACCGGCACTCCCGGTACACTACCGATGAGCCCGAAACTTTTCCGGAAACCAAACTGGGACTTCCTATATATGAATCTTTACCTCCGGACCATTCCGGAGCTCCTCGTGACATCCGGGATCTCATCCGGGACTCCGAACAACCTTCGGTCACCACCATACATACCTCTACACTTCCGAAACGTCACCGAACCTTAAGTGTGCAGACCCTGCGGGTTCGAGAACTATGTAGACATGACCGAGACACCTCTATGGTCAATAACCAATGGCGGGACCTGGACGTCCACATTGGTTCCTACATATTCTACGAATATCTTTATCGGTTGAACCTCTATGTCAAGGATTCAGTTAATCCCGTATAACGTTCCCTTTGTTCTTTGGTATGTTACTTGCCCGAGATTCGATCGTCGGTATCTCCATACATAATTCAACCTCGTTACTGGCAAGTCTCTTTACTCGTTCCGTAATACAAGATCCCGCAACTAAAAATTAGTCACATTGCTTGCAAGGCTTATTGTGATGTTGCATTACCGAGTGGGCCCCGAGATACCTCTCCGTTACACGGAGTAACAAATCCCAGTCTCGATCCATGCCAACTCAACAAACACCATCGGAGATACCTGTAGAGCACCTTTATAGTCACCCAGTTACGTTGCGACGTTTGATACACACAAGGCACTCCTCCGATATCCGTGAGTTGCATGATCTCATGGTCATAGGAACATATACTTGACATGCAGAAAACAGTAGCAATAAACTGACACGATCATATGCTATGTTTGTAGTTTGGGTCTTATCCATCACATCATTCTCCTAATGATGTGATCCCGTTATCAAATGACATCTCATGTCCATGGCTAGGAAACCTTAACCATCCTTTGATCAACGAGCTAGTCCATTAGAGGCATACTAGGGACATGGTTTTGTCTATGTATCCACACATGCATTTAAGTCTCCGATCAATACAATTATAGCATGGATAATAAACGATTATCATGAACAAGGAAATATGATAATAACTAATTTATTATTTCCTCTAGGGCATATTTCCAACAGTCTCCCACGTGCACTAGAGTCAATAATCTAGTTCACATCACCATGTGATTCGCATTGTTATGAATCTAACACCCAATGAGTTCTGGGGCTCGATCATGCTTTGCATGTGAGAGAGGTCTTATAGTCAACGGGTCTGCGATATTCAGATCCGTGTGTACTTTGCATATCTCTATGTCAAACCGTAAACACTGCTCCCACACTCCACTTGGTACTATTTCCAAATGGCTGGTCCACTATACGTATCCAGATTGCTACTACTAGTCATCCGGATAGGTGTTAAAGCTTGCATCGACGTAACTCTTTACGACGAACTCTTTATCACCTCCATAATCAAGAAACATTTCCTTAGTCCTCTAGTTACTAAGGATAATTCCGACCGCTGTCCAGTGATCCACTTTTGGACCACTCTTGTACCCCTTGACAGACTCATGGCAAGGCACACATAGGTGCGGTACACAGCATGGCATAATATAGAGCCTATGGCTAAGGCATAGGGGACGACGTTCGTCCTTTCTCTTTCTTCTGCCGTTGTCGAGCTTTGAGTCTTACTCAACTTCACACCTTACAAATCAGACGAGAACTATTTCTCTGGCTGATCCATTTTGAACTCTTTCAAAATCTTGTGAAGGTATGCACTCATTGAAAGTCTCATCAAGCATCTTGATCTATCTCTATAGATTTTGATGCTCAACAATTAGGTAGCTTTATCCAGGTCTTCCTTTGAAAATCACTTTCCAAATGACTGTTTTATGCTTTCCAGAAACTCTACATTATTTCTGATCAACAATATGTCATCCACATATACTTATCAGAAATTCTATAGTGCTCCCACTCACTTTATTGCAAATACAAGTTTCTCGTAAACTTTGTATAAACATCAAAACTTTGATCACCTCATCAAAGCGTATATTCCAACTCCGAGATGCTTGCTTCAGTCCATGGAAGGATCACTGAAGCTTGCACACCTTTTAGCATCCTTAGGCCTGACAAAACCTTCTGGTTGTATCACATACAACCTTTCCTCAAGTAAACCATTAAGGAAACGATGTTTTGACATCCATCTGCCAGATTTCATACTTGAAAACACAGCAACTGCTAACATAATTCCAACAGACTTTTAGCATCGCTACGAGTGAGAAAGTCTCATCGTAGTCAACTCCTTGAACTTGTCACAAACATCTTTGCAACAAGTCGAGCTTTACAAATAGTGACATTCACCATCAGTGTCTGTCTTCATTTTAAAGATCCATTTGTACTCAACGACCTGCCGTCCAACGAGCAAGTCTACCAAAGTCTACACTTGGTTTTAATACATGGATCCTATCTCGGATTTCATGGCCTCCAACCATTTGTCGGAATCCGGGCCCATCATCGCTTCTCCATAGCTTGTAGGTTCATCGTTGTCCAACAACATGACCTCCAAGACAGGGTTGTCATACCGCTTAGGAGCAGTACACATCCTTGTCGACCTACGAAGTTCGATAGTAACTTGATCCTGAAGTTTCATGATCATGATCATTAACTTCCTCTTCAACTAACGTAGGCTTCACAGAAACATCTTTCTACGCTGCGCTACTCTCTAGTTGAACAAAGGTTTAACAACCTCATCAAGTTCTATCTTCCTCCCACTCAATTCTTTCGAGAGAAACTTTTTCTCGAGAAAGGACCCAGTTCTAGCAACTAACACTTTGCACTCGGATCTAAGATAGAAGGCATACCCATCTGTTCTTAGGGTATTCTATGAAGATACATTTGTCCGCTTTGGGTTCTAGCTTATTATGTGAAAACATTTTCCACACAAGCATCGCAGCCCCACACATTAAGAAATGACAACTTAGGTTCCTATCAAACCATAATTCACACGGTGTCATCTCAACGGATTTAGATGATGCCCTATTTAAAGTGAATGTAGTTGTCTCTAATGCATAACCCCAAAAATTATAGTAGTAAAACGATAAGAGACATCACAGTATGCACTATATCAATAGAGCATGACTATGATGTTCGGACACACCATCACACCATGGTGTTCCAGGTGGCGTTAGTTGTGAAACAAATTTCACGTTGTCTTAAGTTGTATGCCAAACTCGTAACTCAGATATTCACCTCCACGATCATATCGCGGTCATTTTTATCTTCTTGTCACGATGATCTTTAAACTTCACTCTGAATTTGCTTGAACCTTTCAAACGATTCAGACTTGTGTTTCATTAAGTAAATATACACTATATCTACTCAAATCATCAGTGAAGGTAAGAAAATAACGATATCCACTGCACGCTACAAGACTCACTAGATTGCATACATCAACATGTATCATTTCCAATGAATCACTTGCCCGCTCCATCCAACGGGGTCCTTTAGTAATCTTGCCCAAGAGGCATGCTTCACATGTCTCAACCGATTCGAAATCGATGAGTCCAAATATCCATCAGCATGGAGTTTCTACATGCGCTTTATACCAATATGACATTTAGCGGCAGTGCCACAAGTATGTGGTACTATCATTATTAACTTTGTATCTTTTGACATCAATGTTATGAACATGTGTACTACTACGATCAAGATTTCAACAAACCATTCTCACTGGGTGCATGACCATTGAAGGTATTATTCATGTAAACAGAATAACCATTATTCTCTGACTTAAATGAATAATCGTATTGCAACAAACATGATCTAATCATGTTCATGCTCAACGCAAAACACCAAATAACATTTATTTAGGTTCGTCACTAATCCTGAAGGTAGAGAGAGCGTGCGATGTTGATCACATCAACCTTGGAAACACTTCCAACACATATCGTCACCTCACCCTTAGCTAGTTCTCCGTTTATTTCGTAGCTTTTATTTCGAGTTACTAACATTTAGCAACCGAACCGGTATCCAATACCCAGGTGCTACTAAGAGTACTAGCAAGGTACACATTAGTAACTCGTATATCAAATATACTTCTATCAATGTTGCCAGCCTTCTTATCTACCAAGTATCTAGGGTTGTTCCGCTTCAGCGACCTCTCACCTCATAATAGAAGCACTTAGTCTCGGGTTTGAGTTCAACTTTGGGTTGCTTCACTGGAGCAGCAACTGACTTGCTATCCATGAAGTTTCCCTCCTTGCTCTTGCCCTTCTCGAAACTAGTGGTTTGATTAACCATCAACACTTGACGCTCCTTCTTGATTTCTACCTTCGCAGTGTCAAACATCGCGAACAGCTCAGGGATCAACATTTCTTTCCCTGGCATTTTATAGTTAATCACCAAGTTCTAGTAGCTCAGTGACAGTGACTTGGAGAACTATATCAATCACTATCTTATCTGGAAGATCAACTCCCACTTGATTCAAGCGATTGTAGTACCCAGACAATCTGAGTACATGCTCAACGGTTGAGCTATTCTCCTTCATCTTACAGGCAAAGAATCTTGTTGGAGATCTCATATCTCGCAACACGGGCACGAGCCTGAGATCACAATCTCAGCTCCTAGAACATCTCATATGTTCCGTGACGTTCAAAAGGTTTCGGAGCCTCAATTCTAAGCCGTAATGCATGACGCACTAAACTATCAAGTAGTCATCGAAACGTGCTTGTCAGATGTTCACAACATCTACAGACGATGCTAGATGGGGTGGCGCACCGAGCGGTGCATTAAGGACATAAGCCTTCTGTGCAGCGATGAGGACAATCCTCAGATCACGGACCCAGTCCGCAATTTTGCTACCAACATCTTTCAATTCTATTTCTCTAGGAACATATAAAAATACAAGGGAGCTACAGCGCGAGCTAGTAATCTACAACATAATTTGCAAAGACACTTTGACTATGTTCATGATAATGAGTTCAATTAATCATATTACTTAAGAACTCCCACTCAAATTGACATCCCTCCGATCATTCGAGTGATACATGATCCAAATTCACCAACTCAAGTCCGATCATCACGTGAGTTGAGGTGGCTGCAATGGTGAACATCATCATGTTGATCATATCTACTATATGACTCATGTTCGACCTTTCGGTCTCTTGTGTTCTGAGGCCATGTCTGTACATGCTAGGCTCGTCAAGTTTAACCCGAGTGTTCTGCGCGTGCAAATCTGGCTTGCACCCGTTGTATGTGAACGTAGAGTCTATCACACCCGATCATCACCGTGGTGTCTCAACACGACGAACTTTCGCAACGGTGCACACTCGGGGAGAACACAATTTATCTTGAAATTAAGTGAGGGATCACCTTATAATGCTACCGTCGTCCTAAGCAAAACAAGGTGCATAAAAGGATTAACATCGCATGCAAATCATAAGTGACATGATATGGCCATGATCTTGTGCTTTTGATCTCCATCATGAAAGCACCGGCATGATCTCCATCATCACCGGCATGACACCATGATCTCCATCATCTTGATCTCCATCAACGTGTCGCCATCGGGGTTGTCACGCCCTACATGCTTCTACTACTATTTCTACCGTAGCGATAAAGTAAAGCATTACATAGCGCTTAATGATTGACACGCAGGTCATACAATAATTAAAGACAACCCTATGGCTCCTGCCGGTTGCCGTATTCAACGACATGCAAGTCGTGAAATTCTATACATCACATGATCATCTCATACATCACATATATCTCATCATGTAATTGGCCATATCACATCACAACATACCCTGCAAAAACAAGTTAGACGTCCTCTAATTGTTGTTGCATGTTTTACGTGGCTGCTACGGGTATCTAGCAAGAACGATTCTCACCTACGCATAAACCACAACGGTGATACATAGATTGCTTTTCAACCTTCTCAAGGACCGCCTTTGTCGGATCCGATCCAACTAAAGTGAGAGAAACTGTCACCCGCAAGCCATCTAAGCAACAAGTTGCGTCGAGGGAACCGGTCTCTCGTAAGCGTACGAGTAATGTTGGTCCGGGCCGCTTCATCTCACAATCCAGCTGAACCAAAATACGACCAAGGGAGGAAGCAATCTAAGCATCAACACCCACAAACCTTTTGCGTTCTACTCGAGATCTCATCGAACCATCAACCTAGCTCATGATGCCACTGTTGGGGAACATCGCATGGGAAACAAAAAATTTCCTACGCACACGCAAACCTATCCATGGTGATGAGCATCTACGAGAGGGAGAGTGTATCTACATACCCTTGTAGATCACTAAGCGGGAAGCGTTAAGAAACGCAGTTGGTGTAGTCGAACATCTTCGCGATCCAAATCGCCGAGCGTCCCGTGATCTCATCACGATCCGTCCCGCGATCCAATCACGATATGTCCCGTGAACTCATCACGATCCGTCCCGCGATCTCATCACGATCCGTCTCACGATCTTGATCACGATCTGTCCCGCGAACTCATCACGATCCGTTCCGCGATCTCATCACGAACCGTCTCGCGATCTCGATCACGGTCCTTCCGATCTAGCGCCGAACGGACGGCACCTCCGCGTTCAGCACACGTGCAGCTTGATGACGATCTCCACCGTCTTGATCCAGCAAGAGGAGGTGGAGAGGAGAGAGAGTTCACCGGCAGCGTGACGGCACTCCGGTGATGGTGGTGGAGCAATTCCGGCAGGGCTTCGCCTAAGCGCTGCGGAAAACCGATCTAGAGGAGAAACTGTGCACCGGTGAAACGGGTAGCACGTGGCCGGAAATTCTGTCCAAAAACCACCCAATACACTACTTATATATAGGAGGAGAGGAGAGGAGAGGCAGCCAAGGCCTTTGGGTCGGCCGAAATAGGAGGTGGGAGCAATCCTACTTCACCTCCAATCCTAGTTGGAGTAGGATTGCCTCCTATTGGCTGATTTTCCACTTTTTGCTTTAGGACTTTCTCTCCTGTGCCATGGGCCTTTGTGGCTGTTTTCCCAGCCCACTAAGGGCTGGTTATTATTCTCCCACAGCCCATGGACCTCTTGGGATCGAAATACCCCTCCCGGAGGTCCTCCGGTACACTACCGGCACTCCCGGTACAATACCGATACTCCCGGTACACTACCGATGAGCCCGAAACTTTTCCGGAAACCAAACTGGGACTTCCTATATATGAATCTTTACCTCCGGACCATTCTGGAGCTCCTCGTGACGTCCAGGATCTCATCCGAGACTCTGAACAACCTTCGGTCACCACCATACATAACTCTACACTACCGAAACGTCACCGAACCTTAAGTGTGCAGACCCTGCGGGTTCGAGAACTATGTAGACATGACCGAGACACCTCTATGGTCAATAACCAATGGCGGGATCTGCACGTCCACATTGGTTCCTACATATTCTACGAAGATCTTTATCGGTCGAACCTCTATGTCAAGGATTCAGTTAATCCCGTATAACGTTCCCTTTGTTCTTCGGTATGTTACTTGCCCGAGATTCGATCGTCGGTATCTCCATACCTAATTCAACCTCGTTACTGGCAAGTCTCTTTACTCGTTCCGTAATACAAGATCCCGCAACTAACAATTAGTCACATTGCTTGCAAGGCTTATTGTGATGTTGCATTACCGAGTGTGCCCCGAGATACCTCTCCGTTACACGGAGTAACAAATCCCAGTCTCGATCCATGCCAACTCAACAAACACCATCGGAGATACCTGTAGAGCACCTTTATAGTCACCCAGTTACGTTGCGACGTTTGATACACACAAGGCACTCCTCCGATATCTGTGAGTTGCATGATCTCATGGTCATAGGAACATATACTTGACATGCAGAAAACAGTAGCAATAAACTGACACGATCATATGCTATGTTTGTAGTTTGGGTCTTATCCATCACATCATTCTCCTAATGATGTGATCCCGTTATCAAATGACATCTCATGTCCATGGCTAGGAAACCTTAACCATCCTTTGATCAACGAGCTAGTCCATTAGAGGCATACTAGGGACATGGTTTTGTCTATGTATCCACACATGCATTTAAGTCTCCGATCAATACAATTATAGCATGGATAATAAACGATTATCATGACAAGGAAATATGATAATAACTAATTTATTATTGCCTCTAGGGCATATTTCCAACACGGGTGTGATAGATTCTACCATTTACATACAACGGGTGTAAGCCAGATTTACACACGCGAAACACTTAGGTTGACTTGACGAGCCTAGCATGTACAGACATGGCATCAGAACACGAGAGACCGAAAGGTCAAACATGAGTCAATAGTAGATGCGATCAACATGGAGATGTTCGCCATTGATGACTAGTCCGTCTCACGTGATGATCGGACACAGCCTAGTCGATATGGATCATGTATCACTTAGATGACTAGAGGGATGTCTATCTGAGTGGGAGTTCATTAAATAATTTGATTGGATGAACTTAATTATCATGAAATTAGTCTAAAATTGTCTTTACAATCTATCTTGTAGATCCAATGGCCCACGCTAATGTTGCCCTCAACTTCAATGCGTTCCTAGAGAAAACCAAGCTGAAAGACGATGGAAGCAACTATACGGACTGGGTCCGTAACTTGAGGATCATCCGCATAGCTTCCAATAAACTATATGTCCTTGATGCACCCCTAGGTGACACACCCATTTTCCTAGCAACTCAAGACATTATGAACGCCTGGCACACGCATAGTGATGATTACTCCCTGATTCAGTGCGGCATGCTTTATAGCTTAGAACCGGGGCTCCAAAAGAGTTTTGAGCAACACGGAGCATATGCGATGTTCCAAGAGCTAGGAATGGTTTTCCAAGATCATGCCCGAGTCGAGAGATATGAAGTCTCCAAGAAGTTCTTCAGTTGTAAGATGGAGTAAAATAGTTCTGTCAGCGAGCACATACTTAAAATGTCTAGGTTGCACAACTGCTTGTCTCAGCTGGGAGTTAATCTTCCGGATGACTCGGTTATTGATAGAATCCTCCATTTGCTTCCACCTAGCTACAAGAGCTTTGCGATGAACTACAATATGCAAGGAATGGAGAAGTCCATTCCTGAGTTATATTCGATGCTGAAATCAGTGGAGGTGGAGATCAAAAAGGAACATCAAGTGTTGATGGTGAATAAGACCACCAGTTTCAAGAAAGGCAAGGGTAAGAAGAACTTCAAGAAGTACGGCAAAGTAGTTGCCGCACCCGCTAAAATAGTTGTCGAGAAGAATCCCAAGAATGGATCCAAGCTTGAGACTGAGTGCTTTTATTGCAAGGGAACCGGTCACTAGAAGCGGAACTGCCCCAAGTACTTAGCGGATAAGAAGGCTGGCAACGTCAAAGGTATATATGATATACATGTTATTGATGTGTACCTTACCAGCGCTCGTAGTAGCTCCTGGGTATTTGGTACCGGTGCGGTTGCTCACATTTGTAACTCAAAACAGGAGTTGTGGAATAAATGGAGACTAGCGAAGGACGAGGTGACGTTGCACATCGGGAATGGTTGCAAGGTCAATGTGATCGTCGTCGACACGCTACCTCTACATCTACCTTGGGGATTAGTTTTAGACCTCAATAATTGTTATTTAGTACCTTGTATCTATATCTCGTTTGATGCGAGATGGCTGCTCATTTAAATCTGAGAATAATGGTTGTTCTATTTATATGAGAGATATGTTTTATGGTCATGCCCCGCTGGTCAATGGTTTATTTTTATTGAATCTCAAATGTGATGTTACACATATTCATAGTGTGAATACCAAACGATGTAAGGTTGATAATGATAGTCCCACATACTTGTGGCACTGCCGCCTTGGTCATATTGGTGTCAAATGCATGAAGGAACTCCATGCAAATGGACTTTTGGAGTGTCTTGATTATGAATCATTTCACACGTGCGAACCATGCCTCTTGGGCAAGATGACTAAGACTCCGTTCTCCGGAACAATGGAGCGAGCAACCAACTTGTTGGAAATAATACATACCGATGTATGCGGTCCAATGAGCGTTGAAGCTCGCGGTGGCTATCATTCTGTTCTTACCCTCACTGATGACTTAAGAAGATATGGGTATGTCTGAGACCTTTGAAAAGTTCAAGGAATTTCAGAGTGAGGTATAGAATCAACATGACAAGAAAATAAAGTTCTTACGATCTGATCGTGGACGAAAATATTTGAATCACGGGTTTGGCACGCACTTAAGGAAATCTGGAATTGTTTCACAACTCACGCCACCTGGCACACCTCGGCGTAATGGTGTGTCCGAACATCGTAATCGCACTCTATTGGATATGGTGCGATCTATGATGTCTCTTACTGATTTACCGCTATCATTTTGGGGATATGCATTAGAGAATGCCGCATTCACTTTAAATAGGGCACCGTCTAAATCCTTTGAGACGACACTATATGAAATATGGTTTGGGAAGAAACCTAAGCTATCGTTTCTGAAAGTTTGGGGATGCGATGCTTATGTCAAGAAACTTCAACCTGAAAAGCTCGAACCCAAATCGGAAAGGTGCGTCTTCATAGGATACCCTAAGGAAACTATTGGGTATACCTTCTATCTCAGATCCGAAGGCAAGATCTTTGTTGCCAAGAATGGATCCTTTCTGGAGAAAGAGTTTCTCTTGAAATAAGTAAGTGGGAGGAAAGTACAACTTGATGAGGGAATTGTACCCCCTCTCGAACCAGAGAGTCGCGCAGCACAGGAAAATGTTTTTGTGGTGCCTGCACCGACTAGAGAGGAAGTTAATGATGATGATCATGAAACTGCGGATCAAGTTACTACTAAACTTTGTAGGTCCACAGGGACACGTTCCGCATCAGAGTGGTACGACAAGCCTGTCCTACAAATCATGTTGTTAGACAATGGTGAACCTTCGAACTATGAAGAAGCCATGGCGGGCCCGGATTCCAACAAATGCCTTGAAGACATGAAATCAGAGATAGGATCCATGTATGAGAACAAAGTATGGAGTTTGGTGGACTTTCCCGATGATCGACAAGCCATAGAAAATAAATGGATCTTTAAGAAGAAGACTGACGCGGATGGTAATGTGATCGTCTATAAGGCCCGGCTTGTCGCTAAGGGTTATCGACAAGTTCAAGGAGTTGACTAAGATGAGACTTTGTCACCCATAGTGATGCTGAAGTCCATCCGAATAATGTTAGCAGTTGCCGCATTTTATGATTATGAGATCTGGCAAATTGACGTCAAACCGACATTCCTTAACCGTTTCCTTAAGGAAGAATTATATATGATGCAGCCGGAAGGTTTTGTCGATCCTAAGAATGCTAACAAGGTATGCAAGCTCCAACGCTCCATCTATGGGCTGGTGCAAGCATCTCAGAGTTGGAACATTCGCTTTGATGAGGTGATCAATGCATTTGGGTTTATACAGACTTATGGAGAAGCCTGTATTTACAAGAAAGTGAGTGCGAGCTCTGTAGCATTTCTCATTTTATATGTGGATGACATATTGTTGATGGGAAATGATATAGAACTTTTGGAAAGCATAAAGGCCTACTTGAATAAGTGTTTTTCAATCAAGGACCTTGGAGAAGCTGCTTACATATTAGGCATAAAAATCTATAGAGATAGATCAAGACGCCTCATTGGTCTTTCATGAAGCACATACCTTGACAAGTTATTGAAGAAGTTCAATATGGATCAGTCCAAGAATAGGTTCTTGCATGTATTGCAAGGTGTGAGATTGAGCACAGCTCAATGCCCGACATCGGTAGAAGATAGAGAAAAGATGAGTGTCGTCCTCTATGCCTTAGCCATAGGCTCTATTATGTATGACATGTTGTGTACCAGACGTGATGTGAACCTCGCCATAAGTTTAGTAGGAAGGTTTAAAAGTGATCCCGGAATGGAACACTGGACGGCGGTCAAGAATATCCTTAAGTACCTGAAAATGACTAAGGATATGTTTCTCGTTTATGGAGGTGTTGAAGAGCTCGTCGTAAAGGGTTACGTCGATGCTAGCTTTGACACAGATCCGGATGACTCCAAGTCACAAACTGGATACATGTATATTTTGAATGGTGGGGCAGACAGCTGGTGCAATTGCAAGCAAAGCGTCGTGGCGGCATCTACATGTGCAGCGGAGTACATAGCTGCTTCAGAAGTAGCACAGGAAGGAGTCTGGATGAAGGAGTTCATCACCGACCTAGGAGTGATTCCCAATGTGTCGGGCCCGATGACCCTCTTCTGTGACAACACTGGAGCTATTGCCATTGCCAAGGAGCCCAGGTTTCACAAGAAGACCAAGCACATCAAGAGCCCCTTCAACACCATTTTTTGTTACATTCAGGATGGAGATATAGATATTTGTAAAGTACATACAGATCTGAGTGTCGCAGATCCATTGACTAAACCTCTTTCATGAGCGAAACATGATCAACACCAGAACTCTATGGGTGTTCGATTCATCACAATGTAACTAGATAATTGACTCTAGTAGTGGGAGACTGTTGGAAATATGCCCTAGAGGAAATAATAAAATGGTTATTATGATATTTCCTTGTTCATGATAATTGTCTATTATTCATGCTATAATTGTATTAACCAGAAATCTTAATACATGTGTGAATACATAGACCACATCATGTCCCTAGTGAGCCTCTAGTTGACTAGCTCGTTGATCAATAGATGGTCACGGTTTCATGACCATGGACATTGGATGTTGTTGATAACGGGATCACATCATTAGGAGAATGATGTGATGGACAAGACCCAAACCTAAGCATAGCACAAGATCGTGTAGTTCATTTGCTAAAGCTTTTCAATGTCAAGTATCGTTTCCTTAGACCATGAGATTGTGCAACTCCCGGATATCGTAGGAATGCTTTGGGTGTGCCAAACGTCACAACGTAACTAGGTGGCTATAAAGGTGCACTATGGGTATCTCCGAAAGTGTCTGTTGGGTTGGCACGAATCGAGACTGGGATTTGTCACTCCGTGTGACGGAGAGGTATCTCTGGGCCCACTCGGTAAGACATCATCATAATGAGCTCAATGTGACTAAGGAGTTAGTCACGGGATGATGTATTACGGAATGAGTAAAGAAACTTGCCGGTAATGAGATTGAACAAGGTATAGGGATATCGACGATCGAATCTCGGGCAAGTATCATACCGATAGACAAAGGGAATTGTATACGGGATTGATTAAATCCCCGACATCGTGGTTCATCCGATGAGATCATCGTGGAGCATGTGGGAGCCAACATGGGTATCCAGATCCCGCTGTTGTTTATTGACCAGAGAGGTGTCTCGGTCATGTCTACATGTCTCCCGAACCCGTAGGGTCTACACACTTAAGGTTCGATGACGCTAGGGTTATAGGGAAATGGTATATGTGATTACCAAAAGTTGTTCGGAGTCCCGGATGAGATCCCAGACGTCACAAGGAGCTCCAGAATGGTTCGGAGCTTTTCTAATGTCAAGTATCATTTCCATGGACCATGAGATTGTGCAACTCCCGAATACCGTAGGAATGCTTTTGGTGTATCAAACGTCACAACGTAACAGGGTGACTACAAAGGTGCACTACAGGTGCCTCCGAAAGTGTCTGTTGGGTTGGCACGAATTGAGACTGGGATTTGTCACTCCCTGTGACGGAGAGGTATCTCTGGGCCCACTCGGTAATAAATCATCATAATGAGCTCAATGTAACTAAGGAGTTAGTCACGGGATCATGTGTTACGGAACGAGTAAAGAGATTTGTCGGTAACTAGATTGAACAAGGTATAGGGATACCGACGATCGAATCTCGGGCAAGTAACATACCGATGGACAAAGGTAATTGTATACGGGATTAATTGAATCCCTGACATCGTGGTTCATCCGATGAGATCATCATGGAACATGTGGGAGCCAATATGGTTATCCAGATCCCGCTATTGGTTATTGGCCAGAGAGGTGTCTCGGTCATGACTGCATGGTTCCCGATCCCGTAGGGTCTACACACTTAAGGTTCTGTGACGCTGGAGTTGTAATGGGAATTGTATGTGGTTACTGAAACTTGTTCGGAGTCTCAAATGAGATCCCGGACATCATGAGGAGTTTCAGAATGGTCCGAAGGTGAATATTTATATGTGGGAAGTCCAGTTTCAGTCGCCGGAAAAGTTTCGGGGTTTATCGGTATTATACCGGGACCACCGAAAGGGTTCCGGGGGTCCATCAGGAGGGGCCACCTGCCCCGGAGGACCACGTTGGTTGAACATGGGTGGGAACCAGACTCCTAGTGGGCTGGTGCGCCCTCCCCCCCCCCAAGGGCCTAAGGCGCCTAGGGTTGGGAACCCTACGGGGTGGGGGCGCTTCCCACCAACTTGGGGGGAAAGCTCCCCCCTTGGCCGCCGCCCCCAGCCTAGATTGGATCTAGGGGGCCTGGCCCCCTTTCCCCCTGGCCTATAAATAGTGGGGGGTTGGGAGGGCAGCCACACCCTTCCCCCTGGCGCAACCCTCCCCTCTTACACCTCCTCCTCCTCCTCCGTAGTGCTTAGCGAAGCTCTATTAGAGAACCATGAGCTCCATCGCCACCATGCCGTCGTGCTGCCAGAGCTCTCCCTCAACTTCTCCTCCCCCCTTGCTGGATCAAGAAGGAGGAGACCTCCCTGGGTTGTACGTGTGTTGAACGCAGAGGCGCCGTCCGCTCGGCGCTTGGATCAGATCTTTCACGATTTGAATCGTCGTGAGTACGACTCCATCAACTCTGTTCTTTGCAACGCTTCCGCTTAGCGATCTTCAAGGGCATGAACATGCACTTACTCTCTCTCGTTGATAGCAACTCCTAGATTGATCTTGGTGACACGTAGGAATTTGTTTTGAATTATTACTACGTTCCCCAACACCATCGTTGCATCAATGATTTGGTCGATACGGGGGAGAGCAAATGGATCAACTTGACAGGCCTTGTTAAGATCTGCTTAATCCACACACATGCACCACATGCCGTTCTTTTTTAGTACAAGCACAGAATTAGCCAACCACTCCGGGTAAAAAATATCCACGATGAACCCTGCTGCCAAGAGCCAGGCCACTTCTTCTCCAATAGCCTTACGTCGCTCTTCATTGAAACGACGGAGGAACTGTTTAATCGGTTTAAACTTGGGATCCACATTAAGATGGTGCTCAGTGAATTCTCTCGGTACACCCGGCATGTCACAAGGTTTCCATGCAAAGAAGTCCCAATTCTCACAGATGAATTCGATGAGGGTGATTTCCTATGTGGGGTCCATGTTAGCCCCAATACTGAACTGCTTCGATGAATCACCCGGAGCAAAATCCACCAACTTAGTATCCTCTGCCACAAATTTCAGGGGCGGCTCAGACTCTATGCTGGCTTTTTTAACGGAGTCATGTCAGTCGGGTCAACATTGTCTTTATAGAACTTGAGCTCCGCCTCGGCGCAACTTGACTCCGCATATGAAGTGTCGCCTTGTTCACACTCAAGAGCCACCTTCCGATCACCGTGCGCTATAATCGTCCCCTTGAGAGCCGGCATTTTGAGCTGCAAGTAGACATAACAGGGCCTGGCCATAAATTTAGCAAAAGTCGGTCGTCCGAACAAGGCATGATATGGGATCTTGATTTTGACCACTTTGAACCACAAAGTTTCCACCCTGTAATTATATTCATCTCCAAACGTTATCAACCCGTGGCATGTGATCCTCCCTACTCCATGATATCGTACATTCAGACCACTTTAAGTATTGTGGGAGAGCCGGTGTTGCCTTATGAACCGCCCTTTTATGTAACTTCGAATCCCGTTTATCCAGACTGGTGGTGAAAACATGATACTGGCCTCCATTGAGCTGCTTCGGGTTACTCTGATACCCTGACTGGTTGCTTTGCTGTTGACCACCGTTGCCAGGCTGCTGATGGTGATCACATTGATTACCTTGCCCCTGATAGCCTGAACTTAAGCCGTCTCCGCCGAAACCTGACCCTTGAGAGCCGGATCCTGACCCACCAGACAGTCCATTGCCATTATTATGATGCTAATTAAGGTTGTAGTTCCGAAACTCTCGCATGATATAACAATCCCTCTAGGCATGACCGGATGGCCTGCCGGGTTGACTGTGCTCCAGGCAAGGCTTGCTGAGCATCTCCTCCATATTAAAGGGGTTTTTAGCCTTGCTGAAAGGTGGCTTACCGTTGCATCTAGAACGATTGTTCCCAGCGCTGGTGTTGGCTACCAGATCTGACCCACCGTCCGGGTTCTTTCTCTTTCCGCCATTAGCAAAGTTATTGTTTCGTGCCCCGTTCTGTTGTTGGCCCTTACCACAGTTGTTCTTCTTACCCTTAGCTGATTTCTCCTCGTCACACCCTGGGTTCTTAGTATCATCTAAATCTGCATATTTGGTGAGAGCCGACATGAGCTCACCCATGTCCTGATAGGAACACTTCAGCCACCCAAGCTTCTGTTTAAGGGGTAAGAAGTGACAATTTTTCTCCAAAATCAGGACTGCTTGAGCCGGCGAGATATTATCAAATGAGTGGATGACAGTCGAGACCTGCCGCACCCAATGATTTGCCGACTCATCTTCCTGCTGCACACGGTGATCAAGGTCAACAATCTTCATAGGCTGCTTGCATGTCCCTTAGAAATTCTTGATAAATCGTGCTTTCAACTCGGCCTAGGAAGCAATGGTATTGGGGGGCAAACCCTTGAACCATGTGCGAGTTGGTCCTTCCAACATCATGATGAAATATTTTGCACAAACCGCCTCACTGATGTCCAACATCTCCATGGCGAGCTCATAGCTCTCAACCGAGGCCTCTGGTGATAAATCGGTCATATATTTAGGCACCTTACGTGTCCCCTTAAAGTCCTTAGGCAAACGCTCATTATGAAGAGTTGTTGTTAAGCAAGGCACGCCAACACCCCTAAACGAGACTCCGGCTCCCACCGAGGTTGAAGGGGTTACTAGAACTGGCTCAGGAATCTTCGGGTAATCTTTCACCGGTGTCTCTCCCAGATGGGCTCGGCCCCTGTCCATGATCTCATGTGCATTGGTACGGGGCAGGTTATCATAGGGCGGGTTCGTCATTGCTCACTGCTAGAAACTGCCGGCGATTCCACACGTCGGCTGTAGCTACGACTTGGTATGGGAGTGGAGTGCACACGACTCCGGCTGTATATATACTTTTCTTGTTGAGCCACCGATGTCTGTAAAAACTCGATGGCATTCTGTGCCTCCTCAGCGAACAACGTCCCTTCCGTGAGAGGGAGCACATTAAGCCTGGCAGCCGCCGCTATCATGTTCTCCACCAGATTAGAATAATGGCTAGGTGGTGTCACAAGGTGTCGCGGCGGAGTCTGATCCCTCTGGGACGGTTCTGGCTACCGCAGTGCCCCCGTAGCCCGGGTTATGACTAGTGGCATGCTCGGTCCTGCACCGGGGGTGTTAAAAAGCTTTTGGGGTTGAAGATGTACTAGGAGGCCGACTTGGGTCCTCCTCTGAAGAACTGCCTCTAAAGCATGTTGGTCCAAGTTGAAGCAAAGAGCCTCTGTCCTCAAACGCTCTGACTCAGCATTCATCTGATCTTGCAAGGTGTTGATATCCTCCTGGGCCTTAGTCATCCATGCTTTTATTCTGGTAATCTCTGCATTATGCTCTACCTGATTTCCAGCCGTGACTTCGGTTCCCATCAAGGTTTTTAGCTCCTCCACCAGGTCCAGCAAGACCTGAGCCGGAGGTCTGGATGACCCAGCATCTGACGGTGTCGCTCCTGCCGCCACTTCGGGCATCGTTCCTACCATAAAGATGGCGGCTCGGCTCGACGGGTCATAGGGCTCCGGAATACTATTGCCATCGGCATAGCCCCCAAGACCGCCGTCGTGAAGCTGGTAGATTGACTCCGCCTCTCCACTGGAGGATTTATCTTTTGGGAGGATAAAGGTTCCCCCCGACATGGAGCCGAAGAAGATGCTCCTCCGCCCGGGTTGAACATGGGCAGGTTGCGCACACTAGGCCGGCTCGACGAGGTTGATGTAGACGTCCGTCCCGGGCACAGATCCGCCGATCTTCCCAATGAAAACTTGAATTCCACCAAAGGGGACCCAGTATCCGTACTCAACTGAGTCGGCCTCAGGACCCCACTCAGTGTCGTCGATGTAAAGCTTGCCGCAGTGGCTCTTGGTCATCCTGTTGATGGCGTATCCCTCGATCCCTGGGAGAGAGCCCTTCGAGAACTCCACACCACTGCGCGTGTGCCCCACGGTGGGCGCCAACTATCGTGGATTTTTCATGGAAAATGTCCTAGAGGAAGGACTTAGGTTCGAGGCCATCGCTAAGGAGGTGGACCTAAAGGGGTTGATCGGGACGAGAGACATGAGTTTACCCAAGTTCGGCCCCTCGGGAAGAGGTAAATGCCTACGTCCTGCTTTGTGTTGTATTGATTGGGTATCGGTTACAAGGGAGCGGATTCGCGTGACCTAGCTATCGATGAGTTGTTTCGTGTCCTAAGTCGCCGCAGGGATATGCCATTATATAGGTAGGTCAAGGCCCTTGGCTTACAAGAGTCTTAATTGGGTCGCATTAAGTATCCGACACTACCCCTAAGTCGCCTTGCCTTTCCTAGCAAGTTACCTTCTGCGCGGCTTTCGCGCTCGGGTCTCACACCGTCTTCTGCCTCTCGGCTTCTCTACAGCCCATCTGGCAAGCCGTCTCTTGGCTTGACTTCAACCTTTAGGCCCACGTATGGCCTAGGGTATGAGCCGCCAGGAGGTTACCCGACCCCTTCTGGGTGGGTTATACAACGGGGTTATATCCCCAATAACATGGGTAGAAGAGGTTGATTGGATGGAAAGCAACTTGGGGAGGCTAGAAATCAAGATCCATATGGCTGAAGTGGATGATCTTGATCTCAACACATGAGTAGGTGGCTCTCTCTCGAAAAATTGGATATGGCAAGTGGTAGTATGTTCTGAGTGCTTCCTCTACGAGTGAGAGGTCATGGAGGGGTATATATAGACATCTCCAAAAATCCAACTGTTAGAACATTATAGCGCAACTCGGTGAAACCAAAGTAA
Source organism: Hordeum marinum (assembly GCA_022496015.1). Classification (NCBI taxonomy): domain Eukaryota; kingdom Viridiplantae; phylum Streptophyta; class Magnoliopsida; order Poales; family Poaceae; genus Hordeum; species Hordeum marinum. The sequence continues at coordinate 461,958,086 of CM039673.1, forward strand.
AAAAACTCGGTTGCACTGACTAGTGCAAAATGTGGTAAATTTGGCCTTTTCAGTGAGACCGATATATAAATCCCGGTGGTGCCGATATGGGTTTCCTAGTTATTTACCACAACTCGGTATCGCCGATTCTTAAAACTTAGAAATTTCAATTTTAATAAACAAGACAACAGAAGGTTGGTCACTGGTTTCAGTTTGACAGAATGGAAACTTGGTGTCACCGAGATGCTAGGGTTTGGCATAGGATCCGTTTGAGGCAAAACTCGGTGGGACCGACTGGGAAGAGTTGGTATCACTGATTTTGAACTTTAGGCTTTGGATAGAGAATATTTGTGGGAGAATGGGTGAGTATTTTTGGTGTCCAATCTCTAAGCACTTGAGCAACTAGATCGGCATAATTCCTCATCCCCTTTTAATAGTATTTGCTTTCCTATGGACTCAAATGTGATTTCTCACAAGATATAAAATGTAGAGTCTTCAAGCTTGAAGCATGGCCAATCCTATTCCTTTCCTTTCCTTGGGAATGTTCTCCACACAATCCTTTAGCCATCCCATCATTGAACTTTTTCCTGAGATACACTTGCTGGAAACATTAGTCCAATGAAATATATGTTGTTATTAATTACCAAAACCACCTAGGGATAAGTTGTGTTTTCAGAAGGCGCATCTAGTGGCAAAAGGGTTCAAACAGGGGTATGGACTTGACTATGAGGACACATTTAGTCCCGTGGTCAAAGCTGCCACCATCAGGTTGATACTCTTAGTTGTAGTCTCTCGAAACTGGTGTATGAGACAACTAGATGCAAAGAATGCATTCTTGCATGATGTTCTAGAAGAGGATGTGTTTATGAGGCAGCATCCTAGGTATGCAAATGTAGACTCACCACGGTACGTTTACAAACTTGATAAATCCCTCTATGGTCTCAAACAGGCACCTAGAGCTTGGTACTCTCGGTTGTCCTCAAAGCTTTAGTCTCTTGTTTTTGTTCCATCTAAATCTGACACCTCATTATTCTTTTATCATCGACATATGTAACTATCATTTTTATGCTTATCTATGTTGATGAAATTATTGTTACAAGCTCATTACCTGAGGCAGTTGAAGTTCTTCTTAAGGATTTACGAGCAGATTTTGCACTCAAGGATGTTGGCAGTTTGCACTTCTTCCATGGAATTGAGGTAAAACATGTAAAGGATGGAATTGTGTTGTCACATGATAAGTATGTGCAAGATATTCTCAAGAGGGTGGGCATGCTTGGGTGCAAGCCATCCCCCACACCTATCTCCACTTTGGAAATATTGCTGCTTCATGATGGAGAGCTTCATAGAGTAGAGGACTCCACCAAGTACAAAAGTGTGGTTGATGCATTGCAATATTTGACATTAACTAGGCCAAATATTTCCTATTTGGTTAATAAAGTATGTCCGTTCTTGCATGCTCCCACTAGTGTACATTGGACTGCCGTTAAGAGGATACTCGGATATCTTCAAGCTATTAAGAGTCGTGGCCTTAAACTTGCAAAGTCAGACTCCATGTTAGCAAGTGCTTTTTTAGATGCAGATTGGGAAGGTTGTCCTGATGATAGGAGGTCCACAATTTTTTTGCAGTGTTTCTTGGCAGCAACTTAATTTCATGGTGTTCTCGTAAGCAACCTACGATATCTCACTCCAGCACAAAAGATGAATATAAAGCTTTAGCTAATGCCACTGCAGAAATTATTTGGGTTCAAAGTTTGCTGATAGAGTTGAGGCTGAATCACCCTCACACAACATCACTTTGGTGTGATAATCTTGACGCTAAATATTCATCTGCCAATCCACTTTTTCGTGTCAGGACGAAACATATTGAGATTGACTATCACTTTGTTCGCGAGAGGGTAACTGACAAATTGCTTAATATTAGATTCATACCTACTGGTGATCAAGTTGCAGATGAGTTTACTAAAACTCTCTCATTGTTGTGACAAGAGGCTTTTTGATACAATCTTAACTTAGATAGTTGTGATGGAGGGTGAGTGTTAAACATGTAAATATGGTGTACCTATAAACCATATAGGAATATGACTTGTGTGCGTGTGTGTTTTTTGTAATCGGGACATGTTGTTGAGATGTGATCTAGATTGTATCTATCTACCTTGGAGATCAATCCACGACCGGCCCTTCCTCTAAACATGTGGCCTTTGTGCCTGTATTAACACGCACGCGTCCCCACTAACAACATATGCTTCTGACTCTCCTTTTTCATAGTTGCATCCTTCAGCGACATGAGAGTTACCTTCATGGAGGTGTCACAACTCGATTTTGAAGAAATCACGTAGAGGGCCATGACTTTTTGTCAAGAGTTATCCAGAACCATGAGTAGTTAGGGCATCCACAATGTGGAAAATATCTGTGTCTATGGCTGCCTCTAAGGCTTTAGCTGTTGTCTCCAAACACTGCACAAGCTGACTCCATGTCCAAAATCCTTAGTGTTGCCTCTAATCTTAGAGGCTGCCTCTAACCTTTTCTAAGCATTAAAATATTAACCTTGTCTAAGCATTAAAATATTGTCCAGACCCACTGTAAGATGATCTTTTTAGCTTCTACACACCGTATGAGTGGTAAAATATTATACTTCTAATAGGAAGCGGGCTCCACCATAAAGGCAGCGAACATTCAATACATTGTGGCTTTTTGGAAGATGGTTAGAGGCGGACCATGGGGCCCGGCGTAGAGGCAAGCCAGCCTCTAAGAGCATGGTTAATAATATAGCCAACAACCGGCTATAAAGAGTTGACATGTCATATAGAGCCAACCTAATAGTCGGCACATACAATAGTAAGTTTTAAATGCGTACTACTTTATTAATAGTTGGTCCACCTTACAACCTCACAAAGTATCTTGTGTCTCGTGATGCAGCTCACTACTCATGAAGAGCCCCTTCTCTTCTCTCCTCTTCTCTCTCTTTCAACTAAGCATGGAAGTAATATTCTAATCCTTATAGTTTGCTTATGTCAGTGTATTATACTTGCTCTCACACACTGATGATGCTCTTAGGAGGTGGTGTTGTCGTGTCGTGTTCCGGCTTGTCCATATTTCTTGCAAATAGGCACATGTCCTTGTGGTCCCGATTTAATAAAAAAGCAAAAAAGAAATTACCGGGGCTCCGTGGAACACCCATCCATGCAGCAAAAGAAAGCACGGGCAATGTCGTTGTGCTTATCCGACGGCATCTGCCTTCCAGTTAGCAGTACGCAAGCGTATATCGCAAGCCACCGCTGCATGCCCGTTTATCTTGATTTGCAACGAACGAAACAGCCGGCGGCCACCTCGGAGTCTGGCACCGGGAAACTGAACGAAACAAGCATTATCTGCACAGGCAATCAGGCACCGCAAGCCCTGCGGCGAGCGAGCCATCCAGTACGCATCCGCGCGCCCGGGTCAGAGGATCCGGCAGCTAGCCACCCACAAGGCCACAACCAACAGCGAGCGGCGGTCGATCGACGGAGCATGGCATGGGCCGGCTATCGTACCTGCCAAGAAAAGGAAATCCAAACAGCGCGCGGGCGGGTCATCGCTGAGTCAGTCAGGCCCGTGCTGCCGCCTGCTGCGATCACCATCATTTCGCCTTCTCTTTCCCTCTGTTGTTTATTGCGGGAACTGGCGTCGATCGGCGGCAGCAGCAGCGGCGTGGTCCTGGTACTTGCGCTCGCACGTACACCCACTTTCCCTGTCCAACCCCACTGTGCCCATCACCGTCTCCGTGTCCTCCATCCACTTCGGGGTCGGCCCGCCCGGCTGTGCCACCCTTCGCCCACCCCCGCTTTTCCACCCTGACACCACCGTGCCCGCACGTTACCCGCTTAATTACCACCCCCGGCCCTATCAATGACCTTGTTTCGATCAAGGATTCAAGGTCTCCGTTGAACAGCCAGGGTAGAGAAGACTTTAATCAAGTTTGTGAAAAAATATATATTCACACCTAGAATGCAAAACATGTATCATTATAGCTTTATTATACAGTAAGATGAAGTTTCGTATTTTTGTGTATTTGATATGGTAGATATAAATACTGGTGCATGCGTTGGACGTACTACTTTCTTGTCGAGTAGTGCACCCGCCTGCATGCGCCTGGTACAGTACACAGTGCATGTTCGTCCTATGTAAGGTACGTGCGTCCTTTACTCGATCGACAAGCTTATTCTCCTCCCCTGTCCGGCCGACCACGGACACAGTAGGTGCACGACGTTTATATACGCGCGTAAACGCACCAGCGTGTACGACATCGCTATCACGCGTGGGCCGTGCTACGCGCTACGCTATACGCCTACGCTAAACTTCGATCTCGCACAAGCGACGTGGACTACAAGTTAAATCCGTTCGTTAAGCACCGGGCGGGATGACGGTTTCCTGCTTTGGCATGCTGCTGATTCGCGTAAATACTGTGAACTACCCCCTCCGTATTAAACGTTAACGATCTTACATTTCTTTACCGAGGTACGTCGCACGCAGTCCGGATCCGGATGTCTTTGTCCATTCTTTGTTAACCTGGCATCAACCTACTTGATCCGTTCTCGTTGTTCAATGTTGTAGTAGGAATATATTAGAGAGGCCATGTAGAGCTAGCCAGTGACGGCAATCTTGCATAACCTATAATTACCCACCCATGGACACATACAAGCCTCAAACTAATCTACCTAGTTTTTTAGGTCGGTCAGTCACTAAGGCTGGTCGTAAGGCTAGTCATAATGAAAATATCATAGGTAGTATTATACATGCCAACTAGATAATTTTAATGAGGTGACATAAAATTAAATAAAGGAAAAGATGATTAAATATCATATCATGATAGCGTATCATATTAAATGTTGTATTACTATGTATCATGCATGCCAATAAATAAGCTACACATGATACTAATACATGATACTATCCATTACGAATGTAGTATCATATATTAGTACCATGTGCATGATATTAATATACGATACTTCCCATTACAACCAGCCTAATTACCTGGATTTAGCAAGCTCAATTTGTTTCTGCCGAAATCCAGTGGGACTTTCGTGAAAGCGTCACCATGCAACCGGCTTATCTGGGGAAAAAGGACACCCAAAACGCGTACGTGCACGGTTCATCTATTCGATACAACAACACGGAATATAGCAGCTAAGGCAATTAGAGTGCACGCAGTGTCCACTAATCGTAGGTTCCGTTCACATAGATCGTTCGGCAGTTTCTTGCCGCTTTCCGCGCCTACCACTAGCGTAGTAAAACTGAAAGGACGTCGACCCGGGTATGGAGACATTCCTGCGTAGCATCAGCCCACCCAGCTAGCATCCGTTTCTCTTCAACTGGACTTGCCTAGAAGTTTTTCTCTGCGTTTTGAAGGTGGATCCTGGAGCAGTAGTGAGCCCTGCTGGTACTCGCATGCATGCACCGACTCGGGTACAAAAATCTACTGTAGCCAATTTACCGATGGCCGTGCAAAAAGATTTCACTACTCCGGTACAAAAATCCTGTCGTGCGTTGTTTTAGAATAGATGGACGTGTAGTACTGTCTAGTCGCCGGGTTAAGGTTGTCGTGTGCGCCCCCCTTCCTCCGCCTCTCACCCTTTTTCTTTCTCTAATCTCTCGCACTCTCCCGTATTTAATACGCCTCGGACCCTCTTCAGCCTCGCCCCTAGATGTCCTCTCCCCTCCCGTCTCCTACCCAACCCACATCTTCTGTCCCTGATATTCCTCCCCGATCTTGCCTCGCTCTTGTGCTCTACTCCATCAGTCCATCTCCTCTCCCCATGGACGGCGGTACCGCCACCGTCTGCTCCATGTGCGGGGACATCGGCTTCCCCGACAAGCTCTTCCGGTGCGCGCGCTGCCGCTACCGCTTCCAGCACTCGTACGTATCTTTTCTTCTTCCTCCCCCTCGCTCTCCTCCGCCGCTTCTTGATACGAATGGATGAGTCACTGTCACTCACCATGAGTGACAGAAAACTAGCTACTATATGTATGTTTTCTGGAGGAACTAATCTCACAGTAGTACATCTTTCTTATATATATGCGTTGCTTGCATGCAGTTATTGCACAAACTACTACGGCGACGGGGCACCGGCCTCGGCTGGGGCCGACATGTGCGACTGGTGCCTCGGCGACGTCTCCGGGAAGGCCAGGAGGAGCGCGTCTGCATCTGGAAAGCAGCAGGCCTCCGGCAGCCACGATTCGACCGCGACGGGCTCCTCCGGCAGGATCGACAAGGGCGGCGACCAGGAGAGCGGGCGGCGAGGGTCTACCAAGGTGGGAGGTCGCAGGTACAAGCTGCTCAAGGACGTCCTCTGTTAGAAGTTAGTTGTAGGCGCGCCATCTAGCAGGCCTGATCGAGCATGACCAAAAGTAAGACTAGTTAGTCATGAAGAGTTAGCTTGTAGCCAAGGTCGGTAGTTATATTAGTTTCATCGATGTGCATATATGAGTATTGTGTATATGTTTGTTTGCTTATGTGTTAGGATTAGTATCTACTCGCTTATAGTATGTGGTACTCTGGCTTGGTTTCCCTTATCTTATGCTGTTTGTGTGGCCACAGTTTATCTAGTACGTACTCTCTTGTTCTCTTGTGCCCGTAATCTTTTGTTAGTTCATAGTGGATGCATCATTACATATGCAGAACCTCATCATCTGGATTTGAACTCCTTATTGTTTTTTTGCTACTGCATGCTCATTACTTTCCTGCTCTCTTCTCAACTTTGTTCTTAAAACACTCGTGCGTCGTGCATGAATCGAGTGGTTTGACAACGGAATCGCATAGAGTACATGGGAAATTAAGAATGCCTTAGCAACACCATGCATCTCTAGGAGTCTAGGTACTAGCACGCGTGCATGCATGCATGCACTAGCTGCTGTTCCCGCCCGTACACGCATGTACCAGTGATTTCCCGAACCCAAGGCCGTGGGAGAGGCCGGCCGGCCATGCATCAAGCAAGGTAACGAGTAGCACGCTGCATGCTGCCAAGGCGATCGAGCCGGCTAGCCACAGCCAGGGTCGATGCATGTAGCAGTCAACGAGTCGTACTCCTACCAGCCAAGACAGGCCGGTGGAAGTGGCCGACAAAGCCATGCGAGCTCCCCTCCACAGCTCCACTTGCATGCGCTGCTAGGTTAATTAGCCCGCGCCTCTGCAGGTATGGCTGCCTAGCTCGGTCCTTAATTAGCATGAAGATCTTCACTTACATAAATTACTATTTTGTGTATATATACTACTCCTCGACACTCTTCGGTCTTCGATATCAGCGCATGAGGTGATCGATTTGCTCGTGATGCCCTGTCCACGTCGATCGATCCGATCGTACGTGTATAAGATTCAGATCTCTTCACACGGTACTGCTAAACGTACCTATATATGGCCCATCTTTAGGGAAAGCGGATGCTCAACTGTTAAGACCGGGAATTAATAGGCGCACTATATAGATGACCACACGTACAGCTGTGCTCGCCGGTCCACAGTGGCAATACTGCTGACCCTACCGTGCATGTGTGAACCTGGTTCTTTTTAGGTGTCATGTAGCAAGAAAGACCGGACATTGTGGCCACCTAGCTAGCTAGCTAGCTAGGTTTCTTTCCGCTCGTCTTCTGTGGTGGGCCTTTAACCTAGCTTTCTTGCAACAGCTATAAGCCATTGTAGTACGCATCCAGCGAGAACGGACGTTTGGAGACCGAACTCCGAGCTTTATATTTTTAAAAAATTTGAAATTCAATTTTTTTAGTTTTTAAAAAATATGAAAAAAATATGCAACTAAGGAAGGATGTTATGTTTACGTGTGTAAATTTTTAGGATAAAATACCTTAAAATATGATATGCACAAAAAAGATAAATTCATGTACTGAGACGATGAATAGTGTCATGTGTTAAAAAGCTTCAGATTTGTCTTTTTTGTATAGGCCTCATTTGAACGTATTTTTTCTGAAAATTTATACACATGTGTGTTATGCCCTCACATATCTCCGTATTTGTTTTCAGAATTTTTGGAAATGTAAAAATATGAATTTTCATGAATTTTGAATTTTGCATCTAAAGGCCTCCATGAAGCTCGGCCTCCAAAAGCAATTTCCGGCATCCAGCGAACTACTTATTACACTCAGCTCCTACTTGGGTTGATCAGCTCACACAAACATTAGGTTGATGGTTATATGTTTTCATATACTCTTGGCGCTAGATATTTCTCGATGATGCACAAGATATATGTAGGAGGCCGCTATATGCAGCGTATGATCAGTTTGAGAAGATAAGCTGTGGAACATTGAAAAGGTATTGCATTGAAGATAATTGAATCGACTGCATGTTTGTAGTTTCTACTAGCTCCTGCTCTACTAGGAGAGAGAGCTTCTTGTAGGAGAGGGGGTGTCAATGCATGCATGCATGCATGTGTCCTTGATAACTAAAGGTGGCACGATCACGTGCATACATGCATGCTCATTTAATGTGTGACCATTCGAGATACTGGTAGTATTTCCTTGCAGCTAGTGTTCCAGTGTTGATGTTTCCGTATTTTTTGTTGATGTTTTGCTGTCCTGCACCTGCCATGCACGTAGCCTATCTGTAGGCAAGCTTAGCCTACCCAGGTGCATTATTTGCTTTCAGCTGACACGCGACCAGTGACTGTGACTCTGAGTATTGATTGAATAGTTGGTGCTGCTGAACTTTCAGCCGAGAATGGCAAACTCGGTAGTTGCATCATTTACCTGAGTAGTTCAATTCCGTCAGTTATTTACGTCAAAGATTTACAAGGAGACAGTTCAGCTAGTACTTGGTCAACTTGATATACTATTAGTTCAGGTGTATAGACCAGGTCAACCGAGATATACCCACCCGTGCCCTTTTTTTTGCAGAGAAAGTATATCGATTAGCTTGTTGATAAGCTTGAGTGCAAGATCGTACTCATGTGTCTAATCTTCGTGTGGATAAGAAAGACTTCGACTCATCGTCAACCTGGGACAGGCTCTCTGGGTTTTGAGACGCGGACCACTTTCTGAAAATCTAGCGCCGTACAGCTATTACAGCAGTGTACGGCTCCAGCCACATTGATAGCGCGGTTTTGCATACGTTCGATCTGGTGGAAGGTGTATCCTGTCTTGTTGCTTTGAGCATTGGACTGCCTTGTAGTTGCACAGTACTCCCTCGGTCCGTCCGTCCCAAGACCATAGGTCACGATCCCAAAACGTCCGCTTGTATTTGTTTGGGGTAAAAGAACACAAACCACGGTTCAACGTGCGAAAGCTAATGGATAAATATAAGTTTTCGTTCCATTTTCGATCCAAGTTTAGGCTGCGTTTGCGGCGACACGGACAACGTGCGGACGGGCGGAACGCGCGCCCTTGTCCCCCCTGGCCCGCCCGTCGGGGACACACCCTTCTCACTTTTTCTCCATTTCGTCCAAACCCTCCTGTGCGCCCCTCCCCCCCCCCCCTCCTTCATGGACGACAACCTGATAAACCCCGACGATGTGGCCGTGGCCATGCCTCACGCAACGAAAAAGAGGGGTCCCAATGGTCTCAGGAAGCCTCGGTCCTAGTGCACGCCTGCGGAGATCGCCAGACTCAACGTCGAAGCGGCGAAGAGAAGGGGCCGACGGAAAAAGGCGGTGGAAATGAAGGCAGTTGCGATCTACGCCGCGCGACGTCAAGCGCAACTTCTTTTCGACGTTGATAAGAAGGAATCCAGCGTCTCCAAGGCGCAGTCCTCGTCATGCTATGGTTGGCACAACCGCCGCCGGCCATCTTCTCGGCCTCTGCCATGGCTGCGGCGAGCACGGGATCGTCAGCCGCTCGTCCTCCTCAGTACAGGTCGCCGAGCTCGTCCACAACACCCGTTCCGCCGCCTTATGGCCATGGGCAGACATGGCTCTCCATGTTGCGGCAGGGCAGCGTGGTCGCTTCGGCCACACCCAAGGGTGTCATCAACCTCAACGTGATGCCTGGGTACAGTGCCGCTGGCCACTCGTCCGACGGGACGCAAAGGAAGTAGCCATGGTCGTTTCCGTTGGCAAGCTTCTCCGGCGCCCGCAAGCTATTCGATGGAATGGCACATCCGGTGACCTTGATTTCTCGGCGTTCATGGAGAGTCTAATCTTAGAGGGATATGGTGAGGCCTACCAGCACCAAGGCCAAGGTCATGCTTTCGATCCCAACGAGACCCAGAGCCAGGAGGGTTGCGACCACTATGAGGACACTAATTTCCCAGACCATGATGAAGAGGAGGACGACCATGGCAACTCATGGTATGTGGATGATGACTTGTATTGTGAGGATAAGGAGGACGACCTCAACATTTCGCAAGAGCCATTGGTGTTTATCGATGAGCTCACACAAAGGGCCGAGGCACAAAAGAGGAGGCAAAACATTCGCACGGCATCATACACCCAAGATGAGGACAAATTGAGTTGTGAGAGTTGGATTGAGATAGGGGAAGATCCAATAAGAGGTTACGAGCAAAAAGGTTCCATCTTTTGGACAAGGGTTCACAAAACCATCCATGAACGAGGAAGTTTTCCCCAACAATTTTGCGAGTACTCGTAACATCAACTCAATCCAAAAGAGATGGGGGTTCATTCAACAGGAGTGCAACAAGTATTGTGCCGTACTTGAGAGCGTCGAATCCCATCCCGTGAGTTTCCTAGGCGTTGGTGACTTGGTATGAACCTCTTTGCCTTTTCATTTTGTGTCGATTCATGTTGGCATGCTTTACATTAGCGTCATCATCTATGATTGTGTAGACATTTCAATCTTTGAAATCCTTCAAGGCCCGACACAAGAACGAACCATTCACTCTCATGCATTGTTGGGTGCTCATCAAATATTATGCCAAGTTCAAAGACCAATATGCTTCTCGTAAGAAGAAAGGAGGGAAGAATGTCGTGGCTGATGAGGGAGACTTGCTCAAGAGGCTGAGGGGCAATACAAACTCGAAGGCCAATGAGAAGCGTGGTGCGTCTTCCATTGCCTTGCAAGGCACTTTGGAGAACATGATGAGCCAAAAGGAAGTGAGAGACAAGAGGAGGAGCAAAGGAAAGGAGGATCAAATGAAAATATATCTAAAGCTCCAAAAGAAGAAGCTTTCCATGGAGGAGGTCGCTGAGAGGAGGAAGCTTTACATGGAGGAGGCAACAAAGAGGAGGAAGCTTGACATCGAGAAGGCCGCTCAACTCAAGAAGCTCGAGATCGAGGCCACCATGGCGGACACCAAAGCTAAAGAGGTGGCACTCGCGTTCATGAGTGTGGACAAGAACAACATGTTGCCAGAGAGGAAGGCTTGGTTCGTGAATCGGTAGAAGGCGATGTTTGCCCCGCGACGGCCTGAACTAGTTGAGACCTCGGGCGTGGCCGACGTCCGTTAATTTTGAAGGCTGAATGGTATGCCGTCGTAAAAAACTTGTTCATTTTGAGGGTTGGCTCCTGTGCCGGCCGCTGGCTTTGTTGACGATGTCAAACATGTCCTTTTATAAGGCCGACTCCTCTGCCGGTCACTGGCTTTGTTGTCGGTGTGAGACTGTAGGGTGAGTATTCTGTAGGCAATCGGTCGTGTTGACGGCCGACGTGAATGTTGGGGAACGTTGCATGGGAAACAAAAAATTTCCTACGCACACGCAGATCTATCCATGGTGATGAGCATCTACGAGAGGGAGAGTGGATCTACGTACCCTTGTAGATCGCTAAGCGGGAAGCGTTAAGAAACACAGTTGGTGTAGTCGAATGTCTTCGCGATCCAAATCGCCGTGCGTCCCGCGATCAAATCACGATCCGTCCCGCGATCCAATCACGATCCGTTCCGCGAACTTGATCACGATCCGTCCCACGAACTTGATCACGATCCTTCCGATCTAGCGCCGAACGGACGGCACCTCCGCGTTCCGCACACGTACATCTTGATGACGATCTCCGCCGTCTTGATCCAACAAGAAGGAGCGGATAGGAAGAAGAGTTCTCCGGCAACGTGACGGTGCTCCGGCGATGGTGGTGGAGCTATTTCGGCAGGGCTTCGCCTAAGCGCTGTAGAAACCCAATCTAGAGGAGAAACTATGCATTGGAGGAACGGGCAGCACGTGGCTGAAAATTCTGTGCAAAAACCCTAAAACCTCCAGTATATATAAGAGGAAGAGAGGAGGAAACTTAGCCCAAGGGCCAAGCCTCTAGGAATTGGCCGAACCAGGTGGGAGAGGTGGAATCCACCTCCAATCCTAGTAGGACTAGG